>JBAIAA010000149.1:0-1200000 GCA_037893245.1 Crossaster papposus
ACTTACAAACAATCCCAAATGTGCTATAGAGCCCATTAAGCCTAACAAACACTTTTCCGCACTATTCACCGTCAGATCACGAAATGGACTTACAAACACTCCCAAATTGTCTATAGCGCCCTTTAAGCCTAAAAAACACTTTTCGAGTTTTTTTCACCGTCAGAACGCGAAATGAACGTCCAACACTCCAAAATGGTCTACAGCGCCCATTGAGGCTAAAAACACTTTTCGTTTTTTTTCACCGTAACAAAGCGAAATGAACGTCCAACACTCCCAAATGGTCTACAGCGCCCATTGAGCCTAAAAAACACTTTTCGGTTTTGTAACAGTAAGAAAGCGAAATGAACGTCCAACACTCCCAAATGGTCTACAGCGCCCATTGAGGCTAAAAAACACTTTTCGGTTTTTTTCACCGTCAGAACGCGAAATGAACTTACAAACAATCCAAATGTGCTATAGCGCCCATTAAGCCTAACAAACACTTTTCAGCACTATTTACAGTCAGATTACGAAATGAACTTACAAACAATCCCAAATGTGCTATAGAGCCCATTAAGCCTAACAAACACTTTTCAGCACTATTCACCTTCAGATAACGAAATGGACTTACAAACACTCCCAAATTGTCTATAGCGCCCATTGAGCCTAAAAAACACTTTTCGAGTTTTTCACCGTCAGAACGCGAAATGAACGTCCAACACTCCAAAATGGTCTACAGCGCCCATTGAGCCTAAAAAACACTTTTCGAGTTTTTTTCACCGTCAGAACGCGAAATGAACGTCCAACACTCCAAAATGGTCTACAGCGCCCATTGAGGCAAAAAAAACACTTTTCGGTTTTTTTCACCGTCAGAACGCGAAATGAACGTCCAACACTCCCAAATGGTCTACAGCGCCCATTGAGGCTAAAAAACACTTTTCGGTTTTTTTCACCGTCAGAACGCGAAATGAACTTACAAACAATCCCAAATGTGCTATAGCGCCCATTAAGCCTAACAAACACTTTTCAGCACTATTTACAGTCAGATCACGAAATGAACTTACAAACAATCCCAAATGTGCTATAGCGCCCATTAAGCCTAACAAACACTTTTCAGCACTATTCACCGTCAGATCACGAAATGAACTTACAAACAATCCCAAATGTGCTATAGCGCCCATTAAGCCTAACAAACACTTTTCGGCACTATTCACAGTCAGATCACGAAATGAACTTACAAACAATCCCAAATGTGCTATAGAGCCCATTAAGCCTAACAAACACTTTTCAGCACTATTCACCATCAGATCACGAAATGGACTTACAAACACTCCCAAATTGTCTATAGCGCCCTTTAAGCCTAAAAAACACTTTTCGGTTTTTTTCACTGTCAGAACGCGAAATGAACTTCCAACGCTCCAAAATGGTCTACAGCGCCCATTGAGGCTAAAAAACACTTTTCGATTTTTTTTCACCGTCAGAACGCGAAATGAACGTCCAACACTCCAAAATGGTCTACAGCGCCCATTGAGGCTAAAAAACACTTTTCGGTTTTTTTCACCGTAAGAAAGCGAAATGAATGTCCAACACTCCCAAATGGTCTACAGCGCCCATTGAGGCTAAAAAACACTTTTCGGTTTTTTTCACCGTCAGAACGCGAAATGAACTTACAAACAATCCCAAATGTGCTATAGCGCCCATTAAGCCTAACAAACACTTTTCAGCACTATTTACCGTCAGATCACGAAATGAACTTACAAACAATCCCAAATGTGCTATAGCGCCCATTAAGCCTAACAAACACTTTTCGGCACTATTCACCGTCAGATCACGAAATGAACTTACAAACAATCACAAATGTGCTATAGAGCCCATTAAGCCTAACAAACACTTTTCAGCACTATTCACCGTCAGATCACGAAATGGACTTACAAACACTCCCAAATTGTCTATAGCGCCCTTTAAGCCTAAAAAACACTTTTCGTTTTTTTTCACTGTCAGAACGCGAAATGAACTTCCAACGCTCCAAAATGGTCTACAGCGCCCATTGAGCCTAAAAAACACTTTTCGAGTTTTTTTCACCGTCAGAACGCGAAATGAACGTCCAACACTCCAAAATGGTCTACAGCGCCCATTGAGGCAAAAAAAACACTTTTCGGTTTTTTTCACCGTCAGAACGCGAAATGAACGTCCAACACTCCCAAATGGTCTACAGCGCCCATTGAGGCTAAAAAACACTTTTCGGTTTTTTTCACCGTCAGAACGCGAAATGAACTTACAAACAATCCCAAATGTGCTATAGCGCCCATTAAGCCTAACAAACACTTTTCAGCACTATTTACAGTCAGATCACGAAATGAACTTACAAACAATCCCAAATGTGCTATAGCGCCCATTAAGCCTAACAAACACTTTTCGGCACTATTCACCGTCAGCTCACGAAATTAACTTACAAACAATCCCAAATGTGCTATAGCGCCCATTAAGCCTAACAAACACTTTTCGGCACTATTCACCGTCAGATCACGAAATGGACTTACAAACACTCCCAAATTGTCTATAGCGCCCTTTAAGCCTAAAAAACAATTTTCGGTTTTTTTCACTGTCAGAATGCGAAATGAACTTCCAACACTCCAAAATGGTCTATAGCGCCCATTGAGCCTAAAAAACACTTTTGGAGTTTTTTTTCACCGTCAGAACGCGAAATTGAACGTCCAACACTCCAAAATGGTCTACAGCGCCCATTGAGGCAAAAAAAACACTTTTCGGTTTTTTTCACCGTCAGAACGCGAAATGAACGTCCAACACTCCCAAATGGTCTACAGCGCCCATTGAGGCTAAAAAACACTTTTCGGTTTTGTTCACCGTCAGAACGCGAAATGAACTTACAAACAATTCCAAATGTGCTATAGCGCCCATTAAGCCTAACAAACACTTTTCAGCACTATTTACAGTCAGATCACGAAATGAACTTACAAACAATCCCAAATGTGCTATAGCGCCCATTAAGCCTAACAAACACTTTTCGGCACTATTTACCGTCAGATCACGAAATGAACTTACAAACACTCCCAAATTGTCTATAGCGCCCTTTAAGCCTAAAAAACACTTTTCGGTTTTTTTCACTGTCAGAACGCGAAATGAACTTCCAACGCTCCAAAATGGTCTACAGCGCCCATTGAGCCTAAAAAACACTTTTCGAGTTTTTTTCACCGTCAGAACGCGAAATGAACGTCCAACACTCCAAAATGGTCTACAGCGCCCATTGAGCCTAAAAAAACACTTTTCGAGTTTTTTTCACCGTCAGAACGCGAAATGAACGTCCAACACTCCAAAATGGTCTACAGCGCCCATTGAGGCAAAAAAAACACTTTTCGGTTTTTTTCACCGTCAGAACGCGAAATGAACGTCCAACACTCCCAAATGGTCTACAGCGCCCATTGAGGCTAAAAAACACTTTTCGGTTTTTTTCACCGTCAGAACGCGAAATGAACTTACAAACAATCCCAAATGTGCTATAGCGCCCATTAAGCCTAACAAACACTTTTCAGCACTATTTACAGTCAGATCACGAAATAAACTTACAAACAATCCCAAATGTGCTATAGCGCCCATTAAGCCTAACAAACACTTTTCGGCACTATTCACCGTCAGATCACGAAATGAACTTACAAACAATCCCAAATGTGCTATAGCGCCTATTAAGCCTAACAAACACTTTTCGGCACTATTCACCGTCAGATCACGAAATGGACTTACAAACACTCCCAAATTGTCTATAGCGCCCTTTAAGCCTAAAAAACACTTTTCGGTTTTTTTCACTGTCAGAACGCGAAATGAACTTCCAACACTCCAAAATGGTCTATAGCGCACATTGAGCCTAACAAACACTTTTCAGCACTATTTACCGTCAGATCACGAAATGAACTTACAAACAATCCCAAATGTGCTATAGCGCCCATTAAGCCTAACAAACACTTTTCGGCACTATTCACCGTCAGAGCACGAAATAAACTTACAAACAATCCCAAATGTGCTATAGAGCCCATTAAGCCTAACAAACACTTTTCCGCACTATTCACCGTCAGATCACGAAATGGACTTACAAACACTCCCAAATTGTCTATAGCGCCCTTTAAGCCTAAAAAACACTTTTCGAGTTTTTTTCACCGTCAGAACGCGAAATGAACGTCCAACACTCCAAAATGGTCTACAGCGCCCATTGAGGCTAAAAAACACTTTTCGGTTTTTTTCACCGTAAGAAAGCGAAATGAACGTCCAACACTCCCAAATGGTCTACAGCGCCCATTGAGCCTAAAAAACACTTTTCGGTTTTTGTCACAGTAAGAAAGCGAAATGAACGTCCAACACTCCCAAATGGTCTACAGCGCCCATTGAGGCTAAAAAACACTTTTCGGTTTTTTTCACCGTCAGAACGCGAAATGAACTTACAAACAATCCCAAATGTGCTATAGCGCCCATTAAGCCTAACAAACACTTTTCAGCACTATTTACAGTCAGATTACGAAATGAACTTACAAACAATCCCAAATGTGCTATAGAGCCCATTAAGCCTAACAAACACTTTTCAGCACTATTCACCGTCAGATAACGAAATGGACTTACAAACACTCCCAAATTGTCTATAGCGCCCTTTAAGCCTAAAAAACACTTTTCGGTTTTTTTCACCGTAAGAACGCGAAATGAACGTCCAACACTCCCAAATGGTCTACAGCGCCCATTGAGGCTAAAAAACACTTTTCGGTTTTTTTCACCGTCAGAAAGCGAAATGAACGTCCAACACTCCCAAATGGTCTACAGCGCCCATTGAGGCTAAAAAAACACTTTTCGTTTTTTTTCACCGTCAGAACGCGAAATGAACTTACAAACAATCCCAAATGTGCTATAGCGCCCATTAAGCCTACCAAACACTTTTCGGCACTATTTACCGTCAGATCACGAAATGAACTTACAAACAATCCCAAATGTGCTATTGCGCCCATTAAGCCTAACAAACACTTTTCGGCACTATTCACCGTCAGATCACGAAATGAACTTACAAACAATCCCAAATGTGCTATAGAGCCCATTAAGCCTAACAAACACTTTTCAGCACTATTCACCGTCAGATCACGAAATGGACTTACAAACACTCCCAAATTGTCTATAGCGCCCTTTAAGCCTAAAAAACACTTTTCGGTTTTTTTCACTGTCAGAACGCGAAATGAACTTCCAACGCTCCAAAATGGTCTACAGCGCCCATTGAGGCTGAAAAACACTTTTCGGTTTTTTTCACCGTATGAAAGCGAAATGAACGTCCAACACTCCCAAATGGTCTACAGCGCCCATTGAGGCTAAAAAACACTTTTCGGTTTTTTTCACCGTAAGAAGGCGAAATGAACGTCCAACACTCCCAAATGTGCTATAGCGCCCATTGAGGCTAAAAAACACTTTTCGGTTTTTTTCACTGTCAGAACGCGAAATTAACTTACAAACAATCCCAAATGTGCTATAGCGCCCATTAAGCCTAACAAACACTTTTCAGCACTATTTACCGTCAGATCACGAAATGAACTTACAAACAATCCCAAATGTGCTATAGCGCCCATTAAGCCTAACAAACACTTTTCGGCACTATTCACCGTCAGATCACGAAATGAACTTACAAACAATCCCAAATGTGCTATAGAGCCCATTAAGCTTAACAAACACTTTTCAGCACTATTCACCGTCAGATCACGAAATGGACTTACAAACACTCCCAAATTGTCTTATAGCGCCCTTTAAGCCTAAAAAACACTTTTCGGTTTTTTTCACTGTCAGAACGCGAAATGAACTTCCAACGCTCCAAAATGGTCTACAGCGCCCATTGAGCCTAAAAAACACTTTTCGAGTTTTTTCACCGTCAGAACGCGAAATGAACGTCCAACACTCCAAAATGGTCTACAGCGCCCATTGAGCCTAAAAAACACTTTTCGAGTTTTTTTCACCGTCAGAACGCGAAATGAACGTCCAACACTCCAAAATGGTCTACAGCGCCCATTGAGGCAAAAAAAACACTTTTCGGTTTTTTTCACCGTCAGAACGCGAAATGAACGTCCAACACTCCCAAATGGTCAACAGCGCCCATTGAGGCTAAAAAACACTTTTCGGTTTTTTTCACCGTCAGAACGCGAAATGAACTTACAAACAATTCCAAATGTGCTATAGCGCCCATTAAGCCTAACAAACACTTTTCAGCACTATTTACAGTCAGATCACGAAATGAACTTACAAACAATCCCAAATGTGCTATAGCGCCCATTAAGCCTAACAAACACTTTTCGGCACTATTCACCGTCAGATCACGAAATGAACTTACAAACACTGCCAAATTGTCTATAGCGCCCTTTAAGCCTAAAAAACACTTTTCGGTTTTTTTCACTGTCAGAACGCGAAATGAACTTCCAACGCTCCAAAATGGTCTACAGCGCCCATTGAGCCTAAAAAACACTTTTCGAGTTTTTTTCACCGTCAGAACGCGAAATGAACGTCCAACACTCCAAAATGGTCTACAGCGCCCATTGAGCCTAAAAAAACACTTTTCGAGTTTTTTTCACCGTCAGAACGCGAAATGAACGTCCAACACTCCAAAATGGTCTACAGCGCCCATTGAGGCAAAAAAAACACTTTTCGGTTTTTTTCACCGTCAGAACGCGAAATGAACGTCCAACACTCCCAAATGGTCTACAGCGCCCATTGAGGCTAAAAAACACTTTTCGGTTTTTTTCACCGTCAGAACGCGAAATGAACTTACAAACAATCCCAAATGTGCTATAGCGCCCATTAAGCCTAACAAACACTTTTCAGCACTATTTACAGTCAGAACACGAAATAAACTTACAAACAATCCCAAATGTGCTATAGCGCCCATTAAGCCTAACAAACACTTTTCGGCACTATTCACCGTCAGATCACGAAATGAACTTACAAACAATCCCAAATGTGCTATAGCGCCTATTAAGCCTAACAAACACTTTTCGGCACTATTCACCGTCAGATCACGAAATGGACTTACAAACACTCCCAAATTGTCTATAGCGCCCTTTAAGCCTAAAAAACACTTTTCGGTTTTTTTCACTGTCAGAACGCGAAATGAACTTCCAACACTCCAAAATGGTCTATAGCGCACATTGAGCCTAACAAACACTTTTCAGCACTATTTACCGTCAGATCACGAAATGAACTTACAAACAATCCCAAATGTGCTATAGCGCCCATTAAGCCTAACAAACACTTTTCGGCACTATTCACCGTCAGAGCACGAAATAAACTTACAAACAATCCCAAATGTGCTATAGAGCCCATTAAGCCTAACAAACACTTTTCCGCACTATTCACCGTCAGATCACGAAATGGACTTACAAACACTCCCAAATTGTCTATAGCGCCCTTTAAGCCTAAAAAACACTTTTCGAGTTTTTTTCACCGTCAGAACGCGAAATGAACGTCCAACACTCCAAAATGGTCTACAGCGCCCATTGAGGCTAAAAAACACTTTTCGTTTTTTTTCACCGTAAGAAAGCGAAATGAACGTCCAACACTCCCAAATGGTCTACAGCGCCCATTGAGCCTAAAAAACACTTTTCGGTTTTTGTAACAGTAAGAAAGCGAAATGAACGTCCAACACTCCCAAATGGTCTACAGCGCCCATTGAGGCTAAAAAACACTTTTCGGTTTTTTTCACCGTCAGAACGCGAAATGAACTTACAAACAATCCCAAATGTGCTATAGCGCCCATTAAGCCTAACAAACACTTTTCAGCACTATTTACAGTCAGATTACGAAATGAACTTACAAACAATCCCAAATGTGCTATAGAGCCCATTAAGCCTAACAAACACTTTTCAGCACTATTCACCTTCAGATAACGAAATGGACTTACAAACACTCCCAAATTGTCTATAGCGCCCTTTAAGCCTAAAAAACACTTTTCGGTTTTTTTCACCGTAAGAACGCGAAATGAACGTCCAACACTCCCAAATGGTCTACAGCGCCCATTGAGGCTAAAAAACACTTTTCGGTTTTTTTCACCGTCAGAAAGCGAAATGAACGTCCAACACTCCCAAATGGTCTACAGCGCCCATTGAGGCTAAAAAAACACTTTTCGTTTTTTTTCACCGTCAGAACGCGAAATGAACTTACAAACAATCCCAAATGTGCTATAGCGCCCATTAAGCCTACCAAACACTTTTCGGCACTATTTACCGTCAGATCACGAAATGAACTTACAAACAATCCCAAATGTGCTATTGCGCCCATTAAGCCTAACAAACACTTTTCGGCACTATTCACCGTCAGATCACGAAATGAACTTACAAACAATCCCAAATGTGCTATAGAGCCCATTAAGCCTAACAAACACTTTTCAGCACTATTCACCGTCAGATCACGAAATGGACTTACAAACACTCCCAAATTGTCTATAGCGCCCTTTAAGCCTAAAAAACACTTTTCGGTTTTTTTCACTGTCAGAACGCGAAATGAACTTCCAACGCTCCAAAATGGTCTACAGCGCCCATTGAGGCTGAAAAACACTTTTCGTTTTTTTTCACCGTATGAAAGCGAAATGAACGTCCAACACTCCCAAATGGTCTACAGCGCCCATTGAGGCTAAAAAACACTTTTCGGTTTTTTTCACCGTAAGAAGGCGAAATGAACGTCCAACACTCCCAAATGTGCTATAGCGCCCATTGAGGCTAAAAAACACTTTTCGGTTTTTTTCACTGTCAGAACGCGAAATGAACTTACAAACAATCCCAAATGTGCTATAGCGCCCATTAAGCCTAACAAACACTTTTCAGCACTATTTACCGTCAGATCACGAAATGAACTTACAAACAATCCCAAATGTGCTATAGCGCCCATTAAGCCTAACAAACACTTTTCGGCACTATTCACCGTCAGATCACGAAATGAACTTACAAACAATCCCAAATGTGCTATAGAGCCCATTAAGCTTAACAAACACTTTTCAGCACTATTCACCGTCAGATCACGAAATGGACTTACAAACACTCCCAAATTGTCTTATAGCGCCCTTTAAGCCTAAAAAACACTTTTCGGTTTTTTTCACTGTCAGAACGCGAAATGAACTTCCAACGCTCCAAAATGGTCTACAGCGCCCATTGAGCCTAAAAAACACTTTTCGAGTTTTTTCACCGTCAGAACGCGAAATGAACGTCCAACACTCCAAAATGGTCTACAGCGCCCATTGAGCCTAAAAAACACTTTTCGAGTTTTTTTCACCGTCAGAACGCGAAATGAACGTCCAACACTCCAAAATGGTCTACAGCGCCCATTGAGGCAAAAAAAAACACTTTTCGGTTTTTTTCACCGTCAGAACGCGAAATGAACGTCCAACACTCCCAAATGGTCTACAGCGCCCATTGAGGCTAAAAAACACTTTTCGTTTTTTTTCACCGTCAGAACGCGAAATGAACTTACAAACAATCCCAAATGTGCTATAGCGCCCATTAAGCCTAACAAACACTTTTCGGCACTATTCACCGTCAGATCACGAAATGAACTTACAAACAATCCCAAATGTGCTATAGCGCCCATTAAGCCTAACAAACACTTTTCGGCACTATTCTCTGTCAGATCACGAAATGAACTTACAAACAATCCCAAATGTGCTATAGAGCCCATTAAGCCTAACAAACACTTTTCAGCACTATTCACCGTCAGATCACGAAATGGACTTACAAACACTCCCAAATTGTCTTATAGCGCCCTTTAAGCCTAAAAAACACTTTTCGGTTTTTTTCACTGTCAGAACGCGAAATGAACTTCCAACGCTCCAAAATGGTCTACAGCGCCCATTGAGCCTAAAAAACACTTTTCGAGTTTTTTCACCGTCAGAACGCGAAATGAACGTCCAACACTCCAAAATGGTCTACAGCGCCCATTGAGCCTAAAAAACACTTTTCGAGTTTTTTTCACCGTCAGAACGCGAAATGAACGTCCAACACTCCAAAATGGTCTACAGCGCCCATTGAGGCAAAAAAAACACTTTTCGGTTTTTTTCACCGTCAGAACGCGAAATGAACGTCCAACACTCCCAAATGGTCTACAGCGCCCATTGAGGCTAAAAAACACTTTTCGGTTTTTTTCACCGTCAGAACGCGAAATGAACTTACAAACAATCCCAAATGTGCTATAGCGCCCATTAAGCCTAACAAACACTTTTCGGCACTATTCACCGTCAGATCACGAAATGAACTTACAAACAATCCCAAATGTGCTATAGCGCCCATTAAGCCTAACAAACACTTTTCGGCACTATTCTCTGTCAGATCACGAAATGAACTTACAAACAATCCCAAATGTGCTATAGAGCCCATTAAGCCTAACAAACACTTTTCAGCACTATTCACCGTCAGATCACGAAATGGACTTACAAACACTCCCAAATTGTCTATAGCGCCCTTTAAGCCTAAAAAACACTTTTCGGTTTTTTTCACTGTCAGAACGCGAAATGAACTTCCAACGTTCCAAAATGGTCTACAGCGCCCATTGAGCCTAAAAAACACTTTTCGAGTTTTTTTCACCGTCAGAACGCGAAATGAACGTCCAACACTCCCAAATGGTCTACAGCGCCCATTGAGGCTAAAAAACACTTTTCGGTTTTTTTCACCGTCAGAACGCGAAATGAACTTACAAACAATCCCAAATGTGCTATAGCGCCCATTAAGCCTAACAAACACTTTTCAGCACTATTTACAGTCAGATCACGAAATGAACTTACAAACAATCCCAAATGTGCTATAGCGCCCATTAAGCCTAACAAACACTTTTCGGCACTATTCACCGTCAGATCACGAAATGAACTTACAAACAATCCCAAATGTGCTATAGCGCCCATTAAGCCTAACAAACACCTTTCGGCACTATTCACCGTCAGATCACGAAATGGACTTACAAACACTCCCAAATTGTCTATAGCGCCCTTTAAGCCTAAAAAACACTTTTCGGTTTTTTTAACTGTCAGAACGCGAAATGAACTTCCAACACTCCAAAATGGTCTACAGCGCCCATTGAGGCTAAAAAACACTTTTCGGTTTTTTTCACCGTCAGCAAGCGAAATGAACGGCCAACACTCCCAAATGGTCTACAGCGCCCATTGAGGCTAAAAAACACTTTTCGGTTTTTTTCACCGTCAGAACGCGAAATGAACTTACAAACAATCCCAAATGTGCTATAGCGCCCATTGAGGCTAAAAAACACTTTTCGGTTTTTTTCACTGTCAGAACGCGAAATGAACTTACAAACAATCCCAAATGTGCTATAGCGCCCATTAAGCCTAACAAACACTTTTCAGCACTATTTACCGTCAGATCACGAAATGAACTTACAAACAATCCCAAATGTGCTATAGCGCCCTTTAAGCCTAACAAACACTTTTCGGCACTATTCACCGTCAGATCACGAAATGAACTTACAAACAATCCCAAATGTGCTATAGAGCCCATTAAGCCTAACAAACACTTTTCAGCACTATTCACCGTCAGAACGCGAAATGAACGTCCAACACTCCAAAATGGTCTACAGCGCCCATTGAGCCTAAAAAACACTTTTCGAGTTTTTTTCACCGTCAGAACGCGAAATGAACGTCCAACACTCCAAAATGGTCTACAGCGCCCATTGAGGCAAAAAAAACACTTTTCGGTTTTTTTCACCGTCAGAACGCGAAATGAACTTACAAACAATCCCAAATGTGCTATAGCGCCCATTAAGCCTAACAAACACTTTTCGGCACTATTCACCGTCAGATCATGAAATGAACTTACAAACAATCCCAAATGTGCTATAGCGCCCATTAAGCCTAACAAACACTTTTCGGCACTATTCACCGTCAGATCATGAAATGAACTTACAAACAATCCCAAATGTGCTATAGCGCCCATTAAGCCTAACAAACACTTTTCGACACTATTCACCGTCAGATCACGAAATGAACTTACAAACAATCCCAAATGTGCTATAGAGCCCATTAAGCCTAACAAACACTTTTCAGCACTATTCACCGTCAGATCACGAAATGGAATTACAAACACTCGCAAATTGTCTATAGCGCCCTTTAAGCCTAAAAAACACTTTTCGGTTTTTTTCACTGTCAGAACGCGAAATGAACTTCCAACGCTCCAAAATGGTCTACAGCGCCCATTGAGCCTAAAGTACACTTTTCGAGTTTTTTTCACCGTCAGAACGCGAAATGAACGTCCAACACTCCAAAATGGTCTACAGCGCCCATTGAGGCTAAAAAACACTTTTCGGTTTTTTTCATCGTAAGAAAGCGAAATGAACGTCCAACACTCCCAAATGGTCTACAGCGCCCATTGAGGCTAAAAAACACTTTTCGGTTTTTTTCACCGTAAGAAAGCGAAATGAACGTCCAACACACCCAAATGGTCTACAGCGCCCATTGAGGCTAAAAAACACTTTTCGGCTTTTTTCACCGTCAGAACGCGAAATGACCTTACAAACAATCCCAAATGTGCTATAGCGCCCATTAAGCCTAACAAACACTTTTCAGCACTATTTACAGTCAGATCACGAAATGAACTTACAAACAATCCCAAATGTGCTATAGCGCCCATTAAGCCTAACAAACACTTTTCGGCACTATTCACCGTCAGATCACGAAATGGACTTACAAACACTCCCAAATTGTCTATAGCGCCCTTTAAGCCTAAAAAAACACTTTTCGGTTTTTTTCACTGTCAGAACGCGAAATGAACTTCCAACACTCCAAAATGGTCTATAGCGCCCATTGAGCCTAAAAAACACTTTTCGGTTTTTTTCACCGTAAGAACGCAAAATGAACGTCCAACACTCCCAAATGGTCTACAGCGCCCATTGAGGCTAAAAAACACTTTTCGTTTTTTTTCACCGTCAGAACGCGAAATGAACTTACAAACAATCCCAAATGTGCTATAGCGCCCATTGAGGCTAAAAAACACTTTTCGGTTTTTTTCACTGTCAGAACGCGAAATGAACTTACAAACAATCCCAAATGTGCTATAGCGCCCATTAAGCCTAACAAACACTTTTCAGCACTATTTACCGTCAGATCACGAAATGAACTTACAAACAATCCCAAATGTGCTATAGCGCCCATTAAGCCTAACAAACACTTTTCGGCACTATTCACCGTCAGATCACGAAATGAACTTACAAACAATCCCAAATGTGCTATAGAGCCCATTAAGCCTAACAAACACTTTTCAGCACTATTCACCGTCAGATCACGAAATGGACTTACAAACACTCCCAAATTGTCTTATAGCGCCCTTTAAGCCTAAAAAACACTTTTCGGTTTTTTTCACTGTCAGAACGCGAAATGAACTTCCAACGCTCCAAAATGGTCTACAGCGCCCATTGAGCCTAAAAAACACTTTTCGAGTTTTTTCACCGTCAGAACGCGAAATGAACGTCCAACACTCCAAAATGGTCTACAGCGCCCATTGAGCCTAAAAAAACACTTTTCGAGTTTTTTTCACCGTCAGAACGCGAAATGAACGTCCAACACTCCAAAATGGTCTACAGCGCCCATTGAGGCAAAAAAAAACACTTTTCGGTTTTTTTCACCGTCAGAACGCGAAATGAACGTCCAACACTCCCAAATGGTCTACAGCGCCCATTGAGGCTAAAAAACACTTTTCGGTTTTTTTCACCGTCAGAACGCGAAATGAACTTACAAACAATCCCAAATGTGCTATAGCGCCCATTAAGCCTAACAAACACTTTTTGGCACTATTCACCGTCAGATCACGAAATGAACTTACAAACAATCCCAAATGTGCTATAGCGCCCATTAAGCCTAACAAACACATTTCGGCACTATTCTCTGTCAGATCACGAAATGAACTTACAAACAATCCCAAATGTGCTATAGAGCCCATTAAGCCTAACAAACACTTTTCAGCACTATTCACCGTCAGATCACGAAATGGACTTACAAACACTCCCAAATTGTCTATAGCGCCCTTTAAGCCTAAAAAACACTTTTCGGTTTTTTTCACTGTCAGAACGCGAAATGAACTTCCAACGTTCCAAAATGGTCTACAGCGCCCATTGAGCCTAAAAAACACTTTTCGAGTTTTTTTCACCGTCAGAACGCGAAATGAACGTCCAACACTCCAAATGGTCTACAGCGCCCATTGAGGCAAAAAAAACACTTTTCGGTTTTTTTCACCGTCAGAACGCGAAATGAACGTCCAACACTCCCAAATGGTCTACAGCGCCCATTGAGGCTAAAAAACACTTTTCGGTTTTTTTCACCGTCAGAACGCGAAATGAACTTACAAACAATCCCAAATGTGCTATAGCGCCCATTAAGCCTAACAAACACTTTTCAGCACTATTTACAGTCAGATCACGAAATGAACTTACAAACAATCCCAAATGTGCTATAGCGCCCATTAAGCCTAACAAACACTTTTCGGCACTATTCACCGTCAGATCACGAAATGAACTTACAAACAATCCTAAATGTGCTATAGCGCCCATTAAGCCTAACAAACACTTTTCGGCACTATTCACCGTCAGATCACGAAATGGACTTACAAACACTCCCAAATTGTCTATAGCGCCCTTTAAGCCTAAAAAACACTTTTCGGTTTTTTTCACTGTCAGAACGCGAAATGAACTTCCAACACTCCAAAATGGTCTACAGCGCCCATTGAGGCTAAAAAACACTTTTCGGTTTTTTTCACCGTCAGAAAGCGAAATGAACGGCCAACACTCCCAAATGGTCTACAGCGCCCATTGAGGCTAAAAAACACTTTTCGGTTTTTTTCACCGTCAGAACGCGAAATGAACTTACAAACAATCCCAAATGTGCTATAGCGCCCATTGAGGCTAAAAAACACTTTTCGGTTTTTTTCACTGTCAGAACGCGAAATGAACTTACAAACAATCCCAAATGTGCTATAGCGCCCATTAAGCCTAACAAACACTTTTCAGCACTATTTACCGTCAGATCACGAAATGAACTTACAAACAATCCCAAATGTGCTATAGCGCCCTTTAAGCCTAACAAACACTTTTCGGCACTATTCACCGTCAGATCACGAAATGAACTTACAAACAATCCCAAATGTGCTATAGAGCCCATTAAGCCTAACAAACACTTTTCAGCACTATTCACCGTCAGATCACGAAATGGACTTACAAACACTCCCAAATTGTCTTATAGCGCCCTTTAAGCCTAAAAAACACTTTTCGGTTTTTTTCACTGTCAGAACGCGAAATAAACTTCCAACGCTCCAAAATGGTCTACAGCGCCCATTGAGCCTAAAAAACACTTTTCGAGTTTTTTCACCGTCAGAACGCGAAATGAACGTCCAACACTCCAAAATGGTCTACAGCGCCCATTGAGCCTAAAAAACACTTTTCGAGTTTTTTTCACCGTCAGAACGCGAAATGAACGTCCAACACTCCAAAATGGTCTACAGCGCCCATTGAGGCAAAAAAACCACTTTTCGGTTTTTTTCACCGTCAGAACGCGAAATGAACGTCCAACACTCCCAAATGGTCTACAGCGCCCATTGAGGCTAAAAAACACTTTTCGGTTTTGTTCACCGTCAGAACGCGAAATGAACTTACAAACAATCCCAAATGTGCTATAGCGCCCATTAAGCCTAACAAACACTTTTCAGCAGTATTTACAGTCAGATCACGAAATGAACTTACAAACAATCCCAAATGTGCTATAGCGCCCATTAAGCCTAACAAACACTTTTCGGCACTATTCACCGTCAGATCATGAAATGAACTTACAAACAATCCCAAATGTGCTATAGCGCCCATTAAGCCTAACAAACACTTTTCGGCACTATTCACCGTCAGATCACGAAATGAACTTACAAACAATCCCAAATGTGCTATAGAGCCCATTAAGCCTAACAAACACTTTTCAGCACTATTCACCGTCAGATCACGAAATGGACTTACAAACACTCGCAAATTGTCTATAGCGCCCTTTAAGCCTAAAAAACACTTTTCGGTTTTTTTCACTGTCAGAACGCGAAATGAACTTACAAACAATCCCAAATGTGCTATAGCGCCCATTAAGCCTAACAAACACATTTCGGCACTATTCTCTGTCAGATCACGAAATGAACTTACAAACAATCCCAAATGTGCTATAGAGCCCATTAAGCCTAACAAACACTTTTCAGCACTATTCACCGTCAGATCACGAAATGGACTTACAAACACTCCCAAATTGTCTATAGCGCCCTTTAAGCCTAAAAAACACTTTTCGGTTTTTTTCACTGTCAGAACGCGAAATGTACTTCCAACGTTCCAAAATGGTCTACAGAGCCCATTGAGCCTAAAAAACACTTTTCGAGTTTTTTTCACCGTCAGAACGCGAAATGAACGTCCAACACTCCAAATGGTCTACAGCGCCCATTGAGGCAAAAAAAACACTTTTCGGTTTTTTTCACCGTCAGAACGCGAAATGAACGTCCAACACTCCCAAATGGTCTACAGCGCCCATTGAGGCTAAAAAACACTTTTCGGTTTTTTTCACCGTCAGAACGCGAAATGAACTTACAAACAATCCCAAATGTGCTATAGCGCCCATTAAGCCTAACAAACACTTTTCAGCACTATTTACAGTCAGATCACGAAATGAACTTACAAACAATCCCAAATGTGCTATAGCGCCCATTAAGCCTAACAAACACTTTTCGGCACTATTCACCGTCAGATCACGAAATGAACTTACAAACAATCCTAAATGTGCTATAGCGCCCATTAAGCCTAACAAACACTTTTCGGCACTATTCACCGTCAGATCACGAAATGGACTTACAAACACTCCCAAATTGTCTATAGCGCCCTTTAAGCCTAAAAAACACTTTTCGGTTTTTTTCACTGTCAGAACGCGAAATGAACTTCCAACACTCCAAAATGGTCTACAGCGCCCATTGAGGCTAAAAAACACTTTTCGGTTTTTTTCACCGTCAGAAAGCGAAATGAACGGCCAACACTCCCAAATGGTCTACAGCGCCCATTGAGGCTAAAAAACACTTTTCGGTTTTTTTCACCGTCAGAACGCGAAATGAACTTACAAACAATCCCAAATGTGCTATAGCGCCCATTGAGGCTAAAAAACACTTTTCGGTTTTTTTCACTGTCAGAACGCGAAATGAACTTACAAACAATCCCAAATGTGCTATAGCGCCCATTAAGCCTAACAAACACTTTTCAGCACTATTTACCGTCAGATCACGAAATGAACTTACAAACAATCCCAAATGTGCTATAGCGCCCTTTAAGCCTAACAAACACTTTTCGGCACTATTCACCGTCAGATCACGAAATGAACTTACAAACAATCCCAAATGTGCTATAGAGCCCATTAAGCCTAACAAACACTTTTCAGCACTATTCACCGTCAGATCACGAAATGGACTTACAAACACTCCCAAATTGTCTTATAGCGCCCTTTAAGCCTAAAAAACACTTTTCGGTTTTTTTCACTGTCAGAACGCGAAATAAACTTCCAACGCTCCAAAATGGTCTACAGCGCCCATTGAGCCTAAAAAACACTTTTCGAGTTTTTTCACCGTCAGAACGCGAAATGAACGTCCAACACTCCAAAATGGTCTACAGCGCCCATTGAGCCTAAAAAACACTTTTCGAGTTTTTTTCACCGTCAGAACGCGAAATGAACGTCCAACACTCCAAAATGGTCTACAGCGCCCATTGAGGCAAAAAAACCACTTTTCGGTTTTTTTCACCGTCAGAACGCGAAATGAACGTCCAACACTCCCAAATGGTCTACAGCGCCCATTGAGGCTAAAAAACACTTTTCGGTTTTGTTCACCGTCAGAACGCGAAATGAACTTACAAACAATCCCAAATGTGCTATAGCGCCCATTAAGCCTAACAAACACTTTTCAGCAGTATTTACAGTCAGATCACGAAATGAACTTACAAACAATCCCAAATGTGCTATAGCGCCCATTAAGCCTAACAAACACTTTTCGGCACTATTCACCGTCAGATCATGAAATGAACTTACAAACAATCCCAAATGTGCTATAGCGCCCATTAAGCCTAACAAACACTTTTCGGCACTATTCACCGTCAGATCACGAAATGAACTTACAAACAATCCCAAATGTGCTATAGAGCCCATTAAGCCTAACAAACACTTTTCAGCACTATTCACCGTCAGATCACGAAATGGACTTACAAACACTCGCAAATTGTCTATAGCGCCCTTTAAGCCTAAAAAACACTTTTCGGTTTTTTTCACTGTCAGAACGCGAAATGAACTTACAAACAATCCCAAATGTGCTATAGCGCCCATTAAGCCTAACAAACACATTTCGGCACTATTCTCTGTCAGATCACGAAATGAACTTACAAACAATCCCAAATGTGCTATAGAGCCCATTAAGCCTAACAAACACTTTTCAGCACTATTCACCGTCAGATCACGAAATGGACTTACAAACACTCCCAAATTGTCTATAGCGCACTTTAAGCCTAAAAAACACTTTTCGGTTTTTTTCACTGTCAGAACGCGAAATGTACTTCCAACGTTCCAAAATGGTCTACAGCGCCCATTGAGCCTAAAAAACACTTTTCGAGTTTTTTTCACCGTCAGAACGCGAAAGGAACGTCCAACACTCCAAATGGTCTACAGCGCCCATTGAGGCAAAAAAAACACTTTTCGGTTTTTTTCACCGTCAGAACGCGAAATGAACGTCCAACACTCCCAAATGGTCTACAGCGCCCATTGAGGCTAAAAAACACTTTTCGGTTTTTTTCACCGTCAGAACGCGAAATGAACTTACAAACAATCCCAAATGTGCTATAGCGCCCATTAAGCCTAACAAACACTTTTCAGCACTATTTACCGTCAGATCACGAAATGAACTTACAAACAATCCCAAATGTGCTATAGCGCCCTTTAAGCCTAACAAACACTTTTCGGCACTATTCACCGTCAGATCACGAAATGAACTTACAAACAATCCCAAATGTGCTATAGAGCCCATTAAGCCTAACAAACACTTTTCAGCACTATTCACCGTCAGATCACGAAATGGACTTACAAACACTCCCAAATTGTCTTATAGCGCCCTTTAAGCCTAAAAAACACTTTTCGGTTTTTTTCACTGTCAGAACGCGAAATAAACTTCCAACGCTCCAAAATGGTCTACAGCGCCCATTGAGCCTAAAAAACACTTTTCGAGTTTTTTCACCGTCAGAACGCGAAATGAACGTCCAACACTCCAAAATGGTCTACAGCGCCCATTGAGCCTAAAAAACACTTTTCGAGTTTTTTTCACCGTCAGAACGCGAAATGAACGTCCAACACTCCAAAATGGTCTACAGCGCCCATTGAGGCAAAAAAAACACTTTTCGGTTTTTTTCACCGTCAGAACGCGAAATGAACGTCCAACACTCCCAAATGGTCTACAGCGCCCATTGAGGCTAAAAAACACTTTTCGGTTTTGTTCACCGTCAGAACGCGAAATGAACTTACAAACAATCCCAAATGTGCTATAGCGCCCATTAAGCCTAACAAACACTTTTCAGCAGTATTTACAGTCAGATCACGAAATGAACTTACAAACAATCCCAAATGTGCTATAGCGCCCATTAAGCCTAACAAACACTTTTCGGCACTATTCACCGTCAGATCATGAAATGAACTTACAAACAATCCCAAATGTGCTATAGCGCCCATTAAGCCTAACAAACACTTTTCGGCACTATTCACCGTCAGATCACGAAATGAACTTACAAACAATCCCAAATGTGCTATAGAGCCCATTAAGCCTAACAAACACTTTTCAGCACTATTCACCGTCAGATCACGAAATGGACTTACAAACACTCGCAAATTGTCTATAGCGCCCTTTAAGCCTAAAAAACACTTTTCGGTTTTTTTCACTGTCAGAACGCGAAATGAACTTACAAACAATCCCAAATGTGCTATAGCGCCCATTAAGCCTAACAAACACATTTCGGCACTATTCTCTGTCAGATCACGAAATGAACTTACAAACAATCCCAAATGTGCTATAGAGCCCATTAAGCCTAACAAACACTTTTCAGCACTATTCACCGTCAGATCACGAAATGGACTTACAAACACTCCCAAATTGTCTATAGCGCCCTTTAAGCCTAAAAAACACTTTTCGGTTTTTTTCACTGTCAGAACGCGAAATGTACTTCCAACGTTCCAAAATGGTCTACAGCGCCCATTGAGCCTAAAAAACACTTTTCGAGTTTTTTTCACCGTCAGAACGCGAAATGAACGTCCAACACTCCAAATGGTCTACAGCGCCCATTGAGGCAAAAAAAACACTTTTCGGTTTTTTTCACCGTCAGAACGCGAAATGAACGTCCAACACTCCCAAATGGTCTACAGCGCCCATTGAGGCTAAAAAACACTTTTCGGTTTTTTTCACCGTCAGAACGCGAAATGAACTTACAAACAATCCCAAATGTGCTATAGCGCCCATTAAGCCTAACAAACACTTTTCAGCACTATTTACCGTCAGATCACGAAATGAACTTACAAACAATCCCAAATGTGCTATAGCGCCCTTTAAGCCTAACAAACACTTTTCGGCACTATTCACCGTCAGATCACGAAATGAACTTACAAACAATCCCAAATGTGCTATAGAGCCCATTAAGCCTAACAAACACTTTTCAGCACTATTCACCGTCAGATCACGAAATGGACTTACAAACACTCCCAAATTGTCTTATAGCGCCCTTTAAGCCTAAAAAACACTTTTCGGTTTTTTTCACTGTCAGAACGCGAAATAAACGTCCAACACTCCAAAATGGTCTACAGCGCCCATTGAGCCTAAAAAACACTTTTCGAGTTTTTTTCACCGTCAGAACGCGAAATGAACGTCCAACACTCCAAAATGGTCTACAGCGCCCATTGAGGCAAAAAAACCACTTTTCGGTTTTTTTCACCGTCAGAACGCGAAATGAACGTCCAACACTCCCAAATGGTCTACAGCGCCCATTGAGGCTAAAAAACACTTTTCGGTTTTGTTCACCGTCAGAACGCGAAATGAACTTACAAACAATCCCAAATGTGCTATAGCGCCCATTAAGCCTAACAAACACTTTTCAGCAGTATTTACAGTCAGATCACGAAATGAACTTACAAACAATCCCAAATGTGCTATAGCGCCCATTAAGCCTAACAAACACTTTTCGGCACTATTCACCGTCAGATCATGAAATGAACTTACAAACAATCCCAAATGTGCTATAGCGCCCATTGAGGCTAAAAAACACTTTTCGGTTTTTTTCACTGTCAGAACGCGAAATGAACTTACAAACAATCCCAAATGTGCTATAGCGCCCATTAAGCCTAACAAACACTTTTCAGCACTATTTACCGTCAGATCACGAAATGAACTTACAAACAATCCCAAATGTGCTATAGCGCCCTTTAAGCCTAACAAACACTTTTCGGCACTATTCACCGTCAGATCACGAAATGAACTTACAAACAATCCCAAATGTGCTATAGAGCCCATTAAGCCTAACAAACACTTTTCAGCACTATTCACCGTCAGATCACGAAATGGACTTACAAACACTCCCAAATTGTCTTATAGCGCCCTTTAAGCCTAAAAAACACTTTTCGGTTTTTTTCACTGTCAGAACGCGAAATAAACTTCCAACGCTCCAAAATGGTCTACAGCGCCCATTGAGCCTAAAAAACACTTTTCGAGTTTTTTCACCGTCAGAACGCGAAATGAACGTCCAACACTCCAAAATGGTCTACAGCGCCCATTGAGCCTAAAAAACACTTTTCGAGTTTTTTTCACCGTCAGAACGCGAAATGAACGTCCAACACTCCAAAATGGTCTACAGCGCCCATTGAGGCAAAAAAACCACTTTTCGGTTTTTTTCACCGTCAGAACGCGAAATGAACGTCCAACACTCCCAAATGGTCTACAGCGCCCATTGAGGCTAAAAAACACTTTTCGGTTTTGTTCACCGTCAGAACGCGAAATGAACTTACAAACAATCCCAAATGTGCTATAGCGCCCATTAAGCCTAACAAACACTTTTCAGCAGTATTTACAGTCAGATCACGAAATGAACTTACAAACAATCCCAAATGTGCTATAGCGCCCATTAAGCCTAACAAACACTTTTCGGCACTATTCACCGTCAGATCATGAAATGAACTTACAAACAATCCCAAATGTGCTATAGCGCCCATTAAGCCTAACAAACACTTTTCGGCACTATTCACCGTCAGATCACGAAATGAACTTACAAACAATCCCAAATGTGCTATAGAGCCCATTAAGCCTAACAAACACTTTTCAGCACTATTCACCGTCAGATCACGAAATGGACTTACAAACACTCGCAAATTGTCTATAGCGCCCTTTAAGCCTAAAAAACACTTTTCGGTTTTTTTCACTGTCAGAACGCGAAATGAACTTACAAACAATCCCAAATGTGCTATAGCGCCCATTAAGCCTAACAAACACATTTCGGCACTATTCTCTGTCAGATCACGAAATGAACTTACAAACAATCCCAAATGTGCTATAGAGCCCATTAAGCCTAACAAACACTTTTCAGCACTATTCACCGTCAGATCACGAAATGGACTTACAAACACTCCCAAATTGTCTATAGCGCCCTTTAAGCCTAAAAAACACTTTTCGGTTTTTTTCACTGTCAGAACGCGAAATGTACTTCCAACGTTCCAAAATGGTCTACAGCGCCCATTGAGCCTAAAAAACACTTTTCGAGTTTTTTTCACCGTCAGAACGCGAAATGAACGTCCAACACTCCAAATGGTCTACAGCGCCCATTGAGGCAAAAAAAACACTTTTCGGTTTTTTTCACCGTCAGAACGCGAAATGAACGTCCAACACTCCCAAATGGTCTACAGCGCCCATTGAGGCTAAAAAACACTTTTCGGTTTTTTTCACCGTCAGAACGCGAAATGAACTTACAAACAATCCCAAATGTGCTATAGCGCCCATTAAGCCTAACAAACACTTTTCAGCACTATTTACCGTCAGATCACGAAATGAACTTACAAACAATCCCAAATGTGCTATAGCGCCCTTTAAGCCTAACAAACACTTTTCGGCACTATTCACCGTCAGATCACGAAATGAACTTACAAACAATCCCAAATGTGCTATAGAGCCCATTAAGCCTAACAAACACTTTTCAGCACTATTCACCGTCAGATCACGAAATGGACTTACAAACACTCCCAAATTGTCTTATAGCGCCCTTTAAGCCTAAAAAACACTTTTCGGTTTTTTTCACTGTCAGAACGCGAAATAAACTTCCAACGCTCCAAAATGGTCTACAGCGCCCATTGAGCCTAAAAAACACTTTTCGAGTTTTTTCACCGTCAGAACGCGAAATGAACGTCCAACACTCCAAAATGGTCTACAGCGCCCATTGAGCCTAAAAAACACTTTTCGAGTTTTTTTCACCGTCAGAACGCGAAATGAACGTCCAACACTCCAAAATGGTCTACAGCGCCCATTGAGGC
The DNA here is from genome assembly GCA_037893245.1 of Crossaster papposus. Lineage (NCBI taxonomy): Eukaryota > Metazoa > Echinodermata > Asteroidea > Velatida > Solasteridae > Crossaster > Crossaster papposus. The sequence continues at coordinate 23,570 of JBAIAA010000149.1, forward strand.
AAAAAAACCACTTTTCGGTTTTTTTCACCGTCAGAACGCGAAATGAACGTCCAACACTCCCAAATGGTCTACAGCGCCCATTGAGGCTAAAAAACACTTTTCGGTTTTGTTCACCGTCAGAACGCGAAATGAACTTACAAACAATCCCAAATGTGCTATAGCGCCCATTAAGCCTAACAAACACTTTTCAGCAGTATTTACAGTCAGATCACGAAATGAACTTACAAACAATCCCAAATGTGCTATAGCGCCCATTAAGCCTAACAAACACTTTTCGGCACTATTCACCGTCAGATCATGAAATGAACTTACAAACAATCCCAAATGTGCTATAGCGCCCATTAAGCCTAACAAACACTTTTCGGCACTATTTACCGTCAGATCACGAAATGAACTTACAAACAATCCCAAATGTGCTATAGAGCCCATTAAGCCTAACAAACACTTTTCAGCACTATTCACCGTCAGATCACGAAATGGACTTACAAACACTCCCAAATTGTCTATAGCGCCCTTTAAGCCTAAAAAACACTTTTCGGTTTTTTTCACTGTCAGAACGCGAAATGAACTTCCAACACTCCAAAATGGTCTACAGCGCCCATTGAGGCTAAAAAACACTTTTCGGTTTTTTTCACCGTCAGAAAGCGAAATGAACGGCCAACACTCCCAAATGGTCTACAGCGCCCATTGAGGCTAAAAAACACTTTTCGGTTTTTTTCACCGTCAGAACGCGAAATGAACTTACAAACAATCCCAAATGTGCTATAGCGCCCATTGAGGCTAAAAAACACTTTTCGGTTTTTTTCACTGTCAGAACGCGAAATGAACTTACAAACAATCCCAAATGTGCTATAGCGCCCATTAAGCCTAACAAACACATTTCGGCACTATTCTCTGTCAGATCACGAAATGAACTTACAAACAATCCCAAATGTGCTATAGAGCCCATTAAGCCTAACAAACACTTTTCAGCACTATTCACCGTCAGATCACGAAATGGACTTACAAACACTCCCAAATTGTCTATAGCGCCCTTTAAGCCTAAAAAACACTTTTCGGTTTTTTTCACTGTCAGAACGCGAAATGAACTTCCAACGTTCCAAAATGGTCTACAGCGCCCATTGAGCCTAAAAAACACTTTTCGAGTTTTTTTCACCGTCAGAACGCGAAATGAACGTCCAACACTCCAAATGGTCTACAGCGCCCATTGAGGCAAAAAAAACACTTTTCGGTTTTTTTCACCGTCAGAACGCGAAATGAACGTCCAACACTCCCAAATGTGCTATAGCGCCCATTAAGCCTAACAAACACTTTTCAGCACTATTTACCGTCAGATCACGAAATGAACTTACAAACAATCCCAAATGTGCTATAGCGCCCTTTAAGCCTAACAAACACTTTTCGGCACTATTCACCGTCAGATCACGAAATGAACTTACAAACAATCCCAAATGTGCTATAGAGCCCATTAAGCCTAACAAACACTTTTCAGCACTATTCACCGTCAGATCACGAAATGGACTTACAAACACTCCCAAATTGTCTTATAGCGCCCTTTAAGCCTAAAAAACACTTTTCGGTTTTTTTCACTGTCAGAACGCGAAATAAACTTCCAACGCTCCAAAATGGTCTACAGCGCCCATTGAGCCTAAAAAACACTTTTCGAGTTTTTTCACCGTCAGAACGCGAAATGAACGTCCAACACTCCAAAATGGTCTACAGCGCCCATTGAGCCTAAAAAACACTTTTCGAGTTTTTTTCACCGTCAGAACGCGAAATGAACGTCCAACACTCCCAAATGGTCTACAGCGCCCATTGAGGCTAAAAAACACTTTTCGGTTTTGTTCACCGTCAGAACGCGAAATGAACTTACAAACAATCCCAAATGTGCTATAGCGCCCATTAAGCCTAACAAACACTTTTCAGCAGTATTTACAGTCAGATCACGAAATGAACTTACAAACAATCCCAAATGTGCTATAGCGCCCATTAAGCCTAACAAACACTTTTCGGCACTATTCACCGTCAGATCATGAAATGAACTTACAAACAATCCCAAATGTGCTATAGCGCCCATTAAGCCTAACAAACACTTTTCGGCACTATTCACCGTCAGATCACGAAATGAACTTACAAACAATCCCAAATGTGCTATAGAGCCCATTAAGCCTAACAAACACTTTTCAGCACTATTCACCGTCAGATCACGAAATGGACTTACAAACACTCGCAAATTGTCTATAGCGCCCTTTAAGCCTAAAAAACACTTTTCGGTTTTTTTCACTGTCAGAACGCGAAATGAACTTACAAACAATCCCAAATGTGCTATAGCGCCCATTAAGCCTAACAAACACATTTCGGCACTATTCTCTGTCAGATCACGAAATGAACTTACAAACAATCCCAAATGTGCTATAGAGCCCATTAAGCCTAACAAACACTTTTCAGCACTATTCACCGTCAGATCACGAAATGGACTTACAAACACTCCCAAATTGTCTATAGCGCCCTTTAAGCCTAAAAAACACTTTTCGGTTTTTTTCACTGTCAGAACGCGAAATGAACTTCCAACGTTCCAAAATGGTCTACAGCGCCCATTGAGCCTAAAAAACACTTTTCGAGTTTTTTTCACCGTCAGAACGCGAAATGAACTTACAAACAATCCCAAATGTGCTATAGCGCCCATTAAGCCTAACAAACACTTTTCAGCACTATTTACAGTCAGATCACGAAATGAACTTACAAACAATCCCAAATGTGCTATAGCGCCCATTAAGCCTAACAAACACTTTTCGGCACTATTCACCGTCAGATCACGAAATGGACTTACAAACACTCCCAAATTGTCTATAGCGCCCTTTAAGCCTAAAAAACACTTTTCGGTTTTTTTTCACTGTCAGAACGCGAAATGAACTTCCAACACTCCAAAATGGTCTACAGCGCCCATTGAGGCTAAAAAACACTTTTCGGTTTTTTTCACCGTCAGAAAGCGAAATGAACGGCCAACACTCCCAAATGGTCTACAGCGCCCATTGAGGCTAAAAAACACTTTTCGGTTTTTTTCACCGTCAGAACGCGAAATGAACTTACAAACAATCCCAAATGTGCTATAGCGCCCATTGAGGCTAAAAAACACTTTTCGGTTTTTTTCACTGTCAGAACGCGAAATGAACTTACAAACAATCCCAAATGTGCTATAGCGCCCATTAAGCCTAACAAACACTTTTCAGCACTATTTACCGTCAGATCACGAAATGAACTTACAAACAATCCCAAATGTGCTATAGCGCCCTTTAAGCCTAACAAACACTTTTCGGCACTATTCACCGTCAGATCACGAAATGAACTTACAAACAATCCCAAATGTGCTATAGAGCCCATTAAGCCTAACAAACACTTTTCAGCACTATTCACCGTCAGATCACGAAATGGACTTACAAACACTCCCAAATTGTCTTATAGCGCCCTTTAAGCCTAAAAAACACTTTTCGGTTTTTTTCACTGTCAGAACGCGAAATAAACTTCCAACGCTCCAAAATGGTCTACAGCGCCCATTGAGCCTAAAAAACACTTTTCGAGTTTTTTCACCGTCAGAACGCGAAATGAACGTCCAACACTCCAAAATGGTCTACAGCGCCCATTGAGCCTAAAAAACACTTTTCGAGTTTTTTTCACCGTCAGAACGCGAAATGAACGTCCAACACTCCAAAATGGTCTACAGCGCCCATTGAGGCAAAAAAACCACTTTTCGGTTTTTTTCACCGTCAGAACGCGAAATGAACGTCCAACACTCCCAAATGGTCTACAGCGCCCATTGAGGCTAAAAAACACTTTTCGGTTTTTTTCACCGTCAGAAAGCGAAATGAACGGCCAACACTCCCAAATGGTCTACAGCGCCCATTGAGGCTAAAAAACACTTTTCGGTTTTTTTCACCGTCAGAACGCGAAATGAACTTACAAACAATCCCAAATGTGCTATAGCGCCCATTGAGGCTAAAAAACACTTTTCGGTTTTTTTCACTGTCAGAACGCGAAATGAACTTACAAACAATCCCAAATGTGCTATAGCGCCCATTAAGCCTAACAAACACTTTTCAGCACTATTTACCGTCAGATCACGAAATGAACTTACAAACAATCCCAAATGTGCTATAGCGCCCTTTAAGCCTAACAAACACTTTTCGGCACTATTCACCGTCAGATCACGAAATGAACTTACAAACAATCCCAAATGTGCTATAGAGCCCATTAAGCCTAACAAACACTTTTCAGCACTATTCACCGTCAGATCACGAAATGGACTTACAAACACTCCCAAATTGTCTTATAGCGCCCTTTAAGCCTAAAAAACACTTTTCGGTTTTTTTCACTGTCAGAACGCGAAATAAACTTCCAACGCTCCAAAATGGTCTACAGCGCCCATTGAGCCTAAAAAACACTTTTCGAGTTTTTTCACCGTCAGAACGCGAAATGAACGTCCAACACTCCAAAATGGTCTACAGCGCCCATTGAGCCTAAAAAACACTTTTCGAGTTTTTTTCACCGTCAGAACGCGAAATGAACGTCCAACACTCCAAAATGGTCTACAGCGCCCATTGAGGCAAAAAAACCACTTTTCGGTTTTTTTCACCGTCAGAACGCGAAATGAACGTCCAACACTCCCAAATGGTCTACAGCGCCCATTGAGGCTAAAAAACACTTTTCGGTTTTGTTCACCGTCAGAACGCGAAATGAACTTACAAACAATCCCAAATGTGCTATAGCGCCCATTAAGCCTAACAAACACTTTTCAGCAGTATTTACAGTCAGATCACGAAATGAACTTACAAACAATCCCAAATGTGCTATAGCGCCCATTAAGCCTAACAAACACTTTTCGGCACTATTCACTGTCAGATCATGAAATGAACTTACAAACAATCCCAAATGTGCTATAGCGCCCATTAAGCCTAACAAACACTTTTCGGCACTATTCACCGTCAGATCACGAAATGAACTTACAAACAATCCCAAATGTGCTATAGAGCCCATTAAGCCTAACAAACACTTTTCAGCACTATTCACCGTCAGATCACGAAATGGACTTACAAACACTCGCAAATTGTCTATAGCGCCCTTTAAGCCTAAAAAACACTTTTCGGTTTTTTTCACTGTCAGAACGCGAAATGAACTTCCAACGCTCCAAAATGGTCTACAGCGCCCATTGAGCCTAAAGTACACTTTTCGAGTTTTTTTCACCGTCAGAACGCGAAATGAACGTCCAACACTCCAAAATGGTCTACAGCGCCCATTGAGGCTAAAAAACACTTTTCGGTTTTTTTCATCGTAAGAAAGCGAAATGAACGTCCAACACTCCCAAATGGTCTACAGCGCCCATTGAGGCTAAAAAACACTTTTCGGTTTTTTTCACCGTAAGAAAGCGAAATGAACGTCCAACACACCCAAATGGTCTACAGCGCCCATTGAGGCTAAAAAACACTTTTCGGCTTTTTTCACCGTCAGAACGCGAAATGACCTTACAAACAATCCCAAATGTGCTATAGCGCCCATTAAGCCTAACAAACACTTTTCAGCACTATTTACAGTCAGATCACGAAATGAACTTACAAACAATCCCAAATGTGCTATAGCGCCCATTAAGCCTAACAAACACTTTTCGGCACTATTCACCGTCAGATCACGAAATGAACTTACAAACAATCCCAAATGTGCTATAGATCCCATTAAGCCTAACAAACACTTTTCAGCACTATTCACCGTCAGATCACGAAATGGACTTACAAACACTCCCAAATTGTCTATAGCGCCCTTTAAGCCTAAAAAACACTTTTCGGTTTTTTTCACTGTCAGAACGCGAAATGAACTTCCAACACTCCAAAATGGTCTACAGCGCCCATTGAGGCTAAAAAACACTTTTCGGTTTTTTTCACCGTCAGAAAGCGAAATGAACGGCCAACACTCCCAAATGGTCTACAGCGCCCATTGAGGCTAAAAAACACTTTTCGGTTTTTTTCACCGTCAGAACGCGAAATGAACTTACAAACAATCCCAAATGTGCTATAGCGCCCATTGAGGCTAAAAAACACTTTTCGGTTTTTTTCACTGTCAGAACGCGAAATGAACTTACAAACAATCCCAAATGTGCTATAGCGCCCATTAAGCCTAACAAACACATTTCGGCACTATTCTCTGTCAGATCACGAAATGAACTTACAAACAATCCCAAATGTGCTATAGAGCCCATTAAGCCTAACAAACACTTTTCAGCACTATTCACCGTCAGATCACGAAATGGACTTACAAACACTCCCAAATTGTCTATAGCGCCCTTTAAGCCTAAAAAACACTTTTCGGTTTTTTTCACTGTCAGAACGCGAAATGAACTTCCAACGTTCCAAAATGGTCTACAGCGCCCATTGAGCCTAAAAAACACTTTTCGAGTTTTTTTCACCGTCAGAACGCGAAATGAACGTCCAACACTCCAAATGGTCTACAGCGCCCATTGAGGCAAAAAAAACACTTTTCGGTTTTTTTCACCGTCAGAACGCGAAATGAACGTCCAACACTCCCAAATGTGCTATAGCGCCCATTAAGCCTAACAAACACTTTTCAGCACTATTTACCGTCAGATCACGAAATGAACTTACAAACAATCCCAAATGTGCTATAGCGCCCTTTAAGCCTAACAAACACTTTTCGGCACTATTCACCGTCAGATCACGAAATGAACTTACAAACAATCCCAAATGTGCTATAGAGCCCATTAAGCCTAACAAACACTTTTCAGCACTATTCACCGTCAGATCACGAAATGGACTTACAAACACTCCCAAATTGTCTTATAGCGCCCTTTAAGCCTAAAAAAACACTTTTCGGTTTTTTTCACTGTCAGAACGCGAAATAAACTTCGAACGCTCCAAAATGGTCTACAGCGCCCATTGAGCCTAAAAAACACTTTTCGAGTTTTTTCACCGTCAGAACGCGAAATGAACGTCCAACACTCCAAAATGGTCTACAGCGCCCATTGAGCCTAAAAAACACTTTTCGAGTTTTTTTCACCGTCAGAACGCGAAATGAACGTCCAACACTCCCAAATGGTCTACAGCGCCCATTGAGGCTAAAAAACACTTTTCGGTTTTGTTCACCGTCAGAACGCGAAATGAACTTACAAACAATCCCAAATGTGCTATAGCGCCCATTAAGCCTAACAAACACTTTTCAGCAGTATTTACAGTCAGATCACGAAATGAACTTACAAACAATCCCAAATGTGCTATAGCGCCCATTAAGCCTAACAAACACTTTTCGGCACTATTCACCGTCAGATCATGAAATGAACTTACAAACAATCCCAAATGTGCTATAGCGCCCATTAAGCCTAACAAACACTTTTCGGCACTATTCACCGTCAGATCACGAAATGAACTTACAAACAATCCCAAATGTGCTATAGAGCCCATTAAGCCTAACAAACACTTTTCAGCACTATTCACCGTCAGATCACGAAATGGACTTACAAACACTCGCAAATTGTCTATAGCGCCCTTTAAGCCTAAAAAACACTTTTCGGTTTTTTTCACTGTCAGAACGCGAAATGAACTTCCAACGCTCCAAAATGGTCTACAGCGCCCATTGAGCCTAAAGTACACTTTTCGAGTTTTTTTCACCGTCAGAACGCGAAATGAACGTCCAACACTCCAAAATGGTCTACAGCGCCCATTGAGGCTAAAAAACACTTTTCGGTTTTTTTCATCGTAAGAAAGCGAAATGAACGTCCAACACTCCCAAATGGTCTACAGCGCCCATTGAGGCTAAAAAACACTTTTCGGTTTTTTTCACCGTAAGAAAGCGAAATGAACGTCCAACACACCCAAATGGTCTACAGCGCCCATTGAGGCTAAAAAACACTTTTCGGCTTTTTTCACCGTCAGAACGCGAAATGACCTTACAAACAATCCCAAATGTGCTATAGCGCCCATTAAGCCTAACAAACACTTTTCAGCACTATTTACAGTCAGATCACGAAATGAACTTACAAACAATCCCAAATGTGCTATAGCGCCCATTAAGCCTAACAAACACTTTTCGGCACTATTCACCGTCAGATCACGAAATGAACTTACAAACAATCCCAAATGTGCTATAGATCCCATTAAGCCTAACAAACACTTTTCAGCACTATTCACCGTCAGATCACGAAATGGACTTACAAACACTCCCAAATTGTCTATAGCGCCCTTTAAGCCTAAAAAACACTTTTCGGTTTTTTTCACTGTCAGAACGCGAAATGAACTTCCAACACTCCAAAATGGTCTACAGCGCCCATTGAGGCTAAAAAACACTTTTCGGTTTTTTTCACCGTCAGAAAGCGAAATGAACGGCCAACACTCCCAAATGGTCTACAGCGCCCATTGAGGCTAAAAAACACTTTTCGGTTTTTTTCACCGTCAGAACGCGAAATGAACTTACAAACAATCCCAAATGTGCTATAGCGCCCATTGAGGCTAAAAAACACTTTTCGGTTTTTTTCACTGTCAGAACGCGAAATGAACTTACAAACAATCCCAAATGTGCTATAGCGCCCATTAAGCCTAACAAACACATTTCGGCACTATTCTCTGTCAGATCACGAAATGAACTTACAAACAATCCCAAATGTGCTATAGAGCCCATTAAGCCTAACAAACACTTTTCAGCACTATTCACCGTCAGATCACGAAATGGACTTACAAACACTCCCAAATTGTCTATAGCGCCCTTTAAGCCTAAAAAACACTTTTCGGTTTTTTTCACTGTCAGAACGCGAAATGAACTTCCAACGTTCCAAAATGGTCTACAGCGCCCATTGAGCCTAAAAAACACTTTTCGAGTTTTTTTCACCGTCAGAACGCGAAATGAACGTCCAACACTCCAAATGGTCTACAGCGCCCATTGAGGCAAAAAAAACACTTTTCGGTTTTTTTCACCGTCAGAACGCGAAATGAACGTCCAACACTCCCAAATGTGCTATAGCGCCCATTAAGCCTAACAAACACTTTTCAGCACTATTTACCGTCAGATCACGAAATGAACTTACAAACAATCCCAAATGTGCTATAGCGCCCTTTAAGCCTAACAAACACTTTTCGGCACTATTCACCGTCAGATCACGAAATGAACTTACAAACAATCCCAAATGTGCTATAGAGCCCATTAAGCCTAACAAACACTTTTCAGCACTATTCACCGTCAGATCACGAAATGGACTTACAAACACTCCCAAATTGTCTTATAGCGCCCTTTAAGCCTAAAAAACACTTTTCGGTTTTTTTCACTGTCAGAACGCGAAATAAACTTCCAACGCTCCAAAATGGTCTACAGCGCCCATTGAGCCTAAAAAACACTTTTCGAGTTTTTTCACCGTCAGAACGCGAAATGAACGTCCAACACTCCAAAATGGTCTACAGCGCCCATTGAGCCTAAAAAACACTTTTCGAGTTTTTTTCACCGTCAGAACGCGAAATGAACGTCCAACACTCCCAAATGGTCTACAGCGCCCATTGAGGCTAAAAAACACTTTTCGGTTTTGTTCACCGTCAGAACGCGAAATGAACTTACAAACAATCCCAAATGTGCTATAGCGCCCATTAAGCCTAACAAACACTTTTCAGCAGTATTTACAGTCAGATCACGAAATGAACTTACAAACAATCCCAAATGTGCTATAGCGCCCATTAAGCCTAACAAACACTTTTCGGCACTATTCACCGTCAGATCATGAAATGAACTTACAAACAATCCCAAATGTGCTATAGCGCCCATTAAGCCTAACAAACACTTTTCGGCACTATTCACCGTCAGATCACGAAATGAACTTACAAACAATCCCAAATGTGCTATAGAGCCCATTAAGCCTAACAAACACTTTTCAGCACTATTCACCGTCAGATCACGAAATGGACTTACAAACACTCGCAAATTGTCTATAGCGCCCTTTAAGCCTAAAAAACACTTTTCGGTTTTTTTCACTGTCAGAACGCGAAATGAACTTACAAACAATCCCAAATGTGCTATAGCGCCCATTAAGCCTAACAAACACATTTCGGCACTATTCTCTGTCAGATCACGAAATGAACTTACAAACAATCCCAAATGTGCTATAGAGCCCATTAAGCCTAACAAACACTTTTCAGCACTATTCACCGTCAGATCACGAAATGGACTTACAAACACTCCCAAATTGTCTATAGCGCCCTTTAAGCCTAAAAAACACTTTTCGGTTTTTTTCACTGTCAGAACGCGAAATGAACTTTTAACGTTCCAAAATGGTCTACAGCGCCCATTGAGCCTAAAAAACACTTTTCGAGTTTTTTTCACCGTCAGAACGCGAAATGAACTTACAAACAATCCCAAATGTGCTATAGCGCCCATTAAGCCTAACAAACACTTTTCAGCACTATTTACAGTCAGATCACGAAATGAACTTACAAACAATCCCAAATGTGCTATAGCGCCCATTAAGCCTAACAAACACTTTTCGGCACTATTCACCGTCAGATCACGAAATGGACTTACAAACACTCCCAAATTGTCTATAGCGCCCTTTAAGCCTAAAAAACACTTTTCGGTTTTTTTCACTGTCAGAACGCGAAATGAACTTCCAACACTCCAAAATGGTCTACAGCGCCCATTGAGGCTAAAAAACACTTTTCGGTTTTTTTCACCGTCAGAAAGCGAAATGAACGGCCAACACTCCCAAATGGTCTACAGCGCCCATTGAGGCTAAAAAACACTTTTCGGTTTTTTTCACCGTCAGAACGCGAAATGAACTTACAAACAATCCCAAATGTGCTATAGCGCCCATTGAGGCTAAAAAACACTTTTCGGTTTTTTTCACTGTCAGAACGCGAAATGAACTTACAAACAATCCCAAATGTGCTATAGCGCCCATTAAGCCTAACAAACACTTTTCAGCACTATTTACCGTCAGATCACGAAATGAACTTACAAACAATCCCAAATGTGCTATAGCGCCCTTTAAGCCTAACAAACACTTTTCGGCACTATTCACCGTCAGATCACGAAATGAACTTACAAACAATCCCAAATGTGCTATAGAGCCCATTAAGCCTAACAAACACTTTTCAGCACTATTCACCGTCAGATCACGAAATGGACTTACAAACACTCCCAAATTGTCTTATAGCGCCCTTTAAGCCTAAAAAACACTTTTCGGTTTTTTTCACTGTCAGAACGCGAAATAAACTTCCAACGCTCCAAAATGGTCTACAGCGCCCATTGAGCCTAAAAAACACTTTTCGAGTTTTTTCACCGTCAGAACGCGAAATGAACGTCCAACACTCCAAAATGGTCTACAGCGCCCATTGAGCCTAAAAAACACTTTTCGAGTTTTTTTCACCGTCAGAACGCGAAATGAACGTCCAACACTCCAAAATGGTCTACAGCGCCCATTGAGGCAAAAAAACCACTTTTCGGTTTTTTTCACCGTCAGAACGCGAAATGAACGTCCAACACTCCCAAATGGTCTACAGCGCCCATTGAGGCTAAAAAACACTTTTCGGTTTTTTTCACCGTCAGAAAGCGAAATGAACGGCCAACACTCCCAAATGGTCTACAGCGCCCATTGAGGCTAAAAAACACTTTTCGGTTTTTTTCACCGTCAGAACGCGAAATGAACTTACAAACAATCCCAAATGTGCTATAGCGCCCATTGAGGCTAAAAAACACTTTTCGGTTTTTTTCACTGTCAGAACGCGAAATGAACTTACAAACAATCCCAAATGTGCTATAGCGCCCATTAAGCCTAACAAACACTTTTCAGCACTATTTACCGTCAGATCACGAAATGAACTTACAAACAATCCCAAATGTGCTATAGCGCCCTTTAAGCCTAACAAACACTTTTCGGCACTATTCACCGTCAGATCACGAAATGAACTTACAAACAATCCCAAATGTGCTATAGAGCCCATTAAGCCTAACAAACACTTTTCAGCACTATTCACCGTCAGATCACGAAATGGACTTACAAACACTCCCAAATTGTCTTATAGCGCCCTTTAAGCCTAAAAAACACTTTTCGGTTTTTTTCACTGTCAGAACGCGAAATAAACTTCCAACGCTCCAAAATGGTCTACAGCGCCCATTGAGCCTAAAAAACACTTTTCGAGTTTTTTCACCGTCAGAACGCGAAATGAACGTCCAACACTCCAAAATGGTCTACAGCGCCCATTGAGCCTAAAAAACACTTTTCGAGTTTTTTTCACCGTCAGAACGCGAAATGAACGTCCAACACTCCAAAATGGTCTACAGCGCCCATTGAGGCAAAAAAACCACTTTTCGGTTTTTTTCACCATCAGAACGCGAAATGAACGTCCAACACTCCCAAATGGTCTACAGCGCCCATTGAGGCTAAAAAACACTTTTCGGTTTTGTTCACCGTCAGAACGCGAAATGAACTTACAAACAATCCCAAATGTGCTATAGCGCCCATTAAGCCTAACAAACACTTTTCAGCAGTATTTACAGTCAGATCACGAAATGAACTTACAAACAATCCCAAATGTGCTATAGCGCCCATTAAGCCTAACAAACACTTTTCGGCACTATTCACTGTCAGATCATGAAATGAACTTACAAACAATCCCAAATGTGCTATAGCGCCCATTAAGCCTAACAAACACTTTTCGGCACTATTCACCGTCAGATCACGAAATGAACTTACAAACAATCCCAAATGTGCTATAGAGCCCATTAAGCCTAACAAACACTTTTCAGCACTATTCACCGTCAGATCACGAAATGGACTTACAAACACTCGCAAATTGTCTATAGCGCCCTTTAAGCCTAAAAAACACTTTTCGGTTTTTTTCACTGTCAGAACGCGAAATGAACTTCCAACGCTCCAAAATGGTCTACAGCGCCCATTGAGCCTAAAGTACACTTTTCGAGTTTTTTTCACCGTCAGAACGCGAAATGAACGTCCAACACTCCAAAATGGTCTACAGCGCCCATTGAGGCTAAAAAACACTTTTCGGTTTTTTTCATCGTAAGAAAGCGAAATGAACGTCCAACACTCCCAAATGGTCTACAGCGCCCATTGAGGCTAAAAAACACTTTTCGGTTTTTTTCACCGTAAGAAAGCGAAATGAACGTCCAACACACCCAAATGGTCTACAGCGCCCATTGAGGCTAAAAAACACTTTTCGGCTTTTTTCACCGTCAGAACGCGAAATGACCTTACAAACAATCCCAAATGTGCTATAGCGCCCATTAAGCCTAACAAACACTTTTCAGCACTATTTACAGTCAGATCACGAAATGAACTTACAAACAATCCCAAATGTGCTATAGCGCCCATTAAGCCTAACAAACACTTTTCGGCACTATTCACCGTCAGATCACGAAATGAACTTACAAACAATCCCAAATGTGCTATAGATCCCATTAAGCCTAACAAACACTTTTCAGCACTATTCACCGTCAGATCACGAAATGGACTTACAAACACTCCCAAATTGTCTATAGCGCCCTTTAAGCCTAAAAAACACTTTTCGGTTTTTTTCACTGTCAGAACGCGAAATGAACTTCCAACGCTCCAAAATGGTCTACAGCGCCCATTGAGCCTAAAAAAAACTTTTCGGTTTTTGTCACCGTAAGAAAGCGAAATGAACGTCCAACACTCGCAAATGGTCTACAGCGCCCATTGAGCCTAAAAAACACTTTTCGGTTTTGTTCACAGTAAGAAAGCGAAATGAACGTCCAACACTCCCAAATGGTCTACAGCGCCCATTGAGGCTAAAAAACACTTTTCGGTTTTTTTCACCGTCAGAACCCGAAATGAACTTACAAACAATCCCAAATGTGCTATAGCGCCCATTAAGCCTAACAAATACTTTTCAGCACTATTTACCGTCAGATCACGAAATGAACTTACAAACAATCCCAAATGTGCTATAGAGCCCATTAAGCCTAACAAACACTTTTCAGCACTATTCACCGTCAGATCACGAAATGGACTTACAAACACTCCCAAATTGTCTATAGCGCCCTTTAAGCCTAAAAAACACTTTTCGGTTTTTTTTCACCGTAAGAACGCGAAATGAACGTCCAACACTCCCAAATGGTCTACAGCGCCCATTGAGGCTAAAAAACACCTTTCGGTTTTTTTCACCGTCAGAACGCGAAATGAACTTACAAACAATCCCAAATGTGCTATAGCGCCCATTAAGCCTACCAAACACTTTTCGGCACTATTTACCGTCAGATCACGAAATGAATTACAAACAATCCCAAATGTGCTATAGCGCCCATTAAGCCTAACAAACACTTTTCGGCACTATTCACCGTCAGATCACGAAATGAACTTACAAACAATCCCAAATGTGCTATAGAGCCCATTAAGCCTAACAAACACTTTTCAGCACTATTCACCGTCAGATCACGAAATGGACTTACAAACACTCCCAAATTGTCTATAGCGCCCTTTAAGCCTAAAAAACACTTTTCGGTTTTTTTCACTGTCAGAACGCGAAATGAACTTCCAACGCTCCAAAATGGTCTACAGCGCCCATTGAGCCTAAAAAAACACTTTTCGAGTTTTTTTTCACCGTCATAACGCGAAATGAACGTCCAACACTCCAAAATGGTCTACAGCGCCCATTGAGGCTGAAAAACACTTTTCGGTTTTTTTCACCGTAAGAAAGCGAAATGAACGTCCAACACTCCCAAATGGTCTACAGCGCCCATCGAGGCTAAAAAAGACTTTTCGGTTTTTTTCACCGTAAGAAAGCGAAATGAACGTCCAACACTCCCAAATGGTCTACAGCGCCAATTGAGGCTAAAAAACACTTTTCGTTTTTTTTCACCGTCAGAACGCGAAATAAACTTACAAACAATCCCAAATGTGCTATAGCGCCCATTAAGCCTAACAAACACTTTTCGGCACTATTTACTGTCAGATCACGAAATGAACTTACAAACAATCCCAAATGTGCTATAGCGCCCATTAAGCCTAACAAACACTTTTCGGCACTATTTACCGTCAGATCACGAAATGGACTTACAAACACTCCCAAATTGTCTATAGCGGCCTTTAAGCCTAAAAAACACTTTTCGGTTTTTTTCACTGTCAGAACGCGAAATGAACTTCCAACGCTCCAAAATGGTCTACAGCGCCCATTGAGCCTAAAAAACACTTTTCGAGTTTTTTTCACCGTCAGAACGCGAAATGAACTTCCAACGCTCCAAAATGGTCTACAGCGCCCATTGAGCCTAAAAAACACTTTTCGAGTTTTTTTCACCGTCAGAACGCGAAATGAACGTCCAACACTCCAAAATGGTCTACAGCGCCCATTTAGGCTAAAAAACACTTTTCGGTTTTTTTCACAGTCAGAACGCGAAATGAACTTACAAACAATCCCAAATGTGCTATAGCGCCCATTAAGCCTAACAAACACTTTTCGGCACTATTTACCGTCAGATCACGAAATGAACTTACAAACAATCCCAAATGTGCTATAGAGCCCATTAAGCCTAACAAACACTTTTCAGCACTATTCACCGTCAGATCACGAAATGGACTTACAAACACTCGCAAATTGTCTATAGCGCCCTTTAAGCCTAAAAAACACTTTTCGGTTTTTTTCACTGTCAGAACGCGAAATGAACTTCCAACGCTCCAAAATGGTCTACAGCGCCCATTGAGCCTAAAGTACACTTTTCGAGTTTTTTTCACCGTCAGAACGCGAAATGAACGTCCAACACTCCAAAATGGTCTACAGCGCCCATTGAGGCTAAAAAACACTTTTCGGTTTTTTTCATCGTAAGAAAGCGAAATGAACGTCCAACACTCCCAAATGGTCTACAGCGCCCATTGAGGCTAAAAAACACTTTTCGGTTTTTTTCACCGTAAGAAAGCGAAATGAACGTCCAACACACCCAAATGGTCTACAGCGCCCATTGAGGCTAAAAAACACTTTTCGGCTTTTTTCACCGTCAGAACGCGAAATGACCTTACAAACAATCCCAAATGTGCTATAGCGCCCATTAAGCCTAACAAACACTTTTCAGCACTATTTACAGTCAGATCACGAAATGAACTTACAAACAATCCCAAATGTGCTATAGCGCCCATTAAGCCTAACAAACACTTTTCGGCACTATTCACCGTCAGATCACGAAATGAACTTACAAACAATCCCAAATGTGCTATAGATCCCATTAAGCCTAACAAACACTTTTCAGCACTATTCACCGTCAGATCACGAAATGGACTTACAAACACTCCCAAATTGTCTATAGCGCCCTTTAAGCCTAAAAAACACTTTTCGGTTTTTTTCACTGTCAGAACGCGAAATGAACTTCCAACGCTCCAAAATGGTCTACAGCGCCCATTGAGCCTAAAAAAAACTTTTCGGTTTTTGTCACCGTAAGAAAGCGAAATGAACGTCCAACACTCGCAAATGGTCTACAGCGCCCATTGAGCCTAAAAAACACTTTTCGGTTTTGTTCACAGTAAGAAAGCGAAATGAACGTCCAACACTCCCAAATGGTCTACAGCGCCCATTGAGGCTAAAAAACACTTTTCGGTTTTTTTCACCGTCAGAACCCGAAATGAACTTACAAACAATCCCAAATGTGCTATAGCGCCCATTAAGCCTAACAAATACTTTTCAGCACTATTTACCGTCAGATCACGAAATGAACTTACAAACAATCCCAAATGTGCTATAGAGCCCATTAAGCCTAACAAACACTTTTCAGCACTATTCACCGTCAGATCACGAAATGGACTTACAAACACTCCCAAATTGTCTATAGCGCCCTTTAAGCCTAAAAAACACTTTTCGGTTTTTTTTCACCGTAAGAACGCGAAATGAACGTCCAACACTCCCAAATGGTCTACAGCGCCCATTGAGGCTAAAAAACACCTTTCGGTTTTTTTCACCGTCAGAACGCGAAATGAACTTACAAACAATCCCAAATGTGCTATAGCGCCCATTAAGCCTACCAAACACTTTTCGGCACTATTTACCGTCAGATCACGAAATGAATTACAAACAATCCCAAATGTGCTATAGCGCCCATTAAGCCTAACAAACACTTTTCGGCACTATTCACCGTCAGATCACGAAATGAACTTACAAACAATCCCAAATGTGCTATAGAGCCCATTAAGCCTAACAAACACTTTTCAGCACTATTCACCGTCAGATCACGAAATGGACTTACAAACACTCCCAAATTGTCTATAGCGCCCTTTAAGCCTAAAAAACACTTTTCGGTTTTTTTCACTGTCAGAACGCGAAATGAACTTCCAACGCTCCAAAATGGTCTACAGCGCCCATTGAGCCTAAAAAAACACTTTTCGAGTTTTTTTTCACCGTCATAACGCGAAATGAACGTCCAACACTCCAAAATGGTCTACAGCGCCCATTGAGGCTGAAAAACACTTTTCGGTTTTTTTCACCGTAAGAAAGCGAAATGAACGTCCAACACTCCCAAATGGTCTACAGCGCCCATCGAGGCTAAAAAAGACTTTTCGGTTTTTTTCACCGTAAGAAAGCGAAATGAACGTCCAACACTCCCAAATGGTCTACAGCGCCAATTGAGGCTAAAAAACACTTTTCGTTTTTTTTCACCGTCAGAACGCGAAATAAACTTACAAACAATCCCAAATGTGCTATAGCGCCCATTAAGCCTAACAAACACTTTTCGGCACTATTTACTGTCAGATCACGAAATGAACTTACAAACAATCCCAAATGTGCTATAGCGCCCATTAAGCCTAACAAACACTTTTCGGCACTATTTACCGTCAGATCACGAAATGGACTTACAAACACTCCCAAATTGTCTATAGCGGCCTTTAAGCCTAAAAAACACTTTTCGGTTTTTTTCACTGTCAGAACGCGAAATGAACTTCCAACGCTCCAAAATGGTCTACAGCGCCCATTGAGCCTAAAAAACACTTTTCGAGTTTTTTTCACCGTCAGAACGCGAAATGAACTTCCAACGCTCCAAAATGGTCTACAGCGCCCATTGAGCCTAAAAAACACTTTTCGAGTTTTTTTCACCGTCAGAACGCGAAATGAACGTCCAACACTCCAAAATGGTCTACAGCGCCCATTTAGGCTAAAAAACACTTTTCGGTTTTTTTCACAGTCAGAACGCGAAATGAACTTACAAACAATCCCAAATGTGCTATAGCGCCCATTAAGCCTAACAAACACTTTTCGGCACTATTTACCGTCAGATCACGAAATGAACTTACAAACAATCCCAAATGTGCTATAGCGCCCATTAAGCCTAACAAACACTTTTCAGCACTATTCACCGTCAGATCACGAAATGAACTTACAAACAATCCCAAATGTGCTATAGAGCCCTTTAAGCCTAAAAAACACTTTTCGGTTTTTTTCACTGTCAGAACGCGAAATGAACTTCCAACGCTCCAAAATGGTCTACAGCGCCCATTGAGCCTAAAAAACACTTTTCGAGTTTTTTTCACCGTCAGAACGCGAAATGAACGTCCAACACTCCAAAATGGTCTACATCGCCCATTGAGGCAAAAAAAAACACTTTTCGGTTTTTTTTACCGTCAGAACGCGAAATGAACGTCCAACACTCCCAAATGGTCTACAGCGCCCATTGAGGCTAAAAAACACTTTTCGGTTTTTTTCACCGTCAGAAAGCGAAATGAACGTCCAACACTCCCAAATGGTCTACAGCGCCCACTGAGGCTAAAAAACACTTTTCGGTTTTTTTCACCGTCAGAACGCGAAATGAACTTACAAACAATCCCAAATGTGCTATAGCGCCCATTAAGCCTAACAAACACTTTTCGGCACTATTCACCGTCAGATCACGAAATGGACTTACAAACACTCCCAAATTGTCTATAGCGCCCTTTAAGCCTAAAAAACATTTTTCGTTTTTTTTCACTGTCAGAACGCGAAATGAACTTCCAACACTCCAAAATGGTCTATAGCGCCCATTGAGCCTAAAAAACACTTTTCGGTTTTTTTCACCGTAAGAACGCAAAATGAACGTCCAACACTCCCAAATGGTCTACAGCACCCATTGAGGCTAAAAAACACTTTTCGGTTTTTTTCACCGTCAGAAAGCGAAATGAAGGGCCAACACTCCCAAATGGTCTACAGCGCCCATTGAGGCTAAAAAACACTTTTCGTTTTTTTTCACCGTCAGAACGCGAAATGAACTTACAAACAATCCCAAATGTGCTATAGCGCCCATTAAGCCTAACAAACACTTTTCAGCACTATTCACCGTCAGATCACGAAATGAACTTACAAACAATCCCAAATGTGCTATAGCGCCCATTAAGCCTAACAAACACTTTTCGGCACTATTCACCGTCAGATCACGAAATGAACTTACAAACAATCCCAAATGTGCTATAGAGCCCATTAAGCCTAACAAACACTTTTCAGCACTATTCACCGTCAGATCACGAAATGGACTTACAAACACTCCCAAATTGTCTATAGCGCCCATTGAGCCTAAAAAACACTTTTCGAGTTTTTTTCACCGTCAGAACGCGAAATGAACGTCCAACACTCCAAAATGGTCTACAGCGCCCATTGAGGCAAAAAAAACACTTTTCGGTTTTTTTCACCGTCAGAACGCGAAATGAACGTCCAACACTCCCAAATGGTCTACAGCGCCCATTGAGGCTAAAAAACACTTTTCGGTTTTTTTCACCGTCAGAACGCGAAATGAACTTACAAACAATCCCAAATGTGCTATAGCGCCCATTAAGCCTAACAAACACTTTTCAGCACTATTTACAGTCAGATCACGAAATGAACTTACAAACAATCCCAAATGTGCTATAGCGCCCATTAAGCCTAACAAACACTTTTCAGCACTATTCACCGTCAGATCACGAAATGAACTTACAAACAATCCCAAATGTGCTATAGCGCCCATTAAGCCTAACAAACACTTTTCGGCACTATTCACAGTCAGATCACGAAATGAACTTACAAACAATCCCAAATGTGCTATAGAGCCCATTAAGCCTAACAAACACTTTTCAGCACTATTCACCGTCAGATCACGAAATGGACTTACAAACACTCCCAAATTGTCTATAGCGCCCTTTAAGCCTAAAAAACACTTTTCGGTTTTTTTCACTGTCAGAACGCGAAATGAACTTCCAACGCTCCAAAATGGTCTACAGCGCCCATTGAGGCTAAAAAACACTTTTCGATTTTTTTTCACCGTCAGAACGCGAAATGAACGTCCAACACTCCAAAATGGTCTACAGCGCCCATTGAGGCTAAAAAACACTTTTCGGTTTTTTTCACCGTAAGAAAGCGAAATGAATGTCCAACACTCCCAAATGGTCTACAGCGCCCATTGAGGCTAAAAAACACTTTTCGGTTTTTTTTACCGTCAGAACGCGAAATGAACTTACAAACAATCCCAAATGTGCTATAGCGCCCATTAAGCCTAACAAACACTTTTCAGCACTATTTACCGTCAGATCACGAAATGAACTTACAAACAATCCCAAATGTGCTATAGCGCCCATTAAGCCTAACAAACACTTTTCGGCACTATTCACCGTCAGATCACGAAATGAACTTACAAACAATCACAAATGTGCTATAGAGCCCATTAAGCCTAACAAACACTTTTCAGCACTATTCACCGTCAGATCACGAAATGGACTTACAAACACTCCCAAATTGTCTATAGCGCCCTTTAAGCCTAAAAAACACTTTTCGTTTTTTTTCACTGTCAGAACGCGAAATGAACTTCCAACGCTCCAAAATGGTCTACAGCGCCCATTGAGCCTAAAAAACACTTTTCGAGTTTTTTTCACCGTCAGAACGCGAAATGAACGTCCAACACTCCAAAATGGTCTACAGCACCCATTGAGGCTAAAAAACACTTTTCGGTTTTTTTCACCGTCAGAAAGCGAAATGAAGGGCCAACACTCCCAAATGGTCTACAGCGCCCATTGAGGCTAAAAAACACTTTTCGTTTTTTTTCACCGTCAGAACGCGAAATGAACTTACAAACAATCCCAAATGTGCTATAGCGCCCATTAAGCCTAACAAACACTTTTCAGCACTATTCACCGTCAGATCACGAAATGAACTTACAAACAATCCCAAATGTGCTATAGCGCCCATTAAGCCTAACAAACACTTTTCGGCACTATTCACCGTCAGATCACGAAATGAACTTACAAACAATCCCAAATGTGCTATAGAGCCCATTAAGCCTAACAAACACTTTTCAGCACTATTCACCGTCAGATCACGAAATGGACTTACAAACACTCCCAAATTGTCTATAGCGCCCATTGAGCCTAAAAAACACTTTTCGAGTTTTTTTCACCGTCAGAACGCGAAATGAACGTCCAACACTCCAAAATGGTCTACAGCGCCCATTGAGGCAAAAAAAACACTTTTCGGTTTTTTTCACCGTCAGAACGCGAAATGAACGTCCAACACTCCCAAATGGTCTACAGCGCCCATTGAGGCTAAAAAACACTTTTCGGTTTTTTTCACCGTCAGAACGCGAAATGAACTTACAAACAATCCCAAATGTGCTATAGCGCCCATTAAGCCTAACAAACACTTTTCAGCACTATTTACAGTCAGATCACGAAATGAACTTACAAACAATCCCAAATGTGCTATAGCGCCCATTAAGCCTAACAAACACTTTTCAGCACTATTCACCGTCAGATCACGAAATGAACTTACAAACAATCCCAAATGTGCTATAGCGCCCATTAAGCCTAACAAACACTTTTCGGCACTATTCACAGTCAGATCACGAAATGAACTTACAAACAATCCCAAATGTGCTATAGAGCCCATTAAGCCTAACAAACACTTTTCAGCACTATTCACCGTCAGATCACGAAATGGACTTACAAACACTCCCAAATTGTCTATAGCGCCCTTTAAGCCTAATATTCACTTTTCGGTTTTTTTCACTGTCAGAACGCGAAATGAACTTCCAACGCTCCAAAATGGTCTACAGCGCCCATTGAGGCTAAAAAACACTTTTCGATTTTTTTTCACCGTCAGAACGCGAAATGAACGTCCAACACTCCAAAATGGTCTACAGCGCCCATTGAGGCTAAAAAACACTTTTCGGTTTTTTTCACCGTAAGAAAGCGAAATGAATGTCCAACACTCCCAAATGGTCTACAGCGCCCATTGAGGCTAAAAAACACTTTTCGGGTTTTTTTACCGTCAGAACGCGAAATGAACTTACAAACAATCCCAAATGTGCTATAGCGCCCATTAAGCCTAACAAACACTTTTCAGCACTATTTACCGTCAGATCACGAAATGAACTTACAAACAATCCCAAATGTGCTATAGCGCCCATTAAGCCTAACAAACACTTTTCGGCACTATTCACCGTCAGATCACGAAATGAACTTACAAACAATCACAAATGTGCTATAGAGCCCATTAAGCCTAACAAACACTTTTCAGCACTATTCACCGTCAGATCACGAAATGGACTTACAAACACTCCCAAATTGTCTATAGCGCCCTTTAAGCCTAAAAAACACTTTTCGTTTTTTTTCACTGTCAGAACGCGAAATGAACTTCCAACGCTCCAAAATGGTCTACAGCGCCCATTGAGCCTAAAAAACACTTTTCGAGTTTTTTTCACCGTCAGAACGCGAAATGAACGTCCAACACTCCAAAATGGTCTACAGCGCCCATTGAGGCAAAAAAAACACTTTTCGGTTTTTTTCACCGTCAGAACGCGAAATGAACGTCCAACACTCCCAAATGGTCTACAGCGCCCATTGAGGCTAAAAAACACTTTTCGGTTTTTTTCACCGTCAGAACGCGAAATGAACTTACAAACAATCCCAAATGTGCTATAGCGCCCATTAAGCCTAACAAACACTTTTCAGCACTATTTACAGTCAGATCACGAAATGAACTTACAAACAATCCCAAATGTGCTATAGCGCCCATTAAGCCTAACAAACACTTTTCGGCACTATTCACCGTCAGATCACGAAATTAACTTACAAACAATCCCAAATGTGCTATAGCGCCCATTAAGCCTAACAAACACTTTTCGGCACTATTCACCGTCAGATCACGAAATGGACTTACAAACACTCCCAAATTGTCTATAGCGCCCTTTAAGCCTAAAAAACAATTTTCGGTTTTTTTCACTGTCAGAATGCGAAATGAACTTCCAACACTCCAAAATGGTCTATAGCGCCCATTGAGCCTAAAAAACACTTTTGGAGTTTTTTTTCACCGTCAGAACGCGAAATTGAACGTCCAACACTCCAAAATGGTCTACAGCGCCCATTGAGGCAAAAAAAACACTTTTCGGTTTTTTTCACCGTCAGAACGCGAAATGAACGTCCAACACTCCCAAATGGTCTACAGCGCCCATTGAGGCTAAAAAACACTTTTCGGTTTTGTTCACCGTCAGAACGCGAAATGAACTTACAAACAATCCCAAATGTGCTATAGCGCCCATTAAGCCTAACAAACACTTTTCAGCACTATTTACAGTCAGATCACGAAATGAACTTACAAACAATCCCAAATGTGCTATAGCGCCCATTAAGCCTAACAAACACTTTTCGGCACTATTCACCGTCAGATCACGAAATGAACTTACAAACACTCCCAAATTGTCTATAGCGCCCTTTAAGCCTAAAAAACACTTTTCGGTTTTTTTCACTGTCAGAACGCGAAATGAACTTCCAACGCTCCAAAATGGTCTACAGCGCCCATTGAGCCTAAAAAACACTTTTCGAGTTTTTTTCACCGTCAGAACGCGAAATGAACGTCCAACACTCCAAAATGGTCTACAGCGCCCATTGAGCCTAAAAAAACACTTTTCGAGTTTTTTTCACCGTCAGAACGCGAAATGAACGTCCAACACTCCAAAATGGTCTACAGCGCCCATTGAGGCAAAAAAAACACTTTTCGGTTTTGTTCACCGTCAGAACGCGAAATGAACGTCCAACACTCCCAAATGGTCTACAGCGCCCATTGAGGCTAAAAAACACTTTTCGGTTTTTTTCACCGTCAGAACGCGAAATGAACTTACAAACAATCCCAAATGTGCTATAGCGCCCATTAAGCCTAACAAACACTTTTCAGCACTATTTACAGTCAGATCACGAAATGAACTTACAAACAATCCCAAATGTGCTATAGCGCCCATTAAGCCTAACAAACACTTTTCGGCACTATTCACCGTCAGATCACGAAATGAACTTACAAACAATCCCAAATGTGCTATAGCGCCCATTAAGCCTAACAAACACTTTTCGGCACTATTCACCGTCAGATCACGAAATGAACTTACAAACAATCCCAAATGTGCTAAAGAGCCCATTAAACCTAACAAACACTTTTCAGCACTATTCACCGTCAGATCACGAAATGGACTTACAAACACTCCCAAATTGTCTATAGCGCCCTTTAAGCCTAAAAAACACTTTTCGGTTTTTTTCACTGTCAGAACGCGAAATGAACTTCCAACGCTCCAAAATGGTCTACAGAGCCCATTGAGCCTAAAAAACACTTTTCGATTTTTTTTCACCGTCAGAACGCGAAATGAACGTCCAACACTCCAAAATGGTCTAAAGCGCCCATTGAGGCTAAAAAACACTTTTCGGTTTTTTTCATCGTAAGAAAGCGAAATGAACGTCCAACACTCCCAAATGGTCTACAGCGCCCATTGAGGCTAAAAAACACTTTTCGGTTTTTTTCACCCTAAGAAAGCGAAATGAACGTCCAACACACCCAAATGGTCTACAGCGCCCATTGAGGCTAAAAAACACTATTCGGTTTTTTTCACCGTCAGAACGCGAAATGACCTTACAAACAATCCCAAATGTGCTATAGCGCCCATTAAGCCTAACAAACACTTTTCAGCACTATTTACAGTCAGATCACGAAATGAACTTACAAACAATCCCAAATGTGCTATAGCGCCCATTAAGCCTAACAAACACTTTTCGGCACTATTCACCGTCAGATCACGAAATGAACTTACAAACAATCCCAAATGTGCTATAGAGCCCATTAAGCCTAACAAAAACTTTTCAGCACTATTCACCGTCAGATCACGAAATGGACTTACAAACACTCCCAAATTGTCTATAGCGGCCTTTAAGCCTAAAAAACACTTTTCGGTTTTTTTCACTGTCAGAACGCGAAATGAACTTCCAACGCTCCAAAATGGTCTACAGCGCCCATTGAGCCTAAAAAACACTTTTCGAGTTTTTTTCACCGTCACAACGCGAAATGAACGTCCAACACTCCAAAATGGTCTACAGCGCCCATTGAAGCTAAAAAACACTTTTCGGTTTTTTTCACAGTCAGAACGCGAAATGAACTTACAAACAATCCCAAATGTGCTATAGCGCCCATTAAGCCTAACAAACACTTTTCGGCACTATTTACCGTCAGATCACGAAATGAACTTACAAACAATCCCAAATGTGCTATAGCGCCCATTAAGCCTAACAAACACTTTTCAGCACTATTTACCGTCAGATCACGAAATGAACTTACAAACAATCCCAAATGTGCTATAGCGCCCATTAAGCCTAACAAACACTTTTCGGCACTATTCACCGTCAGATCACGAAATGAACTTACAAACAATCCCACATGTGCTATAGAGCCCATTAAGCCTAACAAACACTTTTCGGCACTATTCACCGTCAGATCACGAAATGAACTTACAAACACTCCCAAATTGTCTTATAGCGCCCTTTAAGCCTAAAAAACACTTTTCGTTTTTGTTCACTGTCAGAACGCGAAATGAACTTCCAACGCTCCAAAATGGTCTACAGCGCCCATTGAGCCTAAAAAACACTTTTCGAGTTTTTTCACCGTCAGAACGCGAAATGAACGTCCAACACTCCAAAATGGTCTACAGCGCCCATTGTGCCTAAAAAACACTTTTCGAGTTTTTTTCACCGTCAGAACGCGAAATGAACGTCCAACACTCCAAAATGGTCTACAGCGCCCATTGAGGCAAAAAAAACACTTTTCGGTTTTTTTTCACCGTCAGAACGCGAAATGAACGTCCAACACTCCCAAATGGTCTACAGCGCCCATTGAGGCTAAAAAACACTTTTCGGTTTTTTTCACCGTCAGAACGCGAAATGAACTTACAAACAATCCCAAATGTGCTATAGCGCCCATTAAGCCTAACACA
The DNA here is from genome assembly GCA_037893245.1 of Crossaster papposus. Lineage (NCBI taxonomy): Eukaryota > Metazoa > Echinodermata > Asteroidea > Velatida > Solasteridae > Crossaster > Crossaster papposus. Next base: position 49,790 of record JBAIAA010000149.1, read on the forward strand.
CACTTTTCAGCACTATTCACCGTCAGATCACGAAATGAACTTACAAACAATCCCAAATGTGCTATAGCGCCCATTAAGCCTAACAAACACTTTTCGGCACTATTCACCGTCAGATCACGAAATGAACTTACAAACAATCACAAATGTGCTATAGAGCCCATTAAGCCTAACAAACACTTTTCAGCACTATTCACCGTCAGATCACGAAATGGACTTACAAACACTCCCAAATTGTCTATAGCGCCCTTTAAGCCTAAAAAACACTTTTCGTTTTTTTTCACTGTCAGAACGCGAAATGAACTTCCAACGCTCCAAAATGGTCTACAGCGCCCATTGAGCCTAAAAAACACTTTTCGAGTTTTTTTCACCGTCAGAACGCGAAATGAACGTCCAACACTCCAAAATGGTCTACAGCGCCCATTGAGGCAAAAAAACACTTTTCGGTTTTTTTCACCGTCAGAACGCGAAATGAACGTCCAACACTCCCAAATGGTCTACAGCGCCCCTTGAGGCTAAAAAACACTTTTCGGTTTTTTTCACCGTCAGAACGCGAAATGAACTTACAAACAATCCCAAATGTGCTATAGCGCCCATTAAGCCTAACAAACACTTTTCAGCACTATTTACAGTCAGATCACGAAATGAACTTACAAACAATCCCAAATGTGCTATAGCGCCCATTAAGCCTAACAAACACTTTTCGGCACTATTCACCGTCAGATCACGAAATTAACTTACAAACAATCCCAAATGTGCTATAGCGCCCATTAAGCCTAACAAACACTTTTCGGCACTATTCACCGTCAGATCACGAAATGGACTTACAAACACTCCCAAATTGTCTATAGCGCCCTTTAAGCCTAAAAAACACTTTTCGTTTTTTTTCACTGTCAGAACGCGAAATGAACTTCCAACGCTCCAAAATGGTCTACAGCGCCCATTGAGCCTAAAAAACACTTTTCAAGTTTTTTTCACCGTCAGAACGCGAAATGAACGTCCAACACTCCAAAATGGTCTACAGCGCCCATTGAGGCTAAAAAACACTTTTCGGTTTTTTTCATCGTAAGAAAGCGAAATGAACGTCCAACACTCCCAAATGGTCTACAGCGCCCATTGAGGCTAAAAAACACTTTTCGGTTTTTTTCACCGTAAGAAAGCGAAATGAACGTCCAACACACCCAAATGGTCTACAGCGCCCATTGAGGCTAAAAAACACTTTTCGGTTTTTTTCACCGTCAGAACGCGAAATGACCTTACAAACAATTTCAAATGTGCTATAGCGCCCATTAAGCCTAACAAACACTTTCCAGCACTATTTACCGTCAGATCACGAAATGAACTTACAAACAATCCCAAATGTGCTATAGCGCCCATTAAGCCTAACAAACACTTTTCAGCACTATTCACCGTCAGATCACGAAATGGACTTACAAACACTCCCAAATTGTCTATAGCGCCCTTTAAGCCTAAAAAAACACTTTTCGGTTTTTTTCACTGTCAGAACGCGAAATGAACTTCCAACGCTCCAAAATGGTCTACAGCGCCCATTGAGCCTAAAAAACACTTTTCGAGTTTTTTTCACCGTCAGAACGCGAAATGAACGTCCAACACTCCAAAATGGTCTACAGCGCCCATTGAGGCTAAAAAACACTTTTCGGTTTTTTTCACCGTAAGAAAGCGAAATGAACGTCCAACACTCCCAAATGGTCTACAGCGCCCATTGAGCCTAAAAAACACTTTTCGGTTTTTTTCACAGTAAGAAAGCGAAATGAACGTCCAACACTCCCAAATGGTCTACAGCGCCCATTGAGGCTAAAAAACACTTTTCGGTTTTTTTCACCGTCAGAACGCGAAATGAACTTACAAACAATCCCAAATGTGCTATAGCGCCCATTAAGCCTAACAAACACTTTTCAGCACTATTTACCGTCAGATCACGAAATGAACTTACAAACAATCCCAAATGTGCTATAGAGCCCATTAAGCCTAACAAACACTTTTCAGCACTATTCACCGTCAGATCACGAAATGGACTTACAAACACTCCCAAATTGTCTATAGCGCCCTTTAAGCCTAAAAAACACTTTTCGGTTTTTTTCACCGTAAAGAACGCAAAATGAACGTCCAACACTCCCAAATGGTCTACAGCGCCCATTGAGGCTAAAAAACACTTTTCGGTTTTTTTCACCGTCAGAAAGCGAAATGAACGTCCAACACTCCCAAATGGTCTACAGCGCCCATTGAGGCTAAAAAACACTTTTCGGTTTTTTTCACCGTCAGAACGCGAAATGAACTTACAAACAATCCCAAATGTGCTATAGCGCCCATTAAGCCTACCAAACACTTTTCGGCACTATTTACCGTCAGATCACGAAATGAACTTACAAACAATCCCAAATGTGCTATAGCGCCCATTAAGCCTAACAAACACTTTTCGGCACTATTCACCGTCAGATCACGAAATGAACTTACAAACAATCCCAAATGTGCTATAGAGCCCATTAAGCCTAACAAACACTTTTCAGCACTATTCACCGTCAGATCACGAAATGGACTTACAAACACTCCCAAATTGTCTATAGCGCCCTTTAAGCCTAAAAAACACTTTTCGGTTTTTTTCACTGTCAGAACGCGAAATGAACTTCCAACGCTCCAAAATGGTCTACAGCGCCCATTGAGCCTAAAAAACACTTTTCGATTTTTTTTCACCGTCAGAACGCGAAATGAACGTCCAACACTCCAAAATGGTCTACAGCGCCCATTGAGGCTAAAAAACACTTTTCGGTTTTTTTCACCGTAAGAAAGCGAAATGAACGTCCAACACTCCCAAATGGTCTACAGCGCCCATTGAGGCTAAAAAACACTTTTCGTTTTTTTTCACCGTCAGAACGCGAAATGAACTTACAAACAATCCCAAATGTGCTATAGCGCCCATTAAGCCTAACAAACACTTTTCAGCACTATTTACCGTCAGATCACGAAATGAACTTACAAACAATCCCAAATGTGCTATAGCGCCCATTAAGCCTAACAAACACTTTTCGGCACTATTCACCGTCAGATCACGAAATGAACTTACAAACAATCCCAAATGTGCTATAGAGCCCATTAAGCCTAACAAACACTTTTCAGCACTATTCACCGTCAGATCACGAAATAGACTTACAAACACTCCCAAATTGTCTATAGCGCCCTTTAAGCCTAAAAAACACTTTTCGTTTTTTTTCACTGTCAGAACGCGAAATGAACTTCCAACGCTCCAAAATGGTCTACAGCGCCCATTGAGCCTAAAAAACACTTTTGGAGTTTTTTTCACCGTCAGAACGCGAAATGAACGTCCAACACTCCAAAATGGTCTACAGCGCCCATTGAGGCAAAAAAAACACTTTTCGGTTTTTTTCACCGTCAGAACGCGAAATGAACGTCCAACACTCCCAAATGGTCTACAGCGCCCATTGAGGCTAAAAAACACTTTTCGGTTTTGTTCACCGTCAGAACGCGAAATGAACTTACAAACAATCCCAAATGTGCTATAGCGCCCATTAAGCCTAACAAACACTTTTCAGCACTATTTACCGTCAGATCACGAAATGAACTTACAAACAATCCCAAATGTGCTATAGCGCCGATTAAGCCTAACAAACACTTTTCGGCACTATTCACCGTCAGATCACGAAATGAACTTACAAACAATCCCAAATGTGCTATAGAGCCCATTAAGCCTAACAAACACTTTTCAGCACTATTCACCGTCAGATCACGAAATGGACTTACAAACACTCCCAAATTGTCTATAGCGCCCTTTAAGCCTAAAAAACACTTTTCGTTTTTTTTCACTGTCAGAACGCGAAATGAACTTCCAACGCTCCAAAATGGTCTACAGCGCCCATTGAGCCTAAAAAACACTTTTCGAGTTTTGTTCACCGTCAGAACGCGAAATGAACGTCCAACACTCCAAAATGGTCTACAGCGCCCATTGAGGCAAACAAAACACTTTTCGGTTTTTTTCACCGTCAGAACGCGAAATGAACGTCCAACACTCCCAAATGGTCTACAGCGCCCATTGAGGCTAAAAAACACTTTTCGGTTTTTTTCACGGTCAGAACGCGAAATGAACTTACAAACAATCCCAAATGTGCTATATTATTATTATTATGCATTTAGGTACGCTATTCATAGTATAACTATATCACAGCGTTTACAATAGTAATGGGCAATACGTCAACAAATCTTTAAACATTATACAAACAAAACAACAATAATACATCAATTAGGAAAGAGGTATGTTTTGAGGATCTTCTTAAACACATCCACTGATGAAGCAGATTTAATATAAGAGGGAAGTTCATTCCACTCCTTAGCTGCTGTAACAGTGAATGTGCGATCTCCTGCCTTACTACGAGTCATGGGAAAAGTTAGCCGAAATGGATCTGCATTAGAGCGAAGATTTGTACGCAAAGGTTGATACAACTCAAGACACTCATTAAAATACTCTGGTGCCTGATTATGAAAGAATTTGTACACAAATAAAAGAATCTTAAATACAATCCTCTGTTTAATTGGTAACCAATGAAGCGATCTTAGAAGAGGCATGGCATCATGACGGCGATCTAACCTAAAGATAACACGAGCAGCCCAGTTCTGCAAACTTTGAAGTCTCTTAATATGCAACTGTGGGACTCCTGTAAGCAACCCGTTACAATAATCTAACCGGGAAAGAACATGGCTGCGAATCACATGATGACATGCATCTTCAGATACATACTTCCTTATCTGTGACACATTTTTTAACTGAAATCGAACAGATTTGCAAAGCTGGTCTATTTGGTTAGACATAGACATATTGCAATCAAAATATACGCCAAGGTTCTTGACTGATGTTGATGGTGCAATCTGAGTGGTTCCAAATGTAAGAATGACGTCGTTCATGTTGCGTAAGTTGTGTTTTGAGCCAATAACCAAAAATTCTGTCTTTTGCTCATTAAGTTTAAGTTTATTCTTTCCCATCCAATTACTTATATCCATAACACATGCTGAAAGGGTTTGTAATGCTGTATCTAAGCTATTTGGTTGCTATAGCGCCCATTAAGCCTAACAAACACTTTTCAGCACTATTTACAGTCAGATCACGAAATGAACTTACAAACAATCCCAAATGTGCTATAGCGCCCATTAATCCTAACAAACACTTTTCGGCACTATTCACCGTCAGATCACGAAATTAACTTACAAACAATCCCAAATGTGCTATAGCGCCCATTAAGCCTAACAAACACTTTTCGGCACTATTCACCGTCAGATCACGAAATGGACTTACAAACACTCCCAAATTGTCTATAGCGCCCATTGAGCCTAAAAAACACTTTTGGAGTTTTTTTCAACGTCAGAACGCGAAATGAACGTCCAACACTCCAAAATGGTCTACAGCGCCCATTGAGGCAAAAAAAACACTTTTCGGTTTTTTTCACCGTCAGAACGCGAAATGAACGTCCAACACTCCCAAATGGTCTACAGCGCCCATTGAGGCTAAAAAACACTTTTCGGTTTTGTTCACCGTCAGAACGCGAAATGAACTTACAAACAATCCCAAATGTGCTATAGCGCCCATTAAGCCTAACAAACACTTTTCAGCACTATTTACAGTCAGATCACGAAATGAACTTACAAACAATCCCAAATGTGCTATAGCGCCCATTAAGCCTAACAAACACTTTTCGGCACTATTCACCGTCAGATCACGAAATGAACTTACAAACAATCCCAAATGTGCTATAGAGCCCATTAAGCCTAACAAACACTTTTCAGCACTATTCACCGTCAGATCACGAAATGAACTTACAAACAATCCCAAATGTGCTATAGCGCCCATTAAGCCTAACAAACACTTTTCGGCACTATTCACCGTCAGATCACGAAATTAACTTACAAACAATCCCAAATGTGCTATAGCGCCCATTAAGCCTAACAAACACTTTTCGGCACTATTCACCGTCAGATCACGAAATGGACTTACAAACACTCCCAAATTGTCTATAGCGCCCATTGAGCCTAAAAAACACTTTTGGAGTTTTTTTCACCTTCAGAACGCGAAATGAACGTCCAACACTCCAAAATGGTCTACAGCGCCCATTGAGGCAAAAAAAACACTTTTCGGTTTTTTTCATCGTAAGAAAGCGAAATGAACGTCCAACACTCCCAAATGGTCTACAGCGCCCTTTAAGCCTAAAAAACACTTTTCGTTTTTTTTCACTGTCAGAACGCGAAATGAACTTCCAACGCTCCAAAATGGTCTACAGCGCCCATTGAGCCTAAAAAACACTTTTCGAGTTTGTTTCACCGTCAGAACGCGAAATGAACGTCCAACACTCCAAAATGGTCTACAGCGCCCATTGAGGCTAAAAAACACTTTTCGGTTTTTTTCACCGTAAGAAAGCGAAATGAACGTCCAACACACCCAAATGGTCTACAGCGCCCATTGAGGCTAAAAAACACTTTTCGGTTTTTTTCACCTTCAGAAAGCGAAATGAACGTCCAACACTCCCAAATGGTCTACAGCGCCCATTGAGGCTAAAAAACACTTTTCGGTTTTTTTCACCGTCAGAACGCGAAATGACCTTACAAACAATCCCAAATGTGCTATAGCGCCCATTAAGCCTAACAAACACTTTTCAGCACTATTTACAGTCAGATCACGAAATGAACTTACAAACAATCCCAAATGTGCTATAGCGCCCATTAATCCTAACAAACACTTTTCGGCACTATTCACCGTCAGATCACGAAATTAACTTACAAACAATCCCAAATGTGCTATAGCGCCCATTAAGCCTAACAAACACTTTTCGGCACTATTCACCGTCAGATCACGAAATGGACTTACAAACACTCCCAAATTGTCTATAGCGCCCATTGAGCCTAAAAAACACTTTTGGAGTTTTTTTCAACGTCAGAACGCGAAATGAACGTCCAACACTCCAAAATGGTCTACAGCGCCCATTGAGGCAAAAAAAACACTTTTCGGTTTTTTTCACCGTCAGAACGCGAAATGAACGTCCAACACTCCCAAATGGTCTACAGCGCCCATTGAGGCTAAAAAACACTTTTCGGTTTTGTTCACCGTCAGAACGCGAAATGAACTTACAAACAATCCCAAATGTGCTATAGCGCCCATTAAGCCTAACAAACACTTTTCAGCACTATTTACAGTCAGATCACGAAATGAACTTACAAACAATCCCAAATGGTCTTCAGCGCCCATTGAGGCTAAAAAACACTTTTCGGTTTTGTTCACCGTCAGAACGCGAAATGAACTTACAAACAATCCCAAATGTGCTATAGCGCCCATTAAGCCTAACAAACACTTTTCAGCACTATTTACCGTCAGATCACGAAATGAACTTACAAACAATCCAAAATGTGCTATAGAGCCCATTAAGCCTAACAAACACTTTTCAGCACTATTCACGTCAGATCACGAAATGGACTTACAAACACTCCCAAATTGTCTATAGCGCTCTTTAAGCCTAAAAAACACTTTTCGGTTTTTTTCACCGTAAGAACGCAAAATGAACGTCCAACACTCCCAAATGGTCTACAGCGCCCATTGAGCCTAAAAAACACTTTTCGAGTTTTTTTCACCGTAAGAACGCAAAATGGACGTCCAACACTTCCAAATGGTCTACAGCGCCCATTGAGGCTAAAAAACACTTTTCGGTTTTTTTCACCGTCAGAAAGCGAAATGAACGTCCAACACTCCCAAATGGTCTACAGCGCCCATTGAGGCTAAAAAACACTTTTCGGTTTTTTTCACCGTCAGAACGCGAAATGAACTTACAAACAATCCCAAATGTGCTATAGCGCCCATTAAGCCTACCAAACACTTTTCGGCACTATTTACCGTCAGATCACGAAATGAACTTACAAACAATCCCGAATGTGCTATAGCGCCCATTAAGCCTAACAAACACTTTTCGGCACTATTCACCGTCAGATCACGAAATTAACTTACAAACAATCCCAAATGTGCTATAGCGCCCATTAAGCCTAACAAACACTTTTCGGCACTATTCACCGTCAGATCACGAAATGGACTTACAAACACTCCCAAATTGTCTATAGCGCCCATTGAGCCTAAAAAACACTTTTGGAGTTTTTTTCACCGTCAGAACGCGAAATGAACGTCCAACACTCCAAAATGGTCTAGCGCCCATTGAGGCAAAAAAAACACTTTTCGGTTTTTTTCACCGTCAGAACGCGAAATGAACTTACAAACAATCCCAAATGTGCTATAGCGCCCATTAAGCCTAACAAACACTTTTCAGCACTATTTACCGTCAGATCACGAAATGGACTTACAAACACTCCCAAATTGTCTATAGCGCCCTTTAAGCCTAAAAAACACTTTTCGGTTTTTTTCACTGTCAGAACGCGAAATGAACTTCCAACGCTCCAAAATGGTCTACAGCGCCCATTGAGCCTAAAAAACACTTTTCGATTTTTTTTCTCCGTCAGAACGCGAAATGAACGTCCAACACTCCAAAATGGTCTACAGCGCCCATTGAGGCTAAAAAACACTTTTCGGTTTTTTTCACCGTAAGAAAGCGAAATGAACGTCCAACACTCCCAAATGGTCTACAGCGCCCATTGAGGCTAAAAAACACTTTTCGGTTTTTTTCACCGTCAGAACGCGAAATGAACTTACAAACAATCCCAAATGTGCTATAGCGCCCATTAAGCCTAACAAACACTTTTCAGCACTATTTACCGTCAGATCACGAAATGAACTTACAAACAATCCCAAATGTGCTATAGCGCCCATTAAGCCTAACAAACACTTTTCGGCACTATTCACCGTCAGATCACGAAATGAACTTACAAACAATCCCAAATGTGCTATAGAGCCCATTAAGCCTAACAAACACTTTTCAGCACTATTCACCGTCAGATCACGAAATGGACTTACAAACACTCCTAAATTGTCTATAGCGCCCTTTAAGCCTAAAAAACACTTTTCGTTTTTTTTCACTGTCAGAACGCGAAATGAACTTCCAACGCTCCGAAATGGTCTACAGCGCCCATTGAGCCTAAAAAACACTTTTCGAGTTTTGTTCACCGTCAGAACGCGAAATGAACGTCCAACACTCAAAAATGGTCTACAGCGCCCATTGAGGCAAACAAAACACTTTTCGGTTTTTTTCACCGTCAGAACGCGAAATGAACGTCCAACACTCCCAAATGGTCTACAGCGCCCATTGAGGCTAAAAAACACTTTTCGGTTTTTTTCACCGTCAGAACGCGAAATGAACTTACAAACAATCCCAAATGTGCTATAGCGCCCATTAAGCCTAACAAACACTTTTCAGCACTATTTACAGTCAGATCACGAATTGAACTTACAAACAATCCCAAATGTGCTATAGCGCCCATTAAGCCTAACAAACACTTTTCGGCACTATTCACCGTCAGATCACGAAATTAACTTACAAACAATCCCAAATGTGCTATAGCGCCCATTAAGCCTAACAAACACTTTTCGGCACTATTCACCGTCAGATCACGAAATGGACTTACAAACACTCCCAAATTGTCTATAGCGCCCATTGAGCCTAAAAAACACTTCTGGAGTTTTTTTCACCGTCAGAACGCGAAATGAACGTCCAACACTCCAAAATGGTCTACAGCGCCCATTGAGGCAAAAAAAACACTTTTCGGTTTTTTTCACCGTCAGAACGCGAAATGAACGTCCAACACTCCCAAATGGTCTACAGCGCCCATTGAGGCTAAAAAACACTTTTCGGTTTTTTTCACCGTCGGAACGCGAAATGAACTTACAAACAATCCCAAATGTGCTATAGCGCCCATTAAGCCTAAGAAACACTTTTCAGCACTATTTACAGTCAGATCACGAAATGAACTTACAAACAATCCCAAATGTGCTATAGCGCCCATTAAGCCTAACAAACACTTTTCGGCACTATTCACCGTCAGATCACGAAATGAACTTACAAACAATTCCAAATGTGCTATAGAGCCTATTAAGCCTAACAAACACTTTTCCGCACTATTCACCGTCAGATCACGAAATGGACTTACAAACACTCCCAATTTGTCTATAGCGCCCTTTAAGCCTAAAAAACACTTTTTGGTTTTTTTCACTGTCAGAACGCGAAATGAACTTCCAACGCTCCAAAATGGTCTACAGCGCCCATTGAGCCTAAAAAACACTTTTCGAGTTTTTTTCACCGTCAGAACGCGAAATGAACGTCCAACACTCCAAAATGGTCTACAGCGCCCATTGAGGCTAAAAAACACTTTTCGGTTTTTTTCATCGTAAGAAAGCGAAATGAACGTCCAACACTCCCAAATGGTCTACAGCGCCCATTGAGGCTAAAAAACACTTTTCGGTTTTTTTCACCGTAAGAAAGCGAAATGAACGTCCAACACACCCAAATGGTCTACAGCGCCCATTGAGGCTAAAAAACACTTTTCGGTTTTTTTCACCGTCAGAAAGCGAAATGAACGTCCAACACTCCCAAATGGTCTACAGCGCCCATTGAGGCTAAAAAACACTTTTCGGTTTTTTTCACCGTCAGAACGCGAAATGAACTTACAAACAATCCCAAATGTGCTATAGCGCCCATTAAGCCTAACAAACACTTTTCAGCACTATTCACCGTCAGATCACGAAATGAACTTACAAACAATCCCAAATGTGCTATAGCGCCCATTAAGCCTAACAAACACTTTTCGGCACTATTCACCGTCAGATCACGAAATGAACTTACAAACAATCCCAAATGTGCTATAGAGCCCATTAAGCCTAACAAACACTTTTCAGCACTATTCACCGTCAGATCACGAAATGGACTTACAAACACTCCCAAATTGTCTATAGCGCCCTTTAAGCCTAAAAAACACTTTTCGGTTTTGTTCACTGTCAGAACGCGAAATGAACTTCCAACGCTCGAAAATGGTCTACAGCGCCCATTGAGCCTAAAAAACACTTTTCGAGTTTTTTTCACCGTCAGAACGCGAAATGAACGTCCAACACTCCAAAATGGTCTACAGCGCCCATTGAGGCTAAAAAACACTTTTCGGTTTTTTTCACCGTAAGAAAGCGAAATGAACGTCCAACACTCCCAAATGGTCTACAGCGCCCATTGAGGCTAAAAAACACTTTTCGGTTTTGTTCACCGTCAGAAAGCGAAAGGAACGTCCAACACTCCCAAATGGTCTACAGCGCCCATTGAGGCTAAAAAACACTTTTCGGTTTTTTTCACCGTCAGAACGCGAAATGAACTTACAAACAATCCCAAATGTGCTATAGCGCCCATTAAGCCTAACAAACACTTTTCAGCACTATTTACCGTCAGATCACGAAATGAACTTACAAACAATCCCAAATGTGCTATAGCGCCCATTAAGCCTAACAAACAATTTTCGGCACTATTCACCGTCAGATCACGAAATGAACTTACAAACAATCCCAAATGTGCTATAGAGCCCATTAAGCCTAACAAACACTTTTCAGCACTATTCACCGTCAGATCACGAAATGGACTTACAAACACTCCCAAATTGTCTATAGCGCCCTTTAAGCCTAAAAAAACCTTTTCGGTTTTTTTCACTGTCAGAACGCGAAATGAACTTCCAACGCTCCAAAATGGTCTACAGCGCCCATTGAGCCTAAAAAACACTTTTCGAGTTTTTTTCACCGTCAGAACGCGAAATGAACGTCCAACACTCCCAAATGGTCTACAGCGCCCATTGAGGCTAAAAAACACTTTTCGGTTTTTTTCACCGTCAGAACGCGAAATGAACTTACAAACAATCCCAAATGTGCTATAGCGCCCATTAAGCCTAACAAACACTTTTCAGCACTATTTACAGTCAGATCACGAAATGAACTTACAAACAATCCCAAATGTGCTATAGCGCCCTTTAAGCCTAACAAACACTTTTCGGCACTATTCACCGTCAGATCACGAAATGAACTTACAAACAATTCCAAATGTGCTATAGAGCCTATTAAGCCTAACAAACACTTTTCCGCACTATTCACCGTCAGATCACGAAATGGACTTACAAACACTCCCAATTTGTCTATAGCGCCCTTTAAGCCTAAAAAACACTTTTTGGTTTTTTTCACTGTCAGAACGCGAAATGAACTTCCAACGCTCCAAAATGGTCTACAGCGCCCATTGAGCCTAAAAAACACTTTTCGAGTTTTTTTCACCGTCAGAACGCGAAATGAACGTCCAACACTCCAAAATGGTCTACAGCGCCCATTGAGGCTAAAAAACACTTTTCGGTTTTTTTCATCGTAAGAAAGCGAAATGAACGTCCAACACTCCCAAATGGTCTACAGCGCCCATTGAGGCTAAAAAACACTTTTCGGTTTTTTTCACCGTAAGAAAGCGAAATGAACGTCCAACACACCCAAATGGTCTACAGCGCCCATTGAGGCTAAAAAACACTTTTCGGTTTTTTTCACCGTCAGAAAGCAAAATGAACGTCCAACACTCCCAAATGGTCTACAGCGCCCATTGAGGCTAAAAAACACTTTTCGGTTTTTTTCACCGTCAGAACGCGAAATGAACTTACAAACAATCCTAAATGTGCTATAGCCCCCATTAAGCCTAACAAACACTTTTCAGCACTATTTACCGTCAGATCACAAAATGAACTTACAAACAATCCCAAATGTGCTATAGCGCCCATTAAGCCTAACAAACACTTTTCGGCACTATTCACCGTCAGATCACGAAATGAACTTACAAACAATCCCAAATGTGCTATAGAGCCCATTAAGCCTAACAAACACTTTTCAGCACTATTCACCGTCAGATCACGAAATGGACTTACAAACACTCCCAAATTGTCTATAGCGCCCTTTAAGCCTAAAAAAACCTTTTCGGTTTTTTTCACTGTCAGAACGCGAAATGAACTTCCAACGCTCCAAAATGGTCTACAGCGCCCATTGAGCCTAAAAAACACTTTTCGAGTTTTTTTCACCGTCAGAACGCGAAATGAACGTCCAACACTCCCAAATGGTCTACAGCGCCCATTGAGGCTAAAAAACACTTTTCGGTTTTTTTCACCGTCAGAACGCGAAATGAACTTACAAACAATCCCAAATGTGCTATAGCGCCCATTAAGCCTAACAAACACTTTTCAGCACTATTTACAGTCAGATCACGAAATGAACTTACAAACAATCCCAAATGTGCTATAGCGCCCTTTAAGCCTAACAAACACTTTTCGGCACTATTCACCGTCAGATCACGAAATGAACTTACAAACAATTCCAAATGTGCTATAGAGCCTATTAAGCCTAACAAACACTTTTGCGCACTATTCACCGTCAGATCACGAAATGGACTTACAAACACTCCCAATTTGTCTATAGCGCCCTTTAAGCCTAAAAAACACTTTTTGGTTTTTTTCACTGTCAGAACGCGAAATGAACTTCCAACGCTCCAAAATGGTCTACAGCGCCCATTGAGCCTAAAAAACACTTTTCGAGTTTTTTTCACCGTCAGAACGCGAAATGAACGTCCAACACTCCAAAATGGTCTACAGCGCCCATTGAGGCTAAAAAACACTTTTCGGTTTTTTTCATCGTAAGAAAGCGAAATGAGCGTCCAACACTCCCAAATGGTCTACAGCGCCCATTGAGGCTAAAAAACACTTTTCGGTTTTTTTCACCGTAAGAAAGCGAAATGAACGTCCAACACACCCAAATGGTCTACAGCGCCCATTGAGGCTAAAAAACACTTTTCGGTTTTTTTCACCGTCAGAAAGCAAAATGAACGTCCAACACTCCCAAATGGTCTACAGCGCCCATTGAGGCTAAAAAACACTTTTCGGTTTTTTTCACCGTCAGAACGCGAAATGAACTTACAAACAATCCTAAATGTGCTATAGCCCCCATTAAGCCTAACAAACACTTTTCAGCACTATTTACCGTCAGATCACAAAATGAACTTACAAACAATCCCAAATGTGCTATAGCGCCCATTAAGCCTAACAAACACTTTTCGGCACTATTCACCGTCAGATCACGAAATGAACTTACAAACAATCCCAAATGTGCTATAGAGCCCATTAAGCCTAACAAACACTTTTCAGCACTATTCACCGTCAGATCACGAAATGGACTTACAAAGACTACCAAATTGTCTATAGCGCCCTTTAAGCCTAAAAAACACTTTTCGGTTTTTTTCACTGTCAGAACGCGAAATGAACTTCCAACGCTCCAAAATGGTCTACAGCGCCCATTGAGCCTAAAAAACACTTTTCGAGTTTTTTTCACCGTCAGAACGCGAAATGAACGTCCAACACTCCAAAATGGTCTACAGCGCCCATTGAGGCTAAAAAACACTTTTCGGTTTTTTTCACCGTAAGAAAGCGAAATGAACGTCCAACACTCCCAAATGGTCTACAGCGCCCATTGAGGCTAAAAAACACTTTTCGGTTTTGTTCACCGTCAGAAAGCGAAATGAACGTCCAACACTCCCAAATGGTCTACAGCGCCCATTGAGGCTAAAAAACACTTTTCGGTTTTTTTCACCGTCAGAACGCGAAATGAACTTACAAACAATCCCAAATGTGCTATAGCGCCCATTAAGCCTAACAAACACTTTTCAGCACTATTTACCGTCAGATCACGAAATGAACTTACAAACAATCCCAAATGTGCTATAGCGCCCATTAAGCCTAACAAACACTTTTCGGCACTATTCACCGTCAGATCACGAAATGAACTTACAAACAATCCCAAATGTGCTATAGAGCCCATTAAGCCTAACAAACACTTTTCAGCACTATTCACCGTCAGATCACGAAATGGACTTACAAACACTCCCAAATTGTCTATAGCGCCCTTTAAGCCTAAAAAAACCTTTTCGGTTTTTTTCACTGTCAGAACGCGAAATGAACTTCCAACGCTCCAAAATGGTCTACAGCGCCCATTGAGCCTAAAAAACACTTTTCGAGTTTTTTTCACCGTCAGAACGCGAAATGAACGTCCAACACTCCCAAATGGTCTACAGCGCCCATTGAGGCTAAAAAACACTTTTCGTTTTTTTTCACCGTCAGAACGCGAAATGAACTTACAAACAATCCCAAATGTGCTATAGCGCCCATTAAGCCTAACAAACACTTTTCAGCACTATTTACAGTCAGATCACGAAATGAACTTACAAACAATCCCAAATGTGCTATAGCGCCCTTTAAGCCTAACAAACACTTTTCGGCACTATTCACCGTCAGATCACGAAATGAACTTACAAACAATCCCAAATGTGCTATAGCGCCCATTAAGCCTAACAAACACTTTTCGGCACTATTCACCGTCAGATCACGAAATGGACTTACAAACACTCCCAAATTGTCTATAGCGCCCATTGAGCCTAAAAAACACTTTTGGAGTTTTTTTCAACGTCAGAACGCGAAATGAACGTCCAACACTCCAAAATGGTCTACAGCGCCCATTGAGGCAAAAAAAACACTTTTCGGTTTTTTTCACCGTCAGAACGCGAAATGAACGTCCAACACTCCCAAATGGTCTACAGCGCCCATTGAGGCTAAAAAACACTTTTCGGTTTTGTTCACCGTCAGAACGCGAAATGAACTTACAAACAATCCCAAATGTGCTATAGCGCCCATTAAGCCTAACAAACACTTTTCAGCACTATTTACAGTCAGATCACGAAATGAACTTACAAACAATCCCAAATGGTCTACAGCGCCCATTGAGGCTAAAAAACACTTTTCGGTTTTGTTCACAGTCAGAACGCGAAATGAACTTACAAACAATCCCAAATGTGCTATAGCGCCCATTAAGCCTAACAAACACTTTTCAGCACTATTTACCGTCAGATCACGAAATGAACTTACAAACAATCCCAAATGTGCTATAGAGCCCATTAAGCCTAACAAACACTTTTCAGCACTATTCACGTCAGATCACGAAATGGACTTACAAACACTCCCAAATTGTCTATAGCGCTCTTTAAGCCTAAAAAACACTTTTCGGTTTTTTTCACCGTAAGAACGCAAAATGAACGTCCAACACTCCCAAATGGTCTACAGCGCCCATTGAGCATAAAAAACACTTTTCGAGTTTTTTTCACCGTAAGAACGCAAAATGGACGTCCAACACTTCCAAATGGTCTACAGCGCCCATTGAGGCTAAAAAACACTTTTCGGTTTTTTTCACCGTCAGAAAGCGAAATGAACGTCCAACACTCCCAAATGGTCTACAGCGCCCATTGAGGCTAAAAAACACTTTTCGGTTTTTTTCACCGTCAGAACGCGAAATGAACTTACAAACAATCCCAAATGTGCTATAGCGCCCATTAAGCCTACCAAACACTTTTCGGCACTATTTACCGTCAGATCACGAAATGAACTTACAAACAATCCCGAATGTGCTATAGCGCCCATTAAGCCTAACAAACACTTTTCGGCACTATTCACCGTCAGATCACGAAATGAACTTACAAACAATCCCAAATGTGCTATAGCGCCCATTAAGCCTAACAAACACTTTTCGGCACTATTCACCGTCAGATCACGAAATGGACTTACAAACACTCCCAAATTGTCTATAGCGCCCATTGAGCCTAAAAAACACTTTTGGAGTTTTTTTCACCGTCAGAACGCGAAATGAACGTCCAACACTCCAAAATGGTCTAGCGCCCATTGAGGCAAAAAAACCACTTTTCGGTTTTTTTTCACCGTCAGAACGCGAAATGAACTTACAAACAATCCCAAATGTGCTATAGCGCCCATTAAGCCTAACAAACACTTTTCAGCACTATTTACCGTCAGATCACGAAATGGACTTACAAACACTCCCAAATTGTCTATAGCGCCCTTTAAGCCTAAAAAACACTTTTCGGTTTTTTTCACTGTCAGAACGCGAAATGAACTTCCAACGCTCCAAAATGGTCTACAGCGCCCATTGAGCCTAAAAAACACTTTTCGATTTTTTTCACCGTAAGAACGCGAAATGAACGTCCAACACTCCAAAATGGTCTACAGCGCCCATTGAGGCTAAAAAACACTTTTCGGTTTTTTTCACCGTAAGAAAGCGAAATGAACGTCCAACACTCCCAAATGGTCTACAGCGCCCATTGAGGCTAAAAAACACTTTTCGGTTTTTTTCACCGTCAGAACGCGAAATGAACTTACAAACAATCCCAAATGTGCTATAGCGCCCATTAAGCCTAACAAACACTTTTCAGCACTATTTACCGTCAGATCACGAAATGAACTTACAAACAATCCCAAATGTGCTATAGCGCCCATTAAGCCTAACAAACACTTTTCGGCACTATTCACCGTCAGATCACGAAATGAACTTACAAACAATCCCAAATGTGCTATAGAGCCCATTAAGCCTAACAAACACTTTTCAGCACTATTCACCGTCAGATCACGAAATGGACTTACAAACACTCCTAAATTGTCTATAGCGCCCTTTAAGCCTAAAAAACACTTTTCGGTTTTTTTCACTGTCAGAACGCGAAATGAACTTCCAACGCTCCGAAATGGTCTACAGCGCCCATTGAGCCTAAAAAACACTTTTCGAGTTTTGTTCACCGTCAGAACGCGAAATGAACGTCCAACACTCAAAAATGGTCTACAGCGCCCATTGAGGCAAACAAAACACTTTTCGGTTTTTTTCACCGTCAGAACGCGAAATGAACGTCCAACACTCCCAAATGGTCTACAGCGCCCATTGAGGCTAAAAAACACTTTTCGGTTTTTTTCACCGTCAGAACGCGAAATGAACTTACAAACAATCCCAAATGTGCTATAGCGCCCATTAAGCCTAACAAACACTTTTCAGCACTATTTACAGTCAGATCACGAATTGAACTTACAAACAATCCCAAATGTGCTATAGCGCCCATTAAGCCTAACAAACACTTTTCGGCACTATTCACCGTCAGATCACGAAATTAACTTACAAACAATCCCAAATGTGCTATAGCGCCCATTAAGCCTAACAAACACTTTTCGGCACTATTCACCGTCAGATCACGAAATGGACTTACAAACACTCCCAAATTGTCTATAGCGCCCATTGAGCCTAAAAAACACTTCTGGAGTTTTTTTCACCGTCAGAACGCGAAATGAACGTCCAACACTCCAAAATGGTCTACAGCGCCCATTGAGGCAAAAAAAACACTTTTCGGTTTTTTTCACCGTCAGAACGCGAAATGAACGTCCAACACTCCCAAATGGTCTACAGCGCCCATTGAGGCTAAAAAACACTTTTCGGTTTTTTTCACCGTCGGAACGCGAAATGAACTTACAAACAATCCCAAATGTGCTATAGCGCCCATTAAGCCTAAGAAACACTTTTCAGCACTATTTACAGTCAGATCACGAAATGAACTTACAAACAATCCCAAATGTGCTATAGCGCCCATTAAGCCTAACAAACACTTTTCGGCACTATTCACCGTCAGATCACGAAATGAACTTACAAACAATTCCAAATGTGCTATAGAGCCCATTAAGCCTAACAAACACTTTTCCGCACTATTCACCGTCAGATCACGAAATGGACTTACAAACACTCCCAATTTGTCTATAGCGCCCTTTAAGCCTAAAAAACACTTTTCGGTTTTTTTCACTGTCAGAACGCGAAATGAACTTCCAACGCTCCAAAATGGTCTACAGCGCCCATTGAGCCTAAAAAACACTTTTCGAGTTTTTTTCACCGTCAGAACGCGAAATGAACGTCCAACACTCCAAAATGGTCTACAGCGCCCATTGAGGCTAAAAAACACTTTTCGGTTTTGTTCATCGTAAGAAAGCGAAATGAACGTCCAACACTCCCAAATGGTCTACAGCGCCCCTTGAGGCTAAAAAACACTTTTCGTTTTTTTTCACCGTAAGAAAGCGAAATGAACGTCCAACACACCCAAATGGTCTACAGCGCCCATTGAGGCTAAAAAACACTTTTCGGTTTTTTTCACCGTCAGAAAGCGAAATGAACGTCCAACACTCCCAAATGGTCTACAGCGCCCATTGAGGCTAAAAAACACTTTTCGGTTTTTTTCACCGTCAGAACGCGAAATGAACTTACAAACAATCCCAAATGTGCTATAGCGCCCATTAAGCCTAACAAACACTTTTCAGCACTATTTACCGTCAGATCACGAAATGAACTTACAAACAATCCCAAATGTGCTATAGCGCCCATTAAGCCTAACAAACACTTTTCGGCACTATTCACCGTCAGATCACGAAATGAACTTACAAACAATCCCAAATGTGCTATAGAGCCCATTAAGCCTAACAAACACTTTTCAGCACTATTCACCGTCAGATCACGAAATGGACTTACAAACACTCCCAAATTGTCTATAGCGCCCTTTAAGCCTAAAAAACACTTTTCGGTTTTTTTCACTGTCAGAACGCGAAATGAACTTCCAACGCTCGAAAATGGTCTACAGCGCCCATTGAGCCTAAAAAACACTTTTCGAGTTTTTTTCACCGTCAGAACGCGAAATGAACGTCCAACACTCCAAAATGGTCTACAGCGCCCATTGAGGCTAAAAAACACTTTTCGGTTTTTTTCACCGTAAGAAAGCGAAATGAACGTCCAACACTCCCAAATGGTCTACAGCGCCCATTGAGGCTAAAAAACACTTTTCGGTTTTGTTCACCGTCAGAAAGCGAAATGAACGTCCAACACTCCCAAATGGTCTACAGCGCCCATTGAGGCTAAAAAACACTTTTCGGTTTTTTTCACCGTCAGAACGCGAAATGAACTTACAAACAATCCCAAATGTGCTATAGCGCCCATTAAGCCTAACAAACACTTTTCAGCACTATTTACCGTCAGATCACGAAATGAACTTACAAACAATCCCAAATGTGCTATAGCGCCCATTAAGCCTAACAAACACTTTTCGGCACTATTCACCGTCAGATCACGAAATGAACTTACAAACAATCCCAAATGTGCTATAGAGCCCATTAAGCCTAACAAACACTTTTCAGCACTATTCACCGTCAGATCACGAAATGGACTTACAAACACTCCCAAATTGTCTATAGCGCCCTTTAAGCCTAAAAAAACCTTTTCGGTTTTTTTCACTGTCAGAACGCGAAATTAACTTCCAACGCTCCAAAATGGTCTACAGCGCCCATTGAGCCTAAAAAACACTTTTCGAGTTTTTTTCACCGTCAGAACGCGAAATGAACGTCCAACACTCCCAAATGGTCTACAGCGCCCATTGAGGCTAAAAAACACTTTTCGTTTTTTTTCACCGTCAGAACGCGAAATGAACTTACAAACAATCCCAAAGTGCTATAGCGCCCATTAAGCCTAACAAACACTTTTCAGCACTATTTACAGTCAGATCACGAAATGAACTTACAAACAATCCCAAATGTGCTATAGCGCCCTTTAAGCCTAACAAACACTTTTCGGCACTATTCACCGTCAGATCACGAAATGAACTTACAAACAATTCCAAATGTGCTATAGAGCCTATTAAGCCTAACAAACACTTTTCCGCACTATTCACCGTCAGATCACGAAATGGACTTACAAACACTCCCAATTTGTCTATAGCGCCCTTTAAGCCTAAAAAACACTTTTTGGTTTTTTTCACTGTCAGAACGCGAAATGAACTTCCAACGCTCCAAAATGGTCTACAGCGCCCATTGAGCCTAAAAAACACTTTTCGAGTTTTTTTCACCGTCAGAACGCGAAATGAACGTCCAACACTCCAAAATGGTCTACAGCGCCCATTGAGGCTAAAAAACACTTTTCGGTTTTTTTCATCGTAAGAAAGCGAAATGAACGTCCAACACTCCCAAATGGTCTACAGCGCCCATTGAGGCTAAAAAACACTTTTCGGTTTTTTTCACCGTAAGAAAGCGAAATGAACGTCCAACACACCCAAATGGTCTACAGCGCCCATTGAGGCTAAAAAACACTTTTCGGTTTTTTTTCACCGTCAGAAAGCAAAATGAACGTCCAACACTCCCAAATGGTCTACAGCGCCCATTGAGGCTAAAAAACACTTTTCGGTTTTTTTCACCGTCAGAACGCGAAATGAACTTACAAACAATCCTAAATGTGCTATAGCCCCCATTAAGCCTAACAAACACTTTTCAGCACTATTTACCGTCAGATCACAAAATGAACTTACAAACAATCCCAAATGTGCTATAGCGCCCATTAAGCCTAACAAACACTTTTCGGCACTATTCACCGTCAGATCACGAAATGAACTTACAAACAATCCCAAATGTGCTATAGAGCCGATTAAGCCTAACAAACACTTTTCAGCACTATTCACCGTCAGATCACGAAATGGACTTACAAAGACTACCAAATTGTCTATAGCGCCCTTTAAGCCTAAAAAACACTTTTCGGTTTTTTTCACTGTCAGAACGCGAAATGAACTTCCAACGCTCCAAAATGGTCTACAGCGCCCATTGAGCCTAAAAAACACTTTTCGAGTTTTTTTCACCGTCAGAACGCGAAATGAACGTCCAACACTCCAAAATGGTCTACAGCGCCCATTGAGGCTAAAAAACACTTTTCGGTTTTTTTCACCGTAAGAAAGCGAAATGAACGTCCAACACTCCCAAATGGTCTACAGCGCCCATTGAGGCTAAAAAACACTTTTCGGTTTTGTTCACCGTCAGAAAGCGAAATGAACGTCCAACACTCCCAAATGGTCTACAGCGCCCATTGAGGCTAAAAAACACTTTTCGGTTTTTTTCACCGTCAGAACTCGAAATGAACTTACAAACAATCCCAAATGTGCTATAGCGCCCATTAAGCCTAACAAACACTTTTCAGCACTATTTACCGTCAGATCACGAAATGAACTTACAAACAATCCCAAATGTGCTATAGCGCCCATTAAGCCTAACAAACACTTTTCGGCACTATTCACCGTCAGATCACGAAATGAACTTACAAACAATCCCAAATGTGCTATAGAGCCCATTAAGCCTAACAAACACTTTTCAGCACTATTCACCGTCAGATCACGAAATGGACTTACAAACACTCCCAAATTGTCTATAGCGCCCTTTAAGCCTAAAAAAAACTTTTCGGTTTTTTTCACTGTCAGAACGCGAAATGAACTTCCAACGCTCCAAAATGGTCTACAGCGCCCATTGAGCGTAAAAAACACTTTTCGAGTTTTTTTCACCGTCAGAACGCGAAATGAACGTCCAACACTCCCAAATGGTCTACAGCGCCCATTGAGGCTAAAAAACACTTTTCGTTTTTTTTCACCGTCAGAACGCGAAATGAACTTACAAACAATCCCAAATGTGCTATAGCGCCCATTAAGCCTAACAAACACTTTTCAGCACTATTTACAGTCAGATCACGAAATGAACTTACAAACAATCCCAAATGTGCTATAGCGCCCTTTAAGCCTAACAAACACTTTTCGGCACTATTCACCGTCAGATCACGAAATGAACTTACAAACAATTCCAAATGTGCTATAGAGCCTATTAAGCCTAACAAACACTTTTCCGCACTATTCACCGTCAGATCACGAAATGGACTTACAAACACTCCCAATTTGTCTATAGCGCCCTTTAAGCCTAAAAAACACTTTTTGGTTTTTTTCACTGTCAGAACGCGAAATGAACTTCCAACGCTCCAAAATGGTCTACAGCGCCCATTGAGCCTAAAAAACACTTTTCGAGTTTTTTTCACCGTCAGAACGCGAAATGAACGTCCAACACTCCAAAATGGTCTACAGCGCCCATTGAGGCTAAAAAACACTTTTCGGTTTTTTTCATCGTAAGAAAGCGAAATGAACGTCCAACACTCCCAAATGGTCTACAGCGCCCATTGAGGCTAAAAAACACTTTTCGGTTTTTTTCACCGTAAGAAAGCGAAATGAACGTCCAACACACCCAAATGGTCTACAGCGCCCATTGAGGCTAAAAAACACTTTTCGGTTTTTTTCACCGTCAGAAAGCAAAATGAACGTCCAACACTCCCAAATGGTCTACAGCGCCCATTGAGGCTAAAAAACACTTTTCGGTTTTTTTCACCGTCAGAACGCGAAATGAACTTACAAACAATCCTAAATGTGCTATAGCCCCCATTAAGCCTAACAAACACTTTTCAGCACTATTTACCGTCAGATCACAAAATGAACTTACAAACAATCCCAAATGTGCTATAGCGCCCATTAAGCCTAACAAACACTTTTCGGCACTATTCACCGTCAGATCACGAAATGAACTTACAAACAATCCCAAATGTGCTATAGAGCCCATTAAGCCTAACAAACACTTTTCAGCACTATTCACCGTCAGATCACGAAATGGACTTACAAACACTCCCAAATTGTCTATAGCGCCCTTTAAGCCTAAAAAAACCTTTTCGGTTTTTTTCACTGTCAGAACGCGAAATGAACTTCCAACGCTCCAAAATGGTCTACAGCGCCCATTGAGCCTAAAAAACACTTTTCGAGTTTTTTTCACCGTCAGAACGCGAAATGAACGTCCAACACTCCCAAATGGTCTACAGCGCCCATTGAGGCTAAAAAACACTTTTCGGTTTTTTTCACCGTCAGAACGCGAAATGAACTTACAAACAATCCCAAATGTGCTATAGCGCCCATTAAGCCTAACAAACACTTTTCAGCACTATTTACAGTCAGATCACGAAATGAACTTACAAACAATCCCAAATGTGCTATAGCGCCCTTTAAGCCTAACAAACACTTTTCGGCACTATTCACCGTCAGATCACGAAATGAACTTACAAACAATTCCAAATGTGCTATAGAGCCTATTAAGCCTAACAAACACTTTTCCGCACTATTCACCGTCAGATCACGAAATGGACTTACAAACACTCCCAATTTGTCTACAGCGCCCATTGAGCCTAAAAAACACTTTTCGGTTTTTTTCATCGTAAGAAAGCGAAATGAACGTCCAACACTCCCAAATGGTCTACAGCGCCCATTGAGGCTAAAAAACACTTTTCGGTTTTTTTCACCGTAAGAAAGCGAAATGAACGTCCAACACACCCAGATGGTCTACAGCGCCCATTGAGGCTAAAAAACACTTTTCGTTTTTTTTCACCGTCAGAACGCGAAATGAACTTACAAACAATCCCAAATGTGCTATAGCGCCCATTAAGCCTAACAAACACTTTTCGGCACTATTTACTGTCAGATCACGAAATGAACTTACAAACAATCCCAAATGTGCTATAGCGCCCATTAAGCCTAACAAACACTTTTCGGCACTATTCACCGTCAGATCACGAAATGAACTTACAAACAATCCCAAATGTGCTATAGAGCCCATTAAGCCTAACAAACACTTTTCAGCACTATTCACCGTCAGATCACGAAATGGACTTACAAAGACTACCAAATTGTCTATAGCGCCCTTTAAGCCTAAAAAACACTTTTCGTTTTTTTTCACTGTCAGAACGCGAAATGAACGTCCAACACTCCCAAATGGTCTACAGCGCCCATTGAGGCTAAAAAACACTTTTCGGTTTTTTTCACCGTCAGAACGCGAAATGAACTTACAAACAATCCTAAATGTGCTATAGCCCCCATTAAGCCTAACAAACACTTTTCAGCACTATTTACCGTCAGATCACAAAATGAACTTACAAACAATCCCAAATGTGCTATAGCGCCCATTAAGCCTAACAAACACTTTTCGGCACTATTCACCGTCAGATCACGAAATGAACTTACAAACAATCCCAAATGTGCTATAGAGCCCATTAAGCCTAACAAACACTTTTCAGCACTATTCACCGTCAGATCACGAAATGGACTTACAAAGACTACCAAATTGTCTATAGCGCCCTTTAAGCCTAAAAAACACTTTTCGGTTTTTTTCACTGTCAGAACGCGAAATGAACTTCCAACGCTCCAAAATGGTCTACAGCGCCCATTGAGCCTAAAAAACACTTTTCGAGTTTTTTTCACCGTCAGAACGCGAAATGAACGTCCAACACTCCAAAATGGTCTACAGCGCCCATTGAGGCAAAAAAAAACACTTTTCGGTTTTTTTCACCGTCAGAACGCGAAATGAACGTCCAACACTCCCAAATGGTCTACAGCGCCCATTGAGGCTAAAAAACACTTTTCGGTTTTTTTCACCGTCAGAAAGCGAAATGAACGTCCAACACTCCCAAATGGTCTACAGCGCCCATTGAGGCTAAAAAACACTTTTCGGTTTTTTTCACCGTCAGAACGCGAAATGAACTTACAAACAATCCCAAATGTGCTATAGCGCCCATTAAGCCTAACAAACACTTTTCAGCACTATTTACCGTCAGATCACGAAATGAACTTACAAACAATCCCAAATGTGCTATAGCGCCCATTAAGCCTAACAAACACTTTTCGGCACTATTCACCGTCAGATCACGAAATGAACTTACAAACAATCCCAAATGTGCTATAGAGCCCATTAAGCCTAACAAACACTTTTCAGCACTATTCACCGTCAGATCACGAAATGGACTTACAAACACTCCCAAATTGTCTATAGCGCCCTTTAAGCCTAAAAAACACTTTTCGGTTTTTTTCACCGTAAGAAAGCGAAATGAACGTCCAACACACCCAAATGGTCTACAGCGCCCATTGAGGCTAAAAAACACTTTTCGGTTTTTTTCACCGTCAGAAAGCAAAATGAACGTCCAACACTCCCAAATGGTCTACAGCGCCCATTGAGGCTAAAAAACACTTTTCGGTTTTTTTCACCGTCAGAACGCGAAATGAACTTACAAACAATCCTAAATGTGCTATAGCCCCCATTAAGCCTAACAAACACTTTTCAGCACTATTTACCGTCAGATCACGAAATGAACTTACAAACAATCCCAAATGTGCTATAGAGCCCATTAAGCCTAACAAACACTTTTCAGCACTATTCACCGTCAGATCACGAAATGGACTTACAAAGACTACCAAATTGTCTATAGCGCCCTTTAAGCCTAAAAAACACTTTTCGGTTTTTTTCACTGTCAGAACGCGAAATGAACTTCCAACGCTCCAAAATGGTCTACAGCGCCCATTGAGCCTAAAAAACACTTTTCGAGTTTTTTTCACCGTCAGAACGCGAAATGAACGTCCAACACTCCAAAATGGTCTACAGCGCCCATTGAGGCAAAAAAAAACACTTTTCGGTTTTTTTCACCGTCAGAACGCGAAATGAACGTCCAACACTCCCAAATGGTCTACAGCGCCCATTGAGGCTAAAAAACACTTTTCGGTTTTTTTCACCGTCAGAAAGCGAAATGAACGCCCAACACTCCCAAATGGTCTACAGCGCCCATTGAGGCTAAAAAACACTTTTCGGTTTTTTTCACCGTCAGAACGCGAAATGAACTTACAAACAATCCCAAATGTGCTATAGCGCCCATTAAGCCTAACAAACACTTTTCAGCACTATTTACCGTCAGATCACGAAATGAACTTACAAACAATCCCAAATGTGCTATAGCGCCCATTAAGCCTAACAAACACTTTTCGGCACTATTCACCGTCAGATCACGAAATGAACTTACAAACAATCCCAAATGTGCTATAGAGCCCATTAAGCCTAACAAACACTTTTCAGCACTATTCACCGTCAGATCACGAAATGGACTTACAAACACTCCCAAATTGTCTATAGCGCCCTTTAAGCCTAAAAAACACTTTTCGGTTTTTTTCACTGTCAGAACGCGAAATGAACTTCCAACGCTCGAAAATGGTCTACAGCGCCCATTGAGCCTAAAAAACACTTTTCGAGTTTTTTTCACCGTCAGAACGCGAAATGAACGTCCAACACTCCAAAATGGTCTACAGCGCCCATTGAGGCTAAAAAACACTTTTCGGTTTTTTTCACCGTAAGAAAGCGAAATGAACGTCCAACACTCCCAAATGGTCTACAGCGCCCATTGAGGCTAAAAAACACTTTTCGGTTTTGTTCACCGTCAGAAAGCGAAATGAACGTCCAACACTCCCAAATGGTCTACAGCGCCCATTGAGACTAAAAAACACTTTTCGGTTTTTTTCACCGTCAGAACGCGAAATGAACTTACAAACAATCCCAAATGTGCTATAGCGCCCATTAAGCCTAACAAACACTTTTCAGCACTATTTACCGTCAGATCACGAAATGAACTTACAAACAATTCCAAATGTGCTATAGAGCCTATTAAGCCTAACAAACACTTTTCCGCACTATTCACCGTCAGATCACGAAATGGACTTACAAACACTCCCAATTTGTCTATAGCGCCCTTTAAGCCTAAAAAACACTTTTTGGTTTTTTTCACTGTCAGAACGCGAAATGAACTTCCAACGCTCCAAAATGGTCTACAGCGCCCATTGAGCCTAAAAAACACTTTTCGAGTTTTTTTCACCGTCAGAACGCGAAATGAACGTCCAACACTCCAAAATGGTCTACAGCGCCCATTGAGGCAAAAAAAAACACTTTTCGGTTTTTTTCACCGTCAGAACGCGAAATGAACGTCCAACACTCCCAAATGGTCTACAGCGCCCATTGAGGCTAAAAAACACTTTTCGGTTTTTTTCACCGTCAGAAAGCGAAATGAACGCCCAACACTCCCAAATGGTCTACAGCGCCCATTGAGGCTAAAAAACACTTTTCGGTTTTTTTCACCGTCAGAACGCGAAATGAACTTACAAACAATCCCAAATGTGCTATAGCGCCCATTAAGCCTAACAAACACTTTTCAGCACTATTTACCGTCAGATCACGAAATGAACTTACAAACAATCCCAAATGTGCTATAGCGCCCATTAAGCCTAACAAACACTTTTCGGCACTATTCACCGTCAGATCACGAAATGAACTTACAAACAATCCCAAATGTGCTATAGAGCCCATTAAGCCTAACAAACACTTTTCAGCACTATTCACCGTCAGATCACGAAATGGACTTACAAACACTCCCAAATTGTCTATAGCGCCCTTTAAGCCTAAAAAACACTTTTCGGTTTTTTTCACTGTCAGAACGCGAAATGAACTTCCAACGCTCGAAAATGGTCTACAGCGCCCATTGAGCCTAAAAAACACTTTTCGAGTTTTTTTCACCGTCAGAACGCGAAATGAACGTCCAACACTCCAAAATGGTCTACAGCGCCCATTGAGGCTAAAAAACACTTTTCGGTTTTTTTCACCGTAAGAAAGCGAAATGAACGTCCAACACTCCCAAATGGTCTACAGCGCCCATTGAGGCTAAAAAACACTTTTCGGTTTTGTTCACCGTCAGAAAGCGAAATGAACGTCCAACACTCCCAAATGGTCTACAGCGCCCATTGAGACTAAAAAACACTTTTCGGTTTTTTTCACCGTCAGAACGCGAAATGAACTTACAAACAATCCCAAATGTGCTATAGCGCCCATTAAGCCTAACAAACACTTTTCAGCACTATTTACCGTCAGATCACGAAATGAACTTACAAACAATTCCAAATGTGCTATAGAGCCTATTAAGCCTAACAAACACTTTTCCGCACTATTCACCGTCAGATCACGAAATGGACTTACAAACACTCCCAATTTGTCTATAGCGCCCTTTAAGCCTAAAAAACACTTTTTGGTTTTTTTCACTGTCAGAACGCGAAATGAACTTCCAACGCTCCAAAATGGTCTACAGCGCCCATTGAGCCTAAAAAACACTTTTCGAGTTTTTTTCACCGTCAGAACGCGAAATGAACGTCCAACACTCCAAAATGGTCTACAGCGCCCATTGAGGCTAAAAAACACTTTTCGGTTTTTTTCATCGTAAGAAAGCGAAATGAACGTCCAACACTCCCAAATGGTCTACAGCGCCCATTGAGGCTAAAAAACACTTTTCGGTTTTTTTCACCGTAAGAAAGCGAAATGAACGTCCAACACACCCAAATGGTCTACAGCGCCCATTGAGGCTAAAAAACACTTTTCGGTTTTTTTCACCGTCAGAAAGCGAAATGAACGTCCAACACTCCCAAATGGTCTACAGCGCCCATTGAGGCTAAAAAACACTTTTCGGTTTTTTTCACCGTCAGAACGCGAAATGAACTTACAAACAATCCTAAATGTGCTATAGCCCCCATTAAGCCTAACAAACACTTTTCAGCACTATTTACCGTCAGATCACAAAATGAACTTACAAACAATCCCAAATGTGCTATAGCGCCCATTAAGCCTAACAAACACTTTTCGGCACTATTCACCGTCAGATCACGAAATGAACTTACAAACAATCCCAAATGTGCTATAGAGCCCATTAAGCCTAACAAACACTTTTCAGCACTATTCACCGTCAGATCACGAAATGGACTTACAAAGACTACCAAATTGTCTATAGCGCCCTTTAAGCCTAAAAAACACTTTTCGGTTTTTTTCACTGTCAGAACGCGAAATGAACTTCCAACGCTCCAAAATGGTCTACAGCGCCCATTGAGCCTAAAAAACACTTTTCGAGTTTTTTTCACCGTCAGAACGCGAAATGAACGTCCAACACTCCAAAATGGTCTACAGCGCCCATTGAGGCAAAAAAAAACACTTTTCGGTTTTTTTCACCGTCAGAACGCGAAATGAACGTCCAACACTCCCAAATGGTCTACAGCGCCCATTGAGGCTAAAAAACACTTTTCGGTTTTTTTCACCGTCAGAAAGCGAAATGAACGTCCAACACTCCCAAATGGTCTACAGCGCCCATTGAGGCTAAAAAACACTTTTCGGTTTTTTTCACCGTCAGAACGCGAAATGAACTTACAAACAATCCAAAATGTGCTATAGCGCCCATTAAGCCTACCAAACACTTTTCGGCACTATTTACCGTCAGATCACGAAATGAACTTACAAACAATCCCAAATGTGCTATAGCGCCCATTAAGCCTAACAAACACTTTTCGGCACTATTCACCGTCAGATCACGAAATGAACTTACAAACAATCCCAAATGTGCTATAGAGCCCATTAAGCCTAACAAACACTTTTCAGCACTATTCACCGTCAGATCACGAAATGGACTTACAAACACTCCCAAATTGTCTATAGCGCCCTTTAAGCCTAAAAAACACTTTTCGGTTTTTTTCACCGTCAGAACGCGAAATGAACTTCCAACGCTCCAAAATGGTCTACAGCGCCCATTGAGGCTGAAAAACACTTTTCGGTTTTTGTTCACCGTAAGAAAGCGAAATGAACGTCCAACACTCCAAAATGGTCTACAGCGCCCATTGAGGCTAAAAAACACTTTTCGGTTTTTTTCACCGTAAGAAAGCGAAATGAACGTCCAACACTCCCAAATGGTCTACAGCGCCCATTGTGGCTAAAAAACACTTTTCGGTTTTTTTCACCATCAGAAAGCGAAATGAACGTCCAACACTCCCAAATGGTCTACAGCGCCCATTGAGGCTAAAAAACACTTTTCGGTTTTTTTCACCGTCAGAACGCGAAATGAACTTACAAACAATCCCAAATGTGCTATAGCGCCCATTAAGCCTAACAAACACTTTTCAGCACTATTTAACGTCAGATCACGAAATGAACTTACAAACAATCCCAAATGTGCTGTAGAGCCCATTAAGCCTAACAAACACTTTTCAGCACTATTCACCGTCAGATCACGAAATGGACTTACAAACACTCCCAAATTGTCTATAGCGCCCTTTAAGCCTAAAAAACACTTTTCGGTTTTTTTCACCGTAAGAACGCGAAATGAACGTCCAACACTCCCAAATGGTCTACAGCGCCCATTGAGGCTAAAAAACACTTTTCGGTTTTTTTCACCGTCAGAAAGCGAAATGAACGTCCAACACTCCCAAATGGTCTACAGCGCCCATTGAGGCTAAAAAACACTTTTCGGTTTTTTTCACCGTCAGAAAGCGAAATGAACGTCCAACACTCCCAAATGGTCTACAGCGCCCATTGAGGCTAAAAAACACTTTTCGGTTTTTTTCACCGTCAGAACGCGAAATGACCTTACAAACAATCCCAAATGTGCTATAGCGCCCATTAAGCCTAACAAACACTTTTCAGCACTATTTACTGTCAGATCACGAAATGAACTTACAAACAATCCCAAATGTGCTATAGCGCCCATTAAGCCTAACAAACACTTTTCGGCACTATTCACCGTCAGATCACGAAATGAACTTACAAACAATCCCAAATGTGCTATAGAGCCCATTAAGCCTAACAAACACTTTTCCGCACTATTCACCGTCAGATCACGAAATGCACTTACAAACACTCCCAAATTGTCTATAGCGCCCTTTAAGCCTAAAAAACACTTTTCGTTTTTTTTCACTGTCAGAACGCGAAATGAACGTCCAACACTCCAAAATGGTCTACAGCGCCCATTGAGGCTAAAAAACACTTTTCGGTTTTTTTCACCGTAAGAAAGCGAAATGAACGTCCAACACTCCCAAATGGTCTACAGCGCCCATTGAGCCTAAAAAACACTTTTCGGTTTTTTTCACAGTAAGAAAGCGAAATGAACGTCCAACACTCCCAAATGGTCTACAGCGCCCATTGAGGCTAAAAAACACTTTTCGGTTTTTTTCACCGTCAGAACGCGAAATGAACTTACAAACAATCCCAAATGTGCTATAGCGCCCATTAAGCCTAACAAACACTTTTCAGCACTATTTACCGTCAGATCACGAAATGAACTTACAAACAATCCCAAATGTGCTGTAGAGCCCATTAAGCCTAACAAACACTTTTCAGCACTATTCACCGTCAGATCACGAAATGGACTTACAAACACTCCCAAATTGTCTATAGCGCCCTTTAAGCCTAAAAAACACTTTTCGGTTTTGTTCACCGTCATAAAGCGAAATGAACGTCCAACACTCCCAAATGGTCTACAGCGCCCATTAAGGCTAAAAAACACTTTTCGGTTTTTTTCACCGTCAGAACGCGAAATGAACTTACAAACAATCCCAAATGTGCTATAGCGCCCATTAAGCCTACCAAACACTTTTCGGCACTATTTACCGTCAGATTACGAAATGAACTTACAAACAATTCCGAATGTGCTATAGCGCCCATTAAGCCTAACAAACACTTTTCGGCACTATTAACCGTCAGATCACGAAATGAACTTACAAACAATTCCGAATGTGCTATAGCGCCCATTAAGCCTAACAAACACTTTTCGGCACTATTAACCGTCAGATCACGAAATGAACTTACAAACAATCCCAAATGTGCTATAGAGCCCATTAAGCCTAACAAACACTTTTCAGCACTATTCACCGTCAGATCACGAAATGGACTTACAAACACTCCCAAATTGTCTATAGCGCCCTTTAAGCCTAAACAACACTTTTCGGTTTTTTTCACTGTCAGAACGCGAAATGAACTTCCAACGCTCCAAAATGGTCTACAGCGCCCATTGAGGCTGAAAAACACTTTTCGGTTTTTGTTCACCGTAAGAATGCGAAATGAACGTCCAACACTCCCAAATGGTCTACAGCGCCCATTGAGGCTAAAAAACACGTTTCGGTTTTTTTCACCGTAAGAAAGCGAAATGAACGTCCAACACTCCCAAATGGTCTACAGCGCCCATTGAGGCTAAAAAACACTTTTCGGTTTTGTTCACCGTCAGAACGCGAAATGAACTTACAAACAATCCCAAATGTGCTATAGCGCCCATTAAGCCTAACAAACACTTTTCGGCACTATTTACCGTCAGATCACGAAATGAACTTACAAACAATCCCAAATGTGCTATAGCGCCCATTAAGCCTAACAAACACTTTTCGGCACTATTTACCGTCAGATCACGAAATGGACTCACAAACACTCCCAAATTGTCTATAGCGCCCTTTAAGCCTAAAAAACACTTTTCGGTTTTTTTCACTGTCAGAACGCGAAATGAACTTCCAACGCTCCAAAATGGTCTACAGCGCCCATTGAGCCTAAAAAACACTTTTCGAGTTTTGTTCACCGTCAGAACGCGAAATGAACGTCCAACACTCCAAAATGGTCTACAGCGCCCATTGAGGCTAAAAAACACTTTTCGGTTTTTTTCACAGTCAGAACGCGAAATGAACTTACAAACAATCCCAAATGTGCTATAGCGCCCATTAAGCCTAACAAACACTTTCCGGCACTATTTACCGTTAGATCACGAAATGAACTTACAAAAAATCCCAAATGTGCTATAGCGCCCTTTAAGCCTAAAAAACACTTTTCGGTTTTTTTCACCGTAAGAACGCGAAATGAACGTCCAACACTCCCAAATGGTCTACAGCGCCCATTGAGGCTAAAAAACACTTTTCGGTTTTTTTCAACGTCAGAAAGCGAAATGAACGTCCAACACTCCCAAATGGTCTACAGCGCCCATTGAGGCTAAAAAACACTTTTCGGTTTTTTTCACCGTCAGAACGCGAAATGAACTTACAAACAATCCCAAATGTGCTATAGCGCCCATTAAGCCTACCAAACACTTTTCGGCACTATTTACCGTCAGATCACGAAATGAACTTACAAACAATCCCAAATGTGCTATAGCGCCCATTAAGCCTAACAAACACTTTTCGGCACTATTCACCGTCAGATCACGAAATGAACTTACAAACAATCCCAAATGTGCTATAGAGCCCATTAAGCCTAACAAACACTTTTCCGCACTATTCACCGTCAGATCACGAAATGCACTTACAAACACTCCCAAATTGTCTATAGCGCCCTTTAAGCCTAAAAAACACTTTTCGTTTTTTTTCACTGTCAGAACGCGAAATGAACGTCCAACACTCCAAAATGGTCTACAGCGCCCATTGAGGCTAAAAAACACTTTTCGGTTTTTTTCACCGTAAGAAAGCGAAATGAACGTCCAACACTCCCAAATGGTCTACAGCGCCCATTGAGCCTAAAAAACACTTTTCGGTTTTTTTCACAGTAAGAAAGCGAAATGAACGTCCAACACTCCCAAATGGTCTACAGCGCCCATTGAGGCTAAAAAACACTTTTCGGTTTTTTTCACCGTCAGAACGCGAAATGAACTTACAAACAATCCCAAATGTGCTATAGCGCCCATTAAGCCTAACAAACACTTTTCAGCACTATTTACCGTCAGATCACGAAATGAACTTACAAACAATCCCAAATGTGCTGTAGAGCCCATTAAGCCTAACAAACACTTTTCAGCACTATTCACCGTCAGATCACGAAATGGACTTACAAACACTCCCAAATTGTCTATAGCGCCCTTTAAGCCTAAAAAACACTTTTCGGTTTTGTTCACCGTCATAAAGCGAAATGAACGTCCAACACTCCCAAATGGTCTACAGCGCCCATTAAGGCTAAAAAACACTTTTCGGTTTTTTTCACCGTCAGAACGCGAAATGAACTTACAAACAATCCCAAATGTGCTATAGCGCCCATTAAGCCTACCAAACACTTTTCGGCACTATTTACCGTCAGATTACGAAATGAACTTACAAACAATTCCGAATGTGCTATAGCGCCCATTAAGCCTAACAAACACTTTTCGGCACTATTAACCGTCAGATCACGAAATGAACTTACAAACAATTCCGAATGTGCTATAGCGCCCATTAAGCCTAACAAACACTTTTCGGCACTATTAACCGTCAGATCACGAAATGAACTTACAAACAATCCCAAATGTGCTATAGAGCCCATTAAGCCTAACAAACACTTTTCAGCACTATTCACCGTCAGATCACGAAATGGACTTACAAACACTCCCAAATTGTCTATAGCGCCCTTTAAGCCTAAACAACACTTTTCGGTTTTTTTCACTGTCAGAACGCGAAATGAACTTCCAACGCTCCAAAATGGTCTACAGCGCCCATTGAGGCTGAAAAACACTTTTCGGTTTTTGTTCACCGTAAGAATGCGAAATGAACGTCCAACACTCCCAAATGGTCTACAGCGCCCATTGAGGCTAAAAAACACGTTTCGGTTTTTTTCACCGTAAGAAAGCGAAATGAACGTCCAACACTCCCAAATGGTCTACAGCGCCCATTGAGGCTAAAAAACACTTTTCGGTTTTGTTCACCGTCAGAACGCGAAATGAACTTACAAACAATCCCAAATGTGCTATAGCGCCCATTAAGCCTAACAAACACTTTTCGGCACTATTTACCGTCAGATCACGAAATGAACTTACAAACAATCCCAAATGTGCTATAGCGCCCATTAAGCCTAACAAACACTTTTCGGCACTATTTACCGTCAGATCACGAAATGGACTCACAAACACTCCCAAATTGTCTATAGCGCCCTTTAAGCCTAAAAAACACTTTTCGGTTTTTTTCACTGTCAGAACGCGAAATGAACTTCCAACGCTCCAAAATGGTCTACAGCGCCCATTGAGCCTAAAAAACACTTTTCGAGTTTTGTTCACCGTCAGAACGCGAAATGAACGTCCAACACTCCAAAATGGTCTACAGCGCCCATTGAGGCTAAAAAACACTTTTCGGTTTTTTTCACAGTCAGAACGCGAAATGAACTTACAAACAATCCCAAATGTGCTATAGCGCCCATTAAGCCTAACAAACACTTTCCGGCACTATTTACCGTTAGATCACGAAATGAACTTACAAAAAATCCCAAATGTGCTATAGCGCCCTTTAAGCCTAAAAAACACTTTTCGGTTTTTTTCACCGTAAGAACGCGAAATGAACGTCCAACACTCCCAAATGGTCTACAGCGCCCATTGAGGCTAAAAAACACTTTTCGGTTTTTTTCAACGTCAGAAAGCGAAATGAACGTCCAACACTCCCAAATGGTCTACAGCGCCCATTGAGGCTAAAAAACACTTTTCGGTTTTTTTCACCGTCAGAACGCGAAATGAACTTACAAACAATCCCAAATGTGCTATAGCGCCCATTAAGCCTACCAAACACTTTTCGGCACTATTTACCGTCAGATCACGAAATGAACTTACAAACAATCCCAAATGTGCTATAGCGCCCATTAAGCCTAACAAACACTTTTCAGCACTATTAACCGTCAGATCACGAAATGGACTTACAAACACTCCCAAATTGTCTATAGCGCCCTTTAAGCCTAAAAAACACTTTTCGGTTTTTTTCACTGTCAGAACGCGAAATGAACTTCCAACGCTCCAAAATGGTCTACAGCGCCCATTGAGGCTGAAAAACACTTTTTGGTTTTTGTTCACCGTAAGAATGCGAAATGAACGTCCAACACTCCCAAATGGTCTACAGCGCCCATTGAGGCTAAAAGACACTTTTCGGTTTTTTTCACCGTCAGAACGCGAAATGAACTTACAAACAATCCCAAATGTGCTATAGCGCCCATTAAGCCTAACAAACACTTTTCGGCACTATTTACCGTCAGATCACAAAATGAACTTACAAACAATCCCAAATGTGCTATAGCGCCCATTAAGCCTAACAAACACTTTTCGGCACTATTTACCGTCAGATCACGAAATGGACTTACAAACACTCCCAAATTGTCTATAGCGCCCTTTAAGCCTAAAAAACACTTTTCGGTTTTTTTCACTGTCAGAACGCGAAATGAACTTCCAACGCTCCAAAATGGTCTACAGCGCCCATTGAGCCTAAAAAACACTTTTCGAGTTTTTTTCACCGTCATAACGCGAAATGAACGTCCAACACTCCAAAATGGTCTACAGCGCCCATTGAGGCTAAAAAACACTTTTCGGTTTTTTTCACCGTCAGAACGTGAAATGAACTTACAAACAATCCCAAATGTGCTATAGCGCCCATTAAGCCTAACAAACACTTTCCGGCACTATTTACCGTTAGATCACGAAATGAACTTACAAACAATCCCAAATGTGCTATAGCGCCCATTAAGCCTAACAAACACTTTTAGCACTATTTACCGTCAGATCACGAAATGAACTTACAAACAATCCCAAATGTGCTATAGCGCCCATTAAGCCTAACAAACACTTTTCGGCACTATTTACCGTCAGATCACGAAATGAACTTACAAACAATCCCAAATGTGCTATAGCGCCCATTAAGCCTAACAAACACTTTTCGGCACTATTTACCGTCAGATCACGAAATGAACTTACAAACAATCCCAAATGTGCTATAGCGCCCATTAAGCCTAACAAACACTTTTCGGCACTATTTACCGTCAGATCACGAAATGAACTCACAAACACTCCCAAATTGTCCATAGCGCCCTTTAAGCCTAAAAAACACTTTTCGGCACTATTCACCGTCAGATCACGAAATGGACTTACAAACACTCCCAAATTGTCTGTAGCGCCCTTTAAGCCTAAAAAACACTTTTCGGTTTTTTTCACTGTCAGAACGCGAAATGAACTTCCAACGCTCCAAAATGGTCTACAGCGCCCATTGAGCCTAAAAAACACTTTTCGATTTTTTTTCACCGTCAGAACGCGAAATGAACGTCCAACACTCCAAAATGGTCTACAGCGCCTATTGAGGCTAAAAAACACTTTTCGGTTTTTTTCACCGTAAGAAAGCGAAATGAACGTCCAACACTCCCAAATGGTCTACAGTGCCCATTGAGGCTAAAAAACACTTTTCGATTTTTTTCACAGTAAGAAAGCGAAATGAACGTCCAACACTCCCAAATGGTCTACAGCGCCCATTGAGGCTAAAAAACACTTTTCGGGTTTTTTTCACCGTAAGAAAGCGAAATGAACGTCCAACACTCCTAAATGGTCTACAGTGCCCATTGAGGCTAAAAAACACTTTTCGGTTTTTTTCACCGTAAGAAAGCGAAATGAACGTCCAACACTCCCAAATGGTCTACAGCGCCCATTGAGGCTAAAAAACACTTTTCGTTTTTTTTCACCGTCAGAACGCGAAATGAACTTACAAACAATCCCAAATGTGCTATAGCGCCCATTAAGCCTAACAAACACTTTTCGGCACTATTTACCGTCAGATCACGAAATGAACTTACAAACAATCCCAAATGTGCTATAGCGCCCATTAAGCCTAACAAACACTTTTCGGCACTATTTACCGTCAGATCACGAAATGAACTCACAAACACTCCCAAATTGTCTATAGCGCCCTTTAAGCCTAAAAAACACTTTTCGGTTTTTTTCACTGTCATAATGCGAAATGAACTTCCAACACTCCAAAATGGTCTATAGCGCCCATTGAGCCTAAAAAACTCTTTTCGGTTTTTTTCACCGTAAGAACGCGAAATGAACGTCCAACACTCCCAAATGGTCTACAGCGCCCATTGAGGCTAAAAAACACTTGTCGGTTTTTTTCACCGTAAGAAAGCGAAATGAACGTCCAACACTCCCAAATGGTCTACAGCGCCCATTGAGGCTAAAAAAAACTTTTCGGTTTTTTTCACCGTCAGAACGCGAAATGAACTTACAAATAATCCCAAATGTGCTATAGCGCCCATTAAGCCTAACAAACACTTTTCGGCACTATTTACCGTCAGATCACGAAATGAACTTACAAACAATCCCAAATGTGCTATAGCGCCCATTAAGCCTAACAAACACTTTTCGGCACTATTTACCGTCAGATCACGAAATGAACTCACAAACACTCCCAAATTGTCTATAGCGCCCTTTAAGCCTAAAAAACACTTTTCGGCACTATTCACCGTCAGATCACGAAATGGACTTACAAACACTCCCAAATTGTCTATAGCGCCCTTTAAGCCTAAAAAACACTTTTCGGTTTTTTTCACTGTCAGAACGCGAAATGAACTTCCAACGCGCCAAAATGGTCTACAGCGTCCATTGAGCCTAAAAAACACTTTTCGAGTTTTTTTCACCGTCAGAACGCGAAATGAACGTACAACACTCTAAAATGGTCTACAGCGCCCATTGAGGCTAAAAAAAACTTTTCGGTTTTTTTCACCGTAAGAAAGCGAAATGAACGTCCAACACTCCCAAATGGTCTACAGTGCCCATTGAGGCTAAAAAACACTTTTCGGTTTTTTTCACCGTAAGAAAGCGAAATGAACGTCCAACACTCCCAAATGGTCTACAGCGCCCATTGAGGCTAAAAAACACTTTTCTGTTTTTTTTCACCGTCAGAACGCGAAATGAACGTCCAACACTCCCAAATGGTCTACAGCGCCCATTGAGGCTAAAAAACACTTTTCGTTTTTTTCACCGTCAGAACGCGAAATGAACTTACAAACAATCCCAAATGTGCTATAGCGCCCATTAAGCCTAACAAACACTTTTCGGCAATATTTACCGTCAGATCACGAAATGAACTTACATACAATCCCAAATGTGCTATAGCGCCCATTAAGCCTAACAAACACTTTTCGGCACTATTTACCGTCAGATCACGAAATGAACTCACAAACACTCCCAAATTGTCTATAGCGCCCTTTAAGCCTAAAAAACACTTTTCGGTTTTTTTCACTGTCATAATGCGAAATGAACTTCCAACACTCCAAAATGGTCTATAGCGCCCATTGAGCCTAAAAAACTCTTTTCGGTTTTTTTCACCGTAAGAACGCGAAATGAACGTCCAACACTCCCAAATGGTCTACAGCGCCCATTGAGGCTAAAAAACACTTTTCGGTTTTTTTCACCGTAAGAAAGCGAAATGAACGTCCAACACTCCCAATTGGTCTACAGCGCCCATTGAGGCTAAAAAAACCTTTTCGGTTTTTTTCACCGTCAAAACGCGAAATGAACTTACAAATAATCCCAAATGTGCTATAGCGCCCATTAAGCCTAACAAACACTTTTCGGCACTATTTACCGTCAGATCACGAAATGAACTTACAAACAATCCCAAATGTGCTATAGCGCCCATTAAGCCTAACAAACACTTTTCGGCACTATTTACCGTCAGATCACGAAATGAACTCACAAACACTCCCAAATTGTCTATAGCGCCCTTTAAGCCTAAAAAACACTTTTCGGCACTATTCACCGTCAGATCACGAAATGGACTTACAAACACTCCCAAATTGTCTATAGCGCCCTTTAAGCCTAAAATACACTTTTCGGTTTTTTTCACTGTCAGAACGCGAAATGAACTTCCAACGCTCCAAAATGGTCTACAGCGTCCATTGAGCCTAAAAAACACTTTTCGAGTTTTTTTCACCGTCAGAACGCGAAATGAACATACAACACTCTAAAATGGTCTACAGCGCCCATTGAGGCTAAAAAAAACTTTTCGGTTTTTTTCACCGTAAGAAAGCGAAATGAACGTCCAACACTCCCAAATGGTCTACAGTGCCCATTGAGGCTAAAAAACACTTTTCGGTTTTTTTCACCGTAAGAAAGCGAAATGAACGTCCAACACTCCCAAATGGTCTACAGCGCCCATTGAGGCTAAAAAACACTTTTCTGTTTTTTTTCACCGTCAGAACGCGAAATGAACGTCCAACACTCCAAAATGGTCTACAGCGCCCATTGAGGCTAAAAAACACTTTTCGGTTTTTTTCACCGTCAGAACGCGAAATGAACTTACAAACAATCCCAAATGTGCTATAGCGCCCATTAAGCCTAACAAACACTTTTCGGCACTATTTACCGTCAGATCACGAAATGAACTTACAAACAATCCCAAATGTGCTATAGCGCCCATTAAGCCTAACAAACACTTTTCGGCACTATTCACCGTCAGATCACGAAATGAACTTACAAACAATCCCAAATGTGCTATAGAGCCCATTAAGCCTAACAAACACTTTTCAGCACTATTCACCGTCAGATCACGAAATGGACTTACAAACACTCCCAAATTGTCTATAGCGCCCTTTAAGCCTAAAAAACACTTTTCGGTTTTTTTCACTGTCAGAACGCGAAATGAACTTCCAACGCTCCAAAATGGTCTACAGCGCCCATTGAGCCTAAAAAACACTTTTCGAGTTTTTTTCACAGTCAGAACGCGAAATGAACGTCCAACACTCCAAAATGGTCTACAGCGCCCATTGAGGCTAAAAAACACTTTTCGGTTTTTTTCACCGTCAGAACGTGAAATGAACTTACAAACAATCCCAAATGTGCTATAGCGCCCATTAAGCCTAACAAACACTTTCCGGCACTATTTACCGTTAGATCACGAAATGAACTTACAAACAATCCCAAATGTGCTATAGAGCCCATTAAGCCTAACAAACACTTTTCAGCACTATTCAACGTCAGATCACGAAATGAACTTACAAACACTCCCAAATTGTCTAAAGCGCCCTTTAAGCCTAAAAAACACTTTTCGGTTTTTTTCACTGTCAGAACGCGAAATGAACTTCCAACACTCCAAAATGGTCTACAGCGCCCATTGAGCCTAAAAAACACTTTTCGTTTTTTTTCACCGTAAGAAAGCGAAATGAACGTCCAACACTCCCAAATGGTCTACAGCGCCCATTGAGGCTACAAAACACTTTTCGGTTTTTTTCACCGTAAGAAAGCGAAATGAACGTCCAACACTCCCAAATGGTCTACAGCGCCCATTGAGGCTAAAAAACACTTTTCGGTTTTTTTCACGGTCAGAACGCGAAATGAACTTACAAACAATCCCAAATGTGCTATAGTGCCCATTAAGCCTACCAAACACTTTTCGGCACTATTTACCGTCAGAACGCGAAATGAACTTACAAACAATCCCAAATGTGCTATAGTGCCCATTAAGCCTTACAAACACTTTTCAGCACTATTCACCGTCAGATCACGAAATGGACTTACAAACACTCCCAAATTGTCTATAGCGCCCTTTAAGCCTAAAAAACACTTTTCGGTTTTTTTCACTGTCAGAACGCGAAATGAACTTCCAACGCTCCAAAATGGTCTACAGCGCCCATTGAGCCTAAAAAACACTTTTCGGTTTTTTTCACCGTAAGAAAGCGAAATGAACGTCCAACACTCCCAAATGGTCTACAGCGCCCATTGAGGCTAAAAAACACTTTTCGGTTTTTTTCACCGTCAGAACGCGAAATGAACTTACAAACAATCCCAAATGTGCTATAGCGCCCATTAAGCCTACCAAACACTTTTCGGCACTATTTACCGTCAGATCACGAAATGAACTTACAAACAATCCCAAATGTGCTATAGCGTCCATTAAGCCTAACAAACACTTTTCGGCACTATTCACCGTCAGATCACGAAATGAACTTACAAACAATCCCAAATGGTCTACAGCGCCCATTGAGGCTAAAAAACACTTTTCGGTTTTTTTCACCGTCAGAACGCGAAATGAACTTACAAACAATCCCAAATGTGCTATAGCGCCCATTAAGCCTAACAAACACTTTTCAGCACTATTCACGGTCAGATCACGAAATGGACTTACAAACACTACCAAATTGTCTATAGCGCCCTTTAAGCCTAAAAGACACTTTTCGGTTTTTTTCACTGTCAGAACGCGAAATGAACTTCCAACGCTCCCAAATGGTCTACAGCGCCCATTGAGCCTAAAAAACACTTTTCGAGTTTTTTTCACCGTAAGAAAGCGAAATGAACGTCCAACACTCCCAAATGGTCTACAGCGCCCATTGAGGCTAAAAAACACTTTTCGGTTTTTTTCACCGTAAGAAAGCGAAATGAACGTCCAACACTCCCAAATGGTCTACAGCGCCCATTGAGGCTAAAAAACACTTTTCGGTTTTTTTCACGGTCAGAACGCGAAATGAACTTACAAACAATCCCAAATGTGCTATAGCGCCCATTAAGCCTACCAAACACTTTTCGGCACTATTTACCGTCAGATCACGAAATGAACTTACAAACAATCCCAAATGTGCTATAGAGCCCATTAAGCCTAACAAACACTTTTCAGCACTATTCACCGTCAGATCACGAAATGGACTTACAAACACTCCCAAATTGTCTAAAGCGCCCTTTAAGCCTACAAAACACTTTTCGGTTTTTTTCACTGTCAGAACGCGAAATGAACTTCCAACGCTCCAAAATGGTCTACAGCGCCCATTGAGGCTAAAAAACACTTTTCGGTTTTTTTCACGGTCAGAACGCGAAATGAACTTACAAACAATCCCAAATGTGCTATAGCGCCCATTAAGCCTAACAAACACTTTTCAGCACTATTCACGGTCAGATCACGAAATGGACTTACAAACACTCCCACATTGTCTATAGCGCCCTTTAAGCCTAAAAAACACTTTTCGGTTTTTTTCACTGTCAGAACGCGAAATGAACTTCCAACGCTCCAAAATGGTCTACAGCGCCCATTGAGCCTAAAAAACACTTTTCGGTTTTTTTCACCGTAAGAAAGCGAAATGAACGTCCAACACTCCCAAATGGTCTACAGCGCCCATTGAGGCTAAAAAACACTTTTCGTTTTTTTTCACCGTCAGAACGCGAAATGAACTTACAAACAATCCCAAATGTGCTATAGCGCCCATTAAGCCTAACAAACACTTTTCAGCACTATTCACGGTCAGATCACGAAATGGACTTACAAACACTACCAAATTGTCTATAGCGCCCTTTAAGCCTAAAAGACACTTTTCGGTTTTTTTCACTGTCAGAACGCGAAATGAACTTCCAACGCTCCAAAATGGTCTACAGCGCCCATTGAGCCTAAAAAACACTTTTCGTTTTTTTCACCGTAAGAAAGCGAAATGAACGTCCAACACTCCCAAATGGTCTACAGCGCCCATTGAGGCTAAAAAACACTTTTCGGTTTTTTTCACCGTCAGAACGCGAAATGAACTTACAAACAATCCCAAATGTGCTATAGCGCCCATTAAGCCTAACAAACACTTTTCAGCACTATTCACGGTCAGATCACGAAATGGACTTACAAACACTACCAAATTGTCTATAGCGCCCTTTAAGCCTAAAAGACACTTTTCGGTTTTTTTCACTGTCAGAACGCGAAATGAACTTCCAACGCTCCCAAATGGTCTACAGCGCCCATTGAGCCTAAAAAACACTTTTCGAGTTTTTTTCACCGTAAGAAAGCGAAATGAACGTCCAACACTCCCAAATGGTCTACAGCGCCCATTGAGGCTAAAAAACACTTTTCGGTTTTTTTCACCGTAAGAAAGTGAAATGAACGTCCAACACTCCCAAATGGTCTACAGCGCCCATTGAGGCTAAAAAACACTTTTCGGTTTTTTTCACGGTCAGAACGCGAAATGAACTTACAAACAATCCCAAATGTGCTATAGCGCCCATTAAGCCTACC
The DNA here is from genome assembly GCA_037893245.1 of Crossaster papposus. Taxonomy (NCBI): domain Eukaryota; kingdom Metazoa; phylum Echinodermata; class Asteroidea; order Velatida; family Solasteridae; genus Crossaster; species Crossaster papposus. The sequence goes on from JBAIAA010000149.1 coordinate 93,898, forward strand.
AAACACTTTTCGGCACTATTTACCGTCAGATCACGAAATGAACTTACAAACAATCCCAAATGTGCTATAGAGCCCAATTAAGCCTAACAAACACTTTTCAGCACTATTCACCGTCAGATAACGAAATGGACTTACAAACACTCCCAAATTGTCTAAAGCGCCCTTTAAGCCTACAAAACACTTTTCGGTTTTTTTCACTGTCAGAACGCGAAATGAACTTCCAACGCTCCAAAATGGTCTACAGCGCCCATTGAGGCTAAAAAACACTTTTCGGTTTTTTTCACGGTCAGAACGCGAAATGAACTTACAAACAATCCCAAATGTGCTATAGCGCCCATTAAGCCTAACAAACACTTTTCAGCACTATTCACGGTCAGATCACGAAATGGACTTACAAACACTCCCAAATTGTCTATAGCGCCCTTTAAGCCTAAAAAACACTTTTCGGTTTTTTTCACTGTCAGAACGCGAAATGAACTTCCAACGCTCCAAAATGGTCTACAGCGCCCATTGAGCCTAAAAAACACTTTTCGTTTTTTTTCACCGTAAGAAAGCGAAATGAACTTACAAACAATCCCAAATGTGCTATAGCGCCCATTAAGCCTAACAAACACTTTTCAGCACTATTCACGGTCAGATCACGAAATGGACTTACAAACACTCCCAAATTGTCTATAGCGCCCTTTAAGCCTAAAAAACACTTTTCGGTTTTTTTCACTGTCAGAACGCGAAATGAACTTCCAACGCTCCAAAATGGTCTACAGCGCCCATTGAGCCTAAAAAACACTTTTCGTTTTTTTTCACCGTAAGAACGCGAAATGAACGTCCAACACTCCCAAATGGTCTACAGCGCCCATTGAGGCTAAAAAACACTTTTCGGTTTTTTTCACCGTAAGAAAGCGAAATGAACGTCCAACACTCCCAAATGCTCTACAGCGCCCATTGAGGCTAAAAAACACTTTTCGTTTTTTTTCACCGTCAGAACGCGAAATGAACTTACAAACAATCCCAAATGTGCTATAGCGCCCATTAAGCCTAACAAACACTTTTCAGCACTATTTACCGTCAGATCACGAAATGAACTTACAAACAATCCCAAATGTGCTATAGCGCCCATTAAGCCTAACAAACACTTTTCGGCACTATTCACCGTCAGATCACGAAATGAACTTACAAACAATCCCAAATGTGCTATAGAGCCCATTAAGCCTAACAAACACTTTTCAGCACTATTCACCGTCAGATCACGAAATGGACTTACAAACACTCCCAAATTGTCTATAGCGCCCTTTAAGCCTAAAAAACACTTTTCGGTTTTTTTCACTGTCAGAACGCGAAATGAACTTCCAACGCTCCAAAATGGTCTACAGCGCCCATTGAGCCTAAAAAACACTTTTCGAGTTTTTTTCACAGTCAGAACGCGAAATGAACGTCCAACACTCCAAAATGGTCTACAGCGCCCATTGAGGCTAAAAAACACTTTTCGGTTTTTTTCACCGTAAGAAAGCGAAATGAACGTCCAACACTCCCAAATGGTCTACAGTGCCCATTGAGGCTAAAAAACACTTTTCGGTTTTTTTCACCGTAAGAAAGCGAAATGAACGTCCAACACTCCCAAATGGTCTACAGCGCCCATTGAGGCTAAAAAACACTTTTCGGTTTTTTTCACCGTCAGAAAGCGAAATGAACGTCCAACACTTCCAAATGCTCTACAGCGCCCATTGAGGCTAACAAAACACTTTTCGGTTTTTTTCACCGTCAGAACGCGAAATGAACTTACAAACAATCCCAAATGTGCTATAGCGCCCATTAAGCCTACCAAACACTTTTCGGCACTATTTACCGTCAGATCACGAAATGAACTTACAAACAATCCCAAATGTGCTATAGAGCCCATTAAGCCTAACAAACACTTTTCAGCTCCTATTCAACGTCAGATTACGAAATGGACTTACAAACACTCCCAAATTGTCTAAAGCGCCCTTTAAGCCTAAAAAACACTTTTCGGTTTTTTTCACTGTCAGAACGCGAAATGAACTTCCAACACTCCAAAATGGTCTACAGCGCCCATTGAGCCTAAAAAACACTTTTCGGTTTTTTTCAAGGTCAGAACGCGAAATGAACTTCCAACGCTCCAAAATGGTCTACAGCGCCCATTGAGCCTAAAAAACACTTTTCGTTTTTTTTCACCGTAAGAACGCGAAATGAACGTCCAACACTCCCAAATGGTCTACAGCGCCCATTGAGGCTAAAAAACACTTTTCGGTTTTTTTCACCGTAAGAAAGCGAAATGAACGTCCAACACTCCCAAATGCTCTACAGCGCCCATTGAGGCTAAAAAACACTTTTCGTTTTTTTTCACCGTCAGAACGCGAAATGAACTTACAAACAATCCCAAATGTGCTATAGCGCCCATTAAGCCTAAGTAACACTTTTCAGCACTATTTACCGTCAGATCACGAAATGAACTTACAAACAATCCCAAATGTGCTATAGCGCCCATTAAGCCTAACAAACACTTTTCGGCACTATTCACCGTCAGATCACGAAATGAACTTACAAACAATCCCAAATGTGCTATAGAGCCCATTAAGCCTAACAAACACTTTTCAGCACTATTCACCGTCAGATCACGAAATGGACTTACAAACACTCCCAAATTGTCTATAGCGCCCTTTAAGCCTAAAAAACACTTTTCGGTTTTTTTCACTGTCAGAACGCGAAATGAACTTCCAACGCTCCAAAATGGTCTACAGCGCCCATTGAGCCTAAAAAACACTTTTCGAGTTTTTTTCACAGTCAGAACGCGAAATGAACGTCCAACACTCCAAAATGGTCTACAGCGCCCATTGAGGCTAAAAAACACTTTTCGGTTTTTTTCACCGTAAGAAAGCGAAATGAACGTCCAACACTCCCAAATGGTCTACAGTGCCCATTGAGGCTAAAAAACACTTTTCGGTTTTTTTTCACCGTAAGAAAGCGAAATGAACGTCCAACACTCCCAAATGGTCTACAGCGCCCATTGAGGCTAAAAAACACTTTTCGGTTTTTTTCACCGTCAGAAAGCGAAATGAACGTCCAACACTTCCAAATGCTCTACAGCGCCCATTGAGGCTAACAAAACACTTTTCGGTTTTTTTCACCGTCAGAACGCGAAATGAACTTACAAACAATCCCAAATGTGCTATAGCGCCCATTAAGCCTACCAAACACTTTTCGGCACTATTTACCGTCAGATCACGAAATGAACTTACAAACAATCCCAAATGTGCTATAGAGCCCATTAAGCCTAACAAACACTTTTCAGCACTATTCAACGTCAGATTACGAAATGGACTTACAAACACTCCCAAATTGTCTAAAGCGCCCTTTAAGCCTAAAAAACACTTTTCGGTTTTTTTCACTGTCAGAACGCGAAATGAACTTCCAACACTCCAAAATGGTCTACAGCGCCCATTGAGCCTAAAAAACACTTTTCGGTTTTTTTCAAGGTCAGAACGCGAAATGAACTTACAAACAATCCCAAATGTGCTATAGTGCCCATTAAGCCTACCAAACACTTTTCGGCACTATTTACCGTCAGATCACGAAATGAACTTACAAACAATCCCAAATGTGCTATAGAGCTCATTAAGCCTAACAAACACTTTTCAGCACTATTCACCGTCAGATCACGAAATGGACTTACAAACACTCCCAAATTGTCTATAGCGCCCTTTAAGCCTAAAAAACACTTTTCGGTTTTTTTCACTGTCAGAACGCGAAATGAACTTCCAACGCTCCAAAATGGTCTACAGCGCCCATTGAGCCTAAAAAACACTTTTCGTTTTTTTTTCACCGTAAGAAAGCGAAATGAACGTCCAACACTCCCAAATGGTCTACAGCGCCCATTGAGGCTAAAAAACACTTTTCGGTTTTTTTCACCGTCAGAACGCGAAATGAACTTACAAACAATCCCAAATGTGCTATAGCGCCCATTATAAGCCTACACTTTTCGGAACTATTTACCGTCAGATCACAAAATGAACTTACAAACAATCCCAAATGTGCTATAGAGCCCATTAAGCCTAACAAACACTTTTCAGCACTATTCACCGTCAGATTACGAAATGGACTTACAAACACTCCCAAATTGTCTAAAGCGCCCTTTAAGCCTACAAAACACTTTTCGGTTTTTTTCACTGTCAGAACGCGAAATGAACTTCCAACACTCCAAAATGGTCTACAGCGCCCATTGAGGCTAAAAAACACTTTTCGGTTTTTTTCACCGTAAGAAAGCGAAATGAACGTCCAACACTCCCAAATGCTCTACAGCGCCCATTGAGGCTAAAAAACACTTTTCGGTTTTTTTCACCGTCAGAACGCGAAATGAACTTACAAACAATCCCAAATGTGCTATAGCGCCCATTAAGCCTACCAAACACTTTTCGGCACTATTTACCGTCAGATCACGAAATGAACTTACAAACAATCCCAAATGTGCTATAGAGCCCATTAAGCCTAACAAACACTTTTCAGCACTATTCAACGTCAGATTACGAAATGGACTTACAAACACTCCCAAATTGTCTAAAGCGCCCTTTAAGCCTAAAAAACACTTTTCGGTTTTTTTCACTGTCAGAACGCGAAATGAACTTCCAACACTCCAAAATGGTCTACAGCGCCCATTGAGGCTAAAAAACACTTTTCGGTTTTTTTCACCGTAAGAAAGCGAAATGAACGTCCAACATTCCCAAATGGTCTACAGCGCCCATTGAGGCTAAAAAACACTTTTCGGTTTTTTTCACCGTCAGAACGCGAAATGAACTTACAAACAATCCCAAATGTGCTATAGCGCCCATTAAGCCTACCAAACACTTTTCGGCACTATTTACCGTCAGATCACGAAATGAACTTACAAACAATCCCAAATGTGCTATAGAGCCCATTAAGCCTAACAAACACTTTTCAGCACTATTCAACGTCAGATTACGAAATGGACTTACAAACACTCCCAAATTGTCTAAAGCGCCCTTTAAGCCTAAAAAACACTTTTCGGTTTTTTTCACTGTCAGAACGCGAAATGAACTTCCAACACTCCAAAATGGTCTACAGCGCCCATTGAGCCTAAAAAACACTTTTCGTTTTTTTTCACCGTAAGAAAGCGAAATGAACGTCCAACACTCCCAAATGGTCTACAGCGCCCATTGAGGCTAAAAAACACTTTTCGGTTTTTTTCACCGTAAGAAAGCGAAATGAACGTCCAACACTCCCAAATGGTCTACAGCGCCCATTGAGGCTAAAAAACACTTTTCGGTTTTTTTCACGGTCAGAACGCGAAATGAACTTACAAACAATCCCAAATGTGCTATAGTGCCCATTAAGCCTACCAAACACTTTTCGGCACTATTTACCGTCAGATCACGAAATGAACTTACAAACAATCCCAAATGTGCTATAGAGCTCATTAAGCCTAACAAACACTTTTCAGCACTATTCACCGTCAGATCACGAAATGGACTTACAAACACTCCCAAATTGTCTATAGCGCCCTTTAAGCCTAAAAAACACTTTTCGGTTTTTTTCACTGTCAGAACGCGAAATGAACTTCCAACGCTCCAAAATGGTCTACAGCGCCCATTGAGCCTAAAAAACACTTTTCGTTTTTTTTTCACCGTAAGAAAGCGAAATGAACGTCCAACACTCCCAAATGGTCTACAGCGCCCATTGAGGCTAAAAAACACTTTTCGGTTTTTTTCACCGTCAGAACGCGAAATGAACTTACAAACAATCCCAAATGTGCTATAGCGCCCATTATAAGCCTACACTTTTCGGAACTATTTACCGTCAGATCACAAAATGAACTTACAAACAATCCCAAATGTGCTATAGAGCCCATTAAGCCTAACAAACACTTTTCAGCACTATTCACCGTCAGATTACGAAATGGACTTACAAACACTCCCAAATTGTCTAAAGCGCCCTTTAAGCCTACAAAACACTTTTCGGTTTTTTTCACTGTCAGAACGCGAAATGAACTTCCAACACTCCAAAATGGTCTACAGCGCCCATTGAGGCTAAAAAACACTTTTCGGTTTTTTTCACCGTAAGAAAGCGAAATGAACGTCCAACATTCCCAAATGGTCTACAGCGCCCATTGAGGCTAAAAAACACTTTTCGGTTTTTTTCACCGTCAGAACGCGAAATGAACTTACAAACAATCCCAAATGTGCTATAGCGCCCATTAAGCCTACCAAACACTTTTCGGCACTATTTACCGTCAGATCACGAAATGAACTGACAAACAATCCCAAATGTGCTATAGCGCCCATTAAGCCTAACAAACACTTTTCAGCACTATTCACCGTCAGATCACGAAATGGACATACACATAAGAAAACATGGCTACGAATGAGGATAATTTTTTCGACTTATATCTGAGATGCGAGCCTCACCGTTGTTCGAGAATGAAGAGACACCCACCAGCTCGACATCTGAGCCAAAATATTGCCAAATTTCGCACTGGAAAAAACCCAAACTGTGAGACCCATGCGTCAGGACACTGGCGGCATAGGCCTTTTCGGCAATACACGTGTACATACATACATCAGAAAACATGGCTGCGAATGGGGATAATTTTCTGAACTTATATCTGAGATGCGAACCCCAACGTTGTTCGAGAATGAAGAGACACTCACCAGTTCGACATCTGAGCCAAAATATTGCCACATCTCCCACTGGAAGAGACCAACACTTTGAGATTCATGCGTCAGGACACTGGCGGCATAGGCCTATGCGGCAATACACGTGTACATACATAAACAGAAGTAAACATGGCTGCGAATGAGGATAATTTTCTCGACTTATATCTGAGATGCGAACCTCAACGTTGTTCGAGAATGAAGAGACACCCACCAGCTCGACATCTGAGCCAAAATATTGCCAAATCTCCCACTGGAAAAAAACCTAACTCAGAGACTTATGCGTCAGGACACTGGCGGCATAGGCCTAAGCTGCAATACAGGTGTACATACATACACATAAGACAACATCGACTTATATCTGAGCTGCGAACCTCAACGTTGTTCGAGAATAAAGAGACACTCACCAGCTCGACATCTGAGCCAAAATATTGCCAAATCTCCCACTGGAAAAAACCCTAACTGAGAAACTCATGCGTCAGGACACTGGCGGCATAGGCCTCAGCTGCAATACACGTGTACATACATACACATAAGAAAACATGGCTGCGAATGAGGATAATTTTCTGAACTTATATCTGAGATGCGATCCTCAACGTTGTTCGAGAATGAAGAGACGCCCACCAGCTCGACATCTGAGCCAAAATATTGCAAAATTTCGCACTGGAAAAAACCCAAACTGTGAGACTCATGCGTCAGGACACTGGCGGCATAGGCCTATGCGGCAATACACGTGTACATACATACACATCAGAAAAAATGGCTGCGAATGAGGATAATTTTCTGAACTTATATCTGAGATGCGAACCTCAACGTTGTTCGAGAATAAAGAGACACTCACCAGCTCGACATCTGAGCCAAAATATTGCCAAATCTCCCACTGGAAAAAACCCTAACTGAGAGACTCATGCGTCAGGACACTGGCGGCATAGGCCTCAGCTGCAATACACGTGTACATACATACACATAAGAAAACATGGCTGCAAATGAGGATAATTTTCTGAACTTATATCTGAGATGCGATCCTCAACGTTGTTCGAGAATGAAGAGACGCCCACCAGCTCGACATCTGAGCCAAAATATTGCAAAATTTCGCACTGGAAAAAACCCAAACTGTGAGACTCATGCGTCAGGACACTGGCGGCATAGGCCTATGCGGCAATACACGTGTACATACATACACATCAGAAAACATGGCTGCGAATGAGGATAATTTTCTCGACTTATATCTGAGCTGCGAACCTCAACGTTGTTGGATAATGAAGAGACACCCACCAGCTCGACATCTGAACCACAATATTGCCAAATTTCTCACTGGAAAAAAACCTAACCGAGAGACTTATGCGTCAGGACACTGGCGACATAGGCCTATGCGGCAATACAAGTGTACATACATACACATAAGAAAACATGGCTGCGAATGAGGATAATTTTCTCGACTTATATCTGAGCTGCGAACATCAACGTTGTTGGACAATGAAGAGACACCCACCAGCTCGACATCTGAGCCAAAATATTGCCAAATGTCCCACTGGACAAAACCCAAACTGAGAGACTTATGCGTCAGGACACTGGCGGCATAGGCCTATGCGGCAAAACACGTGTACATACATAAACATAAGTAAACATAGCTGCGAATGAGGATAATTTACTCGACTGATATCTGAGCTGCGAGCCTCACCGTTGTTGGACAATAAAGAGAAACTCACCAGCTCCACATCTGAGCTAACATATCGCCAAATTTCTTACTGGAAAAAAAACCCAAACTGAGAGACTCATGCGTCAGGACATTGGCGGCATGGGCCTATATGGCAATACACCTGTACATACATACACATAAGAAAACATGGCTGCGAAAGAGGATAATTTTCTCGACTTATATCTGAGATGCGAACCTCAACGTTGTTCGAGAATGAAGAGACACTCACCAGTTCGACATCTGAGCCAAAATATTGCCAAATTTCGCACTGGAAAAAAACCAAACTGTGAGACTCATGCGTCAGGACACTGGCGGCATAGGCCTATGCGGCAATACACGTGTACATACATACACATAAGAAAACATGGCTGTGAATGAGGATAATGTTCTCGACTTATATCTTAGATGCGAGCCTCACCGTTGTTCGAGAATGAAGAGACACCCACCAGCTCGACATCTGAGCCAAAATATTGCCAAATCCCCCACTGGAAAAAATCCTAACTGAGAGACTTATGCGTCAGGACACTGGCGGCATAGGCCTATGCGGCAATACACGTGTACATACATACACATAAGAAAACATGCCTGCGAATGAGGATAATTGTCTCGACTTATATCTGAGCTGCGAACCTCAACGTTGTTGGAGAATGAAGAGACACCCACCAGCTCGACATCTGAGCCAAAATATTGCCAAATTTTCCACTGGAAGAGACCCTAACTGAGAGACTTATGCGTCAGGAAACTGGCGGCATAGGCCTATGCTGCAATATACATGTACATACATACACATAAGACAACATGGCCGCGAATGAGGATAACTTTATCGACTTATATCTGAGCTGCGAGCCTCAACGTTGTTCGAGAATGAAGAGACACTCACCAGCGCCACATCTGAGCTAACATATCGCCAACATTTTCACCGGAAGAGACCCAAACTTTGAGACTCATGCGCCAGGACATTGGCGGCATGGTCCTATATGACAATACACGTGTACATACATACACATCAGAAAACATGGCTGCGAATTAGGATAATTTTCTCGACTTATATCTGAGCTGCGAACCTCAACGTTGTTGGATAATAAAGAGACACCCACCAGCTCGACATCTGAACCACAATATTGCCAAATTTCTCACTGGAAAAAAACCTAACCGAGAGACTTATGCGTCAGGACACTGGCGACATAGGCCTATGCGGCAATACAAGTGTACATACATACACATAAGAAAACATGGCTGCGAATGAGGATAATTTTCTCGACTTATATCTGAGCTGCGAACATCAACGTTGTTGGACAATGAAGAGACACCCACCAGCTCGACATCTGAGCCAAAATATTGCCAAATTTCCCACTGGACAAAACCCAAACTGAGAGACTTATGCGTCAGGACACTGGCGGCATAGGCCTATGCGGCAAAACACGTGTACATACATAAACATAAGTAAACATAGCTGCGAATGAGGATAATTTACTCGACTGATATCTGAGCTGCGAGCCTCACCGTTGTTGGACAATAAAGAGAAACTCACCAGCTCCACATCTGAGCTAACATATCGCCAAATTTCTTACTGGAAAAAAAACCCAAACTGAGAGACTCATGCGTCAGGACATTGGCGGCATGGGCCTATATGGCAATACACCTGTACATACATACACATAAGAAAACATGGCTGCGAAAGAGGATAATTTTCTCGACTTATATCTGAGCTGCGAACCTCAACGTTGTTGGAGAATGAAGAGACACCCACCAGCTCGACATCTGAGCCAAAATATTGCCAAAATTCGCACTGGAAAAAACCCAAACTGTGAGACCCATGCGTCAGGACACTGGCGGCATAGGCCTGTGTGGCAATACACGTGTACATACATATACATCAGAAAACATGGCTGCGAATGAGGATAATGTTCTCGACTTATATCTGAGATGCGAACTTCAACGTTGTTCGAGAATGAAGAGACTCTCACCAGCTCGACATCTGAGCCAAAATATTGCCAAATCCCCCTCAGGAAAAAGACCTAACTGAGAGACTTATGCGTCAGGACACTGGCGACATAGGCCTATGCATGCATACATGTAGACACTACCACACTGAGGGCATACTTGTCATTCTATCCAATGGAGGACACTTGAGTGTGTGTGAATTACACCTATCAAAGTGAGGACACGACACTAAAATGCTGGTTGTCCATTGGTTTCATATTGATGTGCATTCTAAAGTCATCATTGCGATTGCAAATTCTAAATAGTCAAGTACTCTGACGCATCCGTACATGTATGTGAACTGACGAAACACCCTGCTTAGCTTTGATGAAGCTTCATTTTGTTCCGACAAAAGTCTTTGATGTTCCTCCAGCTTCGTGTCTGCAGTGCCACAAGACAGGATGTTTCGATGTCTCGTTTGCCAGGAAGCTTCTTCAGCAGAAATAATTTCTGCAAACCCTTCGTAACGTCTCCCTTCTCCTCGGCAGTCCAGGGACGACGTTTCACTCGTCTCGAGTTGTTCAGAGATGCCAGACTTCCAGATGGAACACTGATAGGAGTCTGTCGAGTACCTAATGTCAAATAGGAAACAAGTCGATATAAAACACAGATATTTAGGCACTTTTAATTCAGACAGCCCGATAGCCAGATGAACAAACAAATGGACAGACAGACAATTGTTTTTTTAAAGACAGCCCGACTTAACCAGTTTGCGCCGGGATTATTTTAACATCGCCGAGCCCACGGGCGGGATTATTTTTAACGAAAGTCGATCCGAAGCGGGTTCAGGCTGATAGTGCCGGGAAGCACACCCACGCATTTCCGGCCTTGCGCGCTGCTGACATACATTTCCGAACTTGAACTTGGCGTGTTTATGCGTCATCCGTTTTGAATTTTGGATTTTTTTTGCGTTTATATACGTCATCCGGCGCGAACTGGTTAAAATACAGACACATAAAAGCCTAAACTTACTGTTTTCACTGGGCACATCAGAGGAATTGTCACTGCTGTTATCGCTGTCCTCGTCACTAGTGAAGCCTTCTGCAAGTCACAAAGAGCAGTTTTTGTTAGATTAATGCACACATACCTGACAGTTGGTTGTTGTCCTGCATGTAAATTCAGAAAAGTGGACTCAACTCTTGTCAAATTTCTGTGGTCTGTTTCTTTCTATTTTTCTTTATTTCTCTTTCTTGTTCTGTAATGCAGGAGCAATAGCAAAAGAAATGCACAAAAACACGTATACCATTTGTTATCATATATTGTGAACTGATAACAAAATGTTATTTCTTGCATTTCTTTCGCTGTTGAAGATGTATTAGTGAATAGTAATTACTGATCAAGTATTTTTCAACAAAAGCAATAATTAATGTCTTTCTTTTGCTGTTGAGTAAATAATTTAAAACAACTGTGTCCTTACCACCAGTGACATGCAGTTCATCCAGGGATTTGCCCTGCTGGGAAGGCAAGTTTCCCCTCTCCAAGCTGAGAAAAAGCCTAGAAAGTTTGGTGACCCTCTGCACAGTATCTGGCAACTGGTAGTATTCACGATGGACACGCAAATCATGACCCATGAAGTTTGCAAGTGTTTCAAGTTGATGTTCCTTCAAGGCAAGAATTTGCGATGCGGTTGCCACGTGCTTACGAAGTTTTGTAGAACGGATGCTGGCAGCATTGTCAAGGCCTGCCATGTCTGCGTACAGTCTTATACAGTCACATCCTCTTATATGACCTGTACCTCCATAAGAACATCGTGCAAACAAGTAGGTGTTGTCGTGGGCGACTCCAGCTTCATTTCTCTTCGCATTCAGAGCACTCAACCACGCCACCACCTCATTGCTGAGAAGCACAGGAACAGTTCGACCCCTCTTGCCAACTATTTCGACAACTCTGAACATCTTGCACAGATGCCGTTCAAGATCAGTCAGCAGGCATTCCCCGTTGACACTAGCTGTTGTGTGCTTCTGAAAGTCTTCTAGTTTCATCTTTGATACTTCCCCTTGCCTTCTGCGGTTGAACATAATAAGGTGGCACAGTGCGACTTCATTCAATCTCTTCCAAGCTGGTCCAATTTGTTCGCCCCGAGCATCCTGGACAAGTTCCACTTCCCTGTTGCCCGCTTCATGGAGGAACGCCGACATTTTCACAACATCAGCATTTGTCGGCAGAATTTTAGGTTTGTTGCGCTTTTCTTGATACAGTGTTTTGTGTGCATGGGTGGATACACGGTCTCGCCAGGTCAGTTCGCACAACTGCAGAAATTCTTCAGCGTGTTGCGCTTTTTGCTTTTGGCCAGACTCTAGAGCATTTCCTTTAAGTATGAGTGCACACTTCTTGATGGAATGTCCAATCTTTAAAGCTAGAGACGGAACATCATACAACTGCTTGTCTTCATTAAAGCCAGCAATACCGTAAACAGCCTTGATGATATCATTCAGGTAGTGGGGGTGGACAAATAATTCAAGTGATGCATTTGGTTGGTGTGTATTCTTGCGGAGTTGTATGACAAGACGACCCAATTCCCGTATCTTGTTTCGGATGTAGCCATGTTGATCTACATCGTGCCCGAGTTTCGCGTATTCCCGCTTGGCTACTTCCACAATCAAAGTGTCATTCTTTGCCAGCAGAGTCACCTCATCTCTCTTCATTGGACTAAGAACCTGGTTCAACTGGAAAGACACACCGACAGGTGGAGGCTTTAACAAATCACTCTTGTGAGCAACACGTCTACGCAGAGGAGTTGTGGTAGTGCTACCATGCGAGTGTGCAGGGAGTGCAGGTTTCAGTGGGCACTGGTGACGCCAGAGATCACTTCGCACATAATAGCCATAACAATATATGCACGGTCCGTATGCATGTGGAGATACCTTATGATTAGGCCTATATCCTACAATAAGTGCACCCCGGCCTTTCCGAAGGACTTGGCAATTGTGCCTATGATTACCAACATTGCGGATTTTCCACAGAAGTATCTTACGGGCACTTGGGTTGGTCTCAGACGCAATCTCTACAACTTCGCTCTCTTCTTTGTGACATGACTGGAGATGACGGGGCAACTTAGATTGAGGTACTTCACAGAAAAAGCAAAAGTGTTTCTTGTCCCATTTCCTGTGCCCACTTTCATTGCTGGTCTCCATGACCGTTATGTGACCGGTCTCAATAGCCTCGGTTGATGATCTCTGTGACTCGGAACTTGAGGCTTCATATGGAGCAGTACAAACGGCAGGTCCTGTACCAGAATCAGCCTGTGGGCCATCATCCCAACTGGAACTGCTTTGTAGACTGTCTGAACCATTTAAGTGCAGACTTGAGAAAATCGGATGGGCCACCTGGCATAGAAATCAAATCAAAATCACATTTAATTTTAAACAAATAACAATTTCTTTGGGGAGGGGTGGGTGTGGGGGGGGGGGGGGGGGGGGGGGGGGGTGGTGCTTGCAAAAAACACTTTATTTACAAATTTGTTTCTGGCTTCTGGGCACCCAGAGTGAATATTTGATAGGGTTCAGAAAACAAGTTCACTAATGAATCAAAATCTTACTACTTTCTATGTTGCCGGATGCAGAAAACGTTTATGATTTAGAACGAGTGGAAAAAACCCCAAACACCACTGTTATTTTCTTTAGGGGTAGACACATATGCCTAATTGCCTCGGACTAGTTGCCCCTCTGAAGGAGAGGGAGTGGGTAGGAGGGGGAGTGGGAAGGGGGGGGGGGAGGGGTGGGTGTGGGGGGGGGGGGGGGGGGTGAAGGGGGGGGGGGGGTGCTTGCAAAAAAACACTTGATTTATAAATTTGTTTCTGGCTTCTGGGCACCCAGAGTGAATATTTGGGTTCTGAAAACAAGTTGAGTGTGTGTGAATTACCTCATATGGAGCAGGACAAACGGCAGGTCCTGTACCAGAATCAGCCTGTGGGCCATCATCACAACTGGAACTGCTTTGTAGACTGTCTGAACCATTTAAGTGCAGACTTGAGAAAATCGGATGGGCCACCTGGCATAGAAATCAAATCAAAATCACATTTAATTTTAAACAAATAACAATTTTTTGGGGGAGGGGTGGGAGGGCGAGGGGCGGGGTGGGTGTGGGGGGGGGGGGGGGGGGGGGGGGGGGGGGGAGGGGGGGGGGGGGTAAAGGGGGGGGGGGGGCATGGTGCTTGCAAAAAACACTTTATTTATAAATTTGTTTCTGGCTTCTGGGCACCCAGAGTGAATCTTTGGGTTCTGAAAACAAGTTGAGTGTGTGTGAATTACCTCATATGGAGCAGGACAAACGGCAGGTCCTGTACCAGAATCAGCCTGTGGGCCATCATCACAACTGGAACTGCTTTGTAGACTGTCTGAACCATTTAAGTGCAGACTTGAGAAAATCGGATGGGCCACCTGGCATACAAATCAAATCAAAATCACATTTAATTTTAAACAAATAACAATTTTTTGGGGGAGGGGTGGGAGGGCAAGGGGAGGGGTGGGTGTGGAGGGGAGGGGTGGGTGTGGGGGGGGGGGGGGGGGGGGTGGTGCTTGCAAAAAACACTTTATTTACAAATTTGTTTCTGGCTTCTGGGCACCCAGAGTGAATATTTGATAGGGTTCAAAAAACAAGTTCACTAATGAATCAAAATCTTACTACTTTCTATGTTGCCGGATGCAGAAAACGTTTATGATTTAGAACGAGTGGAAAAAAACCCAAACACCACTGTTATTTTCTTTAGGGGTAGACGCATATGCCTAATTGCCTCGGACTAGTTGCCCCTCTGAAGGAGAGGGAGTGGGGAGGAGGGGGAGTGGGGAGGGGTGGGAGGGGTGGGTGCTGGGGGTGGGGGTGAAGGGGGGGGGGGGTGTGCTTGCAAAAAAACACTTGATTTATAAATTTGTTTCTGGCTTCTGGGCACCCAGAGTGAATATTTGGGTTCTGAAAACAAGTTGAGTGTGTGTGAATTACCTCATATGGAGCAGGACAAACGGCAGGTCCTGTACCAGAATCAGCCTGTGGGCCATCATCACAACTGGAACTGCTTTGTAGACTGTCTGAACCATTTAAGTGCAGACTTGAGAAAATCGGATGGGCCACCTGGCATAGAAATCAAATCAAAATCACATTTAATTTTAAACAAATAACAATTTTTTGGGGGAGGGGTGGGAGGGCGAGGGGAGGGGTGGGTGTGGGGGAGGTGGGTGTGGGGGAGGGGGGGGGGGGGGGGGGGGGGGGGGGGGGAGGGGGGGGGGGGGGGTAAAGGGGGGGGGATGGTGCTTGCAAAAAACACTTTATTTATAAATTTGTTTCTGGCTTCTGGGCACCCAGAGTGAATATTTGGGTTCTGAAAACAAGTTGAGTGTGTGTGAATTACCTCATATGGAGCAGGACAAACGGCAGGTCCTGTACCAGAATCAGCCTATGGGCCATCATCACAACTGGAACTGCTTTGTAGACTGTCTGAACCATTTAAGTGCAGACTTGAGAAAATCGGATGGGCCACCTGGCATAGAAATCAAATCAAAATCATATTTAATTTTAAACAAATAACAATTTTTTTGGGTTATCTCTAAAATATACTATCCATTTTAACACCATCACAAGCAACAACATCCGCCCTTGATGTGCAACTTCACTGACGACATACCGGTATTTATCCTCTTCATAAAAAGATATGTAATTCAAATGAGAATTTGTGTCATGTGCATTCATTATATGACTTCTAAGACTTCTAAGGCACTTAGGGAGACACTAAAATGTATCCCTAAGTGCCACTGTCTCCTTATTACCTAAAAACTTACGCTAGTTTGTCTCCCCAAGTGCCTATTTGGAAGAATTACGCATTTCATTTGTATTCTTCCTAACCTGTCTGTTGTTAATTAATGCATTCTATGGTAATTTTCTCACCTGGTGCTCAAATAGGCAACGTGTCACACCATCAGTGTACCGGACGCAGTACTTTCCTGATAAGAAAGCCACAAATTCAACTAATTAAACTTTAAAGGGATTACATGCAATTGGGAGTGGAATGTTGAAAAGTATTTGTTGTTTACAGATCATATATATTTTTGGTTCTGAAGGGGGGGGGGGAGGAATCAAGTTGAGGAAAAATGGCATTGTTTATTTACATGTGGTACATGTCATGGGGGGATGTAAGAGGGTATACAGCTGTCTTAATTTATGTGTGACAAATGGGATTCTACATTATGGATTACATTTCTTACCTACGGAACCCCTAATGGGACATATGACGAATAGTAATCACCGTGACAAAATAAATTTAGTTTTGTATTTCTTGCCCACGAAATCATTTCGTGCCCATGAAATCATTTCCCGTGCGCTCGAAAATAATAATTTCATGAGCTCGAAATAATTTGTGTGCTCCAAATAATTTATTTTTTGTGCGCTTGTTAGAAATCGGTTAAGTAAATATGTTTTACAGCACGGTCTTGACGCAAGGTTAACGTGAACCCACAAATTACGAGGGCATTCCATTTGTTTTCGTCATATGTCCTTTTAGAGGCTCCGCACTTACCTTTGGTGAAGGAGATTATTACGGCAGGATACCATGATGAATCTGGAGGCCACAGTGCGATTACGTTCTCCCCTTCATGATGCTGGTGATTTGTCAAGGTTCCATCAAGACGACTACTTCGTTTCATGTTTGTTATGGTAGTTCTGTCAGCCACACCTAGACTACATAACAATACAACAACAATATACCATTAAACTGATAATACAATTAAATATTAATAATTGTGGCTACTTATTTGTTTTATTATTTATACAATAACTACAATTAACTATTTCTTGTTCGCACGGTGTTCAACAACTCATGCTTGCGTTGGAAAAATAAAGCAGTTAAATTTGGTTATAACTTCTATATTATTCTGAAATTAGGCATATTCACTTCCCATATCATCCTATAGACTAGATTAAGAGATCGAGGCCATGTCTGATTACAAATTACATTACAACGTAAATTAGCACGTCATATATGTCATACTCTGCTACATTCATTCATAGCGAGTAACGTGCAAGCTTCCAAATACAATTGCTCTACTTACCATTTATTCCAGCTCCATGGTACACCTAGCTAGCTGCAAATGAACACGTCTTCGCATAAACTACAATATGCACTTAGGCCAAAACAACGTTATAATAGTTAAGACATGTCTGGGCTGGTTTAATTAGAGACATGTTGTCATGCATGTAATGTACACATTTATTTATTCCATTTCTTTACCCAGGGTGTGCCCAAACAGTTTAAAACTGGTTTTCATTGGGGCCCTGCATACATCATCAAATAAAATAACAGTACATATTATAAATACAAGGATATTACAGGAATTCTAAACATTAATACTAATTCTGATTTACGAGATAGGCGAAAACCCGCCAAATACAAAACCTTTTAGGTGAAAAATAAGAAGGGGAAATTCCTATCCGGCTCCACATTATAGTGGCAACCAAGTTCTAACTCCGTAGATCAGCGCAATTGGCATAATATCTAACACTCAGATGGCATGTCGGAGCTCTGATTTAAATGTGCTTAATGAGTCCAATGTTCGCAATTGTTCGGGCAGATTATTCCAAATATTTGCACCACTCACAGCAAAACTTGTGGCGTAGCATTCTTTTTTGGCGAAAGGAACTTTCAGTGCCGTGTGGGTTGATTGCCTTGTTTCGCGAATTACTGTAAGTGGTTTGAAAATATTTGTCATGTACAAAGGAGTAATTTTGTTGATACTTTTGAAGACAAGAATAGCCTTTTTTGACTTGACTCTTTTTGAAAAAGGGGTCCAATTAAGACGAGCAAACATATCCTCTGAAGGGGTGAGGAAGGTACATTTAAGGATTATTCGCGCGGCTCTATTGAGACATTTGTTTAACATATTATCGTGAGATATGTACCTTCCTCCCCACACAGTACAACAATACTCTAATGTTGGCATAACTAGACTTACAAATAGTGTGTGCAAGCTGTGCTGAGGAATACAATCACGGATTCTTCCTAGTATACTTAATTTAGACACCACATTTTTTCTTACGTATTCGACATGTGGGCCCCAACTTAATGCTTCATCAATAATTACACCCAAACATTTATAAGACTTCACATTTTCAATACGACTACCAGCAATGCATACCTTTAAATTAACATTAGATATTTTCTGCCTAGTACCAATAAGCATGCATTTGGTTTTGGTGGCATTTAAAGCTAGCTTGTTTCTTCCGCACCAGTTGTGAAAACTAGTAAGAGCTGTATTTAAGCTACTTTCTATTATATTAATGTTGGAGGAGCTACACGTTAATGTGGAGTCATCTGCATACATAAATAAGTTGCAGTTTGGGGCAATACAAAATGGAAGGTCACTAGTATAAACAATGAATAAAAGTGGACCTAGTATCGACCTCTGTGGAACACCAGTGTTTACGGACAGGACCTTTGATATGGTGCCGCCAATATTCACAGACTGACTACGTTCACTTAGGTACGACTTAAACCAATTTATTACAGAAAATGACATGTTCATCCTTTCTAGTTTCTTTAGTAAGATTTCATGATCAACACAATCAAATGCTTTACTGAGGTCTATAAACACACTGCCTGTAACTTGTCCATTCTCCATGGCCGCAAAACACTTGTTTGTTAAGTCATGTAGGGTGCTTTCAGTTGAGTGCAGGGGTCTAAATCCCGACTGGCAACTAGGAATCAGATTGTTTTCATCAAGATATCTATATACCGATGAGTGCACCCATCTTTCTAAAATCTTAGAGATAATTGGCAGTATAGAAATGTAATGTACATCATGTTTACATTTACGTCATTGTCACACGCGCAACCAACGGAGGGCGCTATGCCATTCAGAGTAATCCCTTTTGCGTTATTTTTGACGGGGTAAAAAATGTGCATACTGCCTCACGTCAGGTCTTATGCGTCAACCGAGGACTCCTCCCAAACGCTTTGATATTTAACCAACAGTGAAAAACGGCCACGAAAGTGCCATTTTCACCATATTTCATACCGAGGACGCGCTCGGTTTGCAAGGTGTCCTCAGTATGTGAGTGTGTACTTACATGAAAGCCCTCCCTTTGCGGTATTGACATGTACGGCTAAACACGTGTACATACATAAACATAAGTAAACATAGCTGCGAATGAGGATAACTTTCTCGACTGATATCTGAGCTGCGAGCCTCACCGTTGTTGGACAATGAAAAGACACTCACCAGCTCCACATCTGAGCTAACATATCGCCAAATTTCTCACTGGAAAGAACCCAAACTGTGAGACTCATGCGTCAGGACACTGGCGGCATAGGCCTATGCGGCAATACACGTGTACATACATAAACATAAGAAAACATGGCTGCGAATGAGGATAATTTTCTGAACTTATATCTGAAATGCGAACCTCAACGTTGTTCGAGAATGAAGAGACACTCAACAGCTCGACATCTGAGCCAAACTATTGCCAAATTTCTCACTGGAAAGAACCCCAACTGTGAGACTCATGCGTAAGGACACTGGCGGCATAGGCTTATGTGGCAATACACGTGTACATACATACACATCGGAAAACATGGCTGCGAATGAGGATAATCTTCTCGACTTATATCTCAGCTTCGAACCTCAACGTTGTTGGAGAATGAAGAGACACTCACCAGCTTCACATCTGAGCCAAAATATTGCCAAATTCCTCACTGAAAACCCCCAAACTGTGAGACTCATGCGTCAGGACACTGGCGGCATAGGCCTTTGCGGCAATACACGTGTACATACATACATACATATCAGAAAACATGGCTGCGAATGAGGATAATTTTCTGGACTTATATCTGAGCTGCGAACCTCAACGTTGTTGGAGAATGAAGAGACACTCACCACCTCCACATCTGAGCTAACATATTGCCAAAACTCTCACCGGAAGAGACCAAAACTTTGAGACTCATGCGTCAGGACACTGGGGGCAAAGGCCTATGCGGCAAAACACGTGTACATACATAAACAGAATTAAACATGGCTGCGAATGAGGATAATTTTCTCGACTTATATCTGAGATGCGAACCTCAACGTTGTTCGAGAATGAAGAGACACTCACCAGCTCGAAATCTGAGCCAAAATATTGCCAAATTTCTCACTGACAAAAACCAAACTGGGAGACTCATGCGTCAGGACCCTGGCGGCATAGGCCTATGCGGCTATACACGTGTAATTACATACACATCAGAAAACATGGCTGCGAATAAGAATAATTTTCTGAACTTATATCTGAGATTCAAACCTCAACGTTGTTCGAGAATGAAGAGACACTCACCAGCTCGAAATCTGAGCCAAAATATTGCCATATTTCTCACTGAAAAAAAACAAACTGTGAGACTCATGCGTCAGGAGACTGGCGGCATAGGCCTATGCGGCAATACACGTGTACATACATACATACACATAAGACAACATGGCCGAGAATGAGGATAACTTTCTCCACTTATATCTGAGATGCGAGCCTCAACGTTGTTCGAGAATGAAGAGACACTCACCAGCTCGACATATGAACCAAAATATTGCAACATTTCTAACTGAAAAAAAACCAAACTGAGAGACTCATGCGTCAGGACACTGGCGGCATAGGCCTATGTGGCAATACACGTGTACATACATACACATCAGAAAACATGGCTGCGAATGAGGATAATTTTCTCGACTTATGTCTGAGCTGCGAACCTCAACGTTGTTCGAGAATGAAAAGACACTCACCAGCTCGAAATCTGAGCCAAAATATTGCCAAATTTCTCACTGACAAAAACCAAACTGGGAGACTCATGCGTCAGGACCCTGGCGGCATAGGCCTATGCGGCTATACACGTGTAATTACATACACATCAGAAAAAAAGGCTGCGAATAAGAATAATTTTCTGAACTTATATCTGAGATTCGAACCTCAACGTTGTTCGAGAATGAAGAGACACTCACCAGCTCGAAATCTGAGCCAAAATATTGCCATATTTCTCACTGAAAAAAAACAAACTGTGAGACTCATGCGTCAGGAGACTGGCGGCATAGGCCTATGCGGCAATACACGTGTACATACATACATACACATAAGACAACATGGCCGAGAATGAGGATAACTTTCTCCACTTATATCTGAGATGCGAGCCTCAACGTTGTTCGAGAATGAAGAGACACTCACCAGCTCGACATATGAACCAAAATATTGCAACATTTCTAACTGAAAAAGACCCAAACTGAGAGACTCATGCGTCAGGACACTGGCGGCATAGGCCTATGTGGCAATACACGTGTACATACATACACATCAGAAAACATGGCTGCGAATGAGGATAATTTTCTCGACTTATATCTGAGCTGCGAACCTCAACGTTGTTGGAGAATGAAGAGACACTCACCACCTCCACATCTGAGCTAACATATCGCCACAATTCTCACTGGAAAAGACCAAAACTTTGAGACTCATGCGTCAGGTCTGAGCTAACATATCGCCAAAATTCTCACCGGAAGAAACCACAACTTTGAGACTCATGCGTCAGGACACTGGCGGCATAGGCCTATGCGGCAATACACGTGTACACACATAAACATAAGTAAACATGGCTGCGAATGAGGATAATTTTCTCGACTTATGTCTGAGCTGCGAACCTCAACGTTGTTCGAGAATGAAGAGACACTCACCAGCTCTAAATCTGAGCCAAAATATTGCCAAATTTCTCACTGAAAAAAACCAAACTGTGAGACTCATGCGTAAAGACACTGGCGGCATAGGCTTATGTGGCAATACACGTGTACATACATACACATCAGAAAACATGGCTGCGAATGAGGATAATTTTCTCGACTTATATCTGAGCTTCGAACCTCAACGTTGTTGGAGAATGAAGAGACACTCACCAGCTCCACATCTGAGCTAACATATCGCCACAATTCCCACTGGAAGAGACATACACTTTGAGACTCATGCGTCAGCTCGACATCTGAGCCAAAATATTGCCGAATTTCCCACTGGAAAAAAAACTAATTGAGAGACTTATGCGTCAGGACACTGGCGGCATAGGCCTATGATGCAATACACGTGTACATACATACACATAAGACAACATCGACTTATATCTGAGCTGCGAGCCTCAACGTTGTTCGAGAATGAAGTGACACTCACCAGCTCGACATCTGAGCCAAACTATTGCTAAATTTCTTACTAGAAAACAAAAACCAAACTGAGAGACTCATGCGTTAGGACACTGGCTACATAGGCCTATGCGGCAATACACGTGTACATACATAAACAGAAGTAAACATGGCTGCGAATGAGGATAAATTTAAGAACTGATATCTGAGCTGCGAGCCTCACCGTTGTTGGACAATGAAGAGACACTCACCAGCTCCACATCTGAGCTAACATATCGCCAAATTTCTCACTGGAAAGAACCCAAACTATGAGACTCATGCGTCAGGACACTGGCGGCATAGGCCTATGCGGCAATACACGTGTACATACATAAACATAAGAAAACATGGCTGCGAATGAGGCCAATTTTCTGAACTTATATCTGAGATGCGAACCTCAACGTTGTTCGAGAATATAGAGACACTCAACAGCTCGACATCTGAGCCAAACTATTGCCAAATTTCTCACTGGAAAGAACCCAAACTGTGAGACTCATGCGTAAAAACACTGGCGGCATAGGCTTATGTGGCAATACACGTGTACATACATACACATCAGAAAACATGGCTGCGAATGAGGATAATTTTCTCGACTTATATCTGAGCTTCGAACCTCAACGTTGTTGGAGAATGAAGAGACACTCACCAGCTCCACATCTGAGCCAAAATATTGCCAAATTTCTCACTGAAAACCCCAAAACTGTGAGACTCATGCGTCAGGACACTGGCGGCATAGGCCTTTGCGCCAATACACGTGTACATATATACATATCAGAAAACATGGCTGCGAATGAGGATAATTTTCTCGACTTATATCTGAGCTGCGAACCTCAACGTTGTTGGAGAATGAAGAGACATTCACCACCTCCACATCTGAGCTAACATATCGCCAAAATTCTCACCGGAAGAAACCACAACTTTGAGACTCATGCGTCAGGACACTGGCGGCATAGGCCTATGCGGCAATACACGTGTACACACATAAACAGAAGTAAACATGGCTGCGAATGAGGATAATTTTCTCGACTTATGTCTGAGCTGCGAACCTCAACGTTGTTCGAGAATGAAGAGACACTCACCAGCTCTAAATCTGAGCCAAAATATTGCCAAATTTCTCACTGAAAAAAAACAAACTGTGAGACTCATGCGTCAGGAGACTGGCGATATAGGCCTATGTGGTAATACGCGTGTACATAAATACACATCAGAAAACATGGCTGCGAATGAGGATAATTTTCTCGACTTATATCTGAGCTGCGAACCTCAACGTTGTTGGAAAATGAAGAGACACTCACCAGCTCCACATCTGAGCTAACATATCGCCACAATTCCCACTGGAAGAGACATACACTTTGAGACTCATGCGTCAGCTCGACATCTGAGCCAAAATATTGCCGAATTTCCCACTGGAAAAAAAACTAACTGAGAGACTTATGCGTCAGGACACTGACGGCATAGGCCTATGATGCAATACACGTGTACATACATACACATAAGACAACATCGACTTATATCTGAGCTGCGAGCCTCAACGTTGTTCGAGAATGAAGAGACACTCACCAGCTCGACATCTGAGCCAAACTATTGCTAAATTTCTTACTGGAAAAAAACCCCAAACTGAGAGACTCATGCGTCAGGACACTGGCGACATAGGCCTATGTGGCAATACACGTGTACATACATAAACAGAAGTAAACATGGCTGCGAATGAGGATAATTTTAAGAACTGATATCTGAGCTGCGAGCCTCACCGTTGTTGGACAATGAAGAGACACTCACCAGCTCCACATCTGAGCTAACATATCGCCAAATTTCTCACTGGAAAGAACCCAAACTATGAGACTCATGCGTCAGGACACTGGCGGCATAGGCCTATGCGGCAATACACGTGTACATACATAAACATAAGAAAACATGGCTGCGAATGAGGATAATGTTCTGAACTTATATCTGAGATGCGAACCTCAACGTTGTTCGAGAATATAGAGACACTCAACAGCTCGACATCTGAGCCAAACTATTGCCAAATTTCTCACTGGAAAGAACCCAAACTGTGAGACTCATGCTTAAAGACACTGGCGGCATAGGCTTATGTGGCAATACACGTGTACATACATACACATCAGAAAACATGGCTGCGAATGAGGATAATTTTCTCGACTTATATCTGAGCTTCGAACCTCAACGTTGTTGGAGAATGAAGAGACACTCACCAGCTCCACATCTGAGCCAAAATATTGCCAAATTTCTCACTGAAAACCCCAAAACTGTGAGACTCATGCGTCAGGACACTGGCGGCATAGGCCTTTGCGCCAATACACGTGTACATACATACATATCAGAAAACATGGCTGCGAATGAGGATAATTTTCTCGACTTATATCTGAGCTGCGAACCTCAACGTTGTTGCAGAATGAAGAGACACTCACCCCCTCCACATCTGAGCTATCATATTGCCAAAACTCTCACCGGAAGAGACCAAAACTTTGAGACTCATGCGTCAGGTCACTGGCGGCATAGGCCTATGCGGCAAAACACGTGTACATACATAAACAGAATTAAACATGGCTGCGAATTAGTATAATTTTCTCGACTGATATCTGAGCTGCGAGCCTCACCGTTGTTGGAGAATGAAGAGACATTCACCACCTCCACATCTGAGCTAACATATCGCCAAATTTCTCACCGGAAGAAACCACAACTTTGAGACTCATGCGTCAGGACACTGGCGGCATAGGCCTATGCGGCAATACACGTGTACACACATAAACAGAAGTAAACATGGCTGCGAATGAGGATAATTTTCTCGACTTATGTCTGAGCTGCGAACCTCAACGTTGTTCGAAAATAAAGAGACACTCACCAGCTCGAAATCTGAGCCAAAATATTGCCAAATTTCTCACTGAAAAAAAACAAACTGTGAGACTCATGCGTCAGGAGACTGGCGGCATAGGCCTATGTGGTAATACGCGTGTACATAAATACACATCAGAAAACATGGCTGCGAATGAGGATAATTTTCTCGACTTATATCTGAGCTGCGAACCTCAACGTTGTTGGAAAATGAAGAGACACTCACCAGCTCCACATCTGAGCTAACATATCGCCACAATTCCCAGTGGAAGAGACATACACTTTGAGACTCATGCGTCAGCTCGACATCTGAGCCAAAATATTGCCGAATTTCCCACTGGAAAAAAAACTAACTGAGAGACTTATGCGTCAGGACACTGGCGGCATAGGCCTATGATGCAATACACGTGTACATACATACACATAAGACAACATCGACTTATATCTGAGCTGCGAGCCTCAACGTTGTTCGAGAATGAAGAGACACTCACCAGCTCGACATCTGAGCCAAACTATTGCTAAATTTCTTACTAGAAAACAAAAACCAAACTGAGAGACTCATGCGTTAGGACACTGGCTACATAGGCCTATGCGGCAATACACGTGTACATACATAAACAGAAGTAAACATGGCTGCGAATGAGGATACTTTTATGAACTATCCTCACTTCTTGACAAACACGCGCCGATCTGTGCGAAAACCATCATGCTGAGGCCGACTTGCCCATGGTATTGCGACGAACTGCACGAAGCCAAACACATACGGCGCAAATTAGAACGAAAATGGCGGAAAAGTCGTTTGACAATTGACCACCAGATTTATCGGGATTACTGTGTTAAAATGAATAAATTACTCAAGCATGCCAAAGTGAGTTATTACTCAGAGAAGATCATTGCATGCGGACGTGATCAAAAGGGAATTTTCAACGTGGCTAAGCATCTGTTAGGCGACGATAAAGGCTCATGCCTTCCGCAAAATTACTCCCCCAGTGAACTCCCCGGTGTATTCAGCAGGTTCTTCACCGACAAGATTGACAAAATCCGCGATAATTTTGAGAATGACAGGCAAACGAGCACCAACCAGAGTGTTAATAGTGCAACAGGGTTAGTACCTCTCGACCAGCTCAAGCCAGCGAGTGAAGCGGAGTTGAAGTCGTTGATCACCAAGTCACCTTCAAAGTCATGTAGACTCGACCCTTTACCAACCTGGTTGTTAAAGTCGTGCGCGGATCAGCTACTTCCTCTGATAACCGCCATTGTTAACGCCTCCCTCTCAAGCAGCTGCGTTCCTAATAAGTTCAAGTGTGCGCAGATCACGCCTCTTTTGAAGAAATCAGGACTTGACCAGAACATCCTCAACAACTACAGGCCAATATCCAACCTTCCATACGTCTCAAAATTATTGGAAAAAGTAGTAGACGCCCGTTTGGAACACCATCTTATGACAAACAACTTAAACGAGACGATGCAGTCTGCATATCGTAAATCACATTCAACAGAGACTGCACTACTTAAAGTACAGAGCGACCTCCTATCATCCCTGGACAAAGGATACGTAACCGCGTTAATTATGCTCGATTTATCGGCAGCCTTTGACACTCTTGATCACAAAACCATGCTGCAACGTTTCGTGAACACATTTGGTATTACTGGAGATGCCTTGTCCTGGATGTCGTCTTACCTCTGCAATCGCAAACAGGTTGTGACCACCGGTGATCATCATTCTGAACCTGTCATCTTGAAGCATGGCGTGCCTCAAGGTTCAGTTTTAGGTCCTAAGTTGTACAGTATGTATACAGCACCGTTGGGCGATCTTATTCGACGTCACCGATTAAACTACCACTTTTATGCTGATGACACACAGTTGTATGTGGCGTTTAAACCTAACGACGAGGATTCACAGAAGGAAGGAATGCATCTAGTATCCGAATGCTTAGCTGATATCGAGAATTGGATGCACAATAATAAGCTAAAGCTGAACCCTGCCAAAACGGAAGTGATGTTATTTTCCACTAAGCGCAACGAAAACTGTGTCAATGACATTTCATTAAATATCGGCGATTCTGTTATCACACCAACGCCAACGGTAAGAAATCTTGGTGTAATGTTTGACTCTCGTCTGAACATGTCCCAACAAGTTAACAGTGTTTGTAGGTCTGGATACGCGAGTCTTCGGAATATCGGTCACATAAGGCGTTATTTAACTGACGACGCAACCAAATCACTCGTAAATGGCCTAGTAACCTCGCGTCTTGATTACTGCAACTCGTTGCTTTTTGGTGCACCACAATCGACTTTGAATCGGCTGCAACGCGTCCAAAACACAGCGGCACGTATAATCACCAGAACTTCGCGTTTCTCTCACATCACACCTGTCTTAAGAGATCTTCACTGGCTGCCTGTTCATCGTCGTGTTGAGTTCAAACTATTAGTACATGCATACAAATCCATTCATTTTCAAGCACCTCAATATCTAACTGATATGCTAACTGTGTACAAGCCTAACAGAACATTGAGATCGGCCAATTCCCTTACACTAGTGGTCCCCAGAGTAAGGACTGCTACATACGGCGACAGACAATTCAACTTTGCTGCTGGCAAGCTATGGAATGCACTGCCAAATAATATCCGTGATGCCAAAACATTAGTCACTTTTAAGAAATTACTTAAAACTCACCTTTTTTAGGACTTTCACTGTAAATCTATATTGTTTTTAATATTTCTTAGTATATATAATGTCTTTTTATATTAATATTTTAATATTTAAGCTGCGTCCATTTTACCTTTTTTAGGAATTTCACTGTAAATTTATATTGTTTTTAATATTTCTTTCTATATATAATGTATTTTTATATTAATATTTAAGCTGCGTCCATTTTATTATAATATTCATTTTTAAGGGTTTTGTCATTTTGTTGTCACTGTAAAGCGCTCTTGAACATGCTTAAGCATGAAAAGAGCGCTATATAAATCTGGTAAAATAATAATAATAATAATAATATCTGAGCTGCGAGCCTCACCGTTGTTGGAAAATGAAGAGACACTCACCATCTCCACATCTGAGCTAACATATCGCCAAATTTCTCACTGGAAAAAACCCAAACTGTGAGACTCATGCGTCAGGACACTGGCGGCATGGGCCTATGCTGCAATACACGTGTACATACATACACATAAGACAACATCGACTTATATCTGAGCTGCGAGCCTCAAAATTGTTCGAGAATGAAGAGACACTCACCAGCTCGACATCTGAGCCAAACTATTGCCAACTTTCTCACTGGAAAAAATCCAAACTGTGAGACTTATGCGTCAGGACACTGGCGGCATAGGCCTATGCTGCAATACACGTGTACATACATACACCTAAGACAACATCGACTTATATCTGAGCTGCGAGCCTCAACGTTGTTCGAGAATGAAGAGACACTCACCAGCTCGACAACTGAGCCAAACTATTGCTAAATTTCTTACTGGAAAAAAACCCCAAACTGAGAGACTCATGCGTCAGGACACTGGCGACATAGGCCTATGTGGCAATACACGTGTACATACATAAACAGAAGTAAACATGGCTGCGAATGAGGATAATTTTAAGAACTGATATCTGAGCTGCGAGCCTCACCGTTGTTGGACAATGAAAAGACACTCACCAGCTCCACTTCTGAGCTAACATATCGCCAAATTTCTCACTGGAAAGAACCCAAACTATGAGACTCATGCGTCAGGACACTGGCGGCATAGGCCTATGCGGCAATACACGTGTACATACATAAACATAAGAAAACATGGCTGCGAATGAGGATAATGTTCTGAACTTATATCTGAGATGCGAACCTCAACGTTGTTCGAGAATATAGAGACACTCAACAGCTCGACATCTGAGCCAAACTATTGCCAAATATCTCACTGGAAAGAACCCAAACTGTGAGACTCATGCGTAAAGAGACTGGCGGCATAGGCTTATGTGGCAATACACGTGTACATACATACACATCAGAAAACATGGCTGCGAATGAGGATAATTTTCTCGACTTATATCTGAGCTTCGAACCTCTACGTTGTTGGAGAATGAAGAGACACTCACCAGCTCCACATCTGAGCCAAAATATTGCCAAATTTCTCACTGAAAACCCCAAAACTGTGAGACTCATGCGTCAGGACACTGGCGGCATAGGCCTTTGCGCCAATACACGTGTACATACATACATATCAGAAAACATGGCTGCGAATGAGGATAATTTTCTCGACTTATATCTGAGCTGCGAACCTCAACGTTGTTGCAGAATGAAGAGACACTCACCCCCTCCACATCTGAGCTAACATATTGCCAAAACTCTCACCGGAAGAGACCAAAACTTCGAGACTCATGCGTCAGGTCACTGGCGGCATAGGCCTATGCCGCAATACACGTGTACACACATCAACAGAAGTAAACATGGCTGCGAATGAGGACAATTTTCTCGACTTATGTCTGAGCTGCGAACCTCAACGTTGTTCGAGAATAAAAGAGACACTCACCAGCTCGACATCTGAGCCAACATATTGCCAAATTTCTCACTGAAAAAAACCAAACTGTGAGACTCATGCGTCAGGACACTGGCGGTATAGGCCTATGCGGCAATACACGTGTACATACATACACATCAGAAAACATGGCTGCGAATGAGGATAATTTTCTCGACTTATATCTGAGCTGCGAACCTCAACGTTGTTCGAGAATGAAGAGACACCCACCAGCTCGACATCTGAGCCAAAATATTGCAAAATTTCTTACTGAAAAAAACCCCCAAACTGAGAGACTCAAGCGTCAGGACACTGGCGGCATAGGTCTATGTGGCAATACACGTGTACATACATACACATCACAAAACATGGCTGCGAATGAGGATAATTTTCTCGACTTATATCTGAGCTGCGAACCTCAACGTTGTTGGAGAATGAAGAGACACTCACCAGCTCCACATCTGAGCTAACATATCGCCACAATTCTCACTGGAAGAGACACAAACTTTGAGACTCATGCGTCAGGTCACTGGCGGCATAGGCCTATGCCGCAATACACGTGTACACACATCAACAGAAGTAAACATGGCTGCGAATGAGGACAATTTTCTCGACTTATGTCTGAGCTGCGAACCTCAACGTTGTTCGAGAATAAAAGAGACACTCACCAGCTCGACATCTGAGCCAACATATTGCCAAATTTCTCACTGAAAAAAAACCAAATTGTGAGACTCATGCGTCAGGACACTGGCGGCATAGGCCTATGCGGCAATACACGTGTACATACATACACATCAGAAAACATGGCTGCGAATGAGGATAATTTTCTCGACTTATATCTGAGCTTCGAACCTCAACGTTGTTGGAGAATGAAGAGACACTCACCAGCTCCACATCTGAGCCAAAATATTGCCAAATTTCTCACTGAAAACCCCAAAACTGTGAGACTCATGCGTCAGGACACTGGCGGCATAGGCCTTTGCGCCAATACACGTGTACATACATACATATCAGAAAACATGGCTGCGAATGAGGATAATTTTCTCGACTTATATCTGAGCTGCGAACCTCAACGTTGTTGCAGAATGAAGAGACACTCACCCCCTCCACATCTGAGCTATCATATTGCCAAAACTCTCACCGGAAGAGACCAAAACTTTGAGACTCATGCGTCAGGTCACTGGCGGCATAGGCCTATGCGGCAAAACACGTGTACATACATAAACAGAATTAAACATGGCTGCGAATTAGTATAATTTTCTCGACTGATATCTGAGCTGCGAGCCTCACCGTTGTTGGAGAATGAAGAGACATTCACCACCTCCACATCTGAGCTAACATATCGCCAAAATTCTCACCGGAAGAAACCACAACTTTGAGACTCATGCGTCAGGACACTGGCGGCATAGGCCTATGCGGCAATACACGTGTACACACATAAACAGAAGTAAACATGGCTGCGAATGAGGATAATTTTCTCGACTTATGTCTGAGCTGCGAACCTCAACGTTGTTCGAAAATAAAGAGACACTCACCAGCTCAAAATCTGACCCAAAATATTGCCAAATTTCTCACTGAAAAAAACCAAACTGTGAGACTCATGCGTCAGGAGACTGGCGGCATAGGCCTATGTGGTAATACGCGTGTACATAAATACACATCAGAAAACATGGCTGCGAATGAGGATAATTTTCTCGACTTATATCTGAGCTGCGAACCTCAACGTTGTTGGAAAATGAAGAGACACTCACCAGCTCCACATCTGAGCTAACATATCGCCACAATTCCCAGTGGAAGAGACATACACTTTGAGACTCATGCGTCAGCTCGACATCTGAGCCAAAATATTGCCGAATTTCCCACTGGAAAAAAAACTAACGGAGAGACTTATGCGTCAGGACACTGGCGGCATAGGCCTATGATGCAATACACGTGTACATACATACACATAAGACAACATCGACTTATATCTGAGCTGCGAGCCTCAACGTTGTTCGAGAATGAAGAGACACTCACCAGCTCGACATCTGAGCCAAACTATTGCTAAATTTCTTACTAGAAAACAAAAACCAAACTGAGAGACTCATGCGTTAGGACACTGGCTACATAGGCCTATGCGGCAATACACGTGTACATACATAAACAGAAGTAAACATGGCTGCGAATGAGGATACTTTTATGAACTATCCTCACTTCTTGACAAACACGCGCCGTTCTGTGCGAAAACCATCATGCTGAGGCCGACTTGCCCATGGTATTGCGACGAACTGCACGAAGCCAAACACATACGGCGCAAATTAGAACGAAAATGGCGGAAAAGTCGTTTGACAATTGACCACCAGATTTATCGGGATTACTGTGTTAAAATGAATAAATTACTCAAGCATGCCAAAGTGAGTTATTACTCAGAGAAGATCATTGCATGCGGACGTGATCAAAAGGGAATTTTCAACGTGGCTAAGCATCTGTTAGGCGACGATAAAGGCTCATGCCTTCCGCAAAATTACTCCCCCAGTGAACTCCCCGGTGTATTCAGCAGGTTCTTCACCGACAAGATTGACAAAATCCGCGATAATTTTGAGAATGACAGGCAAACGAGCACCAACCAGAGTGTTAATAGTGCAACAGGGTTAGTACCTCTCGACCAGCTCAAGCCAGCGAGTGAAGCGGAGTTGAAGTCGTTGATCACCAAGTCACCTTCAAAGTCATGTAGACTCGACCCTTTACCAACCTGGTTGTTAAAGTCGTGCGCGGATCAGCTACTTCCTCTGATAACCGCCATTGTTAACGCCTCCCTCTCAAGCAGCTGCGTTCCTAATAAGTTCAAGTGTGCGCAGATCACGCCTCTTTTGAAGAAATCAGGACTTGACCAGAACATCCTCAACAACTACAGGCCAATATCCAACCTTCCATACGTCTCAAAATTATTGGAAAAAGTAGTAGACGCCCGTTTGGAACACCATCTTATGACAAACAACTTAAACGAGACGATGCAGTCTGCATATCGTAAATCACATTCAACAGAGACTGCACTACTTAAAGTACAGAGCGACCTCCTATCATCCCTGGACAAAGGATACGTAACCGCGTTAATTATGCTCGATTTATCGGCAGCCTTTGACACTCTTGATCACAAAACCATGCTGCAACGTTTCGTGAACACATTTGGTATTACTGGAGATGCCTTGTCCTGGATGTCGTCTTACCTCTGCAATCGCAAACAGGTTGTGACCACCGGTGATCATCATTCTGAACCTGTCATCTTGAAGCATGGCGTGCCTCAAGGTTCAGTTTTAGGTCCTAAGTTGTACAGTATGTATACAGCACCGTTGGGCGATCTTATTCGACGTCACCGATTAAACTACCACTTTTATGCTGATGACACACAGTTGTATGTGGCGTTTAAACCTAACGACGAGGATTCACAGAAGGAAGCAATGCATCTAGTATCCGAATGCTTAGCTGATATCGAGAATTGGATGCACAATAATAAGCTAAAGCTGAACCCTGCCAAAACGGAAGTGATGTTATTTTCCACTAAGCGCAACGAAAACTGTGTCAATGACATTTCATTAAATATCGGCGATTCTGTTATCACACCAACGCCAACGGTAAGAAATCTTGGTGTAATGTTTGACTCTCGTCTGAACATGTCCCAACAAGTTAACAGTGTTTGTAGGTCTGGATACGCGAGTCTTCGGAATATCGGTCACATA
This sequence comes from Crossaster papposus, assembly GCA_037893245.1. Taxonomy (NCBI): domain Eukaryota; kingdom Metazoa; phylum Echinodermata; class Asteroidea; order Velatida; family Solasteridae; genus Crossaster; species Crossaster papposus. Next base: position 127,487 of record JBAIAA010000149.1, read on the forward strand.
AGGCGTTATTTAACTGACGACGCAACCAAATCACTCGTAAATGGCCTAGTAACCTCGCGTCTTGATTACTGCAACTCGTTGCTTTTTGGTGCACCACAATCGACTTTGAATCGGCTGCAACGCGTCCAAAACACAGCGGCACGTATAATCACCAGAACTTCGCGTTTCTCTCACATCACACCTGTCTTAAGAGATCTTCACTGGCTGCCTGTTCATCGTCGTGTTGAGTTCAAACTATTAGTACATGCATACAAATCCATTCATTTTCAAGCACCTCAATATCTAACTGATATGCTAACTGTGTACAAGCCTAACAGAACATTGAGATCGGCCAATTCCCTTACACTAGTGGTCCCCAGAGTAAGGACTGCTACATACGGCGACAGACAATTCAACTTTGCTGCTGGCAAGCTATGGAATGCACTGCCAAATAATATCCGTGATGCCAAAACATTAGTCACTTTTAAGAAATTACTTAAAACTCACCTTTTTTAGGACTTTCACTGTAAATCTATATTGTTTTTAATATTTCTTAGTATATATAATGTCTTTTTATATTAATATTTTAATATTTAAGCTGCGTCCATTTTACCTTTTTTAGGAATTTCACTGTAAATTTATATTGTTTTTAATATTTCTTTCTATATATAATGTATTTTTATATTAATATTTAAGCTGCGTCCATTTTATTATAATATTCATTTTTAAGGGTTTTGTCATTTTGTTGTCACTGTAAAGCGCTCTTGAACATGCTTAAGCATGAAAAGAGCGCTATATAAATCTGGTAAAATAATAATAATAATAATAATAATATCTGAGCTGCGAGCCTCACCGTTGTTGGAAAATGAAGAGACACTCACCATCTCCACATCTGAGCTAACATATCGCCAAATTTCTCACTGGAAAAAACCCAAACTGTGAGACTCATGCGTCAGGACACTGGCGGCATGGGCCTATGCTGCAATACACGTGTACATACATACACATAAGACAACATCGACTTATATCTGAGCTGCGAGCCTCAAAATTGTTCGAGAATGAAGAGACACTCACCAGCTCGACATCTGAGCCAAACTATTGCCAACTTTCTCACTGGAAAAAATCCAAACTGTGAGACTTATGCGTCAGGACACTGGCGGCATAGGCCTATGCTGCAATACACGTGTACATACATACACCTAAGACAACATCGACTTATATCTGAGCTGCGAGCCTCAACGTTGTTCGAGAATGAAGAGACACTCACCAGCTCGACAACTGAGCCAAACTATTGCTAAATTTCTTACTGGAAAAAAACCCCAAACTGAGAGACTCATGCGTCAGGACACTGGCGACATAGGCCTATGTGGCAATACACGTGTACATACATAAACAGAAGTAAACATGGCTGCGAATGAGGATAATTTTAAGAACTGATATCTGAGCTGCGAGCCTCACCGTTGTTGGACAATGAAAAGACACTCACCAGCTCCACTTCTGAGCTAACATATCGCCAAATTTCTCACTAGAAAGAACCCAAACTATGAGACTCATGCGTCAGGACACTGGCGGCATAGGCCTATGCGGCAATACACGTGTACATACATAAACATAAGAAAACATGGCTGCGAATGATGATAATGTTCTGAACTTATATCTGAGATGCGAACCTCAACGTTGTTCGAGAATATAGAGACACTCAACAGCTCGACATCTGAGCCAAACTATTTCCAAATATCTCACTGGAAAGAACCCAAACTGTGAGACTCATGCGTAAAGAGACTGGCGGCATAGGCTTATGTGGCAATACACGTGTACATACATACATATCAGAAAACATGGCTGCGAATGAGGATAATTTTCTCGACTTATATCTGAGCTGCGAACCTCAACGTTGTTGCAGAATGAAGAGACACTCACCCCCTCCACATCTGAGCTATCATATTGCCAAAACTCTCACCGGAAGAGACCAAAACTTTGAGACTCATGCGTCAGGTCACTGGCGGCATAGGCCTATGCGGCAAAACACGTGTACATACATAAACAGAATTAAACATGGCTGCGAATTAGTATAATTTTCTCGACTGATATCTGAGCTGCGAGCCTCACCGTTGTTGGAGAATGAAGAGACATTCACCACCTCCACATCTGAGCTAACATATCGCCAAAATTCTCACCGGAAGAAACCACAACTTTGAGACTCATGCGTCAGGACACTGGCGGCATAGGCCTATGCGGCAATACACGTGTACACACATAAACAGAAGTAAACATGGCTGCGAATGAGGATAATTTTCTCGACTTATGTCTGAGCTGCGAACCTCAACGTTGTTCGAAAATAAAGAGACACTCACCAGCTCGAAATCTGAGCCAAAATATTGCCAAATTTCTCACTGAAAAAAACCAAACTGTGAGACTCATGCGTCAGGAGACTGGCGGCATAGGCCTATGTGGTAATACGCGTGTACATAAATACACATCAGAAAACATGGCTGCGAATGAGGATAATTTTCTCGACTTATATCTGAGCTGCGAACCTCAACGTTGTTGGAAAATGAAGAGACACTCACCAGCTCCACATCTGAGCTAACATATCGCCACAATTCCCAGTGGAAGAGACATACACTTTGAGACTCATGCGTCAGCTCGACATCTGAGCCAAAATATTGCCGAATTTCCCACTGGAAAAAAAAACTAACTGAGAGACTTATGCGTCAGGACACTGGCGGCATAGGCCTATGATGCAATACACGTGTACATACATACACATAAGACAACATCGACTTATATCTGAGCTGCGAGCCTCAACGTTGTTCGAGAATGAAGAGACACTCACCAGCTCGACATCTGAGCCAAACTATTGCTAAATTTCTTACTAGAAAACAAAAACCAAACTGAGAGACTCATGCGTTAGGACACTGGCTACATAGGCCTATGCGGCAATACACGTGTACATACATAAACAGAAGTAAACATGGCTGCGAATGAGGATACTTTTATGAACTATCCTCACTTCTTGACAAACACGCGCCGATCTGTGCGAAAACCATCATGCTGAGGCCGACTTGCCCATGGTATTGCGACGAACTGCACGAAGCCAAACACATACGGCGCAAATTAGAACGAAAATGGCGGAAAAGTCGTTTGACAATTGACCACCAGATTTATCGGGATTACTGTGTTAAAATGAATAAATTACTCAAGCATGCCAAAGTGAGTTATTACTCAGAGAAGATCATTGCATGCGGACGTGATCAAAAGGGAATTTTCAACGTGGCTAAGCATCTGTTAGGCGACGATAAAGGCTCATGCCTTCCGCAAAATTACTCCCCCAGTGAACTCCCCGGTGTATTCAGCAGGTTCTTCACCGACAAGATTGACAAAATCCGCGATAATTTTGAGAATGACAGGCAAACGATCACCAACCAGAGTGTTAATAGTGCAACAGGGTTAGTACCTCTCGACCAGCTCAAGCCAGCGAGTGAAGCGGAGTTGAAGTCGTTGATCACCAAGTCACCTTCAAAGTCATGTAGACTCGACCCTTTACCAACCTGGTTGTTAAAGTCGTGCGCGGATCAGCTACTTCCTCTGATAACCGCCATTGTTAACGCCTCCCTCTCAAGCAGCTGCGTTCCTAATAAGTTCAAGTGTGCGCAGATCACGCCTCTTTTGAAGAAATCAGGACTTGACCAGAACATCCTCAACAACTACAGGCCAATATCCAACCTTCCATACGTCTCAAAATTATTGGAAAAAGTAGTAGACGCCCGTTTGGAACACCATCTTATGACAAACAACTTAAACGAGACGATGCAGTCTGCATATCGTAAATCACATTCAACAGAGACTGCACTACTTAAAGTACAGAGCGACCTCCTATCATCCCTGGACAAAGGATACGTAACCGCGTTAATTATGCTCGATTTATCGGCAGCCTTTGACACTCTTGATCACAAAACCATGCTGCAACGTTTCGTGAACACATTTGGTATTACTGGAGATGCCTTGTCCTGGATGTCGTCTTACCTCTGCAATCGCAAACAGGTTGTGACCACCGGTGATCATCATTCTGAACCTGTCATCTTGAAGCATGGCGTGCCTCAAGGTTCAGTTTTAGGTTCTAAGTTGTACAGTATGTATACAGCACCGTTGGGCGATCTTATTCGACGTCACCGATTAAACTACCACTTTTATGCTGATGACACACAGTTGTATGTGGCGTTTAAACCTAACGACGAGGATTCACAGAAGGAAGCAATGCATCTAGTATCCGAATGCTTAGCTGATATCGAGAATTGGATGCACAATAATAAGCTAAAGCTGAACCCTGCCAAAACGGAAGTGATGTTATTTTCCACTAAGCGCAACGAAAACTGTGTCAATGACATTTCATTAAATATCGGCGATTCTGTTATCACACCAACGCCAACGGTAAGAAATCTTGGTGTAATGTTTGACTCTCGTCTGAACATGTCCCAACAAGTTAACAGTGTTTGTAGGTCTGGATACGCGAGTCTTCGGAATATCGGTCACATAAGGCGTTATTTAACTGACGACGCAACCAAATCACTCGTAAATGGCCTAGTAACCTCGCGTCTTGATTACTGCAACTCGTTGCTTTTTGGTGCACCACAATCGACTTTGAATCGGCTGCAACGCGTCCAAAACACAGCGGCACGTATAATCACCAGAACTTCGCGTTTCTCTCACATCACACCTGTCTTAAGAGATCTTCACTGGCTGCCTGTTCATCGTCGTGTTGAGTTCAAACTATTAGTACATGCATACAAATCCATTCATTTTCAAGCACCTCAATATCTAACTGATATGCTAACTGTGTACAAGCCTAACAGAACATTGAGATCGGCCAATTCCCTTACACTAGTGGTCCCCAGAGTAAGGACTGCTACATACGGCGACAGACAATTCAACTTTGCTGCTGGCAAGCTATGGAATGCACTGCCAAATAATATCCGTGATGCCAAAACATTAGTCACTTTTAAGAAATTACTTAAAACTCACCTTTTTTAGGACTTTCACTGTAAATCTATATTGTTTTTAATATTTCTTAGTATATATAATGTCTTTTTATATTAATATTTTAATATTTAAGCTGCGTCCATTTTACCTTTTTTAGGAATTTCACTGTAAATTTATATTGTTTTTAATATTTCTTTCTATATATAATGTATTTTTATATTAATATTTAAGCTGCGTCCATTTTATTATAATATTCATTTTTAAGGGTTTTGTCATTTTGTTGTCACTGTAAAGCGCTCTTGAACATGCTTAAGCATGAAAAGAGCGCTATATAAATCTGGTAAAATAATAATAATAATAATAATATCTGAGCTGCGAGCCTCACCGTTGTTGGAAAATGAAGAGACACTCACCATCTCCACATCTGAGCTAACATATCGCCAAATTTCTCACTGGAAAAAACCCAAACTGTGAGACTCATGCGTCAGGACACTGGCGGCATGGGCCTATGCTGCAATACACGTGTACATACATACACATAAGACAACATCGACTTATATCTGAGCTGCGAGCCTCAAAATTGTTCGAGAATGAAGAGACACTCACCAGCTCGACATCTGAGCCAAACTATTGCCAACTTTCTCACTGGAAAAAATCCAAACTGTGAGACTTATGCGTCAGGACACTGGCGGCATAGGCCTATGCTGCAATACACGTGTACATACATACACCTAAGACAACATCGACTTATATCTGAGCTGCGAGCCTCAACGTTGTTCGAGAATGAAGAGACACTCACCAGCTCGACAACTGAGCCAAACTATTGCTAAATTTCTTACTGGAAAAAAACCCCAAACTGAGAGACTCATGCGTCAGGACACTGGCGACATAGGCCTATGTGGCAATACACGTGTACATACATAAACAGAAGTAAACATGGCTGCGAATGAGGATAATTTTAAGAACTGATATCTGAGCTGCGAGCCTCACCGTTGTTGGACAATGAAAAGACACTCACCAGCTCCACTTCTGAGCTAACATATCGCCAAATTTCTCACTGGAAAGAACCCAAACTATGAGACTCATGCGTCAGGACACTGGCGGCATAGGCCTATGCGGCAATACACGTGTACATACATAAACATAAGAAAACATGGCTGCGAATGAGGATAATGTTCTGAACTTATATCTGAGATGCGAACCTCAACGTTGTTCGAGAATATAGAGACACTCAACAGCTCGACATCTGAGCCAAACTATTGCCAAATATCTCACTGGAAAGAACCCAAACTGTGAGACTCATGCGTAAAGAGACTGGCGGCATAGGCTTATGTGGCAATACACGTGTACATACATACACATCAGAAAACATGGCTGCGAATGAGGATAATTTTCTCGACTTATATCTGAGCTTCGAACCTCAACGTTGTTGGAGAATGAAGAGACACTCACCAGCTCCACATCTGAGCCAAAATATTGCCAAATTTCTCACTGAAAACCCCAAAACTGTGAGACTCATGCGTCAGGACACTGGCGGCATAGGCCTTTGCGCCAATACACGTGTACATACATACATATCAGAAAACATGGCTGCGAATGAGGATAATTTTCTCGACTTATATCTGAGCTGCGAACCTCAACGTTGTTGCAGAATGAAGAGACACTCACCCCCTCCACATCTGAGCTAACATATTGCCAAAACTCTCACCGGAAGAGACCAAAACTTCGAGACTCATGCGTCAGGTCACTGGCGGCATAGGCCTATGCCGCAATACACGTGTACACACATCAACAGAAGTAAACATGGCTGCGAATGAGGACAATTTTCTCGACTTATGTCTGAGCTGCGAACCTCAACGTTGTTCGAGAATAAAGGAGACACTCACCAGCTCGACATCTGAGCCAACATATTGCCAAATTTCTCACTGAAAAAAACCAAACTGTGAGACTCATGCGTCAGGACACTGGCGGTATAGGCCTATGCGGCAATACACGTGTACATACATACACATCAGAAAACATGGCTGCGAATGAGGATAATTTTCTCGACTTATATCTGAGCTGCGAACCTCAACGTTGTTCGAGAATGAAGAGACACCCACCAGCTCGACATCTGAGCCAAAATATTGCAAAATTTCTTACTGAAAAAAACCCCCAAACTGAGAGACTCAAGCGTCAGGACACTGGCGGCATAGGTCTATGTGGCAATACACGTGTACATACATACACATCACAAAACATGGCTGCGAATGAGGATAATTTTCTCGACTTATATCTGAGCTGCGAACCTCAACGTTGTTGGAGAATGAAGAGACACTCACCAGCTCCACATCTGAGCTAACATATCGCCACAATTCTCACTGGAAGAGACACAAACTTTGAGACTCATGCGTCAGGTCACTGGCGGCATAGGCCTATGCCGCAATACACGTGTACACACATCAACAGAAGTAAACATGGCTGCGAATGAGGACAATTTTCTCGACTTATGTCTGAGCTGCGAACCTCAACGTTGTTCGAGAATAAAAGAGACACTCACCAGCTCGACATCTGAGCCAACATATTGCCAAATTTCTCACTGAAAAAAAACCAAATTGTGAGACTCATGCGTCAGGACACTGGCGGCATAGGCCTATGCGGCAATACACGTGTACATACATACACATCAGAAAACATGGCTGCGAATGAGGATAATTTTCTCGACTTATATCTGAGCTTCGAACCTCAACGTTGTTGGAGAATGAAGAGACACTCACCAGCTCCACATCTGAGCCAAAATATTGCCAAATTTCTCACTGAAAACCCCAAAACTGTGAGACTCATGCGTCAGGACACTGGCGGCATAGGCCTTTGCGCCAATACACGTGTACATACTGTAACGTAGATTTCTCTGGGGTCGACTCTACACACAAGAAGGACTCTTGACGCAAGTTCTCAGTATTTCCGGTGATTCTCTCTGGTTTATTGTGACCTCTTGCCGACCAAAACATGGACTTCAGGCTCCCGCAATCACGCGGCACCCGAACTGGTTAGAACTGGTTCGGCGCTTGCGCAATCCAAAGGCGGGTTTCCGGGGCGCACCAGCAGGAGCCACCAGGGCGATCCCACCACCGTGGAATCGCTCCAGCGCCCTCTACCGCCCAACCGGCACGGGCGTTACACAGCCCCCCACAAAGACCTTGTTTGCCCCCAAACAAGACCATGGGCGCTGCTGCCGCACCCCGGCCAACCGCCCTGGAAAACGCATAACGCCAACAATTTACATTACAAAAAAATGAAAAGTTCAAAAGTTCCCGCCTAGTAGGTGGGAGGTGGCCTGAAGCTGCTCCCAGAATTCCGGTGGAATGTCTCTCCACGCCTGGGCCGTCTCCCCGAGGCGCGTGCGTGGTCCGACTCCGTCGCGCATGCACAGTCCGACTCCGTCGCGCATGCGTGGTCCAACTCCGAGGCGCATGCGTGGTCCGACTCCGAGGCGCATGCGTGGTCCGACTCCGTCGCGCACGCGTGGTCCGCCAGACGACCCCAAGCTCTGGCACCCCCAGCTCCGGCACACCCCCAGCTGTCAAGACTTGACTGGCTCCTGTGACTGGCTCCTGTGACTGGCTCTTGTGACTGATTCCTGTGACTGGCTCTTGTGACTGATGACTGGCTTAGAGAGCGTGGGCGTCCCGGCGAGGCCCCACCCCCGCTGCGCCGACGGGCACGGCTCGGGCTCGCTCCGAGTGTTGCGAGCCGTCTGCCGCGCCGCCGTCTACAGCATGGGCCGGGCCCCCCCGACTCGGTTTCATTCCTGCAGAAGATCCAGAGAATGTCTCGACGAGGCCCCGCCCCCCACTGCATCCACGGGCACAGCTTGGGATTGTTCCGCGTGGAACCATCCGTCTGCTGCGCCGCCGTCTACAGCATGGGGCGGCCCCCCCGACAGACCTGGTAGCGGACCCGGACAAATATGGAGAAGGGCGCCCTCTCTCCAAATCGGAGTGGACGCACTGAAGCCCCCAGCCATTGGCGCATGTTCCGAAATTCCCGCTATCCTTCTCCAACTCCTCCCCCAGGAAACATCCAGACTCCCAAGTCCCCATAACCTCCCTAGAGTTCCCCAAAACATCCCTAAAGAAGGCCTCTAACTCCGCCAGCGTGATGTACGGAATGCACCGGCTCCTGGGCCCCGCTCCCCGGGCCCGCACTCCAGCTCGCCTCCCCGCCGCAGGGCGAGTCGGCCGCCACACCATCATGGTTTCGTGAAAACATGAAAACTTCACCTGGTTTCCTTAGTCCTCCTGCATATGCCAACCGCTGCCACCAATGTAACGTAGATTTCTCTGGGGTCGACTCTACACACAAGAAGGACTCTTGACGCAAGTTCTCAGTATTTCCGGTGATTCTCTCTGGTTTATTGTGACCTCTTGCCGACCAAAACATGGACTTCAGGCTCCCGCAATCACGCGGCACCCGAACTGGTTAGAACTGGTTCGGCGCTTGCGCAATCCAAAGGCGGGTTTCCGGGGCGCACCAGCAGGAGCCACCAGGGCGATCCCACCACCGTGGAATCGCTCCAGCGCCCTCTACCGCCCAACCGGCACGGGCGTTACAATACATACATATCAGAAAACATGGCTGCGAATGAGGATAATTTTCTCGACTTATATCTGAGCTGCGAACCTCAACGTTGTTGCAGAATGAAGAGACACTCACCCCCTCCACATCTGAGCTATCATATTGCCAAAACTCTCACCGGAAGAGACCAAAACTTTGAGACTCATGCGTCAGGTCACTGGCGGCATAGGCCTATGCGGCAAAACACGTGTACATACATAAACAGAATTAAACATGGCTGCGAATTAGTATAATTTTCTCGACTGATATCTGAGCTGCGAGCCTCACCGTTGTTGGAGAATGAAGAGACATTCACCACCTCCACATCTGAGCTAACATATCGCCAAAATTCTCACCGGAAGAAACCACAACTTTGAGACTCATGCGTCAGGACACTGGCGGCATAGGCCTATGCGGCAATACACGTGTACACACATAAACAGAAGTAAACATGGCTGCGAATGAGGATAATTTTCTCGACTTATGTCTGAGCTGCGAACCTCAACGTTGTTCGAAAATAAAGAGACACTCACCAGCTCGAAATCTGAGCCAAAATATTGCCAAATTTCTCACTGAAAAAAACCAAACTGTGAGACTCATGCGTCAGGAGACTGGCGGCATAGGCCTATGTGGTAATACGCGTGTACATAAATACACATCAGAAAACATGGCTGCGAATGAGGATAATTTTCTCGACTTATATCTGAGCTGCGAACCTCAACGTTGTTGGAAAATGAAGAGACACTCACCAGCTCCACATCTGAGCTAACATATCGCCACAATTCCCAGTGGAAGAGACATACACTTTGAGACTCATGCGTCAGCTCGACATCTGAGCCAAAATATTGCCGAATTTCCCACTGGAAAAAAAAACTAACTGAGAGACTTATGCGTCAGGACACTGGCGGCATAGGCCTATGATGCAATACACGTGTACATACATACACATAAGACAACATCGACTTATATCTGAGCTGCGAGCCTCAACGTTGTTCGAGAATGAAGAGACACTCACCAGCTCGACATCTGAGCCAAACTATTGCTAAATTTCTTACTAGAAAACAAAAACCAAACTGAGAGACTCATGCGTTAGGACACTGGCTACATAGGCCTATGCGGCAATACACGTGTACATACATAAACAGAAGTAAACATGGCTGCGAATGAGGATACTTTTATGAACTATCCTCACTTCTTGACAAACACGCGCCGATCTGTGCGAAAACCATCATGCTGAGGCCGACTTGCCCATGGTATTGCGACGAACTGCACGAAGCCAAACACATACGGCGCAAATTAGAACGAAAATGGCGGAAAAGTCGTTTGACAATTGACCACCAGATTTATCGGGATTACTGTGTTAAAATGAATAAATTACTCAAGCATGCCAAAGTGAGTTATTACTCAGAGAAGATCATTGCATGCGGACGTGATCAAAAGGGAATTTTCAACGTGGCTAAGCATCTGTTAGGCGACGATAAAGGCTCATGCCTTCCGCAAAATTACTCCCCCAGTGAACTCCCCGGTGTATTCAGCAGGTTCTTCACCGACAAGATTGACAAAATCCGCGATAATTTTGAGAATGACAGGCAAACGATCACCAACCAGAGTGTTAATAGTGCAACAGGGTTAGTACCTCTCGACCAGCTCAAGCCAGCGAGTGAAGCGGAGTTGAAGTCGTTGATCACCAAGTCACCTTCAAAGTCATGTAGACTCGACCCTTTACCAACCTGGTTGTTAAAGTCGTGCGCGGATCAGCTACTTCCTCTGATAACCGCCATTGTTAACGCCTCCCTCTCAAGCAGCTGCGTTCCTAATAAGTTCAAGTGTGCGCAGATCACGCCTCTTTTGAAGAAATCAGGACTTGACCAGAACATCCTCAACAACTACAGGCCAATATCCAACCTTCCATACGTCTCAAAATTATTGGAAAAAGTAGTAGACGCCCGTTTGGAACACCATCTTATGACAAACAACTTAAACGAGACGATGCAGTCTGCATATCGTAAATCACATTCAACAGAGACTGCACTACTTAAAGTACAGAGCGACCTCCTATCATCCCTGGACAAAGGATACGTAACCGCGTTAATTATGCTCGATTTATCGGCAGCCTTTGACACTCTTGATCACAAAACCATGCTGCAACGTTTCGTGAACACATTTGGTATTACTGGAGATGCCTTGTCCTGGATGTCGTCTTACCTCTGCAATCGCAAACAGGTTGTGACCACCGGTGATCATCATTCTGAACCTGTCATCTTGAAGCATGGCGTGCCTCAAGGTTCAGTTTTAGGTCCTAAGTTGTACAGTATGTATACAGCACCGTTGGGCGATCTTATTCGACGTCACCGATTAAACTACCACTTTTATGCTGATGACACACAGTTGTATGTGGCGTTTAAACCTAACGACGAGGATTCACAGAAGGAAGCAATGCATCTAGTATCCGAATGCTTAGCTGATATCGAGAATTGGATGCACAATAATAAGCTAAAGCTGAACCCTGCCAAAACGGAAGTGATGTTATTTTCCACTAAGCGCAACGAAAACTGTGTCAATGACATTTCATTAAATATCGGCGATTCTGTTATCACACCAACGCCAACGGTAAGAAATCTTGGTGTAATGTTTGACTCTCGTCTGAACATGTCCCAACAAGTTAACAGTGTTTGTAGGTCTGGATACGCGAGTCTTCGGAATATCGGTCACATAAGGCGTTATTTAACTGACGACGCAACCAAATCACTCGTAAATGGCCTAGTAACCTCGCGTCTTGATTACTGCAACTCGTTGCTTTTTGGTGCACCACAATCGACTTTGAATCGGCTGCAACGCGTCCAAAACACAGCGGCACGTATAATCACCAGAACTTCGCGTTTCTCTCACATCACACCTGTCTTAAGAGATCTTCACTGGCTGCCTGTTCATCGTCGTGTTGAGTTCAAACTATTAGTACATGCATACAAATCCATTCATTTTCAAGCACCTCAATATCTAACTGATATGCTAACTGTGTACAAGCCTAACAGAACATTGAGATCGGCCAATTCCCTTACACTAGTGGTCCCCAGAGTAAGGACTGCTACATACGGCGACAGACAATTCAACTTTGCTGCTGGCAAGCTATGGAATGCACTGCCAAATAATATCCGTGATGCCAAAACATTAGTCACTTTTAAGAAATTACTTAAAACTCACCTTTTTTAGGACTTTCACTGTAAATCTATATTGTTTTTAATATTTCTTAGTATATATAATGTCTTTTTATATTAATATTTTAATATTTAAGCTGCGTCCATTTTACCTTTTTTAGGAATTTCACTGTAAATTTATATTGTTTTTAATATTTCTTTCTATATATAATGTATTTTTATATTAATATTTAAGCTGCGTCCATTTTATTATAATATTCATTTTTAAGGGTTTTGTAATTTTGTTGTCACTGTAAAGCGCTCTTGAACATGCTTAAGCATGAAAAGAGCGCTATATAAATCTGGTAAAATAATAATAATAATAATAATATCTGAGCTGCGAGCCTCACCGTTGTTGGAAAATGAAGAGACACTCACCATCTCCACATCTGAGCTAACATATCGCCAAATTTCTCACTGGAAAAAACCCAAACTGTGAGACTCATGCGTCAGGACACTGGCGGCATGGGCCTATGCTGCAATACACGTGTACATACATACACATAAGACAACATCGACTTATATCTGAGCTGCGAGCCTCAAAATTGTTCGAGAATGAAGAGACACTCACCAGCTCGACATCTGAGCCAAACTATTGCCAACTTTCTCACTGGAAAAAATCCAAACTGTGAGACTTATGCGTCAGGACACTGGCGGCATAGGCCTATGCTGCAATACACGTGTACAAACATACACCTAAGACAACATCGACTTATATCTGAGCTGCGAGCCTCAACGTTGTTCGAGAATGAAGAGACACTCACCAGCTCGACAACTGAGCCAAACTATTGCTAAATTTCTTACTGGAAAAAAACCCCAAACTGAGAGACTCATGCGTCAGGACACTGGCGACATAGGCCTATGTGGCAATACACGTGTACATACATAAACAGAAGTAAACATGGCTGCGAATGAGGATAATTTTAAGAACTGATATCTGAGCTGCGAGCCTCACCGTTGTTGGACAATGAAAAGACACTCACCAGCTCCACTTCTGAGCTAACATATCGCCAAATTTCTCACTGGAAAGAACCCAAACTATGAGACTCATGCGTCAGGACACTGGCGGCATAGGCCTATGCGGCAATACACGTGTACATACATAAACATAAGAAAACATGGCTGCGAATGAGGATAATGTTCTGAACTTATATCTGAGATGCGAACCTCAACGTTGTTCGAGAATATAGAGACACTCAACAGCTCGACATCTGAGCCAAACTATTGCCAAATATCTCACTGGAAAGAACCCAAACTGTGAGACTCATGCGTAAAGAGACTGGCGGCATAGGCTTATGTGGCAATACACGTGTACATACATACACATCAGAAAACATGGCTGCGAATGAGGATAATTTTCTCGACTTATATCTGAGATGCGAACCTCAACGTTGTTCGAGAATGAAGAGACACTCGCCAGCTCAACATCTGAGCCAAAATATTGCCAAATTTCTCACTGGAAAAAACCCAAACTCTGAGACCCATGTGTCAGGCCACTGGCGGCATAGGCCTATGCGGTAATACACGTGTACATACATACACATAAGAAAACATGGATGCGAATGAGGATAATATTCTCGACTTATATTTGAGCTGCGAACCTCAACGTTGTTCGAGAATGAAACGACACTCACCAGCTCGACATCTGAGCTAACATATCGCCACAATTCTCACAGGAAGAGACCAAAACTGTGAGACTCATGCTTCAGGACACTGGCGGCATAGGCCTATGCGGCAATACACGTGTACATTGATACACATAAGAAAACATTGCTGCGAATGAGGATAATTTTCTCGACTTACATCTGAGCTGCGAACCTCAACGTTGTTGGAGAATGAAGAGACACTCACCAGCTCGACATCTGAGCCAAAATATTGCCAAATTTCTCACTCGAAGGAACCCAAACTATGAGACTCACGCGACAGGTCGCTGGCGGCGGCATAGGCCTATGCGACAATACACGTGTACATATATACACATAAGGAAACATGGCTGCGAATGAGGATAATTTCCTGAACTTATATCTGAGCTGCGAACCTTAACGTTGTTCGAGAATGAAGAGACACTCACCAGCTCGACATGCAAAATTTCTCACTGGAAAGAACCCAAACTGAGAGACTCATGCGTCAGGACACTGGCGGCATAGGCCTATATGGCAATACACGTGTACATACATACACATCAGAAAACATGGCTGCGAATGAGAATAATTTTCTCGACTTATATCTGAGCTCCGAACCTCAACGTTGTTCGAGAATGAAGAGACACTCACCAGCTCGACATCTGAGCTAACATATCGCCTCAACGTAGTTCGAGAATGAAGAGACACTCGCCAGCTCAACATCTGAGCCAAAATATTGCCAAATTTCTCACTGGAAAAAACCCAAACTCTGAGACCCATGTGTCAGGACACTGGCGGCATAGGCCTATGCGGTAATACACATGTACATACATACACAAAAGAAAACATGGATGCGAATGAGGATAATATTCTCGACTTATATTTGAGCTGCGAACCTCAACGTTGTTCGAGAATGAAACGACACTCACCAGCTCGACATCTGAGCTAACATATCGCCACAATTCTCACAGGAAGAGACCAAAACTGCGAGACTCATGCTTCAGGACACTGGCGGCATAGGCCTATGAGGCAATACACGTGTACATACATACACATCAGAAAACATGGCTGCGAATGAGGATAATGTTCTCGACATATATCTGAGCTGCGAACCTCAACGTTTTTCGAGAATGAAGAGACACTCACCAGCTCGACATCCGAGCCACAATATTGCCAAATTTGGCACTGGAACAAACCTAAACTGAGAGACTCCTGCGTCAGGACACTGGCGGCATATGCCTATGTGGCAATACACGTGTACATACAAACACATCAGAAAACATGGCTGCGAATGAGGATATTTTTCTCAACATATATTTGAGCTGCGAACCTCAACGTTGTTGGAGAATGAAGAGACACTCACCAGCTCGACATGCAAAATTTCTCACTGGAAAGAACACAAACTGAGAGACTCATGCGTGAGGACACTGGCGGCATAGGCCTATATGGCAATACACGTGTACATACATACACATCAGAAAACATGGCTGCGAATGAGAATAATTTTCTCGACTTATATCTGAGCTCCGAACCTCAACGTAGTTCGAGAATGAAGAGACACTCGCCAGCTCAACATCTGAGCCAAAATATTGCCAAATTTCTCACTGGAAAAAAACCAAACTTTGAGACCCATGTGTCAGGACACTGGCGGCATAGGCCTATGCGGTAATACACGTGTACATACATACACATAAGAAAACATGGATGCGAATGAGGATAATATTCTCGACTTATATTTGAGCTGCGAACCTCAACGTTGTTCGAGAATGAAACGACACTCACCAGCTCGACATCTGAGCTAACATATCGCCACAATTCTCACAGGAAGAGACCAAAACTGCGAGACTCATGCTTCAGGACACTGGCGGCATAGGCCTATTATGAGGCAATACACGTGTACATACATACACATCAGAAAACATGGCTGCGAATGAGGATAATGTTCTCGACATATATCTGAGCTGCGAACCTCAACGTTGTTCGAGAATGAAGAGACACTCACCAGCTCGACATCTGAGCCAAAATGTTGCCAAATTTCTCACTGGAACAAACCTAAACTGAGAGACTCATGCGTCAGGACACTGGCGGCATATGCCTATGTGGCAATACACGTGTACATACAAACACATCAGAAAACATGGCTGCGAATGAGTATAATGTTCTCGACATATATCTGAGCTGCAAACCTCAACGTTTTTCGAGAATGAAGAGACACTCACCAGCTCGACATCCGAGCCAAAATATTGCCAAATTTGGCACTGGAACAAACCTAAACTGAGAAACTCATGCGTCAGGACACTGGCGGCATATGCCTATGTGGCGATACACGTGTACATACAAACACATCAGAAAACATGGCTGCGAATGAGGATATTTTTCTCAACATATATTTGAGCTGCGAACCTCAACGTTGTTGGAGAATGAAGAGACATTCACCACCTCCACATCTGAGCTAACATATCGCCAAAATTCTCACCGGAAGAGACCAAAACTTTGAGACTCATGCGTCAGGACAATGGCGGCAAAGGCCTATGCGGCAATACACGTGTACATTGATACACATAAGAAAACATTGCTGCGAATGAGGATAATTTTCTCGACTTACAACTGAGCTGCGAACCTCAACGTTGTTGGAGAATGAAGAGACACTCACCAGCTCGACATCTGAGCCAAAATATTGCCAAATTTCTCACTCGAAGGAACCCAAACTGTGAGACTCACGCGACAGGTCGCTGGCAGCGGCATAGGCCTATGCGACAATACACGTGTACATACATACACATAAGGAAACATGGCTGCGAATGAGGATAATTTCCTGAACTTATATCTGAGCTGCGAACCTTAACGTTGTTCGAGAATGAAGAGACACTCACCAGCTCGACATGCAAAATTTCTCACTGGAAAGAACCCAAACTGAGAGACTCATGCGTCAGGACACTGGCGGCATAGGCCTATATGGCAATACACGTGTACATATATACACATCAGAAAACATGGCTGCGAATGAGAATAATTTTCTCGACTTATATCTGAGCTGCGAACCTCAACGTAGTTCGAGAATGAAGAGACACTCGCCAGCTCAACATCTGAGCCAAAATATTGCCAAATTTCTCATTAAAAACCCAAACTCTGAGACCCATGTGTCAGGACACTGGCGGCATAGGCCTATGCGGTAATACACTTGTACATACATACACATAAGAAAACATGGATGCGAATGAGGATAATATTCTCGACTTATATTTGAGCTGCGAACCTCAACGTTGTTCGAGAATGAAACGACACTCACCAGCTCGACATCTGAGCTAACATATCGCCACAATTCTCACAGGAAGAGACCAAAACTGTGAGACTCATGCTTCAGGACACTGGCGGCATAGGCCTATGAGGCAATACACGTGTACATACATACACATCAGAAAACATGGCTGCGAATGAGGATAATGTTCTCGACATATATCTGAGCTGCGAACCTCAACGTTGTTCGAGAATGAAGAGACACTCACCAGCTCGACATCTGAGCCAAAATATTGCCAAATTTCTCACTGGAACAAACC
Source organism: Crossaster papposus (assembly GCA_037893245.1). Lineage (NCBI taxonomy): Eukaryota > Metazoa > Echinodermata > Asteroidea > Velatida > Solasteridae > Crossaster > Crossaster papposus. The sequence continues at coordinate 145,415 of JBAIAA010000149.1, forward strand.
TAAACTGAGAGACTCATGCGTCAGGACACTGGCGGCATATGCCTATGTGGCAATACACGTGTACATACAAACACATCAGAAAACATGGCTGCGAATGAGGATAATGTTCTCGACTTATATCTGAGCTGCGAACCTCAACGTTTTTCGAGAATGAAGAGACACTCACCAGCTCGACATCCGAGCCAAAATATTGCCAAATTTCGCACTGGAACAAACCTAAACTGAGAGACTCATGCGTCAGGACACTGGCGGCATATGCCTATGTGGCAATACACGTGTACATACAAACACATCAGAAAACATGGCTGCGAATGAGGATAATGTTCTCGACATATATCTGAGCTGCGAACCTCAACGTTTTTCGAGAATGAAGAGACACTCACCAGCTCGACATCCGAGCCAAAATATTGCCAAATTTCGCACTGGAACAAACCTAAACTGAGAGACTCATGCGTCAGGACACTGGCGGCATATGTCTATGTGGCAATACACGTGTACATACAAACACATCAGAAAACATGGCTGCGAATGAGGATATTTTTCTCAACATATATTTGAGCTGCGAACCTCAACGTTGTTGGAGAATGAAGAGACATTCACCACCTCCACATCTGAGCTAACATATCGCCAAAATTCTCACCGGAAGAGACCAAAACTTTGAGACTCATGCGTCAGGACAATGGCGGCAAAGGCCTATGCGGCAATACACGTGTACATTGATACACATAAGAAAACATTGCTGCGAATGAGGATAATTTTCTCGACTTACATCTGAGCTGCGAACCTCAACGTTGTTGGAGAATGAAGAGACACTCACCAGCTCGACATCTGAGCCAAAATATTGCCAAATTTCTCACTCGAAGGAACCCAAAGTGTGAGACTCACGCGACAGGTCGCTGGCGGCGGCATAGGCCTATGCGACAATACACGTGTACATACATACACATAAGGAAACATGGCTGCGAATGAGGATAATTTCCTGAACTTATATTTGAGCTGCGAACCTTAACGTTGTTCGAGAATGAAGAGACACTCACCAGCTCGACATGCAAAATTTCTCACTGGAAAGAACCCAAACTGAGAGACTCATGCGTCAGGACACTGGCGGCATAGGCCTATATGGCAATACACGTGTACATACATACACATCAGAAAACATGGCTGCGAATGAGAATAATTTTCTCGACTTATATATGAGCTGCGAACCTCAACGTAGTTCGAGAATGAAGAGACACTCGCCAGCTCAACATCTGAGCCAAAATATTGCCAAATTTCTCACTGGAAAAAACCCAAACTCTGAGACCCATGTGTCAGGACACTGGCGGCATAGGCCTATGCGGTAATACACTTGTACATACATACACATAAGAAAACATGGATGCGAATGAGGATAATATTCTCGACTTATATTTGAGCTGCGAACCTCAACGTTGTTCGAGAATGAAACGACACTCACCAGCTCGACATCTGAGCTAACATATTGCCACAATTCTCACAGGAAGAGACCAAAACTGTGAGACTCATGCTTCAGGACACTGGCAGCATAGGCCTATGAGGCACTACACGTGTACATACATACACATCAGAAAACATGGCTGCGAATGAGGATAATGTTCTCGACATATATCTGAGCTGCGAACCTCAACGTTTTTCGAGAATGAAGAGACACTCACCAGCTCGACATCCGAGCCAAAATATTGCCAAATTTCGCACTGGAACAAACCTAAACTGAGAGACTCATGCGTCAGGACACTGGCGGCATATGCCTATGTGGCAATACACGTGTACATACAAACACATCAGAAAACATGGCTGCGAATGAGGATAATGTTCTCGACATATATCTGAGCTGCGAACCTCAACGTTTTTCGAGAATGAAGAGACACTCACCAGCTCGACATCCGAGCCAAAATATTGCCAAATTTCGCACTGGAACAAACCTAAACTGAGAGACGCATGCGTCAGGACACTAGCGGCATATGCCTATGTGGCAATACACGTGTACATACAAACACATCAGAAAACATGGCTGCGAATGAGGATATTTTTCTCAACATATATTTGAGCTGCGAACCTCAACGTTGTTGGAGAATGAAGAGACATTCACCACCTCCACATCTGAGCTAACATATCGCCAAAATTCTCACAAGAAGAGACCAAAACTTTGAGACTCATGCGTCAGGTCAATGGCGGCAAAGGCCTATGCGGCAATACACGTGTACATTGATACACATAAGAAAACATTGCTGCGAATGAGGATAATTTTCTCGACTTACATCTGAGCTGCGAACCTCAACGTTGTTCGAGAATGAAGAGACACTCGCCAGCTCGACATCTGAGCCAAAATATTGCAAAATTTCTCAGTGAAAAAAAAACCAAACTGTGAGACTCATGCGTCAGGACACTGGCGGCATAGGCCTATGCGGCAATACACGTGTACACGCATACACATAAGAAAACATGGCTGCGAATGAGGATAATTTTATGAACTTATATCTGAGCTGCGAACCTCAACGAAGTTCGAGAATGAAGAGACACTCGCCAGCTCGACATCTGAGCCAAAATATTGCCAAATTTCTCACTGGAAAAACAAACAAACTGAGAGACTCATGCGTCAGGATACTGGCGGCATAGGCCTATGTGGCAATACACGTGTACATACATACATATCAGAACACATGGCTGCGAATGAGGATAATTTTCTCGACTTATATCTGAGCCGCGAACCTCAACGTTGTTGGAGAATGAAGAGACACTCACCAGCTCGACATCTGAGCCAAAATATTGCCAAATTTCTCACTGAAAAAAAGCCAAACTGAGAGACTCATGCGTCAGGATATTGGCGGCATAGGCCTATGTGGCAATACACGTGTACATACATACACATCAGAAAACATGGCTGCGAATGTGGATAATGTTCTCGACATATATCTGAGCTGCGAACCTCAACGTTGTTCGAGAATGAAGAGACACTCACCAGCTCGACATCTGAGCCACAATATTGCCAAATTTCTCACTGGAACAAACCTAAACTGAGAGACTCATGCGTCAGGACACTGGTGGCATATGCCTATGTGACACTACACGTGTACATACAAACACATCAGAAAACATGGCTGCGAATGAGGATATTTTTGTCGACATATATCTGAGCTGCGAGCCTCAACGTTGTTCGAGAATGAAGAGACACTCACCAGCTCGACATCCGAGCCAAAATATTGCCAAATTTCTCACTGGAAAAACAAACAAACTGTGAGACTCATGCTTCTGGACACTGGCGACATAAGCCTATGCGGCAATACACGTGTACACGCATAAACATAAGAAAACATGGCTGCGAATGAGGATAATTTTATGAACTTATATCTGAGATGCGAACCTCAACGTTGTTCGAGAATGAAGAGACACTCACCAGCTCGACATCTGAGCCAAAATATTGCCAAATTTCTCACCGGAAGAGACCAAAACTTTGAGACTCATGCGTCAGGACACTGGCGGCATAGGCCTGTGAGGCAATACACGTGTACATACATACATATCATAACACATGGCTGCGAATGAGGATAATTTTATAGACTTATATCTGAGCTGCGAACTTCAACGTTGTTGGAGAATGAAGAGACACTCACCAGCTCGACATCTGAGCCAAAATATTGCCAAATTTCTCACTGGAAAAAAATCCAAACTGAGCGACTCATGCGTCAGGATACTGGCGGCATAGGCCTATGTGGCAATAAACAGGTACATACATACATATCATAACACATGGCTGCGAATGAGGATAATTTTCTCGACTTATATCTGAGCTGCGAACCTCAACGTTGTTGGAGAATGAAGAGACACTCACCAGCTCGACATCTGAGCCAAAATATTGCAAAATTTCTCAGTGGAAAAACAAACAAACTGTGAGACTCATACGTCAGGACACGGGCGGCATAGGCCTATGAGGCAATACACGTGTACATACATACACATAAGAAAACATGGCTGCGAATGAGGACAATTTTCACGACATATATCTGAGCTGCGAACCTCAACGTTGTTCGAGAATGAAGGGACACTCACCAGCTCGACATCTGAGCCAAAATATTGCCAAATTGCTCACTTGAACAAACCTAAACTGAGAGACTCATGCGTCAGGACACTGGCGGCATATGCCTATGTGGCAATACACGTGTACATACATACACATAAGAAAACATGGCTGCGAATGAGGACAATTTTCACGACATATATCTGAGCTGCGAACCTCAACGTTGTTCGAGAATTAAGAGACACTCACCAGCTCGACATCCGAGCCAAAATATTGCCAAATTTATCACTGGAAAAACAAACAAACTGAGAGACTCATGCGTCAGGATACTGGCGGCATAGGCCTATGTGGCAATACACGTGTACATACATACACATAAGAAAACATGGATGCGAATGAGGATAATTTTTTCGACTTATATTTGAGCTACGAACCTCAACGTTGTTCGAGAATGAAAAGACACTCACCAGCTCGACATCTGAGCTAACATATCGCCAAAATTCTCACCGGAAGAGACCCAAACTTTGAGACTCGTCGTGATGTACATACATAAACATAAGAAAACATGGCTGCAAATGAGGATAATTGTCTAAACTTATATCTGAGCTGCGAACCTCAACGTTGTTCGAGAATGACGAGACACTCACCAGCTCGACATCCCAGCCAAAATATTGCCAAATTTATCACTGGAAAAAACCAAACTGAAAGACTCATGCGTCAGGACACTCTCGGCATATGCCTATACCGCAATACACATGTACACACATCAACATAAGTAAACATGTCTGCGAATGAGGATAATTTTCTCGACATATATCTCAGCTGCGAACCTCAACGTCGTTGGAGAATGAAGAGACATTTACCACCTCCACATCTGAGCTAACAAATCGCCAAAATTCTCACCGGAAGAGACCAAAACTTTGAGACTCATGCGTCAGGATACTGGCGGCATAGTCCTATGAGGCAATACACGTGTACATACATACACATCAGAAAGCATGGCTGCGAATGAGGATAATGTTCTCGACATATATCTGAGCTGCGAACCTCAACGTTGTTCGAGAATGAAGAGACACTCACCAGCTCGACATCTGAGCCAAAATATTGCAAAATTTCTCAGTGAAAAAAAAACCAAACTGTGAGACTCATGCGTCAGGACACTGGCGGCATAGGCCTATGCGGCAATACACGTGTACACGCATAAACATAAGAAAACATGGCTGCGAATGAGGATAATTTTATGAACTTATATCTGAGCTGCGAACCTCAACGAAGTTCGAGAATGAAGAGACACTCGCCAGCTCGACATCTGAGCCAAAATATTGCCAAATTTCTCACTGGAAAAACAAACAAACTGAGAGACTCATGCGTCAGGATACTGGCGGCATAGGCCTATGTGGCAATACACGTGTACATACATACATATCAGAACACATGGCTGCGAATGAGGATAATTTTCTCGACTTATATCTGAGCCGCGAACCTCAACGTTGTTGGAGAATGAAGAGACACTCACCAGCTCGACATCTGAGCCAAAATATTGCAACATTTCTCACTGGAAAAAAACCAAACTGAGAGTCTCATGCGTCAGGACACTGGCGGCATATGCCTATGTGGCAATACGCGTGTACATACATACACATAAGAAAACATGGCTGCGAATGAGGATAATTTTCTCGACATATATCTGAGCTGCGAGCCTCAACGTTGTTCGAGAATGAAGAGACACTCACCAGCTCGACATCTGAGCCAAAATATTGCCAAATTTCTCACCGGAAGAGACCAAAACTTTGAGACTCATGCGTCAGGACACTGGCGGCATAGGCCTGTGAGGCAATACACGTGTACATACATACATATCATAACACATGGCTGCGAATGAGGATAATTTTCTAGACTTATATCTGAGCTGCGAACTTCAACGTTTTTGGAGAATGAAGAAACACTCACCAGCTCGACATCTGAGCCACAATATTGCCAAATTTCTCACTGGAACAAACCTAAACTGAGAGACTCATGCGTCAGGACACTGGCGGAATATGCCTATGTGACACTACACGTGTACATACAAACACATCAGAAAACATGGCTGCGAATGAGGATATTTTTGTCGACATATATCTGAGCTGCGAGCCTCAACGTTGTCCGAGAATGAAGAGACACTCACCAGCTCGACATCCGACCCAAAATATTGCCAAATTTCTCACCGGAAGAGATCAAAACTTTGAGACTCATGTGTCAGGACACTGGCGGCATAGGCCTGTGAGGCAATACATGTGTACATACATACATATCATAACACATGGCTGCGAATGAGGATAATTTTCTAGACTTATATCTGAGCTGCGAACTTCAACGTTGTTGGAGAATGAAGAGACACTCACCAGCTCGACGTCTGAGCCAAAATATTGCCAAATTTCTGACTGGAAAAAAATCCAAACTGAGAGACTCATGCGTCAGGACACTGGCGGCATAGGCCTATGAGGCAATACACGTGTACATACATACATATCATAACACATGGCTGCGAATGAGGATAATTTTCTCGACTTATATCTGAGCTGCAAACCTCAACGTTGTTCGAGAATGAAGAGACACTCACCAGCTCGACATCCGAGCCAAAATATTACCAAATTTCTCACTGGAAAAAACCCAAACTGAGAGACTCATGCGTCAGGATATTGGCGGCATAGGCCTATGTGGCAATACACGTGTACATACATACACATCAGAAAACATGGCTGCGAATGAGGATAATGTTCTCGACATATATCTGAGCTGCGAACCTCAACGTTGTTCGAGAATGAAGAGACACTCACCAGCTCGACATCTGAGCCACAATATTGCCAAATATCTCACTGGAACAAACCTAAACTGAGAAACTCATGCGTCAGGACACTGGCGGCATATGCCTATGTGACACTACACGTGTACATACAAACACATCAGAAAACATGGCTGCGAATGAGGATATTTTTGTCGACATATATCTGAGCTGCGAGCCTCAACGTTGTTCGAGAATGAAGAGACACTCACCAGCTCGACATCCGAGCCAAAATATTGCCAAATTTCTCACTGGAAAAACAAACAAACTGTGAGACTCATGCTTCTGGACACTGGCGACATAAGCCTATGCGGCAATACACGTGTACACGCATAAACATAAGAAAACATGGCTGCGAATGAGGATAATTTTATGAACTTATATCTGAGATGCGAACCTCAACGTTGTTCGAGAATGAAGAGACACTCACCAGCTCGACATCTGAGCCAAAATATTGCCAAATTTCTCACCGGAAGAGACCAAAACTTTGAGACTCATGCGTCAGGACACTGGCGGCATAGGCCTGTGAGGCAATACACGTGTACATACATACATATCATAACACATGGCTGCGAATGAGGATAATTTTCTAGACTTATATCTGAGCTGCGAACTTCAACGTTGTTGGAGAATGAAGAGACACTCACCAGCTCGACATCTGAGCCAAAATATTGCCAAATTTCTCACTGGAAAAAAATCCAAACTGAGCGACTCATGCGTCAGGATACTGGCGGCATAGGCCTATGTGGCAATAAACAGGTACATACATACATATCATAACACATGGCTGCGAATGAGGATAATTTTCTCGACTTATATCTGAGCTGCGAACCTCAACGTTGTTGGAGAATGAAGAGACACTCACCAGCTCGACATCTGAGCCAAAATATTGCAAAATTTCTCAGTGGAAAAACAAACAAACTGTGAGACTCATACGTCAGGACACGGGCGGCATAGGCCTATGAGGCAATACACGTGTACATACATACACATAAGAAAACATGGCTGCGAATGAGGACAATTTTCACGACATATATCTGAGCTGCGAACCTCAACGTTGTTCGAGAATGAAGAGACACTCACCAGCTCGACATCTGAGCCAAAATATTGCAAAATTTCTCAGTGAAAAAAACACCAAACTGTGAGACTCATGCGTCAGGACACTGGCGGCATAGGCCTATGCGGCAATACACGTGTACACGCATAAACATAAGAAAACATGGCTGCGAATGAGGATAATTTTATGAACTTATATCTGAGCTGCGAACCTCAACGAAGTTCGAGAATGAAGAGACACTCGCCAGCTCGACATCTGAGCCAAAATATTGCCAAATTTCTCACTGGAAAAACAAACAAACTGAGAGACTCATGCGTCAGGATACTGGCGGCATAGGCCTATGTGGCAATACACGTGTACATACATACATATCAGAACACATGGCTGCGAATGAGGATAATTTTCTCGACTTATATCTGAGCCGCGAACCTCAACGTTGTTGGAGAATGAAGAGACACTCACCAGCTCGACATCTGAGCCAAAATATTGCAACATTTCTCACTGGAAAAAAACCAAACTGAGAGTCTCATGCGTCAGGACACTGGCGGCATATGCCTATGTGGCAATACGCGTGTACATACATACACATAAGAAAACATGGCTGCGAATGAGGATAATTTTCTCGACATATATCTGAGCTGCGAGCCTCAACGTTGTTCGAGAATGAAGAGACACTCACCAGCTCGACATCTGAGCCAAAATATTGCCAAATTTCTCACCGGAAGAGACCAAAACTTTGAGACTCATGCGTCAGGACACTGGCGGCATAGGCCTGTGAGGCAATACACGTGTACATACATACATATCATAACACATGGCTGCGAATGAGGATAATTTTCTCGACTTATATCTGAGCTGCGAACTTCAACGTTGTTGGAGAATGAAGAGACACTCACCAGCTCGACATCTGAGCCAAAATATTGCAAAATTTCTCAGTGGAAAAACAAACAAACTGTGAGACTCATACGTCAGGACACGGGCGGCATAGGCCTATGAGGCAATACACGTGTACATACATACACATAAGAAAACATGGCTGCGAATGAGGACAATTTTCACGACATATATCTGAGCTGCGAACCTCAACGTTGTTCGAGAATGAAGAGACACTCACCAGCTCGACATCTGAGCCAAAATATTGCAAAATTTCTCAGTGAAAAAAAAACCAAACTGTGAGACTCATGCGTCAGGACACTGGCGGCATAGGCCTATGCGGCAATACACGTGTACACGCATAAACATAAGAAAACATGGCTGCGAATGAGGATAATTTTATGAACTTATATCTGAGCTGCGAACCTCAACGAAGTTCGAGAATGAAGAGACACTCGCCAGCTCGACATCTGAGCCAAAATATTGCCAAATTTCTCACTGGAAAAACAAACAAACTGAGAGACTCATGCGTCAGGATACTGGCGGCATAGGCCTATGTGGCAATACACGTGTACATACATACATATCAGAACACATGGCTGCGAATGAGGATAATTTTCTCGACTTATATCTGAGCCGCGAACCTCAACGTTGTTGGAGAATGAAGAGACACTCACCAGCTCGACATCTGAGCCAAAATATTGCAACATTTCTCACTGGAAAAAAACCAAACTGAGAGTCTCATGCGTCAGGACACTGGCGGCATATGCCTATGTGGCAATACGCGTGTACATACATACACATAAGAAAACATGGCTGCGAATGAGGATATTTTTGTCGACATATATCTGAGCTGCGAGCCTCAACGTTGTCCGAGAATGAAGAGACACTCACCAGCTCGACATCCGACCCAAAATATTGCCAAATTTCTCACTGGAAAAACAAACAAACTGTGAGACTCATGCTTCTGGACACTGGCGACATAAGCCTATGCGGCAATACACGTGTACACGCATAAACATAAGAAAACATGGCTGCGAATGAGGATAATTTTATGAACTTATATCTGAGATGCGAACCTCAACGTTGTTCGAGAATGAAGAGACACTCACCAGCTCGACATCTGAGCCAAAATATTGCCAAATTTCTCACCGGAAGAGATCAAAACTTTGAGACTCATGTGTCAGGACACTGGCGGCATAGGCCTGTGAGGCAATACATGTGTACATACATACATATCATAACACATGGCTGCGAATGAGGATAATTTTCTAGACTTATATCTGAGCTGCGAACTTCAACGTTTTTGGAGAATGAAGAGACACTCACCAGCTCGACGTCTGAGCCAAAATATTGCCAAATTTCTGACTGGAAAAAAATCCAAACTGAGAGACTCATGCGTCAGGACACTGGCGGCATAGGCCTATGAGGCAATACACGTGTACATACATACATATCATAACACATGGCTGCGAATGAGGATAATTTTCTCGACTTATATCTGAGCTGCAAACCTCAACGTTGTTCGAGAATGAAGAGACACTCACCAGCTCGACATCCGAGCCAAAATATTACCAAATTTCTCACTGGAAAAAACCCAAACTGAGAGACTCATGCGTCAGGATATTGGCGGCATAGGCCTATGTGGCAATACACGTGTACATACATACACATCAGAAAACATGGCTGCGAATGAGGATAATGTTCTCGACATATATCTGAGCTGCGAACCTCAACGTTGTTCGAGAATGAAGAGACACTCACCAGCTCGACATCTGAGCCACAATATTGCCAAATATCTCACTGGAACAAACCTAAACTGAGAGACTCATGCGTCAGGACACTGGCGGCATATGCCTATGTGACACTACACGTGTACATACAAACACATCAGAAAACATGGCTGCGAATGAGGATATTTTTGTCGACATATATCTGAGCTGCGAGCCTCAACGTTGTTCGAGAATGAAGAGACACTCACCAGCTCGACATCCGAGCCAAAATATTGCCAAATTTCTCACTGGAAAAACAAACAAACTGTGAGACTCATGCTTCTGGACACTGGCGACATAAGCCTATGCGGCAATACACGTGTACACGCATAAACATAAGAAAACGTGGCTGCGAATGAGGATAATTTTATGAACTTATATCTGAGATGCGAACCTCAACGTTGTTCGAGAATGAAGAGACACTCACCAGCTCGACATCTGAGCCAAAATATTGCCAAATTTCTCACCGGAAGAGACCAAAACTTTGAGACTCATGCGTCAGGACACTGGCGGCATAGGCCTGTGAGGCAATACACGTGTACATACATACATATCATAACACATGGCTGCGAATGAGGATAATTTTCTAGACTTATATCTGAGCTGCGAACTTCAACGTTGTTGGAGAATGAAGAGACACTCACCAGCTCGACATCTGAGCCAAAATATTGCCAAATTTCTCACTGGAAAAAAATCCAAACTGAGCGACTCATGCGTCAGGATACTGGCGGCATAGGCCTATGTGGCAATAAACAGGTACATACATACATATCATAACACATGGCTGCGAATGAGGATAATTTTCTCGACTTATATCTGAGCTGCGAACCTCAACGTTGTTGGAGAATGAAGAGACACTCACCAGCTCGACATCTGAGCCAAAATATTGCAAAATTTCTCAGTGGAAAAAAAAACAAACTGTGAGACTCATACGTCAGGACACGGGCGGCATAGGCCTATGAGGCAATACACGTGTACATACATACACATAAGAAAACATGGCTGCGAATGAGGACAATTTTCACGACATATATCTGAGCTGCGAACCTCAACGTTGTTCGAGAATGAAGGGACACTCACCAGCTCGACATCTGAGCCAAAATATTGCCAAATTGCTCACTTGAACAAACCTAAACTGAGAGACTCATGCGTCAGGACACTGGCGGCATATGCCTATGTGGCAATACACGTGTACATACATACACATAAGAAAACATGGCTGCGAATGAGGACAATTTTCACGACATATATCTGAGCTGCGAACCTCAACGTTGTTCGAGAATTAAGAGACACTCACCAGCTCGACATCCGAGCCAAAATATTGCCAAATTTCTCACTAGAAAAACAAACAAACTGAGAGACTCATGCGTCAGGATACTGGCGGCATAGGCCTATGTGGCAATACACGTGTACATACATACACATAAGAAAACATGGATGCGAATGAGGATAATTTTTTCGACTTATATTTGAGCTACGAACCTCAACGTTGTTCGAGAATGAAAAGACACTCACCAGCTCGACATCTGAGCTAACATATCGCCAAAATTCTCACCGGAAGAGACCCAAACTTTGAGACTCGTCGTGATGTACATACATAAACATAAGAAAACATGGCTGCAAATGAGGATAATTGTCTAAACTTATATCTGAGCTGCGAACCTCAACGTTGTTCGAGAATGACGAGACACTCACCAGCTCGACATCCCAGCCAAAATATTGCCAAATTTATCACTGGAAAAAACCAAACTGAAAGACTCATGCGTCAGGACACTGTCGGCATATGCCTATACCGCAATACACATGTACACACATCAACATAAGTAAACATGTCTGCGAATGAGGATAATTTTCTCGACATATATCTCAGCTGCGAACCTCAACGTCGTTGGAGAATGAAGAGACATTTACCACCTCCACATCTGAGCTAACAAATCGCCAAAATTCTCACCGGAAGAGACCAAAACTTTGAGACTCATGCGTCAGGATACTGGCGGCATAGTCCTATGAGGCAATACACGTGTACATACATACACATCAGAAAGCATGGCTGCGAATGAGGATAATGTTCTCGACATATATCTGAGCTGCGAACCTCAACGTTGTTCGAGAATGAAGAGACACTCACCAGCTCGACATCTGAGCCAAAATATTGCAAAATTTCTCAGTGAAAAAAAACCCAAACTGTGAGACTCATGCGTCAGGACACTGGCGGCATAGGCCTATGCGGCAATACACGTGTACACGCATAAACATAAGAAAACATGGCTGCGAATGAGGATAATTTTATGAACTTATATCTTAGCTGCGAACCTCAACGAAGTTCGAGAATGAAGAGACACTCGCCAGCTCGACATCTGAGCCAAAATATTGCCAAATTTCTCACTGGAAAAACAAACAAACTGAGAGACTCATGCGTCAGGATACTGGCGGCATAGGCCTATGTGGCAATACACGTGTACATACATACATATCAGAACACATGGCTGCGAATGAGGATAATTTTCTCGACTTATATCTGAGCCGCGAACCTCAACGTTGTTGGAGAATGAAGAGACACTCACCAGCTCGACATCTGAGCCAAAATATTGCAACATTTCTCACTGGAAAAAAACCAAACTGAGAGTCTCATGCGTCAGGACACTGGCGGCATATGCCTATGTGGCAATACGCGTGTACATACATACACATAAGAAAACATGGCTGCGAATGAGGATAATTTTCTCGACATATATCTGAGCTGCGAGCCTCAACGTTGTTCGAGAATGAAGAGACACTCACCAGCTCGACATCTGAGCCAAAATATTGCAAAATTTCTCACCGGAAGAGACCAAAACTTTGAGACTCATGCGTCAGGACACTGGCGGCATAGGCCTGTGAGGCAATACACGTGTACATACATACATATCATAACACATGGCTGCGAATGAGGATAATTTTCTAGACTTACATCTGAGCTGCGAACTTCAACGTTTTTGGAGAATGAAGAAACACTCACCAGCTCGACATCTGAGCCACAATATTGCCAAATTTCTCACTGGAACAAACCTAAACTGAGAGACTCATGCGTCAGGACACTGGCGGAATATGCCTATGTGACACTACACGTGTACATACAAACACATCAGAAAACATGGCTGCGAATGAGGATATTTTTGTCGACATATATCTGAGCTGCGAGCCTCAACGTTGTCCGAGAATGAAGAGACACTCACCAGCTCGACATCTGAGCCAAAATATTGCCAAATTTCTCACCGGAAGAGATCAAAACTTTGAGACTCATGTGTCAGGACACTGGCGGCATAGGCCTGTGAGGCAATACATGTGTACATACATACATATCATAACACATGGCTGCGAATGAGGATATTTTTGTCGACATATATCTGAGCTGCGAGCCTCAACGTTGTCCGAGAATGAAGAGACACTCACCAGCTCGACATCCGACCCAAAATATTGCCAAATTTCTCACTGGAAAAACAAACAAACTGTGAGACTCATGCTTCTGGACACTGGCGACATAAGCCTATGCGGCAATACACGTGTACACGCATAAACATAAGAAAACATGGCTGCGAATGAGGATAATTTTATGAACTTATATCTGAGATGCGAACCTCAACGTTGTTCGAGAATGAAGAGACACTCACCAGCTCGACATCTGAGCCAAAATATTGCCAAATTTCTCACCGGAAGAGATCAAAACTTTGAGACTCATGTGTCAGGACACTGGCGGCATAGGCCTGTGAGGCAATACATGTGTACATACATACATATCATAACACATGGCTGCGAATGAGGATAATTTTCTAGACTTATATCTGAGCTGCGAACTTCAACGTTGTTGGAGAATGAAGAGACACTCACCAGCTCGACGTCTGAGCCAAAATATTGCCAAATTTCTGACTGGAAAAAAATCCAAACTGAGAGACTCATGCGTCAGGACACTGGCGGCATAGGCCTATGAGGCAATACACGTGTACATACATACATATCATAACACATGGCTGCGAATGAGGATAATTTTCTCGACTTATATCTGAGCTGCAAACCTCAACGTTGTTCGAGAATGAAGAGACACTCACCAGCTCGACATCCGAGCCAAAATATTACCAAATTTCTCACTGGAAAAAACCCAAACTGAGAGACTCATGCGTCAGGATATTGGCGGCATAGGCCTATGTGGCAATACACGTGTACATACATACACATCAGAAAACATGGCTGCGAATGAGGATAATGTTCTCGACATATATCTGAGCTGCGAACCTCAACGTTGTTCGAGAATGAAGAGACACTCACCAGCTCGACATCTGAGCCACAATATTGCAAAATATCTCACTGGAACAAACCTAAACTGAGAGACTCATGCGTCAGGACACTGGCGGCATATGCCTATGTGACACTAGACGTGTACATACAAACACATCAGAAAACATGGCTGCGAATGAGGATATTTTTGTCGACATATATCTGAGCTGCGAGCCTCAACGTTGTTCGAGAATGAAGAGACACTCACCAGCTCGACATCCGAGCCAAAATATTGCCAAATTTCTCACTGGAAAAACAAACAAACTGTGAGACTCATGCTTCTGGACACTGGCGACATAAGCCTATGCGGCAATACACGTGTACACGCATAAACATAAGAAAACATGGCTGCGAATGAGGATAATTTTATGAACTTATATCTGAGATGCGAACCTCAACGTTGTTCGAGAAGGAAGAGACACTCACCAGCTCGACATCTGAGCCAAAATATTGCCAAATTTCTCACCGGAAGAGACCAAAACTTTGAGACTCATGCGTCAGGACACTGGCGGCATAAGCCTGTGAGGCAATACACGTGTACATACATACATATCATAACACATGGCTGCGAATGAGGATAATTTTCTGGACTTATATTTGAGCTGCGAACTTCAACGTTGTTGGAGAATGAAGAGACACTCACCAGCTCGACATCTGAGCCACAATATTGCCAAATTTCTCACTGGAACAAACCTAAACTGAGAGACTCATGCGTCAGGACACTGGCGGAATATGCCTATGTGACACTACACGTGTACATACAAACACATCAGAAAACATGGCTGCGAATGAGGATATTTTTGTCGACATATATCTGAGCTGCGAGCCTCAACGTTGTTCGAGAATGAAGAGACACTCACCAGCTCGACATCCGAGCCAAAATATTGCCAAATTTCTCACTGGAAAAACAAACAAACTGTGAGACTCATGCTTCTGGACACTGGCGACATAAGCCTATGCGGCAATACACGTGTACACGCATAAACATAAGAAAACATGGCTGCGAATGAGGATAATTTTATGAACTTATATCTGAGATGCGAACCTCAACGTTGTTCGAGAATGAAGAGACACTCACCAGCTCGACATCTGAGCCAAAATATTGCAAAATTTCTCACCGGAAGAGACCAAAACTTTGAGACTCATGCGTCAGGACACTGGCGGCATAGGCCTGTGAGGCAATACACGTGTACATACATACATATCATAACACATGGCTGCGAATGAGGATATTTTTGTCGACATATATCTGAGCTGCGAGCCTCAACGTTGTCCGAGAATGAAGAGACACTCACCAGCTCGACATCCGACCCAAAATATTGCCAAATTTCTCACTGGAAAAACAAACAAACTGTGAGACTCATGCTTCTGGACACTGGCGACATAAGCCTATGCGGCAATACACGTGTACACGCATAAACATAAGAAAACATGGCTGCGAATGAGGATAATTTTATGAACTTATATCTGAGATGCGAACCTCAACGTTGTTCGAGAATGAAGAGACACTCACCAGCTCGACATCTGAGCCAAAATATTGCCAAATTTCTCACCGGAAGAGATCAAAACTTTGAGACTCATGTGTCAGGACACTGGCGGCATAGGCCTGTGAGGCAATACATGTGTACATACATACATATCATAACACATGGCTGCGAATGAGGATAATTTTCTAGACTTATATCTGAGCTGCGAACTTCAACGTTGTTGGAGAATGAAGAGACACTCACCAGCTCGACGTCTGAGCCAAAATATTGCCAAATTTCTGACTGGAAAAAAATCCAAACTGAGAGACTCATGCGTCAGGACACTGGCGGCATAGGCCTATGAGGCAATACACGTGTACATACATACATATCATAACACATGGCTGCGAATGAGGATAATTTTCTCGACTTATATCTGAGCTGCAAACCTCAACGTTGTTCGAGAATGAAGAGACACTCACCAGCTCGACATCCGAGCCAAAATATTACCAAATTTCTCACTGGAAAAAACCCAAACTGAGAGACTCATGCGTCAGGATATTGGCGGCATAGGCCTATGTGGCAATACACGTGTACATACATACACATCAGAAAACATGGCTGCGAATGAGGATAATGTTCTCGACATATATCTGAGCTGCGAACCTCAACGTTGTTCGAGAATGAAGAGACACTCACCAGCTCGACATCTGAGCCACAATATTGCAAAATATCTCACTGGAACAAACCTAAACTGAGAGACTCATGCGTCAGGACACTGGCGGCATATGCCTATGTGACACTAGACGTGTACATACAAACACATCAGAAAACATGGCTGCGAATGAGGATATTTTTGTCGACATATATCTGAGCTGCGAGCCTCAACGTTGTTCGAGAATGAAGAGACACTCACCAGCTCGACATCCGAGCCAAAATATTGCCAAATTTCTCACTGGAAAAACAAACAAACTGTGAGACTCATGCTTCTGGACACTGGCGACATAAGCCTATGCGGCAATACACGTGTACACGCATAAACATAAGAAAACATGGCTGCGAATGAGGATAATTTTATGAACTTATATCTGAGATGCGAACCTCAACGTTGTTCGAGAAGGAAGAGACACTCACCAGCTCGACATCTGAGCCAAAATATTGCCAAATTTCTCACCGGAAGAGACCAAAACTTTGAGACTCATGCGTCAGGACACTGGCGGCATAAGCCTGTGAGGCAATACACGTGTACATACATACATATCATAACACATGGCTGCGAATGAGGATAATTTTCTGGACTTATATTTGAGCTGCGAACTTCAACGTTGTTGGAGAATGAAGAGACACTCACCAGCTCGACATCTGAGCCACAATATTGCCAAATTTCTCACTGGAACAAACCTAAACTGAGAGACTCATGCGTCAGGACACTGGCGGAATATGCCTATGTGACACTACACGTGTACATACAAACACATCAGAAAACATGGCTGCGAATGAGGATATTTTTGTCGACATATATCTGAGCTGCGAGCCTCAACGTTGTTCGAGAATGAAGAGACACTCACCAGCTCGACATCCGAGCCAAAATATTGCCAAATTTCTCACTGGAAAAACAAACAAACTGTGAGACTCATGCTTCTGGACACTGGCGACATAAGCCTATGCGGCAATACACGTGTACACGCATAAACATAAGAAAACATGGCTGCGAATGAGGATAATTTTATGAACTTATATCTGAGATGCGAACCTCAACGTTGTTCGAGAATGAAGAGACACTCACCAGCTCGACATCTGAGCCAAAATATTGCCAAATTTCTCACCGGAAGAGATCAAAACTTTGAGACTCATGCGTCAGGACACTGGCGGCATAGGCCTGTGAGGCAATACATGTGTACATACATACATATCATAACACATGGCTGCGAATGAGGATAATTTTCTAGACTTATATCTGAGCTGCGAACTTCAACGTTGTTGGAGAATGAAGAGACGCTCACCAGCTCGACATCTGAGCCAAAATATTGCCAAATTTCTGACTGGAAAAAAATCCAAACTGAGAGACTCATGCGTCAGGACACTGGCGGCATAGGCCTATGAGGCAATACACGTGTACATACATACATATCATAACACATGGCTGCGAATGAGGATAATTTTCTCGACTTATATCTGAGCTGCAAACCTCAACGTTGTTGGAGAATGAAGAGACACTGACCAGCTCGACATCTGAGCCAAAATATTGCAACATTTCTCACTGGAAAAAAACCAAACTGAGAGTCTCATGCGTCAGGACACTGGCGGCATATGCCTATGTGGCAATACGCGTGTACATACATACACATAAGAAAACATGGCTGCGAATGAGGATAATTTTCTCGACATATATCTGAGCTGCGAGCCTCAACGTTGTTCGAGAATGAAGAGACACTCACCAGCTCGACATCTGAGCCAAAATATTGCAAAATTTCTCAGTGAAAAAAAACCCAAACTGTGAGACTCATGCGTCAGGACACTGGCGGCATAGGCCTATGCGGCAATACACGTGTACACGCATAAACATAAGAAAACATGGCTGCGAATGAGGATAATTTTATGAACTTATATCTGAGCTGCGAACCTCAACGAAGTTCGAGAATGAAGAGACACTCGCCAGCTCGACATCTGAGCCAAAATATTGCCAAATTTCTCACTGGAAAAACAAACAAACTGAGAGACTCATGCGTCAGGATACTGGCGGCATAGGCCTATGTGGCAATACACGTGTACATACATACATATCAGAACACATGGCTGCGAATGAGGATAATTTTCTCGACTTATATCCGAGCCGCGAACCTCAACGTTGTTGGAGAATGAAGAGACACTCACCAGCTCGACATCTGAGCCAAAATATTGCAACATTTCTCACTGGAAAAAAACCAAACTGAGAGTCTCATGCGTCAGGACACTGGCGGCATATGCCTATGTGGCAATACGCGTGTACATACATACACATAAGAAAACATGGCTGCGAATGAGGATAATTTTCTCGACATATATCTGAGCTGCGAGCCTCAACGTTGTTCGAGAATGAAGAGACACTCACCAGCTCGACATCTGAGCCAAAATATTGCAAAATTTCTCACCGGAAGAGACCAAAACTTTGAGACTCATGCGTCAGGACACTGGCGGCATAGGCCTGTGAGGCAATACACGTGTACATACATACATATCATAACACATGGCTGCGAATGAGGATAATTTTCTCGACTTATATCTGAGCTGCAAACCTCAACGTTGTTGGAGAATGAAGAGACACTGACCAGCTCGACATCTGAGCCAAAATATTGCAACATTTCTCACTGGAAAAAAACCAAACTGAGAGTCTCATGCGTCAGGACACTGGCGGCATATGCCTATGTGGCAATACGCGTGTACATACATACACATAAGAAAACATGGCTGCGAATGAGGATAATTTTCTCGACATATATCTGAGCTGCGAGCCTCAACGTTGTTCGAGAATGAAGAGACACTCACCAGCTCGACATCTGAGCCAAAATATTGCAAAATTTCTCAGTGAAAAAAAACCCAAACTGTGAGACTCATGCGTCAGGACACTGGCGGCATAGGCCTATGCGGCAATACACGTGTACACGCATAAACATAAGAAAACATGGCTGCGAATGAGGATAATTTTATGAACTTATATCTGAGCTGCGAACCTCAACGAAGTTCGAGAATGAAGAGACACTCGCCAGCTCGACATCTGAGCCAAAATATTGCCAAATTTCTCACTGGAAAAACAAACAAACTGAGAGACTCATGCGTCAGGATACTGGCGGCATAGGCCTATGTGGCAATACACGTGTACATACATACATATCAGAACACATGGCTGCGAATGAGGATAATTTTCTCGACTTATATCTGAGCCGCGAACCTCAACGTTGTTGGAGAATGAAGAGACACTCACCAGCTCGACATCTGAGCCAAAATATTGCAACATTTCTCACTGGAAAAAAACCAAACTGAGAGTCTCATGCGTCAGGACACTGGCGGCATATGCCTATGTGGCAATACGCGTGTACATACATACACATAAGAAAACATGGCTGCGAATGAGGATAATTTTCTCGACATATATCTGAGCTGCGAGCCTCAACGTTGTTCGAGAATGAAGAGACACTCACCAGCTCGACATCTGAGCCAAAATATTGCAAAATTTCTCACCGGAAGAGACCAAAACTTTGAGACTCATGCGTCAGGACACTGGCGGCATAGGCCTGTGAGGCAATACACGTGTACATACATACATATCATAACACATGGCTGCGAATGAGGATAATTTTCTAGACTTATATCTGAGCTGCGAACTTCAACGTTTTTGGAGAATGAAGAAACACTCACCAGCTCGACATCTGAGCCACAATATTGCCAAATTTCTCACTGGAACAAACCTAAACTGAGAGACTCATGCGTCAGGACACTGGCGGAATATGCCTATGTGACACTACACGTGTACATACAAACACATCAGAAAACATGGCTGCGAATGAGGATATTTTTGTCGACATATATCTGAGCTGCGAGCCTCAACGTTGTCCGAGAATGAAGAGACACTCACCAGCTCGACATCTGAGCCAAAATATTGCCAAATTTCTCACCGGAAGAGATCAAAACTTTGAGACTCATGTGTCAGGACACTGGCGGCATAGGCCTGTGAGGCAATACATGTGTACATACATACATATCATAACACATGGCTGCGAATGAGGATATTTTTGTCGACATATATCTGAGCTGCGAGCCTCAACGTTGTCCGAGAATGAAGAGACACTCACCAGCTCGACATCCGACCCAAAATATTGCCAAATTTCTCACTGGAAAAACAAACAAACTGTGAGACTCATGCTTCTGGACACTGGCGACATAAGCCTATGCGGCAATACACGTGTACACGCATAAACATAAGAAAACATGGCTGCGAATGAGGATAATTTTATGAACTTATATCTGAGATGCGAACCTCAACGTTGTTCGAGAATGAAGAGACACTCACCAGCTCGACATCTGAGCCAAAATATTGCCAAATTTCTCACCGGAAGAGATCAAAACTTTGAGACTCATGTGTCAGGACACTGGCGGCATAGGCCTGTGAGGCAATACATGTGTACATACATACATATCATAACACATGGCTGCGAATGAGGATAATTTTCTAGACTTATATCTGAGCTGCGAACTTCAACGTTGTTGGAGAATGAAGAGACACTCACCAGCTCGACATCCGAGCCAAAATATTGCCAAATTTCTGACTGGAAAAAAATCCAAACTGAGAGACTCATGCGTCAGGACACTGGCGGCATAGGCCTATGAGGCAATACACGTGTACATACATACATATCATAACACATGGCTGCGAATGAGGATAATTTTCTCGACTTATATCTGAGCTGCAAACCTCAACGTTGTTCGAGAATGAAGAGACACTCACCAGCTCGACATCCGAGCCAAAATATTACCAAATTTCTCACTGGAAAAAACCCAAACTGAGAGACTCATGCGTCAGGATATTGGCGGCATAGGCCTATGTGGCAATACACGTGTACATACATACACATCAGAAAACATGGCTGCGAATGAGGATAATGTTCTCGACATATATCTGAGCTGCGAACCTCAACGTTGTTCGAGAATGAAGAGACACTCACCAGCTCGACATCTGAGCCACAATATTGCAAAATATCTCACTGGAACAAACCTAAACTGAGAGACTCATGCGTCAGGACACTGGCGGCATATGCCTATGTGACACTAGACGTGTACATACAAACACATCAGAAAACATGGCTGCGAATGAGGATATTTTTGTCGACATATATCTGAGCTGCGAGCCTCAACGTTGTTCGAGAATGAAGAGACACTCACCAGCTCGACATCCGAGCCAAAATATTGCCAAATTTCTCACTGGAAAAACAAACAAACTGTGAGACTCATGCTTCTGGACACTGGCGACATAAGCCTATGCGGCAATACACGTGTACACGCATAAACATAAGAAAACATGGCTGCGAATGAGGATAATTTTATGAACTTATATCTGAGATGCGAACCTCAACGTTGTTCGAGAAGGAAGAGACACTCACCAGCTCGACATCTGAGCCAAAATATTGCCAAATTTCTCACCGGAAGAGACCAAAACTTTGAGACTCATGCGTCAGGACACTGGCGGCATAAGCCTGTGAGGCAATACACGTGTACATACATACATATCATAACACATGGCTGCGAATGAGGATAATTTTCTGGACTTATATTTGAGCTGCGAACTTCAACGTTGTTGGAGAATGAAGAGACACTCACCAGCTCGACATCTGAGCCACAATATTGCCAAATTTCTCACTGGAACAAACCTAAACTGAGAGACTCATGCGTCAGGACACTGGCGGAATATGCCTATGTGACACTACACGTGTACATACAAACACATCAGAAAACATGGCTGCGAATGAGGATATTTTTGTCGACATATATCTGAGCTGCGAGCCTCAACGTTGTTCGAGAATGAAGAGACACTCACCAGCTCGACATCCGAGCCAAAATATTGCCAAATTTCTCACTGGAAAAACAAACAAACTGAGAGACTCATGCTTCTGGACACTGGCGACATAAGCCTATGCGGCAATACACGTGTACACGCATAAACATAAGAAAACATGGCTGCGAATGAGGATAATTTTATGAACTTATATCTGAGATGCGAACCTCAACGTTGTTCGAGAATGAAGAGACACTCACCAGCTCGACATCTGAGCCAAAATATTGCCAAATTTCTCACCGGAAGAGATCAAAACTTTGAGACTCATGCGTCAGGACACTGGCGGCATAGGCCTGTGAGGCAATACATGTGTACATACATACATATCATAACACATGGCTGCGAATGAGGATAATTTTCTAGACTTATATCTGAGCTGCGAACTTCAACGTTGTTGGAGAATGAAGAGACGCTCACCAGCTCGACATCTGAGCCAAAATATTGCCAAATTTCTGACTGGAAAAAAATCCAAACTGAGAGACTCATGCGTCAGGACACTGGCGGCATAGGCCTATGAGGCAATACACGTGTACATACATACATATCATAACACATGGCTGCGAATGAGGATAATTTTCTCGACTTATATCTGAGCTGCAAACCTCAACGTTGTTCGAGAATGAAGAGACACTGACCAGCTCGACATCTGAGCCAAAATATTGCAACATTTCTCACTGGAAAAAAACCAAACTGAGAGTCTCATGCGTCAGGACACTGGCGGCATATGCCTATGTGGCAATACGCGTGTACATACATACACATAAGAAAACATGGCTGCGAATGAGGATAATTTTCTCGACATATATCTGAGCTGCGAGCCTCAACGTTGTTCGAGAATGAAGAGACACTCACCAGCTCGACATCCGAGCCAAAATATTACCAAATTTCTCACTGGAAAAAACCCAAACTGAGAGACTCATGCGTCAGGATATTGGCGGCATAGGCCTATGTGGCAATACACGTGTACATACATACACATCAGAAAACATGGCTGCGAATGAGGATAATGTTCTCGACATATATCTGAGCTGCGAACCTCAACGTTGTTCGAGAATGAAGAGACACTCACCAGCTCGACATCTGAGCCACAATATTGCCAAATTTCTCACTGGAACAAACCTAAACTGAGAGACTCATGCGTCAGGACACTGGCGGCATATGCCTATGTGACACTACACGTGTACATACAAACACATCAGAAAACATGGCTGCGAATGAGGATATTTTTGTCGACATATATCTGAGCTGCGAGCCTCAACGTTGTTCGAGAATGAAGAGACACTCACCAGCTCGACATCCGAGCCAAAATATTGCCAAATTTCTCACTGGAAAAACAAACAAACTGTGAGACTCATGCTTCTGGACACTGGCGACATAAGCCTATGCGGCAATACACGTGTACACGCATAAACATAAGAAAACATGGCTGCGAATGAGGATAATTTTATGAACTTATATCTGAGATGCGAACCTCAACGTTGTTCGAGAAGGAAGAGACACTCACCAGCTCGACATCTGAGCCAAAATATTGCCAAATTTCTCACCGGAAGAGACCAAAACTTTGAGACTCATGCGTCAGGACACTGGCGGCATATGCCTGTGAGGCAATACACGTGTACATACATACATATCATAACACATGGCTGCGAATGAGAATAATTTTCTAGACTTATATCTGAGCTGCGAACTTCAACGTTGTTGGAGAATGAAGAGACACTCACCAGCTCGACATCTGAGCCACAATATTGCCAAATTTCTCACTGGAACAAACCTAAACTGAGAGACTCATGCGTCAGGACACTACACGTGTACATACAAACACATCAGAAAACATGGCTGCGAATGAGGATATTTTTGTCGACATATATCTGAGCTGCGAGCCTCAACGTTGTTCGAGAATGAAGAGACACTCACCAGCTCGACATCCGAGCCAAAATATTGCCAAATTTCTCACTGGAAAAACAAACAAACTGTGAGACTCATGCTTGTGGACACTGGCGACATAAGCCTATGCGGCAATACACGTGTACTCGCATAAACATAAGAAAACATGGCTGCGAATGAGGATAATTTTATGAACTTATATCTGAGATGCGAACCTCAACGTTGTTCGAGAATGAAGAGACACTCACCAGCTCGACATCTGAGCCAAAATATTGCCAAATTTCTCACCGGAAGAGATCAAAACTTTGAGACTCATGCGTCAGGACACTGGCGGCATAGGCCTGTGAGGCAATACATGTGTACATACATACATATCATAACACATGGCTGCGAATGAGGATAATTTTCTAGACTTATATCTGAGCTGCGAACCTCAACGTTGTTGGAGAATGAAGAGACACTCACCAGCTCGACATCTGAGCCAAAATATTGCCAAATTTCTCACTGGAAAAAAACCAAACTGAGAGTCTCATGCGTCAGGACACTGGCGGCATATGCATATGTGGCAATACACGTGTACATACATACACATAGGAAAACATGGCTGCGAATGAGGATAATTTTCTCGACATATATCTGAGCTGCGAGCCTCAACGTTGTTCGAGAATGAAGAGACACTCACCAGCTCGACATCCGAGCCAAAATATTACCAAACTTCTCACTGGAAAAAACCAAAACTGAGAGACTCATGCGTCAGGATATTGGCGGCATAGGCCTATGTGGCAATACACGTGTACATACATACACATCAGAAAACATGGCTGCGAATGAGGATAATTTTCTCGACTTATATCTGAGCTGCGAACCTCAACGTTGTTGGAGAATGAAGAGACACTCACCAGCTCGACATCTGAGCCAAAATATTGCAAAATTTCTCACTGGAAAAAAACCAAACTGAGAGTCTCATGCGTCAGGACACTGGCGGCATATGCATATGTGGCAATACACGTGTACATACATACACATAGGAAAACATGGCTGCGAATGAGGATAATTTTCTCGACATATATCTGAGCTGCGAGCCTCAACGTTGTTCGAGAATGAAGAGACACTCACCAGCTCGACATCCGAGCCAAAATATTACCAAATTTCTCACTGGAAAAAACCCAAACTGAGAGACTCATGCGTCAGGATATTGGCGGCATAGGCCTATGTGGCAATGCACGTGTACATACATACACATCAGAAAACATGGCTGCGAATGAGGATAATGTTCTCGACATATATCTGAGCTGCGAGCCTCAACGTTGTTCGAGAATGAAGAGACACTCACCAGCTCGACATCCGAGCCAAAATATTACCAAATTTCTCACTGGAAAAAACCCAAACTGAGAGACTCATGCGTCAGGATATTGGCGGCATCGGCCTATGTGGCAATACATGTGTACATACATACACATCAGAAAACATGGCTGCGAATGAGGATAATGTTCTCGACATATATCTGAGCTGCGAACCTCAACGTTGTTCGAGAATGAAGAGACACTCACCAGCTCGACATCTGAGCCACAATATTGCCAAATTTCTCACTGGAACAAATCTAAACTGAGAGACTCATGCGTCAGGACACTGGCGGCATATGCCTATGTGATACTACACGTGTACATACAAACACATCAGAAAACATGGCTGCGAATGAGGATAATGTTCTCGACATATATCTGATCTGCGAACCTCAACGTTGTTCGAGAATGAAGAGACTCTCACCAGCTCGACATCTAAGCCAAAATATTGCCAAATTTCTCACCGGAAGAGACCAAAACTTTGAGACTAATGCGTCAGGACACTGGCGGCATAGGCCTATGAGGCAATACACGTGTACATACATACATATCATAACACATGGCTGCGAATGAGGATAATTTTCTCGACATATATCTGAGCTGCGAGCCTCAACGTTGTTCGAGAATGAAGAGACACTCACTAGCTCGACATCTAAGCCAAAATATTGCCAAATTTCTCACCGGAAGAGACCAAAACTTTGAGACTAATGCGTCAGGACACTGGCGGCATAGGCCTATGAGGCAATACACGTGTACATACATACATATCATAACACATGGCTGCGAATGAGGATAATTTTCTCGACATATATCTGAGCTGCGAGCCTCAACGTTGTTCGAGAATGAAGAGACACTCACCAGCTCGACATCTGAGCCAAAATATTGCCAAATTTCTCACCGGAAGAGACCAAAACTTTGAGACTTATGCGTCAGGACACTGGCGGCATAGGCCTGTGAGGCAATACACGTGTACATACATACATATCATAACACATGGCTGCGAATGAGGATAATTTTCTCAACATATATCTGAGCTGCGAGCCTCAACGTTGTTCGAGAATGAAGAGACACTCACCAGCTCGACATCTAAGCCAAAATATTGCCAAATTTCTCACCGGAAGAGACCAAAACTTTGAGACTAATGCGTCAGGACACTGGCGGCATAGGCCTATGAGGCAATACACGTGTACATACATACATATCATAACACATGGCTGCGAATGAGGATCATTTTCTCGACATATATCTGAGCTGCGAGCCTCAACGTTGTTCGAGAATGAAGAGACACTCACCAGCTCGACATCTGAGCCAAAATATTGCCAAATTTCTCACCGGAAGAGACCAAAACTTTGAGACTTATGCGTCAGGACACTGGCGGCATAGGCCTGTGAGGCAATACACGTGTACATACATACATATCATAACACATGGCTGCGAATGAGGATAATTTTCTCGACTTATATCTGAGCTGCGAACCTCAACGTTGTTGGAGAATGAAGAGACACTCACCAGCTCGACATCTGAGCCAAAATATTGCAAAATTTCTCACTGGAAAAAAACCAAACTGAGAGTCTCATGCGTCAGGACACTGGCGGCATATGCATATGTGGCAATACACAGGTACATACATACACATCAGAAAACATGGCTGCGAATGAGGATAATTTTCTAGACTTATATCTGAGCTGCGAACTTCAACGTTGTTCGAGAATGAAGAGACACTCACCAGCTCGACATCCGAGCCAAAATATTACCAAATTTCTCACTGGAAAAAACCCAAACTGAGAGACTCATGCGTCAGGATATTGGCGGCATAGGCCTATGTGGCAATGCACGTGTACATACATACACATCAGAAAACATGGCTGCGAATGAGGAAAATTTTTCGACATATATCTGAGCTGCGAGCCTCAACGTTGATCGAGAATGAAGAGACACTCACCAGCTCGACATCCGAGCCAAAATATTACCAAATTTCTCACTGGAAAAAACCCAAACTGAGAGACTCATGCGTCAGGATATTGGCGGCATAGGCCTATGTGGCAATACATGTGTACATACATACACATCAGAAAACATGGCTGCGAATGAGGATAATGTTCTCGACATATATCTGAGCTGCGAACCTCAACGTTGTTCGAGAATGAAGAGACACTCACCAGCTCGACATCTGAGCCACAATATTGCCAAATTTCTCACTGGAACAAACCTAAACTGAGAGACTCATGCGTCAGGACACTGGCGGCATATGCCTATGTGACACTACAAGTGTACATACAAACACATCAGAAAACATGGCTGCGAATGAGGATAATGTTCTCGACATATATCTGATCTGCGAACCTCAACGTTGTTCGAGAATGAAGAGACACTCACCAGCTCGACATCTAAGCCAAAATATTGCCAAATTTCTCACCGGAAGAGACCAAAACTTTGAGACTAATGCGTCAGGACACTGGCGGCATAGGCCTATGAGGCAATACACGTGTACATACATACATATCATAACACATGGCTGCGAATGAGGATAATTTTCTCGACATATATCTGAGCTGCGAGCCTCAACGTTGTTCGAGAATGAAGAGACACTCACCAGCTCGACATCTGAGCCAAAATATTGCCAAATTTCTCACCGGAAGAGACCAAAACTTTGAGACTAATGCGTCAGGACAATGGCGGCATAGGCCTATGAGGCAATACACGTGTACATACATACATATCATAACACATGGCTGCGAATGAGGATAATTTTCTCGACTTATATCTGAGCTGCGAACCTCAACGTTGTTGGAGAATGAAGAGACACTCACCAGCTCGACATCTGAGCCAAAATATTGCCAAATTTCTCACTGGAAAAAAAGCCAAACTGAGAGACTCATGCGTCAGGATACTGGCGGCATAGGCCTATGTGGCAATACACAGGTACATACATACACATCAGAAAACATGGCTGCGAATGAGGATAATGTTCTCGGCATATATCTGATCTGCGAACCTCAACGTTCTTCGAGAATGAAGAGACACTCACCAGCTCGACATCTAAGCCAAAATATTGCCAAATTTCTCACCGGAAGAGACCAAAACTTTGAGACTAATGCGTCAGGACACTGGCGGCATAGGCCTATGAGGCAATACACGTGTACATACATACATATCATAACACATGGCTGCGAATGAGGATAATTTTCTCGACTTATATCTGAGCTGCGAACCTCAACGTTGTTGGAGAATGAAGAGACACTCACCAGCTCGACATCTGAGCCAAAATATTGCAAAATTTCTCACTGGAAAAAAACCAAACTGAGAGTCTCATGCGTCAGGACACTGGCGGCATATGCATATGTGGCAATACACGTGTACATACATACACATAGGAAAACATGGCTGCGAATGAGGATAATGTTCTCGACATATATCTGATCTGCGAACCTCAACGTTCTTCGAGAATGAAGAGACACTCACCAGCTCGACATCTAAGCCAAAATATTGCCAAATTTCTCACCGGAAGAGACCAAAACTTTGAGACTAATGCGTCAGGACAATGGCGGCATAGGCCTATGAGGCAA
The DNA here is from genome assembly GCA_037893245.1 of Crossaster papposus. NCBI lineage: Eukaryota > Metazoa > Echinodermata > Asteroidea > Velatida > Solasteridae > Crossaster > Crossaster papposus. Next base: position 175,130 of record JBAIAA010000149.1, read on the forward strand.
TACACGTGTACATACATACATATCATAACACATGGCTGCGAATGAGGATAATTTTCTCGACTTATATCTGAGCTGCGAACCTCAACGTTGTTCGAGAATGAAGAGACACTCACCAGCTCAACATCTGAGCCACAATATTGCCAAATTTCTCACTGGAAAAAAACCAAACTGGGAGTCTCATGCGTCAGGACACTGGCGGCATATGCCTATGTGGCAATACACGTGTACATACATACACATAAGAAAACATGGCTGCGAATGAGGATAATTTTTCGACATATATCTGAGCTGCGAGCCTCAACGTTGTTCGAGAATGAAGAGACACTCACCAGCTCGACATCCGAGCCAAAATATTACCAAATTTCTCACTGGAAAAAACCCAACCTGAGAGACTCATACGTCAGGATATTGGCGGCATAGGCCTATGTGGCAATACATGTGTACATACATACACATCAGAAAACATGGCTGCGAATGAGGATAATGTTCTCGACATATATCTGAGCTGCGAACCTCAACGTTGTTCGAGAATGAAGAGACACTCACCAGCTCGACATCTGAGCCACAATATTGCCAAATTTCTCACTGGAACAAACCTAAACTGAAAGACTCATGCGTCAGGACACTGGCGGCATATGCCTATGTGACACTACACGTGTACATACAAACACATCAGAAAACATGGCTGCGAAGGAGGATAATGTTCTCGACATATATCTGATCTGCGAACCTCAACGTTGTTCGAGAATGAAGAGACACTCACCAGCTCGACATCTAAGCCAAAATATTGCCAAATTTCTCACTGGAAAAAAAGCCAAACTGAGAGACTCATGCGTCAGGATACTGGCGGCATAGGCCTATGTGGCAATACACAGGTACATACATACACATCAGAAAACATGGCTGCGAATGAGGATAATGTTCTCGACATATATCTGATCTGCGAACCTCAACGTTCTTCGAGAATGAAGAGACACTCACCAGCTCGACATTTAAGCCAAAATATTGCCAAATTTCTCACCGGAAGAGACCAAAACTTTGAGACTAATGCGTCAGGACAATGGCGGCATAGGCCTATGAGGCAATACACGTGTACATACATACATATCATAACACATGGCTGCGAATGAGGATAATTTTCTCGACTTATATCTGGAAAAAAACCAAACTGGGAGTCTCATGCGTCAGGACACTGGCGGCATATGCCTATGTGGCAATACACGTGTACATACATACACATAAGAAAACATGGCTGCGAATGAGGATAATTTTTCGACATATATCTGAGCTGCGAGCCTCAACGTTGTTCGAGAATGAAGAGACACTCACCAGCTCGACATCCGAGCCAAAATATTACCAAATTTCTCACTGGAAAAAACCCAACCTGAGAGACTCATACGTCAGGATATTGGCGGCATAGGCCTATGTGGCAATACATGTGTACATACATACACATCAGAAAACATGGCTGCGAATGAGGATAATGTTCTCGACATATATCTGAGCTGCGAACCTCAACGTTGTTCGAGAATGAAGAGACACTCACCAGCTCGACATCTGAGCCACAATATTGCCAAATTTCTCACTGGAACAAACCTAAACTGAAAGACTCATGCGTCAGGACACTGGCGGCATATGCCTATGTGACACTACACGTGTACATACAAACACATCAGAAAACATGGCTGCGAAGGAGGATAATGTTCTCGACATATATCTGATCTGCGAACCTCAACGTTGTTCGAGAATGAAGAGACACTCACCAGCTCGACATCTAAGCCAAAATATTGCCAAATTTCTCACTGGAAAAAAAGCCAAACTGAGAGACTCATGCGTCAGGATACTGGCGGCATAGGCCTATGTGGCAATACACAGGTACATACATACACATCAGAAAACATGGCTGCGAATGAGGATAATGTTCTCGACATATATCTGATCTGCGAACCTCAACGTTCTTCGAGAATGAAGAGACACTCACCAGCTCGACATTTAAGCCAAAATATTGCCAAATTTCTCACCGGAAGAGACCAAAACTTTGAGACTAATGCGTCAGGACAATGGCGGCATAGGCCTATGAGGCAATACACGTGTACATACATACATATCATAACACATGGCTGCGAATGAGGATAATTTTCTCGACTTATATCTGAGCTGCGAACCTCAACGTTGTTGGAGAATGAAGAGACACTCACCAGCTCGACATCTGAGCCAAAATATTGCAAAATTTCTCACTGGAAAAAAACCAAACTGAGAGTCTCATGCGTCAGGACACTGGCGGCATATGCATATGTGGCAATACACGTGTACATACATACACATAGGAAAACATGGCTGCGAATGAGGATAATGTTCTCGACATATATCTGATCTGCGAACCTCAACGTTCTTCGAGAATGAAGAGACACTCACCAGCTCGACATCTAAGCCAAAATATTGTCGAATTTCTCACCGGAAGAGACCAAAACTTTGAGACTAATGCGTCAGGACAATGGCGGCATAGGCCTATGAGGCAATACACGTGTACATACATACATATCATAACACATGGCTGCGAATGAGGATAATTTTCTCGACTTATATCTGAGCTGCGAACCTCAACGTTGTTGGAGAATAAAGAGACACTCACCAGCTCGACATCTGAGCCAAAATATTGCAAAATTTCTCACTGGAAAAAAACCAAACTGAGAGTCTCATGCGTCAGGACACGGGCGGCATATGCATATGTGGCAATACACGTGTACATACATACACATAGGAAAACATGGCTGCGAATGAGGATAATGTTCTCGACATATATCTCATCTGCGAACCTCAACGTTCTTCGAGAATGAAGAGACACTCACCAGCTCGACATCTAAGCCAAAATATTGCCAAATTTCTCACCGGAAGAGACCAAAACTTTGAGACTAATGCGTCAGGACACTGGCGGCATAGGCCTATGAGGCAATACACGTGTACATACATACATATCATAACACATGGCTGCGAATGAGGATAATTTTCTCGACTTATATCTGAGCTGCGAACCTCAACGTTGTTGGAGAATGAAGAGACACTCACCAGCTCGACATCTGAGCCAAAATATTGCAAAATTTCTCACTGGAAAATAACCAAACTGAGAGTCTCATGCGTCAGGACACTGGCGGCATATGCATATGTGGCAATACACGTGTACATACATACACATAGGAAAACATGGCTGCGAATGAGGATAATTTTCTCGACATATATCTGAGCTGCGAGCCTCAACGTTGTTCGAGAATGAAGAGACACTCACCAGCTCGACATCCGAGCCAAAATATTACCAAATTTCTCACTGGAAAAAACCCAAACTGAGAGACTCATGCGTCAGGATATTGGCGGCATAGGCCTATGTGGCAATACACGTGTACATACATACACATCAGAAAACATGGCTGCGAATGAGGATAATGTTCTCGACATATATCTGAGCTGCGAACCTCAACGTTGTTCGAGAATGAAGAGACACTCACCAGCTCGACATCTGAGCCACAATATTGCCAAATTTCTCACTGGAAAAAAAACAAACTGGGAGTCTCATGCGTCAGGACACTGGCGGCATATGCCTATGTGGCAATACACGTGTACATACATACACATAAGAAAACATGGCTGCGAATGAGGATAATTTTTTCGACATATATCTGAGCTGCGAGCCTCAACGTTGTTCGAGAATGAAGAGACACTCACCAGCTCGACATCCGAGCCAAAATATTACCAAATTTCTCACTGGAAAAAACCCAACCTGAGAGACTCATGCGTCAGGATATTGGCGGCATAGGCCTATGTGGCAATACATGTGTACATACATACACATCAGAAAACATGGCTGCGAATGAGGATAATGTTCTCGACATATATCTGAGCTGCGAACCTCAACGTTGTTCGAGAATGAAGAGACACTCACCAGCTCGACATCTGAGCCACAATATTGCCAAATTTCTCACTGGAACAAACCTAAACTGAGAGACTCATGCGTCAGGACACTGGCGGCATATGCCTATGTGACACTACACGTGTACATACAAACACATCAGAAAACATGGCTGCGAATGAGGATAATGTTCTCGACATATATCTGATCTGCGAACCTCAACGTTGTTCGAGAATGAAGAGACACTCACCAGCTCGACATCTAAGCCAAAATATTGCCAAATTTCTCACTGGAAAAAAAGCCAAACTGAGAGACTCATGCGTCAGGATACTGGCGGCATAGGCCTATGTGGCAATACACAGGTACATACATACACATCAGAAAACATGGCTGCGAATGAGGATAATGTTCTCGACATATATCTGATCTGCGAACCTCAACGTTCTTCGAGAATGAAGAGACACTCACCAGCTCGACATTTAAGCCAAAATATTGCCAAATTTCTCACCGGAAGAGACCAAAACTTTGAGACTAATGCGTCAGGACAATGGCGGCATAGGCCTATGAGGCAATACACGTGTACATACATACATATCATAACACATGGCTGCGAATGAGGATAATTTTCTCGACTTATATCTGAGCTGCGAACCTCAACGTTGTTGGAGAATGAAGAGACACTCACCAGCTCGACATCTGAGCCAAAATATTGCCAAATTTCTCACTGGAAAAAAACCAAACTGAGAGTCTCATGCGTCAGGACACTGGCGGCATATGCATATGTGGCAATACACGTGTACATACATACATACACATAGGAAAACATGGCTGCGAATGAGGATAATGTTCTCGACATATATCTGATCTGCGAACCTCAACGTTCTTCGAGAATGAAGAGACACTCACCAGCTCGACATCTAAGCCAAAATATTGCCAAATTTCTCACCGGAAGAGACCAAAACTTTGAGACTAATGCGTCAGGATATTGGCGGCATAGGCCTATGTGGCAATACATGTGTACATACATACACATCAGAAAACATGGCTGCGAATGAGGATAATGTTCTCGACATATATCTGATCTGCGAACCTCAACGTTGTTCGAGAATGAAGAGACACTCACCAGCTCGACATCTAAGCCAAAATATTGCCAAATTTCTCACCGGAAGAGACCAAAACTTTGAGACTAATGCGTCAGGACACTGGCGGCATAGGCCTATAAGGCAATACACGTGTACATACATACATAATAACACATGGCTGCGAATGAGGATAATTTTCTCGACTTATATCTGAGCTGCGAACCTCAACGTTGTTGGAGAATGAAGAAACACTCACCAGCTCGACATCCGAGCCAAAATATTACCAAATTTCTCACTGGAAAAAACCCAAACTGAGAGACTCATGCGTCAGGATATTGGCGGCATAGGCCTATGTGGCAATACACGTGTACATACATACACATCAGAAAACATGGCTGCGAATGAGGATAATGTTCTCGACATATATCTGAGCTGCGAACCTCAACGTTGTTCGAGAATGAAGAGACACTCACCAGCTCGACATCTGAGCCAAAATATTGCCAACTTTCTCACCGGAAGAGACCAAAACTTTGAGACTCATGCGTCAGGACACTGGCGGCATAGGCCTATGTGGCAATACACAGGTACATACATACATACACATCAGAAAACATGGCTGCGAATGAGGATAATGTTCTCGACATATATCTGATCTGCGAACCTCAACGTTGTTCGAGAATGAAGAGACACTCACCAGCTCGACATCTAAGCCAAAATATTGCCAAATTTCTCACCGGAAGAGACCAAAACTTTGAGACTAATGCGTCAGGACACTGGCGGCATATGCCTATGTGGCACTACACGTGTACATACAAACACATCAGAAAACATGGCTGCGAATGAGGATATTTTTCTCGACATATATCTGAGATGCGAACCTCAACGTTGTTCGAGAATGAAGAGACACTCACCAGCTCGACATCTAAGCCAAAATATTGCCAAATTTCTCACCGGAAGAGACCAAAACTTTGAGACTAATGCGTCAGGACACTGGCGGCATAGGCCTATGAGGCAATACACGTGTACATACATACATATCATAACACATGGCTGCGAATGAGGATAATTTTCTCGACTTATATCTGAGCTGCGAACCTCAACGTTGTTGGAGAATGAAGAGACACTCACCAGCTCGACATCTGAGCCAAAATATTGCAAAATTTCTCACTGGAAAATAACCAAACTGAGAGTCTCATGCGTCAGGACACTGGCGGCATATGCATATGTGGCAATACACGTGTACATACATACACATAGGAAAACATGGCTGCGAATGAGGATAATTTTCTCGACATATATTTGAGCTGCGAGCCTCAACGTTGTTCGAGAATGAAGAGACACTCACCAGCTCGACATCCGAGCCAAAATATTACCAAATTTCTCACTGGAAAAAAACCCAAACTGAGAGACTCATGCGTCAGGATACTGGCGGCATAGGCCTATGTGGCAATACACAGGTACATACATACACATCAGAAAACATGGCTGCGAATGAGGATAATGTTCTCGACATATATCTGATCTGCGAACCTCAACGTTCTTCGAGAATGAAGAGACACTCACCAGCTCGACATTTAAGCCAAAATATTGCCAAATTTCTCACCGGAAGAGACCAAAACTTTGAGACTAATGCGTCAGGACAATGGCGGCATAGGCCTATGAGGCAATACACGTGTACATACATACATATCATAACACATGGCTGCGAATGAGGATAATTTTCTCGACTTATATCTGAGCTGCGAACCTCAACGTTGTTGGAGAATGAAGAGACACTCACCAGCTCGACATCTGAGCCAAAATATTGCAAAATTTCTCACTGGAAAAAAACCAAACTGAGAGTCTCATGCGTCAGGACACTGGCGGCATATGCATATGTGGCAATACACGTGTACATACATACATACACATAGGAAAACATGGCTGCGAATGAGGATAATGTTCTCGACATATATCTGATCTGCGAACCTCAACGTTCTTCGAGAATGAAGAGACACTCACCAGCTCGACATCTAAGCCAAAATATTGCCAAATTTCTCACCGGAAGAGACCAAAACTTTGAGACTAATGCGTCAGGATATTGGCGGCATAGGCCTATGTGGCAATACATGTGTACATACATACACATCAGAAAACATGGCTGCGAATGAGGATAATGTTCTCGACATATATCTGATCTGCGAACCTCAATGTTGTTCGAGAATGAAGAGACACTCACCAGCTCGACATCTAAGCCAAATTATTGCCAAATTTCTCACCGGAAGAGACCAAAACTTTGAGACTAATGCGTCAGGACACTGGCGGCATAGGCCTATAAGGCAATACACGTGTACATACATACATAATAACACATGGCTGCGAATGAGGATAATTTTCTCGACTTATATCTGAGCTGCGAACCTCAACGTGGTTGGAGAATGAAGAAACACTCACCAGCTCGACATCCGAGCCAAAATATTACCAAATTTCTCACTGGAAAAAACCCAAACTGAGAGACTCATGCGTCAGGATATTGGCGGCATAGGCCTATGTGGCAATACACGTGTACATACATACACATCAGAAAACATGGCTGCGAATGAGGATAATGTTCTCGACATATATCTGATCTGCGAACCTCAACGTTCTTCGAGAATGAAGAGACACTCACCAGCTCGACATTTAAGCCAAAATATTGCCAAATTTCTCACCGGAAGAGACCAAAACTTTGAGACTAATGCGTCAGGACAATGGCGGCATAGGCCTATGAGGCAATACACGTGTACATACATACATATCATAACACATGGCTGCGAATGAGGATAATTTTCTCGACTTATATCTGAGCTGCGAACCTCAACGTTGTTGGAGAATGAAGAGACACTCACCAGCTCGACATCTGAGCCAAAATATTGCAAAATTTCTCACTGGAAAAAAACCAAACTGAGAGTCTCATGCGTCAGGACACTGGCGGCATATGCATATGTGGCAATACACGTGTACATACATACATACACATAGGAAAACATGGCTGCGAATGAGGATAATGTTCTCGACATATATCTGATCTGCGAACCTCAACGTTCTTCGAGAATGAAGAGACACTCACCAGCTCGACATCTAAGCCAAAATATTGCCAAATTTCTCACCGGAAGAGACCAAAACTTTGAGACTAATGCGTCAGGATATTGGCGGCATAGGCCTATGTGGCAATACATGTGTACATACATACACATCAGAAAACATGGCTGCGAATGAGGATAATGTTCTCGACATATATCTGATCTGCGAACCTCAATGTTGTTCGAGAATGAAGAGACACTCACCAGCTCGACATCTAAGCCAAAATATTGCCAAATTTCTCACCGGAAGAGACCAAAACTTTGAGACTAATGCGTCAGGACACTGGCGGCATAGGCCTATAAGGCAATACACGTGTACATACATACATAATAACACATGGCTGCGAATGAGGATAATTTTCTCGACTTATATCTGAGCTGCGAACCTCAACGTGGTTGGAGAATGAAGAAACACTCACCAGCTCGACATCCGAGCCAAAATATTACCAAATTTCTCACTGGAAAAAACCCAAACTGAGAGACTCATGCGTCAGGATATTGGCGGCATAGGCCTATGTGGCAATACACGTGTACATACATACACATCAGAAAACATGGCTGCGAATGAGGATAATGTTCTCGACATATATCTGAGCTGCGAACCTCAACGTTGTTCGAGAATGAAGAGACACTCACCAGCTCGACATCTGAGCCAAAATATTGCCAACTTTCTCACCGGAAGAGACCAAAACTTTGAGACTCATGCGTCAGGACACTGGCGGCATAGGCCTATGTGGCAATACACAGGTACATACATACATACACATCAGAAAACATGGCTGCGAATGAGGATAATGTTCTCGACATATATCTGATCTGCGAACCTCAACGTTGTTCGAGAATGAAGAGACACTCACCAGCTCGACATCTAAGCCAAAATATTGCCAAATTTCTCACCGGAAGAGACCAAAACTTTGAGACTAATGCGTCAGGACACTGGCGGCATATGCCTATGTGGCACTACACGTGTACATACAAACACATCAGAAAACATGGCTGCGAATGAGGATATTTTTCTCGACATATATCTGAGATGCGAACCTCAACGTTGTTCGAGAATGAAGAGACACTCACCAGCTCGACATCTAAGCCAAAATATTGCCAAATTTCTCACCGGAAGAGACCAAAACTTTGAGACTAATGCGTCAGGACACTGGCGGCATAGGCCTATGAGGCAATACACGTGTACATACATACATATCATAACACATGGCTGCGAATGAGGATAATTTTCTCGACTTATATCTGAGCTGCGAACCTCAACGTTGTTGGAGAATGAAGAGACACTCACCAGCTCGACATCTGAGCCAAAATATTGCAAAATTTCTCACTGGAAAATAACCAAACTGAGAGTCTCATGCGTCAGGACACTGGCGGCATATGCATATGTGGCAATACACGTGTACATACATACACATAGGAAAACATGGCTGCGAATGAGGATAATTTTCTCGACATATATTTGAGCTGCGAGCCTCAACGTTGTTCGAGAATGAAGAGACACTCACCAGCTCGACATCCGAGCCAAAATATTACCAAATTTCTCACTGGAAAAAAACCCAAACTGAGAGACTCATGCGTCAGGATATTGGCGGCATAGGCCTATGTGGCAATACACGTGTACATACATACACATCAGAAAACATGGCTGCGAATGAGGATAATGTTCTCGACATATATCTGAGCTGCGAACCTCAACGTTGTTCGAGAATGAAGAGACACTCACCAGCTCGACATCTGAGCCACAATATTGCCAAATTTCTCACTGGAAAAAAACCAAACTGGGAGTCTCATGCGTCAAGACACTGGCGGCATATGCCTATGTGGCAATACACGTGTACATACATACACATAAGAAAACATGGCTGCGAATGAGGATAATTTTTCGACATATATCTGAGCTGCGAGCCTCAACGTTGTTCGAGAATGAAGAGACACTCACCAGCTCGACATCCGAGCCAAAATATTACCAAATTTCTCACTGGAAAAAACCCAAACTGAGAGACTCATGCGTCAGGATATTGGCGGCATAGGCCTATGTGGCAATACATGTGTACATACATACACATCAGAAAACATGGCTGCGAATGAGGATAATGTTCTCGACATATATCTGAGCTGCGAACCTCAACGTTGTTCGAGAATGAAGAGACACTCACCAGCTCGACATCTGAGCCACAATATTGCCAAATTTCTCACTGGAACAAACCTAAACTGAGAGACTCATGCGTCAGGACACTACACGTGTACATACAAACACATCAGAAAACATGGCTGCGAATGAGGATAATGTTCTCGACATATATCTGAGCTGCGAACCTCAACGTTGTTCGAGAATGAAGAGACACTCACCAGCTCGACATCTAAGCCAAAATATTGCCAAATTTCTCACCGGAAGAGACCAAAACTTTGAGACTAATGCGTCAGGACACTGGCGGCATATGCCTATGTGGCACTACACGTGTACATACAAACACATCAGAAAACATGGCTGCGAATGAGGATATTTTTCTCGACATATATCTGAGATGCGAACCTCAACGTTGTTCGAGAATGAAGAGACACTCACCAGCTCGACATCTAAGCCAAAATATTGCCAAATTTCTCACCGGAAGAGACCAAAACTTTGAGACTAATGCGTCAGGACACTGGCGGCATAGGCCTATGAGGCAATACACGTGTACATACATACATATCATAACACATGGCTGCGAATGAGGATAATTTTCTCGACTTATATCTGAGCTGCGAACCTCAACGTTGTTGGAGAATGAAGAGACACTCACCAGCTCGACATCTGAGCCAAAATATTGCAAAATTTCTCACTGGAAAATAACCAAACTGAGAGTCTCATGCGTCAGGACACTGGCGGCATATGCATATGTGGCAATACACGTGTACATACATACACATAGGAAAACATGGCTGCGAATGAGGATAATTTTCTCGACATATATTTGAGCTGCGAGCCTCAACGTTGTTCGAGAATGAAGAGACACTCACCAGCTCGACATCCGAGCCAAAATATTACCAAATTTCTCACTGGAAAAAAACCCAAACTGAGAGACTCATGCGTCAGGATATTGGCGGCATAGGCCTATGTGGCAATACACGTGTACATACATACACATCAGAAAACATGGCTGCGAATGAGGATAATGTTCTCGACATATATCTGAGCTGCGAACCTCAACGTTGTTCGAGAATGAAGAGACACTCACCAGCTCGACATCTGAGCCACAATATTGCCAAATTTCTCACTGGAAAAAAACCAAACTGGGAGTCTCATGCGTCAAGACACTGGCGGCATATGCCTATGTGGCAATACACGTGTACATACATACACATAAGAAAACATGGCTGCGAATGAGGATAATTTTTCGACATATATCTGAGCTGCGAGCCTCAACGTTGTTCGAGAATGAAGAGACACTCACCAGCTCGACATCCGAGCCAAAATATTACCAAATTTCTCACTGGAAAAAACCCAAACTGAGAGACTCATGCGTCAGGATATTGGCGGCATAGGCCTATGTGGCAATACATGTGTACATACATACACATCAGAAAACATGGCTGCGAATGAGGATAATGTTCTCGACATATATCTGAGCTGCGAACCTCAACGTTGTTCGAGAATGAAGAGACACTCACCAGCTCGACATCTGAGCCACAATATTGCCAAATTTCTCACTGGAACAAACCTAAACTGAGAGACTCATGCGTCAGGACACTACACGTGTACATACAAACACATCAGAAAACATGGCTGCGAATGAGGATAATGTTCTCGACATATATCTGAGCTGCGAACCTCAACGTTGTTCGAGAATGAAGAGACACTCACCAGCTCGACATCTAAGCCAAAATATTGCCAAATTTCTCACCGGAAGAGACCAAAACTTTGAGACTAATGCGTCAGGACACTGGCGGCATAGGCCTATGAGGCAATACACGTGTACATACATACATATCATAACACATGGCTGCGAATGAGGATAATTTTCTCGACTTATATCTGAGCTGCAAACCTCAACGTTGTTGGAGAATGAAGAAACACTCACCAGCTCGACATCCGAGCCAAAATATTACCAAATTTCTCACTGGAAAAAACCCAAACTGAGAGACTCATGCGTCAGGATATTGGCGGCATAGGCCTATGTGGCAATACACGTGTACATACATACACATCAGAAAACATGGCTGCGAATGAGGATAATGTTCTCGACATATATCTGAGCTGCGAACCTCAACGTTGTTCGAGAATGAAGAGACACTCACCAGCTCGACATCTGAGCCACAATATTGCCAAATTTCTCACTGGAAAAAAACCAAACTGGGAGTCTCATGCGTCAAGACACTGGCGGCATATGCCTATGTGGCAATACACGTGTACATACATACACATAAGAAAACATGGCTGCGAATGAGGATAATTTTTCGACATATATCTGAGCTGCGAGCCTCAACGTTGTTCGAGAATGAAGAGACACTCACCAGCTCGACATCCGAGCCAAAATATTACCAAATTTCTCACTGGAAAAAACCCAAACTGAGAGACTCATGCGTCAGGATATTGGCGGCATAGGCCTATGTGGCAATACATGTGTACATACATACACATCAGAAAACATGGCTGCGAATGAGGATAATGTTCTCGACATATATCTGAGCTGCGAACCTCAACGTTGTTCGAGAATGAAGAGACACTCACCAGCTCGACATCTGAGCCACAATATTGCCAAATTTCTCACTGGAACAAACCTAAACTGAGAGACTCATGCGTCAGGACACTACACGTGTACATACAAACACATCAGAAAACATGGCTGCGAATGAGGATAATGTTCTCGACATATATCTGAGCTGCGAACCTCAACGTTGTTCGAGAATGAAGAGACACTCACCAGCTCGACATCTAAGCCAAAATATTGCCAAATTTCTCACCGGAAGAGACCAAAACTTTGAGACTAATGCGTCAGGACACTGGCGGCATATGCCTATGTGGCACTACACGTGTACATACAAACACATCAGAAAACATGGCTGCGAATGAGGATATTTTTCTCGACATATATCTGAGATGCGAACCTCAACGTTGTTCGAGAATGAAGAGACACTCACCAGCTCGACATCTAAGCCAAAATATTGCCAAATTTCTCACCGGAAGAGACCAAAACTTTGAGACTAATGCGTCAGGACACTGGCGGCATAGGCCTATGAGGCAATACACGTGTACATACATACATATCATAACACATGGCTGCGAATGAGGATAATTTTCTCGACTTATATCTGAGCTGCGAACCTCAACGTTGTTGGAGAATGAAGAGACACTCACCAGCTCGACATCTGAGCCAAAATATTGCAAAATTTCTCACTGGAAAATAACCAAACTGAGAGTCTCATGCGTCAGGACACTGGCGGCATATGCATATGTGGCAATACACGTGTACATACATACACATAGGAAAACATGGCTGCGAATGAGGATAATTTTCTCGACATATATTTGAGCTGCGAGCCTCAACGTTGTTCGAGAATGAAGAGACACTCACCAGCTCGACATCCGAGCCAAAATATTACCAAATTTCTCACTGGAAAAAAACCCAAACTGAGAGACTCATGCGTCAGGATATTGGCGGCATAGGCCTATGTGGCAATACACGTGTACATACATACACATCAGAAAACATGGCTGCGAATGAGGATAATGTTCTCGACATATATCTGAGCTGCGAACCTCAACGTTGTTCGAGAATGAAGAGACACTCACCAGCTCGACATCTGAGCCACAATATTGCCAAATTTCTCACTGGAAAAAAACCAAACTGGGAGTCTCATGCGTCAAGACACTGGCGGCATATGCCTATGTGGCAATACACGTGTACATACATACACATAAGAAAACATGGCTGCGAATGAGGATAATTTTTCGACATATATCTGAGCTGCGAGCCTCAACGTTGTTCGAGAATGAAGAGACACTCACCAGCTCGACATCCGAGCCAAAATATTACCAAATTTCTCACTGGAAAAAACCCAAACTGAGAGACTCATGCGTCAGGATATTGGCGGCATAGGCCTATGTGGCAATACATGTGTACATACATACACATCAGAAAACATGGCTGCGAATGAGGATAATGTTCTCGACATATATCTGAGCTGCGAACCTCAACGTTGTTCGAGAATGAAGAGACACTCACCAGCTCGACATCTGAGCCACAATATTGCCAAATTTCTCACTGGAACAAACCTAAACTGAGAGACTCATGCGTCAGGACACTACACGTGTACATACAAACACATCAGAAAACATGGCTGCGAATGAGGATAATGTTCTCGACATATATCTGAGCTGCGAACCTCAACGTTGTTCGAGAATGAAGAGACACTCACCAGCTCGACATCTAAGCCAAAATATTGCCAAATTTCTCACCGGAAGAGACCAAAACTTTGAGACTAATGCGTCAGGACACTGGCGGCATAGGCCTATGAGGCAATACACGTGTACATACATACATATCATAACACATGGCTGCGAATGAGGATAATTTTCTCGACTTATATCTGAGCTGCAAACCTCAACGTTGTTGGAGAATGAAGAAACACTCACCAGCTCGACATCCGAGCCAAAATATTACCAAATTTCTCACTGGAAAAAACCCAAACTGAGAGACTCATGCGTCAGGATATTGGCGGCATAGGCCTATGTGGCAATACACGTGTACATACATACACATCAGAAAACATGGCTGCGAATGAGGATAATGTTCTCGACATATATCTGAGCTGCGAACCTCAACGTTGTTCGAGAATGAAGAGACACTCACCAGCTCGACATCTGAGCCAAAATATTGCCAACTTTCTCACCGGAAGAGACCAAAACTTTGAGACTCATGCGTCAGGACACTGGCGGCATAGGCCTATGTGGCAATACACAGGTACATACATACATACACATCAGAAAACATGGCTGCGAATGAGGATAATGTTCTCGACATATATCTGATATGCGAACCTCAACGTTGTTCGAGAATGAAGAGACACTCACCAGCTCGACATCTAAGCCAAAATATTGCCAAATTTCTCACCGGAAGAGACCAAAACTTTGAGACTAATGCGTCAGGACACTGGCGGCATATGCCTATGTGGCACTACACGTGTACATACAAACACATCAGAAAACATGGCTGCGAATGAGGATATTTTTCTCGACATATATCTGAGATGCGAACCTCAACGTTGTTCGAGAATGAAGAGACACTCACCAGCTCGACATCTGAGGACAAATATTGCAAAATTTCTCACTGGAAAAAACCCAAACTGAGAGACTCATGCGTCAGGACACTGGCGGCATATGCCTATGTGCCAATACACGTGTACATACATACACATAAGAAAACATGGCTGCGAATGAGGATAATGTTCTCGACATATATCTGATCTGCGAACCTCAACGTTGTACATACATACATATCATAACACATGGCTGCGAATGAGGATAATTTTCTCGACTTATATCTGAGCTGCAAACCTCAACGTTGTTGGAGAATGAAGAGACACTCACCAGCTCGACATCTGAGCCAAAATATTGCAAAATTTCTCACTGGAAAAAAACCAAACTGAGAGTCTCATGCGTCAGGACACTGGCGGCATATGCCTATGTGGCAATACGCGTGTACATACATACACATAAGAAAACATGGCTGCGAATGAGGATAATTTTCTCGACATATATCTGAGCTGCGAGCCTCAACGTTGTTCGAGAATGAAGAGACACTCACCAGCTCGACATCCGAGCCAAAATATTGCCAAATTTCTCACTGGAAAAACAAACAAACTGTGAGACTCATGCTTCTGGACACTGGCGACATAAGCCTATGCGGCAATACACGTGTACACGCATAAACATAAGAAAACATGGCTGCGAATGAGGATAATTTTATGAACTTATATCTGAGATGCGAACCTCAACGTTGTTCGAGAATGAAGAGACACTCACCAGCTCGACATCCGAGCCAAAATATTACCAAATTTCTTACTGGAAAAAAACCAAACTGAGAGACTCATGCGTCAGGATATTGGCGGCATAGGCCTATGTGGCAATACACATGTACATACATACACATCAGAAAACATGGCTGCGAATGAGGATAATGTTCTCGACATATATCTGAGCTGCGAACCTCAACGTTGTTCGAGAATGAAGAGACACTCACCAGCTCGACATCTGAGCCACAATATTGCCAAATTTCTCACTGGAACAAACCTAACCTGAGAGACTCATGCGTCAGGACACTGGCGGCATATGCCTATGTGACACTACACGTGTACATACAAACACATTAGAAAACATGGCTGCGAATGAGGATATTTTTGTCGACATATATCTGAGCTGCGAGCCTCAACGTTGTTCGAGAATGAAGAGACACTCACCAGCTCGACATCCGAGCCAAAATATTGCCAAATTTCTCACTGGAAAAACAAACAAACTGTGAGACTCATGCTTCTGGACACTGGCGACATAAGCCTATGCGGCAATACACGTGTACACGCATAAACATAACAAAACATGGCTGCGAATGAGGATAATTTTATGAACTTATATCTGAGATGCGAACCTCAACGTTGTTCGAGAATGAAGAGACACTCACCAGCTCGACATCTGAGCCAAAATATTGCCAAATTTCTCACCGGAAGAGACCAAAACTTTGAGACTCATGCGTCAGGACACTGGCGGCATAGGCCTGTGAGGCAATACACGTGTACATACATACATATCATAACACATGGCTGCGAATGAGGATAATTATCTAGACTTATATCTGAGCTGCGAACTTCAACGTTGTTGGAGAATGAAGAGACACTCACCAGCTCGACATCTGAGCCACAATATTGCCAAATTTCTCACTGGAACAAACCTAAACTGAGAGACTCATGCGTCAGAACACTGGCGGCATATGCCTATGTGACACTACACGTGTACATACAAACACATCAGAAAACATGGCTGCGAATGAGGATATTTTTGTCGACATATATCTGAGCTGCGAGCCTCAACGTTGTTCGAGAATGAAGAGACACTCACCAGCTCGACATCCGAGCCAAAATATTGCCAAATTTCTCACTGGAAAAACAAACAAACTGTGAGACTCATGCTTCTGGACACTGGCGACATAAGCCTATGCGGCAATACACGTGTACACGCATAAACATAAGAAAACATGGCTGCGAATGAGGATAATTTTATGAACTTATATCTGAGATGCGAACCTCAACGTTGTTCGAGAATGAAGAGACACTCACCAGCTCGACATCCGAGCCAAAATATTACCAAATTTTTCACTGGAAAAAAACCAAACTGAGAGACTCATGCGTCAGGATATTGGCGGCATAGGCCTATGTGGCAATACACGTGTACATACATACACATCAGAAAACATGGCTGCGAATGAGGATAATGTTCTCGACATATATCTGAGCTGCGAACCTCAACGTTGTTCGAGAATGAAGAGACACTCACCAGCTCAACATCTGAGCCACAATATTGCCAAATTTCTCACTGGAACAAACCTAAACTGAGAAACTCATGCGTCAGGACACTGGCGGCATATGCCTATGTGACACTACACGTATACATACAAACACATCAGAAAACATGGCTGCGAATGAGGATATTTTTGTCGACATATATCTGAGCTGCGAGCCTCAACGTTGTTCGAGAATGAAGAGACACTCACCAGCTCGACATCCGAGCCAAAATATTGCCAAATTTCTCACTGGAAAAACAAACAAACTGTGAGACTCATGCTTCTGGACACTGGCGACATAAGCCTATGCGGCAATACACGTGTACACGCATAAACATAAGAAAACATGGCTGCGAATGAGGATAATTTTATGAACTTATATCTGAGATGCGAACCTCAACGTTGTTCGAGAATGAAAAGACACTCACCAGCTCGACATCTGAGCCAAAATATTGCCAAATTTCTCACCGGAAGAGACCAAAACTTTGAGACTCATGCGTCAGGACACTGGCGGCATAGGCCTGTGAGGCAATACACGTGTACATACATACATATCATAACACATGGCTGCGAATGAGGATAATTTTCTAGACTTATATCTGAGCTGCGAACTTCAACGTTGTTGGAGAATGAAGAGACACTCACCAGCTCGACATCTGAGCCAAAATATTGCCAACATTTCTCACTGGAAAAAAATCCAAACTGAGAGACTCATGCGTCAGGATACTGGCGGCATAGGCCTATGTGGCAATACACAGGTACATACATACACATCAGAAAACATGGCTGCGAATGAGAATAATTTTCTCGACATATATCTGAGCTGCGAGCCTCAACGTTGTTCGAGAATGAAGAGACACTCACCAGCTCGACATCCGAGCCAAAATATTACCAAATTTCTCATTGGAAAAAACCCAAACTGAGAGACTCGTGCGTCAGGATATTGGCGGCATAGGCCTATGTGGCAATACACGTGTACATACATACACATCGGAAAACATGGCTGCGAATGAGGATAATGTTCTCGACATATATCTGAGCTGCGAACCTCAACGTTGTTCGAGAATGAAGAGACACTCACCAGCTCGACATCCGAGCCAAAATATTACCAAATTTCTCACTGGAAAAAAAAACAAACTGAGAGACTCATGCGTCAGGATATTGGCGGCATAGGCCTATGTGGCAATACACGTGTACATACATACACATCAGAAAACATGGCTGCGAATGAGGATAATGTTCTCGACATATATCTGAGCTGCGAACCTCAACGTTGTTCGAGAATGAAGAGACACTCACCAGCTCGACATCTGAGCCACAATATTGCCAAATTTCTCACTGGAACAAACCTAACCTGAGAGACTCATGCGTCAGGACACTGGCGGCATATGCCTATGTGACACTACACGTGTACATACAAACACATCAGAAAACATGGCTGCGAATGAGGATATTTTTGTCGACATATATCTGAGCTGCGAGCCTCAACGTTGTTCGAGAATGAAGAGACACTCACCAGCTCGACATCCGAGCCAAAATATTGCCAAATTTCTCACTGGAAAAACAAACAAACTGTGAGACTCATGCTTCTGGACACTGGCGACATAAGCCTATGCGGCAATACACGTGTACACGCATAAACATAAGAAAACATGGCTGCGAATGAGGATAATTTTATGAACTTATATCTGAGATGCGAACCTCAACGTTGTTCGAGAATGAAGAGACACTCACCAGCTCGACATCTGAGCCAAAATATTGCCAAATTTCTCACCGGAAGAGACCAAAACTTTGAGACTCATGCGTCAGGACACTGGCGGCATAGGCCTGTGAGGCAATACACGTGTACATACATACATATCATAACACATGGCTGCGAATGAGGATAATTTTCTAGACTTATATCTGAGCTGCGAACTTCAACGTTGTTGGAGAATGAAGAGACACTCACCAGCTCGACATCTGAGCCACAATATTGCCAAATTTCTCACTGGAAAAAAATCCAAACTGAGAGACTCATGCGTCAGGATACTGGCGGCATAGGCCTATGTGGCAATACACAGGTACATACATACACATCAGAAAACATGGCTGCGAATGAGGATAATTTTCTCGACATATATCTGAGCTGCGAGCCTCAACGTTGTTCCAGAATGAAGAGACACTCACCAGCTCGACATCCGAGCCAAAATATTGCCAAATTTCTCACTGGAAAAACAAACAAACTGTGAGACTCATGCTTCTGGACACTGGCGACATAAGCCTATGCGGCAATACACGTGTACACGCATAAACATAAGAAAACATGGCTGCGAATGAGGATAATTTTATGAACTTATATCTGCGATGCGAACCTCAACGTTGTTTGAGAATGAAGAGACACTCACCAGCTCGACATCTGAGCCAAAATATTGCCAAATTTCTCACTGGAAAAAAATCCAAACTGAGAGACTCATGCGTCAGGATACTGGCGGCATAGGCCTATGTGGCAATACACAGGTACATACATACACATCAGAAAACATGGCTGCGAATGAGGATAATTTTCTCGACATATATCTGAGCTGCGAGCCTCAACGTTGTTCCAGAATGAAGAGACACTCACCAGCTCGACATCCGAGCCAAAATATTGCCAAATTTCTCACTGGAAAAACAAACAAACTGTGAGACTCATGCTTCTGGACACTGGCGACATAAGCCTATGCGGCAATACACGTGTACACGCATAAACATAAGAAAACATGGCTGCGAATGAGGATAATTTTATGAACTTATATCTGAGATGCGAACCTCAACGTTGTTCGAGAATGAAGAGACACTCACCAGCTCGACATCTGAGCCAAAATATTGCCAAATTTCTCACCGGAAGAGACCAAAACTTTGAGACTCATGCGTCAGGACACTGGCGGCATAGGCCTGTGAGGCAATACACGTGTACATACATACATATCATAACACATGGCTGCGAATGAGGATAATTTTCTAGACTTATATCTGAGCTGCGAACTTCAACGTTGTTGGAGAATGAAGAGACACTCACCAGCTCGACATCTGAGCCATAATATTGCCAAATTTCTCACTGGAACAAACCTAAACTGAGAGACTCATGCGTCAGAACACTGGCGGCATATGCCTATGTGACACTACACGTGTACATACAAACACATCAGAAAACATGGCTGCGAATGAGGATATTTTTGTCGACATATATCTGAGCTGCGAGCCTCAACGTTGTTCGAGAATGAAGAGACACTCACCAGCTCGACATCCGAGCCAAAATATTGCCAAATTTCTCACTGGAAAAACAAACAAACTGTGAGACTCATGCTTCTGGACACTGGCGACATAAGCCTATGCGGCAATACACGTGTACACGCATAAACATAAGAAAACATGGCTGCGAATGAGGATAATTTTATGAACTTATATCTGAGATGCGAACCTCAACGTTGTTCGAGAATGAAGAGACACTCACCAGCTCGACATCCGAGCCAAAATATTACCAAATTTCTCACTGGAAAAAAACCAAACTGAGAGACTCATGCGTCAGGATATTGGCGGCATAGGCCTATGTGGCAATACACGTGTACATACATACACATCAGAAAACATGGCTGCGAATGAGGATAATGTTCTCGACATATATCTGAGCTGCGAACCTCAACGTTGTTCGAGAATGAAGAGACACTCACCAGCTCAACATCTGAGCCACAATATTGCCAAATTTTTCACTGGAACAAACCTAAACTGAGAGACTCATGCGTCAGGACACTGGCGGCATATGCCTATGTGACACTACACGTATACATACAAACACATCAGAAAACATGGCTGCGAATGAGGATATTTTTGTCGACATATATCTGAGCTGCGAGCCTCAACGTTGTTCGAGAATGAAGAGACACTCACCAGCTCGACATCCGAGCCAAAATATTGCCAAATTTCTCACTGGAAAAACAAACAAACTGTGAGACTCATGCTTCTGGACACTGGCGACATAAGCCTATGCGGCAATACACGTGTACACGCATAAACATAAGAAAACATGGCTGCGAATGAGGATAATTTTATGAACTTATATCTGAGATGCGAACCTCAACGTTGTTCGAGAATGAAGAGACACTCACCAGCTCGACATCTGAGCCAAAATATTGCCAAATTTCTCACCGGAAGAGACCAAAACTTTGAGACTCATGCGTCAGGACACTGGCGGCATAGGCCTGTGAGGCAATACACGTGTACATACATACATATCATAACACATGGCTGCGAATGAGGATAATTTTCTAGACTTATATCTGAGCTGCGAACTTCAACGTTGTTGGAGAATGAAGAGACACTCACCAGCTCGACATCTGAGCCAAAATATTGCCAAATTTCTCACTGGAAAAAAATCCAAACTGAGAGACTCATGCGTCAGGATACTGGCGGCATAGGCCTATGTGGCAATACACAGGTACATACATACACATCAGAAAACATAGCTGCGAATGAGGATAATTTTCTCGACATATATCTGAGCTGCGAGCCTCAACGTTGTTCGAGAATGAAGAGACACTCACCAGCTCGACATCCGAGCCAAAATATTACCAAATTTCTCATTGGAAAAAACCCAAACTGAGAGACTCATGCGTCAGGATATTGGCGGCATAGGCCTATGTGGCAATACACGTGTACATACATACACATAGGAAAACATGGCTGCGAATGAGGATAATGTTCTCGACATATATCTGAGCTGCGAACCTCAACGTTGTTCGAGAATGAAGAGACACTCACCAGCTCGACATCCGAGCCAAAATATTACCAAATTTCTCACTGGAAAAAAAACAAACTGAGAGACTCATGCGTCAGGATATTGGCGGCATAGGCCTATGTGGCAATACACGTGTACATACATACACATCAGAAAACATGGCTGCGAATGAGGATAATGTTCTCGACATATATCTGAGCTGCGAACCTCAACGTTGTTCGAGAATGAAGAGACACTCACCAGCTCGACATCTGAGCCACAATATTGCCAAATTTCTCACTGGAACAAACCTAACCTGAGAGACTCATGCGTCAGGACACTGGCGGCATATGCCTATGTGACACTACACGTGTACATACAAACACATCAGAAAACATGGCTGCGAATGAGGATATTTTTGTCGACATATATCTGAGCTGCGAGCCTCAACGTTGTTCGAGAATGAAGAGACACTCACCAGCTCGACATCCGAGCCAAAATATTGCCAAATTTCTCACTGGAAAAACAAACAAACTGTGAGACTCATGCTTCTAGACACTGGCGACATAAGCCTATGCGGCAATACACGTGTACACGCATAAACATAAGAAAACATGGCTGCGAATGAGGATAATTTTATGAACTTATATCTGAGATGCGAACCTCAACGTTGTTCGAGAATGAAGAGACACTCACCAGCTCGACATCTGAGCCAAAATATTGCCAAATTTCTCACCGGAAGAGACCAAAACTTTGAGACTCATGCGTCAGGACACTGGCGGCATAGGCCTGTGAGGCAATACACGTGTACATACATACATATCATAACACATGGCTGCGAATGAGGATAATTTTCTAGACTTATATCTGAGCTGCGAACTTCAACGTTGTTGGAGAATGAAGAGACACTCACCAGCTCGACATCTGAGCCACAATATTGCCAAATTTCTCACTGGAACAAACCTAAACTGAGAGACTCATGCGTCAGAACACTGGCGGCATATGCCTATGTGACACTACACGTGTACATACAAACACATCAGAAAACATGGCTGCGAATGAGGATATTTTTGTCGACATATATCTGAGCTGCGAGCCTCAACGTTGTTCGAGAATGAAGAGACACTCACCAGCTCGACATCCGAGCCAAAATATTGCCAAATTTCTCACTGGAAAAACAAACAAACTGTGAGACTCATGCTTCTGGACACTGGCGACATAAGCCTATGCGGCAATACACGTGTACACGCATAAACATAAGAAAACATGGCTGCGAATGAGGATAATTTTATGAACTTATATCTGAGATGCGAACCTCAACGTTGTTCGAGAATGAAGAGACACTCACCAGCTCGACATCTGAGCCAAAATATTGCCAAATTTCTCACCGGAAGAGACCAAAACTTTGAGACTGATGCGTCAGGACACTGGTGGCATAGGCCTGTGAAGCAATACACGTGTACATACATACATATCATAACACATGGCTGCGAATGAGGATAATTTTCTAGACTTATATCTGAGCTGCGAACTTCAACGTTGTTGGAGAATGAAGAGACACTCACCAGCTCGACATCTGAGCCAAAATATTGCCAAATTTCTCACTGGAAAAAAATCCAAACTGAGAGACTCATGCGTCAGGATACTGGCGGCATAGGCCTATGTGGCAATACACAGGTACATACATACATACACATCAGAAAACATGGCTGCGAATGAGGATAATTTTCTCGACATATATCTGAGCTGCGAGCCTCAACGTTGTTCCAGAATGAAGAGACACTCACCAGCTCGACATCCGAGCCAAAATATTGCCAAATTTCTCACTGGAAAAACAAACAAACTGTGAGACTCATGCTTCTGGACACTGGCGACATAAGCCTATGCGGCAATACACGTGTACACGCATAAACATAAGAAAACATGGCTGCGAATGAGGATAATTTTATGAACTTATATCTGAGATGCGAACCTCAACGTTGTTCGAGAATGAAGAGACACTCACCAGCTCGACATCCGAGCCAAAATATTACCAAATTTCTCACTGGAAAAAAACCAAACTGAGAGACTCATGCGTCAGGATATTGGCGGCATAGGCCTATGTGGCAATACACGTGTACATACATACACATCAGAAAACATGGCTGCGAATGAGGATAATGTTCTCGACATATATCTGAGCTGCGAACCTCAACGTTGTTCGAGAATGAAGAGACACTCACCAGCTCAACATCTGAGCCACAATATTGCCAAATTTCTCACTGGAACAAACCTAAACTGAGAGACTCATGCGTCAGGACACTGGCGGCATATGCCTATGTGACACTACACGTGTACATACAAACACATCAGAAAACATGGCTGCGAATGAGGATATTTTTGTCGACATATATCTGAGCTGCGAGCCTCAACGTTGTTCGAGAATGAAGAGACACTCACCAGCTCGACATCCGAGCCAAAATATTGCCAAATTTCTCACTGGAAAAACAAACAAACTGTGAGACTCATGCTTCTGGACACTGGCGACATAAGCCTATGCGGCAATACACGTGTACACGCATAAACATAAGAAAACATGGCTGCGAATGAGGATAATTTTATGAACTTATATCTGAGATGCGAACCTCAACGTTGTTCGAGAATGAAGAGACACTCACCAGCTCGACATCTGAGCCAAAATATTGCCAAATTTCTCACCGGAAGAGACCAAAACTTTGAGACTCATGCGTCAGGACACTGGCGGCATAGGCCTGTGAGGCAATACACGTGTACATACATACATATCATAACACATGGCTGCGAATGAGGATAATTTTCTAGACTTATATCTGAGCTGCGAACTTCAACGTTGTTGGAGAATGAAGAGACACTCACCAGCTCGACATCTGAGCCACAGATTTTCTCACTGGAACAAACCTAAACTGAGAGACTCATGCGTCAGAACACTGGCGGCATATGCCTATGTGACACTACACGTGTACATACAAACACATCAGAAAACATGGCTGCGAATGAGGATATTTTTGTCGACATATATCTGAGCTGCGAGCCTCAACGTTGTTCGATAATGAAGAGACACTCACCAGCTCGACATCCGAGCCAAAATATTGCCAAATTTCTCACTGGAAAAACAAACAAACTGTGAGACTCATGCTTCTGGACACTGGCGACATAAGCCTATGCGGCAATACACGTGTACACGCATAAACATAAGAAAACATGGCTGCGAATGAGGATAATTTTATGAACTTATATCTGAGATGCGAACCTCAACGTTGTTCGAGAATGAAGAGACACTCACCAGCTCGACATCTGAGCCAAAATATTGCCAAATTTCTCACCGGAAGAGACCAAAACTTTGAGACTGATGCGTCAGGACACTGGTGGCATAGGCCTATGTGGCAATACACAGGTACATACATACACATCAGAAAACATGGCTGCGAATGAGGATAATTTTCTAGACTTATATCTGAGCTGCGAACTTCAACGTTGTTGGAGAATGAAGAGACACTCACCAGCTCGACATCTGAGCCAAAATATTGCCAAATTTCTCACTGGAAAAAAATCCAAACTGAGAGACTCATGCGTCAGGATACTGGCGGCATAGGCCTATGTGGCAATACACAGGTACATACATACACATCAGAAAACATGGCTGCGAATGAGGATAATTTTCTCGACATATATCTGAGCTGCGAGCCTCAACGTTGTTCGAGAATGAAGAGACACTCACCAGCTCGACATCCGAGCCAAAATATTACCAAATTTCTCATTGGAAAAAACCCAAACTGAGAGACTCATGCGTCAGGATATTGGCGGCATAGGCCTATGTGGCAATACACGTGTACATACATACACATCGAAAAACATGGCTGCGAATGAGGATAATGTTCTCGACATATATCTGAGCTGCGAACCTCAACGTTGTTCGAGAATGAAGAGACACTCACCAGCTCGACATCTGAGCCACAATATTGCCAAATTTCTCACTGGAACAAACCTAAACTGAGAGACTCATGCGTCAGGACACTGGCGGAATATGCCTATGTGACACTACACGTGTACATACAAACACATCAGAAAACATGGCTGCGAATGAGGATATTTTTGTCGACATATATCTGAGCTGCGAACCTCAACGTTGTTCGAGAATGAAGAGACACTCACCAGCTCGACATCTGAGCCACAATATTGCCAAATTTCTCACTGGAACAAACCTAAACTGAGAGACTCATGCGTCAGGACACTGGCGGAATATGCCTATGTGACACTACACGTGTACATACAAACACATCAGAAAACATGGCTGCGAATGAGGATAATTTTATGAACTTATATCTGAGATGCGAACCTCAACGTTGTTCGAGAATGAAGAGACACTCACCAGCTCGACATCTGAGCCAAAATATTGCCAAATTTCTCACCGGAAGAGACCAAAACTTTGAGACTCATGCGTCAGGACACTGGCATCATAGGCCTGTGAGGCAATACACGTGTACATACATACATATCATAACACATGGCTGCGAATGAGGATAATTTTCTCGACTTATATCTGAGCTGCGAACCTCAACGTTGTTGGAGAATGAAGAGACACTCACCAGCTCGACATCTGAGCCAAAATATTGCCAAATTTCTCACTGGAAAAAAAGCCAAACTGAGAGACTCATGCGTCAGGATACTGGCGGCATAGGCCTATGTGGCAATACACAGGTACATACATACACATCAGAAAACATGGCTGCGAATGAGGATAATGTTCTCGACATATATCTGATCTGCGAACCTCAACGTTCTTCGAGAATGAAGAGACACTCACCAGCTCGACATCTAAGCCAAAATATTGCCAAATTTCTCACCGGAAGAGACCAAAACTTTGAGACTAATACGTCAGGACACTGGCGGCATAGGCCTATGAGGCAATACACGTGTACATACATACATATCATAACACATGGCTGCGAATGAGGATAATTTTCTCGACTTATATCTGAGCTGCGAACCTCAACGTTGTTGGAGAATGAAGAGACACTCACCAGCTCGACATCTGAGCCAAAATATTGCCAAATTTCTCACTGGAAAAAAATCCAAACTGAGAGACTCATGCGTCAGGATACTGGCGGCATAGGCATATGTGGCAATACACAGGTACATACATACACATCAGAAAACATGGCTGCGAATGAGGATAATTTTCTCGACATATATCTGAGCTGCGAGCCTCAACGTTGTTCGAGAATGAAGAGACACTCACCAGCTCGACATCCGAGCCAAAATACTACCAAATTTCTCATTGGAAAAAACCCAAACTGAGAGACTCATGCGTCAGGATATTGGCGGCATAGGCCTATTTGGCAATACACGTGTACATACATACACATCAGAAAACATGGCTGCGAATGAGGATAATGTTCTCGACATATATCTGAGCTGCGAACCTCAACGTTGTTCGAGAATGAAGAGACACTCACCAGCTCGACATCTGAGCCACAATATTGCCAAATTTCTCACTGGAACAAACCTAAACTGAGAGACTCATGCGTCAGGACACTGGCGGAATATGCCTATGTGACACTACACGTGTACATACAAACACATCAGAAAACATGGCTGCGAATGAGGATATTTTTTTGTCGACATATATCTGAGCTGCGAACCTCAACGTTGTTCGAGAATGAAGAGACACTCACCAGCTCGACATCTGAGCCACAATATTGCCAAATTTCTCACTGGAACAAACCTAAACTGAGAGACTCATGCGTCAGGACACTGGCGGAATATGCCTATGTGACACTACACGTGTACATACAAACACATCAGAAAACATGGCTGCGAATGAGGATAATTTTATGAACTTATATCTGAGATGCGAACCTCAACGTTGTTCGAGAATGAAGAGACACTCACCAGCTCGACATCTGAGCCAAAATATTGCCAAATTTCTCACCGGAAGAGACCAAAACTTTGAGACTCATGCGTCAGGACACTGGCATCATAGGCCTGTGAGGCAATACACGTGTACATACATACATATCATAACACATGGCTGCGAATGAGGATAATTTTCTCGACTTATATCTGAGCTGCGAACCTCAACGTTGTTGGAGAATGAAGAGACACTCACCAGCTCGACATCTGAGCCAAAATATTGCCAAATTTCTCACTGGAAAAAAAGCCAAACTGAGAGACTCATGCGTCAGGATACTGGCGGCATAGGCCTATGTGGCAATACACAGGTACATACATACACATCAGAAAACATGGCTGCGAATGAGGATAATGTTCTCGACATATATCTGATCTGCGAACCTCAACGTTCTTCGAGAATGAAGAGACACTCACCAGCTCGACATCTAAGCCAAAATATTGCCAAATTTCTCACCGGAAGAGACCAAAACTTTGAGACTAATACGTCAGGACACTGGCGGCATAGGCCTATGAGGCAATACACGTGTACATACATACATATCATAACACATGGCTGCGAATGAGGATAATTTTCTCGACTTATATCTGAGCTGCGAACCTCAACGTTGTTGGAGAATGAAGAGACACTCACCAGCTCGACATCTGAGCCAAAATATTGCCAAATTTCTCACTGGAAAAAAATCCAAACTGAGAGACTCATGCGTCAGGATACTGGCGGCATAGGCATATGTGGCAATACACAGGTACATACATACACATCAGAAAACATGGCTGCGAATGAGGATAATTTTCTCGACATATATCTGAGCTGCGAGCCTCAACGTTGTTCGAGAATGAAGAGACACTCACCAGCTCGACATCCGAGCCAAAATACTACCAAATTTCTCATTGGAAAAAACCCAAACTGAGAGACTCATGCGTCAGGATATTGGCGGCATAGGCCTATGTGGCAATACACGTGTACATACATACACATCAGAAAACATGGCTGCGAATGAGGATAATGTTCTCGACATATATCTGAGCTGCGAACCTCAACGTTGTTCGAGAATGAAGAGACACTCACCAGCTCGACATCTGAGCCACAATATTGCCAAATTTCTCACTGGAAAAAAACCAAACTGGGAGTCTCATGCGTCAGGACACTGGCGGCATATGCCTATGTGGCAATACACGTGTACATACATACACATAAGAAAACATGGCTGCGAATGAGGATAATTTTCTCGACATATATCTGAGCTGCGAGCAATACACGTGTACATACATACACATCAGAAAACATGGCTGCGAATGAGGATAATGTTCTCGACATATATCTGAGCTGCGAGCCTCAACGTTGTTCGAGAATGAAGGGACACTCACCAGCTCGACATCCGAGCCAAAATATTGCCAAATTTCTCACTGGAAAAAAAACAAAACTGTGAGACTCATGCTTCTGGACACTGGCGACATAAGCCTATGCGGCAATACACGTGTACACGCATAAACATAAGAAAACATGGCTGCGAATGAGGATAATTTTATGAACTTATATCTGAGATGCGAACCTCAACGTTGTTCGAGAATGAAGAGACACTCACCAGCTCGACATCTGAGCCACAATATTGCCAAATTTCTCACTCTAACAAACCTAAACTGAGAGACTCATGCGTCAGGACACTGGCGGCATATGCCTATGTGACACTACACGTTTACATACAAACACATCAGAAAACATGGCTGCGAATGAGGATAATGTTCTCGACATATATCTGATCTGCGAACCTCAACGTTGTTCGAGAATGAAGAGATACTCACCAGCTCGACATCTAAGCCAAAATATTGCCAAATTTCTCACCGGAAGAGACCAAAACTTTGAGACTAATGCGTCAGGACACTGGCGGCATAGGCCTATGAGGCAATACACGTGTACATACATACATATCATAACACATGGCTGCGAATGAGGATAATTTTCTCGACTTATATCTGAGCTGCGAACCTCAACGTTGTGGGAGAATGAAGAGACACTCACCAGCTCGACATCTGAGGCAAAATATTGCAAAATTTCTCACTGGAAAAAAACCAAACTGAGAGTCTCATGCGTCAGGACACTGGCGGCATATGCATATGTGGCAATACACGTGTACATACATACACATAAGAAAACATGGCTGCGAATGAGGATAATTTTCTCGACATATATCTGAGCTGCAAGCCTCAACGTTGTTCGAGAATGAAGAGACACTCACCAGCTCGACATCCGAGCCAAAATATTACCAAATTTCTCGCTGGAAAAAACCCAAACTGAGAGACTCATGCGTCAGGATATTGGCGGCATAGGCCTATGTGGCAATACACGTGTACATAGTGTTGCGTTCACGCATACAGCGAGCGGTCTTTATTTCTTTCCCAACCAACGCGCAGCGTTCTTGCAGCGATATGTGTGCCCTCACACAGCGCGAAGTTATCACGCACCACTACTGGTACGCGTGTATACGGTACGCTATTGTATAGCGCGCAATGCATCCAGCATGTACTGTGTGCTATGACCTCGTTCACAGCGAGTTATGACTTAGTCGTTTTCCCTCATACTTTCCCCGGAGTCGATGTGAATTCCCCTCATATACCTTACCCCTGTATTCGACCCAAACTGACCCTTCACATTAGCGAGTGTGGACCGCTAAACCTTCCCGTGTATCTGACCCTATACATAGCGACTGGGAGCCGCTAAACCACACTGTACTGTTACGGTACACCAGAGGTCAAGTTACCCTCCCCACGCAAGAGTTTACTCCATAGAACTGTGTGTAGGTTCTCATCTAGTCTAGAG
The DNA here is from genome assembly GCA_037893245.1 of Crossaster papposus. NCBI lineage: Eukaryota > Metazoa > Echinodermata > Asteroidea > Velatida > Solasteridae > Crossaster > Crossaster papposus. The sequence continues at coordinate 206,231 of JBAIAA010000149.1, forward strand.
ACTAAGTCTTGTGCATAACCCTATGTACCGAGAAAGTTACCCCTTTCCCTTTCCTCGAGGATTACTCCCCGTAACGCACCCACGAGTAATCCTACTTCACCCGCTCACCACAACTCTCGGACTTTCTCCTGCAAGAATGTCTAAGTCAGAACGTGTACAAATCCTCCATAGGAACATCCCCATTGACTTTGTACACGTATGCATTATTCATAACTACCAGAATCCAATGCTCTCATTGGTTAAGACGCGCACCCAAAAGTCTATATAAAGGGCGTGGAAATGGCGGAGTAGATTATTATCCGAGCTGAGCTCATACACAGAGCTTCGTTCCCAGCATGAGCTGTATGCTCTAGCCACAGAGCTTCACTCTCTCAATACTCAGATAACATGTAAGGCCCAACTAGATCTTGTATATAGTGCGCCCTCTATTGTGATGTAAATACTTCTGAATAAACCAGTAGTATAGTGTGTGTAAGATGCTGTATCTTGACTCTTATTTTGATAACGCCTCTACCCAAGTGAGACGTTACACTGGTGGCAAGCGGTGGGATATGAACTTACACACATCATCGAACTCAATCATGACTTTTAATTAAGTCACATCGCATGCCCCTCCACTGAGCGGATCTGCTAGCTTTGAACTCTGGTTTTCAGCCCGTCAAACTCGAACGCTACCATGCCTACCAAGCAAAGGCGAAAATCTCGCAGGTTGCAGTTATTGTATGAGGGTGATGACAGCGACATGTCGTTTTCAAGTCTACAGGCAGAAAGTTCAGAACTTCAACAACTCAAGCAAGAATTCGAACTCTTGAAGCTTTGTTCAGTGGAGGCGGAGAAAGAGCTGAAACAGCTCCGTGCAACTGCTGCGTTTCACAGTCCACCAACGGCTGAGCAGACAGGAGCAGATGTTTCAGCGAATTCGACCCAGGAATCACAGCCAGTGATGTCAACCACCAGTACCAACCCTTCTACTGTCCCCAGGCCAACAGCAGCAGAGTCCCGTCTTTCCAGAACACAGCCGAGTCATAAGCTGGATGTTCCTCTCCCTCGCCAAGGAGAATTTGACGGCACGAAGTCATGGGAAGGCTTTGTCCGTCCTTTGATGGGTCTCGCCGAGGCTTGCGGCTGGACTGAAGAAGAAAAACGCTTTCGACTTGTAAGCAGCTTACGAGGGAAGGCGGCTGAGTACGTGTTTCAACAAATGGAACCTGAGGCAATCAAGTCGTCAGACACTTTGATAAAAGAGCTCGACAAGCGATTTGGCGAGCGACAGTTGCCAAACTACTACATCGCTCAGCTAGAAGCGAGGAGACATCAGCCGGCGGAGAAGCTGGCGGAGTTGGTAGCTGACATTCGCCGCCTCGTCTTTCGTGGCTACCCAACGGCTGACCCAGTTACAAGGGGAAGCATCGCCCTTCGCCACTTTCTGAAGGGTCTCTCCGATCAGCAGATGGCCGTTTATGTTGGGATGACGAATCCCAAGTCCCTTGAGGAGGCCACTACAGCGGTGGAAAACTTCCTGAGCCTCCGTGATACTACAAGCCCAGGAAAGGCACACCGAGTGAACACCGTGCAGACATCACCCGAGGCGGAGCCGGGGTTTGTCACCCAAAAACAGCTCAAGCAGTTTCAGGACAACCTCGACCGGCGGTTGAATGGAATCGTCAAGCTGATCAAAGATACGCCCGCCCACAACGCCAACAAACAGAGATTTTCCAGGTCCGCTGAAGCCAAGAAGCAGAGGAGAGCTGATGATGTGACTTGTTTCAAATGTGGTAAGCCCGGCCACTTTGCAAACAAGTGCCCCGACAGAGCGGCCAAGGAGGTCGTCGTCATACAGTCGGAAAACTAACGCGGACCGTGCCGTCCGGCCTGGCAACGGTCCGTCCAAATGAACAGAACACTATCCGATTGGGTAGACAGACATTTCAAGGCATGTCTGCATTTTTGCAAGTGCAGATGTGCGGCAAAGATAGCGAACTTTTAGTCGACACCGGAGCGGCGGTGACCATCATTTCTTCAGCACTTTTCAGCCAGATCCCCGCTGAAAAACGCCCTGAACTCAAACCCCCCTGCAAAAGCACAAAACTAGAAACGGCAAACAAGGAACTAATTGACATTGAAGGTGTTGCCACAATCGACATGATAATTGGTGAACGGCACTTCCAATGGGATGCATTTGTCGCCCCCATCAGCGATGAAGGAATCCTTGGCTATGACTTTCTGTACCACTATGGTTGCGTATTGGAGGCACGACACGGCATGCGAATTGCCGGTGACTGGGTTCAATGGACAGTCAAAGGAGCCCCTCCCCATGCAATTAAGATTGCACTGAAGCAGAACATTACAATTCCAGCATGCAGCGAGTGGATTGCAGAGGGTGTAGCCGATCATTACAAACTCAACTCAGAGTTTGCAGTCGTTGAGCCTGTAAACCATCGTCACAATCTCGTGGTCGGAAGTTCACTAACTGATCCCTACCGAGAGGACATCGGCATACCCGTCAGAGTTATGAACACATCACCCGAGAACATTGAACTTCAGGCGGGTATAACACTTGGTTACCTGCATGAAGTTGATGCAGTGGAACTCATAGCCGAACAAGAAAACGGTGAAATCGATCACCTTTATCGAGTAACACGTGTGTGCAGAGAGCATGCCCGCCCAGCATCATATGCAGTCAGCCCAGTCAGCCCCGCCGCCCCCAACCCCAAGAATCCTTCTGACAAGTGGTCAGAAAATCTTCAGAAACTGTACGAGAGGAGCTGTGAACACTTGTCCCCGTACCAGCAGAAATCATTGTGTGAACTTTTGGCTAACCACGAGAACACTTTCGCCAAATCCGCGGAGGATTTGGGAAGAGCTTCAATAGTGCAGCACACTATCGACACCGGCGACGCACGTCCTATACGACAACCTCCCCGCCGTCCCCCCAAGGCATTCCAAGGCGAGGAGGAGAAAGTGCTCGAGAGCCAACTCAAGGCGGGTGTAATCCGCGAGTCTACATCCCCTTGGGCATCGCCAATGGTTTTTGTCAGAAAAAAGGACGGCACAACTCGTCCCTGTGTCGACTATCGGAAACTGAACGATGTTACGCGCCGTGACGCGTACCCCCTACCCCGTGTTGACGCCTGTCTAGATTGCCTGAGTGGGGCAAAAATCTTCAGTACACTTGATCTGCAGTCGGGCTACTGGCAGATTGAGGTGAAGGAGGAAGATCGTCACAAGACCGCGTTTGTAACCCGAAGTGGACTATACGAGTACGTGACAATGCCTTTTGGGTTATGTAACGCACCCAGCACCTTTGAGCGCTGTATGGAACTAGTACTCAAGGGTCTGCAATGGCGAACTCTTCTGATATATTTAGACGATATCATCATCCAGTCATCAACATTTTCAGAGCATATTGAGCGTCTTGATGAAGTTCTACGCCGACTAGGGAACGCTGGACTGAAGCTGAAGCCGAGCAAGTGTGAACTTTTCCAGACGGAAGTTCTGTTTCTCGGCCACATCATCACACCAGATGGTGTCAAACCCGACCCTAGTAAAGTTTCTGCCGTGCAGAACTGGCCGACTCCCAAGAACATTACTGAAGTACGCTCTTTCCTTGGACTCTGTTCCTACTACCGTAGATTCATAGCCCAATTCGCCACGATGGCCAGCCCCTTACATCGTCTGTTAGAGGCCGGACAGACGTTTAAGTGGACGCCTGACTGCCTAGCGGCTTTTGAGAAATTAAAGGCCGCCCTCACCGGCAACGAAGTCATGTCGTATCCAAATGATGATGGGTTGTTCATCATTGATACCGATGCTTCAGATACTGGCATTGGTGCAACTCTATCGCAACTCCAGTGGTGTGATCGGACCCAGAGGGAGGAGGAACGACCGATAGCTTACGCCAGTCGGTCGATGACAAAGCCGCAGCGCCGCTACTGCACTACGAGGAGAGAACTCCTTGCTATCGTCACCTTCCTCCAGTACTTCCGGCACTACCTACTGGGAAAACAGTTCCTCGTTAGAACTGATCACAGCGCTCTTCGATGGGTCATGTCCTTTCGTGAGCCTGTCGACCAGATGGCAAGATGGCTTCAAATCTTGTCCCAGTTCGACTTCAAAATCGAGCATCGACCAGGGAGAAAACATGGCAACGCAGATGCCCTCTCTAGGGTGCCATGTGACCCTGACGACTGCCTGTGCTACGACGGCACGACCATACTCACTGATCTCCCTTGCGGCGGATGCGAGAAGTGCAAAGCCAAAAGCGAGATGTGGTCCGATTTTGTCAAAATCGACGACGTGGTCCCCCTTTCGACCAAACGCGTAAACGCTACCACCGTTGAAGTTCAATCTCCGCCGAGAACTTCACCTGACGATCAGCCCTCGAGCAATGACGTCAACCCTAAGGCCATGCCCGCATCCCCGCGGACAGTCCTCGCACTGATGGCAATTATAGTAACACTCCTACTGGTTCCTGTGTGCAGCCTTGGTAAACTTATTTGGCGCTCGTGCAGTGAGTTTACCGGCGACCTTGACGATGGACAGTTCAACGGTCATTTTTTGCGCACAACCACGCCTCCTGGAGAAACTACCGGGCAAGCCCAATTGCCCACTGCCATTCGGGTAGTACGGCCGCCCAACCGAACTAAACCTGCTACAGGATCCTCTGATTCAGCTGGAGGAGAGTCGAACTGCAACGCGCCCTGCATCCCTCGTAAGGATGCCGACGCCGGTTCAAGTGCCGGGCAGCAACTTGCAGAACAATCGAATCCAACTGAACAGCAAGACGACCAAGATGGTGAGGACACGAGTGAGCGTGCCCCTTCGAGTGCCCCCGCCGGTCCCAGCGCCGGACGAGCCACATCTTGGGTCGGTGGCTATAAGACAGAGGAAATAGCTGAACTGCAAAGAGCAGATCCAGACCTGAGAATCATCATGGAATTGATGATCAAATCTCCCGACAGACCAAGCAGAGACCAGATAGCACGAGAGAGTCCCGCCTCAAGGAACTTGTGGTTGCTATGGCAACAGCTGGTGCTAAAAGACGGTGTTCTTTTCAAAAGATGGGTGACCCCTGATCAAACCCAGTCTTACCTACAACTTGTTGTTCCACAAGAACTACAGGGTGCCGTTCTTAAAGCTACACACGACGCCGTGATCTCTGCTCATCTCGGGGTGAAGAAAACTTCTCAGAAAGTCAAACGCCAGTTTTACTGGTACCGACTGAAGGAAACCGTTCGTGAATGGGTCCGGAAGTGTGCGAAGTGTGGTGCACGGAAAAGGCCACACACAACCCCCAGGGCACATCTCAAGGATTATCGAGTCGGCGCGCCGCTAGACAGACTGGTCACGGATATCCTTGGTCCGTTTCCTGTCAGTGACAATGGCAACAGATACATTCTCCTAGTCGGTGACCAATTCACAAAGTGGATGGAGGCTTACCCCATTCCCAACCAGAAGGCAGAGACGGTAGCTCATAAAATCGTCTACGAGTATATTTCCCGTTTTGGCCCACCCCTTGACATTCACTCCGATCAGGGTCGAACGTACGAGTCTCATCTCATGCAAGAAGTTTGTAAACTGTTGGAAATCCACAAAACTCGAACTTCTCCATACCATCCATCCGCCAATGGACAGGCGGAGAGATTTAATCAAGTTTTAGTCGACATGATCGCAGCGTATGTTGACGGTGACCAACGCAATTGGGATACCCACCTCCCACTTCTAACTTCAGCGTACAGAAGTTGTCAGCATGAAGCTACACGTTACTCACCCAACATGTTGATGTTAGGTCGAGAAACACACTTGCCAATTGCGTTTGTACTCGGTGGCCCCGCCACAGAGGACCCACCCCAAAATGAATGCGAGTATGTTGCATCATTAAGGAAGAGGATGGAAACCGTCTATCATCTAGTTCGCAAACATCTTGGTAAATCCGCTGAACGACAGAGGAAAGACCACGATCCCCGAGTTTCCCAAAGAAACTATCAAATTGGTGACCTGGTGTACATGCGCGATAGCACCAGAACCCCTGGTTTATCCCCTAAGCTAAAACAAGCTAAATGGGTAGGCCCCTGCATCATTCTCCGAACAATGAGTGATCTCCTGTTTGAGATACGGGTCAAGCAAAGAGGAAAAACAAAAATTCTTCATCACGACCGGCTTAAACATTATTTCAGCGATGAAGTTCCTTCATGGATGGTGGACATCCGTAAGACGTTGCTTGCGAAAAGTTCTCCTTCAACGGATGATGCCGTCCTCCGCAGTAACACCAGAAAAACACCTGGCACCAGGAACATTGGCGCCCCCTCGTCAGCCCGGCCTGCTACAGTACATGGTTCCCCCAAACCAACTGTAGCGCCATCTACGTCAGGAACTTCAACCTTGTCAGAGAGGAGAAGTGCCCGTACTAAGAGTAGGCCAGCGAGACTGCAAGATTATTTCTAGTCTCCCAGCCCGATATTCGCGATGAACTGCGTCAATTGTGAACTTATAGTGATTTCACTACCATCTCAATGGACACTGAACTTTTACTTTCGTCGTTTTAGATGGATATTTATTCTTCTGTTTTCGCTCTCATAATTCTTATGTTAAAGGATTGTATTCTTTTGATTTTCTTTTTGAGTTAACCTTTAGTGTGTCTTTTCTAGCGCTCCGTTTAACTTTGATGTATTCAGTTACTTTAGTTCAATTTTCGCTTTTCTATTATTTTGTTTACCGTATGTTATTACCTACGTTACAACGAGGACGTTGTAAAAACTGGGGGGGAGATAGTGTTGCGTTCACGCATACAGCGAGCGGTCTTTATTTCTTTCCCAACCAACGCGCAGCGTTCTTGCAGCGATATGTGTGCCCTCACACAGCGCGAAGTTATCACGCACCACTACTGGTACGCGTGTATACGGTACGCTATTGTATAGCGCGCAATGCATCCAGCATGTACTGTGTGCTATGACCTCGTTCACAGCGAGTTATGACTTAGTCGTTTTCCCTCATACTTTCCCCGGAGTCGATGTGAATTCCCCTCATATACCTTACCCCTGTATTCGACCCAAACTGACCCTTCACATTAGCGAGTGTGGACCGCTAAACCTTCCCGTGTATCTGACCCTATACATAGCGACTGGGAGCCGCTAAACCACACTGTACTGTCACGGTACACCAGAGGTCAAGTTACCCTCCCCACGCAAGAGTTTACTCCATAGAACTGTGTGTAGGTTCTCATCTAGTCTAGAGACTAAGTCTTGTGCATAACCCTATGTACCGAGAAAGTTACCCCTTTCCCTTTCCTCGAGGATTACTCCCCGTAACGCACCCACGAGTAATCCTACTTCACCCGCTCACCACAACTCTCGGACTTTCTCCTGCAAGAATGTCTAAGTCAGAACGTGTACAAATCCTCCATAGGAACATCCCCATTGACTTTGTACACGTATGCATTATTCATAACTACCAGAATCCAATGCTCTCATTGGTTAAGACGCGCACCCAAAAGTCTATATAAAGGGCGTGGAAATGGCGGAGTAGATTATTATCCGAGCTGAGCTCATACACAGAGCTTCGTTCCCAGCATGAGCTGTATGCTCTAGCCACAGAGCTTCACTCTCTCAATACTCAGATAACATGTAAGGCCCAACTAGATCTTGTATATAGTGCGCCCTCTATTGTGATGTAAATACTTCTGAATAAACCAGTAGTATAGTGTGTGTCAGATGCTGTATCTTGACTCTTATTTTGATAACGCCTCTACCCAAGTGAGACGTTACAATACATACACATCAGAAAACATGGCTGCGAATGAGGATAATGTTCTCGACATATATCTGAGCTGCGAACCTCAACGTTGTTCGAGAATGAAGGGACACTCACCAGCTCGACATCTGAGCCAAAATATTGCCAACTTTCTCACCGGAAGAGACCAAAACTTTGAGACTCATGCGTCAGGACACTGGCGGCATAGGCCTATGTGGCAATACACAGGTACATACATACATACACATCAGAAAACATGGCTGCGAATGAGGATAATGTTCTCGACATATATCTGATCTGCGAACCTCAACGTTGTTCGAGAATGAAGAGACACTCACCAGCTCGACATCTGAGGAAAAATATTGCAAAATTTCTCACTGGAAAAAACCCAAACTGAGAGACTCATGCGTCAGGACACTGGCGGCATATGCCTATGTGCCAATACACGTGTACATACATACACATAAGAAAACATGGCTGCGAATGAGGATAATGTTCTCGACATATATCTAATCTGCGAACCTCAACGTTGTTCGAGAATGAAGAGACACTCACCAGCTCGACATCTGAGCCAAAATATTGCCAAATTTCTCACCGGAAGAGATCAAAACTTTGAGACTCATGCGTCGGGACACTGGCGGCATAGGCCTGTGAGGCAATACACGTGTACATACATACATATCATAACACATGGCTGCGAATGAGGATAATTTTCTCGACTTATATCTGAGCTGCGAACCTCAACGTTGTTGGAGAATGAAGAGACACTCACCAGCTCGACATCTGAGCCAAAATATTGCAAAATTTCTCACTGGAACAAACCTAAACTGAGAGACTCATGCGTCAGGACACTGGCGGCATATGCCTATGTGACACTACACGTGTACATACAAACACATCAGAAAACATGGCTGCGAATGAGGATATTTTTGTCGACATATATCTGAGCTGCGAGCCTCAACGTTGTTCGAGAATGAAGAGACACTCACCAGCTCGACATCCGAGACAAAATATTGCCAAATTTCTCACTGGAAAAAAAACCAAAACTGTGAGACTCATGCTTCTGGACACTGGCGACATAAGCCTATGCGGCAATACACGTGTACACGCATAAACATAAGAAAACATGGCTGCGAATGAGGATAATTTTATGAACTTATATCTGAGATGCGAACCTCAACGTTGTTCGAGAATGAAGAGACACTCACCAGCTCGACATCTGAGCCAAAATATTGCCAACTTTCTCACCGGAAGAGACCAAAACTTTGAGACTCATGCGTCAGGACACTGGCGGCATAGACCTGTGAGGTAATACACGTGTACATACATACATATCATAACACATGGCTGCGAATGAGGATAATGTTCTCGACATATATCTGATCTGCGAACCTCAACGTTGTTCGAGAATGAAGAGACACTCACCAGCTCGAAATCTGAGCCAAAATATTGCCAAATTTCTCACGGGAACAAACCTAAACTGAGAGACTCATGCGTCAGAACACTGGCGGCATATGCCTATGTGACACTACACGTGTACATACAAACACATCAGAAAACATGGCTGCGAATGAGGATATTTTTGTCGACATATATCTGAGCTGCGAGCCTCAACGTTGTTCGAGAATGAAGAGACACTCACCAGCTCGACATCCGAGCCAAAATATTGCCAAATTTCTCACTGGAAAAACAAACAAACTGTGAGACTCATGCTTCTGGACACTGGCGACATAAGCCTATGCGGCAATACACGTGTACACGCATAAACATAAGAAAACATGGCTGCGAATGAGGATAATTTTATGAACTTATATCTGAGATGCGAACCTCAACGTTGTTCGAGAATGAAGAGACACTCACCAGCTCGACATCTGAGCCAAAATATTGCCAAATTTCTCACCGGAAGAGACCAAAACTTTGAGACTGATGCGTCAGGACACTGGTGGCATAGGCCTATGTGGCAATACACAGGTACATACATACACATCAGAAAACATGGCTGCGAATGAGGATAATTTTCTAGACTTATATCTGAGCTGCGAACTTCAACGTTGTTGGAGAATGAAGAGACACTCACCAGCTCGACATCTGAGCCAAAATATTGCCAAATTTCTCACTGGAAAAAAATCCAAACTGAGAGACTCATGCGTCAGGATACTGGCGGCATAGGCCTATGTGGCAATACACAGGTACATACATACACATCAGAAAACATGGCTGCGAATGAGGATAATTTTCTCGACATATATCTGAGCTGCGAGCCTCAACGTTGTTCGAGAATGAAGAGACACTCACCAGCTCGACATCCGAGCCAAAATATTACCAAATTTCTCATTGGAAAAAACCCAAACTGAAAGACTCATGCGTCAGGATATTGGCGGCATAGGCCTATGTGGCAATACACGTGTACATACATACACATCGGAAAACATGGCTGCGAATGAGGATAATGTTCTCGACATATATCTGAGCTGCGAACCTCAACGTTGTTGGAGAATGAAGAGACACTCACCAGCTCGACATCTGAGCCAAAATATTGCAAAATTTCTCACTGGAACAAACCTAAACTGAGAGACTCATGCGTCAGGACACTGGCGGCATATGCCTATGTGACACTACACGTGTACATACAAACACATCAGAAAACATGGCTGCGAATGAGGATATTTTTGTCGACATATATCTGAGCTGCGAGCCTCAACGTTGTTCGAGAATGAAGAGACACTCACCAGCTCGACATCCGAGACAAAATATTGCCAAATTTCTCACTGGAAAAAAAACCAAAACTGTGAGACTCATGCTTCTGGACACTGGCGACATAAGCCTATGCGGCAATACACGTGTACACGCATAAACATAAGAAAACATGGCTGCGAATGAGGATAATTTTATGAACTTATATCTGAGATGCGAACCTCAACGTTGTTCGAGAATGAAGAGACACTCACCAGCTCGACATCTGAGCCAAAATATTGCCAACTTTCTCACCGGAAGAGACCAAAACTTTGAGACTCATGCGTCAGGACACTGGCGGCATAGACCTGTGAGGTAATACACGTGTACATACATACATATCATAACACATGGCTGCGAATGAGGATAATGTTCTCGACATATATCTGATCTGCGAACCTCAACGTTGTTCGAGAATGAAGAGACACTCACCAGCTCGAAATCTGAGCCAAAATATTGCCAAATTTCTCACGGGAACAAACCTAAACTGAGAGACTCATGCGTCAGAACACTGGCGGCATATGCCTATGTGACACTACACGTGTACATACAAACACATCAGAAAACATGGCTGCGAATGAGGATATTTTTGTCGACATATATCTGAGCTGCGAGCCTCAACGTTGTTCGAGAATGAAGAGACACTCACCAGCTCGACATCCGAGCCAAAATATTGCCAAATTTCTCACTGGAAAAACAAACAAACTGTGAGACTCATGCTTCTGGACACTGGCGACATAAGCCTATGCGGCAATACACGTGTACACGCATAAACATAAGAAAACATGGCTGCGAATGAGGATAATTTTATGAACTTATATCTGAGATGCGAACCTCAACGTTGTTCGAGAATGAAGAGACACTCACCAGCTCGACATCTGAGCCAAAATATTGCCAAATTTCTCACCGGAAGAGACCAAAACTTTGAGACTGATGCGTCAGGACACTGGTGGCATAGGCCTATGTGGCAATACACAGGTACATACATACACATCAGAAAACATGGCTGCGAATGAGGATAATTTTCTAGACTTATATCTGAGCTGCGAACTTCAACGTTGTTGGAGAATGAAGAGACACTCACCAGCTCGACATCTGAGCCAAAATATTGCCAAATTTCTCACTGGAAAAAAATCCAAACTGAGAGACTCATGCGTCAGGATACTGGCGGCATAGGCCTATGTGGCAATACACAGGTACATACATACACATCAGAAAACATGGCTGCGAATGAGGATAATTTTCTCGACATATATCTGAGCTGCGAGCCTCAACGTTGTTCGAGAATGAAGAGACACTCACCAGCTCGACATCCGAGCCAAAATATTACCAAATTTCTCATTGGAAAAAACCCAAACTGAAAGACTCATGCGTCAGGATATTGGCGGCATAGGCCTATGTGGCAATACACGTGTACATACATACACATCGGAAAACATGGCTGCGAATGAGGATAATGTTCTCGACATATATCTGAGCTGCGAACCTCAACGTTGTTCGAGAATGAAGAGACACTCACCAGCTCGACATCTGAGCCACAATATTGCCAAATTTCTCACTGGAACAAACCTAAACTGAGAGACTCATGCGTCAGGACACTGGCGGAATATGCCTATGTGACACTACACGTGTACATACAAACACATCAGAAAACATGGCTGCGAATGAGGATATTTTTGTCGACATATATCTGAGCTGCGAACCTCAACGTTGTTCGAGAATGAAGAGACACTCACCAGCTCGACATCTGAGCCACAATATTGCCAAATTTCTCACTGGAACAAACCTAAACTGAGAGACTCATGCGTCAGGACACTGGCGGAATATGCCTATGTGACACTACACGTGTACATACAAACACATCAGAAAACATGGCTGCGAATGAGGATAATTTTATGAACTTATATCTGAGATGCGAACCTCAACGTTGTTCGAGAATGAAGAGACACTCACCAGCTCGACATCTGAGCCAAAATATTGCCAAATTTCTCACCGGAAGAGACCAAAACTTTGAGACTCATGCGTCAGGACACTGGCATCATAGGCCTGTGAGGCAATACACGTGTACATACATACATATCATAACACATGGCTGCGAATGAGGATAATTTTCTCGACTTATATCTGAGCTGCGAACCTCAACGTTGTTGGAGAATGAAGAGACACTCACCAGCTCGACATCTGAGCCAAAATATTGCCAAATTTCTCACTGGAAAAAAAGCCAAACTGAGAGACTCATGCGTCAGGATACTGGCGGCATAGGCCTATGTGGCAATACACAGGTACATACATACACATCAGAAAACATGGCTGCGAATGAGGATAATGTTCTCGACATATATCTGATCTGCGAACCTCAACGTTCTTCGAGAATGAAGAGACACTCACCAGCTCGACATCTAAGCCAAAATATTGCCAAATTTCTCACCGGAAGAGACCAAAACTTTGAGACTAATACGTCAGGACACTGGCGGCATAGGCCTATGAGGCAATACACGTGTACATACATACATATCATAACACATGGCTGCGAATGAGGATAATTTTCTCGACTTATATCTGAGCTGCGAACCTCAACGTTGTTGGAGAATGAAGAGACACTCACCAGCTCGACATCTGAGCCAAAATATTGCCAAATTTCTCACTGGAAAAAAATCCAAACTGAGAGACTCATGCGTCAGGATACTGGCGGCATAGGCATATGTGGCAATACACAGGTACATACATACACATCAGAAAACATGGCTGCGAATGAGGATAATTTTCTCGACATATATCTGAGCTGCGAGCCTCAACGTTGTTCGAGAATGAAGAGACACTCACCAGCTCGACATCCGAGCCAAAATATTACCAAATTTCTCATTGGAAAAAACCCAAACTGAGAGACTCATGCGTCAGGATATTGGCGGCATAGGCCTATGTGGCAATACACGTGTACATACATACACATCAGAAAACATGGCTGCGAATGAGGATAATGTTCTCGACATATATCTGAGCTGCGAACCTCAACGTTGTTCGAGAATGAAGAGACACTCACCAGCTCGACATCTGAGCCACAATATTGCCAAATTTCTCACTGGAAAAAAACCAAACTGGGAGTCTCATGCGTCAGGACACTGGCGGCATATGCCTATGTGGCAATACACGTGTACATACATACACATAAGAAAACATGGCTGCGAATGAGGATAATTTTCTCGACATATATCTGAGCTGCGAGCCTCAACGTTGTTCGAGAATGAAGAGACACTCACCAGCTCGACATCGGAGCCAAAATATTACCAAATTTCTCACTGGAACAAACCCAAACTGAGAGACTCATGCGTCAGGATATTGGCGGCATAGGCCTATGTGGCAATACACGTGTACATACATACACATCGGAAAACATGGCTGCGAATGAGGATAATGTTCTCGACATATATCTGAGCTGCGAACCTCAACGTTGTTCGAGAATGAAGAGACACTCACCAGCTCGACATCTGAGCCACAATATTGCCAAATTTCTCACTGGAACAAACCTAAACTGAGAGACTCATGCGTCAGGACACTGGCGGAATATGCCTATGTGACACTACACGTGTACATACAAACACATCAGAAAACATGGCTGCGAATGAGGATAATGTTCTCGACATATATCTGATCTGCGAACCTCAACGTTGTTCGAGAATGAAGAGACACTCACCAGCTCGACATCTGAGGAAAAATATTGCAAAATTTCTCACTGGAAAAAACCCAAACTGAGAGACTCACGCGTCAGGACACTGGCGGCATATGCCTATGTGCCAATACACGTGTACATACATACACATAAGAAAACATGGCTGCGAATGAGGATAATGTTCTCGACATATATCTAATCTGCGAACCTCAACGTTGTTCGAGAATGAAGAGACACTCACCAGCTCGACATCTGAGCCAAAATATTGCCAAATTTCTCACCGGAAGAGACCAAAACTTTGAGACTCATGCGTCGGGACACTGGCGGCATAGGCCTGTGAGGCAATACACGTGTACATACATACATATCATAACACATGGCTGCGAATGAGGATAATTTTCTCGACTTATATCTGAGCTGCGAACCTCAACGTTGTTGGAGAATGAAGAGACACTCACCAGCTCGACATCTGAGCCAAAATATTGCAAAATTTCTCACTGGAACAAACCTAAACTGAGAGACTCATGCGTCAGGACACTGGCGGCATATGCCTATGTGACACTACACGTGTACATACAAACACATCAGAAAACATGGCTGCGAATGAGGATATTTTTGTCGACATATATCTGAGCTGCGAGCCTCAACGTTGTTCGAGAATGAAGAGACACTCACCAGCTCGACATCCGAGACAAAATATTGCCAAATTTCTCACTGGAAAAAAAAACAAAACTGTGAGACTCATGCTTCTGGACACTGGCGACATAAGCCTATGCGGCAATACACGTGTACACGCATAAACATAAGAAAACATGGCTGCGAATGAGGATAATTTTATGAACTTATATCTGAGATGCGAACCTCAACGTTGTTCGAGAATGAAGAGACACTCACCAGCTCGACATCTGAGCCAAAATATTGCCAACTTTCTCACCGGAAGAGACCAAAACTTTGAGACTCATGCGTCAGGACACTGGCGGCATAGACCTGTGAGGTAATACACGTGTACATACATACATATCATAACACATGGCTGCGAATGAGGATAATGTTCTCGACATATATCTGATCTGCGAACCTCAACGTTGTTCGAGAATGAAGAGACACTCACCAGCTCGAAATCTGAGCCAAAATATTGCCAAATTTCTCACGGGAACAAACCTAAACTGAGAGACTCATGCGTCAGGACACTGGCGGCACATGCCTATGTGGCAATACACGTGTACATACAAACACATCAGAAAACATGGCTGCGAATGAGGATATTTTTCTCGATATATATCTGAGCTGCGAGCCTTAACGTTGTTCGAGAATGAAGAGACACTCACCAGCTCGACATCCGAGCCAAAATATTGCCAAAATTCTCACTGGAAAAAAAAACAAAACTGTGAGACTCATGCTTCTGGACACTGGCGACATAAGCCTATGCGGCAATACACGTGTACACGCATAAACATAAGAAAACATGGCTGCGAATGAGGATAATTTTATGAACTTATATCTGAGATGCGAACCTCAACGTTGTTCGAGAATGAAGAAACACTCACCAGCTCGACATCTGAGCCAAAATATTGCCAAATTTCTCACCGGAAGAGACCAAAACTTTGAGACTCATGCGTCAGGACACTGGCGGCATAGGCCTGTGAGGCAATACACGTGTACATACATACATATCATAACACATGGCTGCGAATGAGGATAATTTTCTAGACTTATATCTGAGCTGCGAACCTCAACGTTGTTGGAGAATGAAGAAACACTCACCAGCTCGACATCATAGCCAAAATATTGCCAAATTTCTCACTGGAAAAAAAAGCCAAACTGAGAGACTCATGCGTCAGGATACTGGCGGCATAGGCCTATGTGGCAATACACAGGTACATACATACACATCAGAAAACATGGCTGCGAATGAGGATAATGTTCTCGACATATATCTGAGCTGCGAGCCTCAACGTTGCTCGAGAATGAAGAGACACTCACCAGCTCGACATCCGAGCCAAAATATTACCAAATTTCTCACTAGAAAAAAACCAAACTGAGAGACTCATGCGTCAGGATATTGGCGGCATAGGCCTATGTGGCAATACACGTGTACATACATACACATCAGAAAACATGGCTGCGAATGAGGATAATGTTCTCGACATATATCTGAGCTGCGAGCCTCAACGTTGTTCGAGAATGAAGAGACACTCACCCGCTCGACATCCGAGCCAAAATATTGCCAAATTTCTCACTGAAAAAAAAAACAAAAACTGTGAGACTCATGCTTCTGGACACTGGCGACATAAGCCTATGCGGCAATACACGTGTACACGCATAAACATAAGAAAACATGGCTGCGAATGAGGATAATTTTATGAACTTATATCTGAGATGCGAACCTCAACGTTGTTCGAGAATGAAGAGACACTCACCAGCTCGACATCTGAGCCAAAATATTGCCAACTTTCTCACCGGAAGAGACCAAAACTTTGAGACTCATGCGTCAGGACACTGGCGGCATAGACCTGTGAGGCAATACACGTGTACATACATACATATCATAACACATGGCTGCGAATGAGGATAATTTTCTCGACTTATATCTGAGCTGCGAACCTCAACGTTGTTCGAAAATGAAGAGACACTCACCAGCTCGACATCTGAGCCAAAATATTGCCAAATTTCTCACTGGAACAAACCTAAACTGAGAGACTCATGCGTCAGGACACTGGCGGCATATGCCTATGTGGCACTACACGTGTACATACAAACACATCAGAAAACATGGCTGCGAATGAGGATATTTTTCTCGACATATATCTGAGATGCGAACCTCAACGTTGTTCGAGAATGAAGAGACACTCACCAGCTCGATATCTGAGGAAATATATTGCAAAATTTCTCACTGGAAAAAACCCAAACTGAGAGACTCATGCGTCAGGACACTGGCGGCATATGCCTATGTGCCAATACACGTGTACATACATACACATAAGAAAACATGGCTGCGAATGAGGATAACGTTCTCGACATATATCTGATCTGCGAACCTCAACGTTGTTCGAGAATGAAAAGACACTCACCAGCTCGACATCTGAGCCAAAATATTGCCAAATTTCTCACGGGAACAAACCTAAACTGAGAGACTCATGCGTCAGGACACTGGCGGCACATGCCTATGTGGCAATACACGTGTACATACAAACACATCAGAAAACATGGCTGCGAATGAGGATATCTTTCTCGACATATATCTGAGCTGCGAACCTCAACGTTGTTCGATAATGAAGAGACACTCACCAGCTCGACATCTGAGCCACAATATTGCCAAATTTCCCACTGGAACAAACCTAAACTGAGAGACTCATGCGTCAAGACACTGGCGGCATATGCCTATGTGACACTACACGTGTACACGCATAAACATCAGAAAACATGGCTGCGAATGAGGATAATTTTATGAACTTATATCTGAGCTGCGAGCCTCAACGTTGTTCGAGAATGAAGAGACACTCACCAGCTCGACATCTGAGCCACAGATTTCTCACTGGAACAAACCTAAACTGAGAGACTCATGCGTCAGAACACTGGCGGCATATGCCTATGTGACACTACACGTGTACATACAAACACATCAGAAAACATGGCTGCGAATGAGGATATTTTTGTCGAAATATATCTGAGCTGCGAGCCTCAACGTTGTTCGAAAATGAAGAGACACTCACCAGCTCGACATCTGAGCCAAAATATTGCCAAATTTCTCACTGGAACAAACCTAAACTGAGAGACTCATGCGTCAGGACACTGGCGGCATATGCCTATGTGGCACTACACGTGTACATACATACATATCATAACACATGGCTGCGAATAAGGATATTTTTCTCGACATATATCTGAGATGCGAACCTCAACGTTGTTCGAGAATGAAGAGACACTCACCAGATCGACATCTGAGGAAAAATATTGCAAAATTTCTCCCTGGAAAAAACCCAAACTGAGAGACTCATGCGTCAGGACACGGGCGGCATATGCCTATGTGCCAATA
This sequence comes from Crossaster papposus, assembly GCA_037893245.1. Lineage (NCBI taxonomy): Eukaryota > Metazoa > Echinodermata > Asteroidea > Velatida > Solasteridae > Crossaster > Crossaster papposus. The sequence continues at coordinate 224,416 of JBAIAA010000149.1, forward strand.
CACGTGTACATACATACACATAAGAAAACATGGCTGCGAATGAGGATAATGTTCTCGACATATATCTGATCTGCGAACCTCAACGTTGTTCGAGAATGAAGAGACACTCACCAGCTCGACATCTGAGCCAAAATATTGCCAAATTTCTCACGGGAACAAACCTAAACTGAGAGACTCATGCGTCAGGACACTGGCGGCACATGCCTATGTGGCAATACACGTGTACATACAAACACATCAGAAAACATGGCTGCGAATGAGGATATCTTTCTCGACATATATCTGAGCTGCGAACCTCAACGTTGTTCGAGAATAAAGAGACACTCACCAGCTCGACATCTGAGCCACAATATTGCCAAATTTCTCACTGGAACAAACCTAAACTGAGAGACTCATGCGTCAGGACACTGGCGGCATATGCCTATGTGACACTACACGTGTACACGCATAAACATCAGAAAACATGGCTGCGAATGAGGATAATTTTATGAACTTATATCTGAGCTGCGAGCCTCAACGTTGTTCGAGAATGAAGAGACACTCACCAGCTCGACATCCGAGCCAAAATATTGCCAAATTTCTCACTGGAAAAAAACACAAAACTGTGAGACTCATGCTTCTGGACACTGGCGACATAAGCCTATGCGGCAATACACGTGTACACGCATAAACATAAGAAAACATGGCTGCGAATGAGGATAATTTTATGAACTTATATCTGAGATGCGAACCTCAACGTTGTTCGAGAATGAAGAGACACTCACCAGCTCGACATCTGAGCCAAAATATTGCCAACTTTCTCACCGGAAGAGACCAAAACTTTGAGACTCATGCGTCAGGACACTGGCGGCATAGACCTGTGAGGCAATACACGTGTACATACATACATATCATAACACATGGCTGCGAATGAGGATAATTTTCTCGACTTATATCTGAGCTGCGAACCTCAACGTTGTTCGAAAATGAAGAGACACTCACCAGCTCGACATCTGAGCCAAAATATTGCCAAATTTCTCACTGGAACAAACCTAAACTGAGAGACTCATGCGTCAGGACACTGGCGGCATATGCCTATGTGGCACTACACGTGTACATACAAACACATCAGAAAACATGGCTGCGAATGAGGATATTTTTCTCGACATATATCTGAGATGCGAACCTCAACGTTGTTCGAGAATGAAGAGACACTCACCAGCTCGATATCTGAGGAAATATATTGCAAAATTTCTCACTGGAAAAAACCCAAACTGAGAGACTCATGCGTCAGGACACTGGCGGCATATGCCTATGTGCCAATACACGTGTACATACATACACATAAGAAAACATGGCTGCGAATGAGGATAATGTTCTCGACATATATCTGATCTGCGAACCTCAACGTTGTTCGAGAATGAAAAGACACTCACCAGCTCGACATCTGAGCCAAAATATTGCCAAATTTCTCACGGGAACAAACCTAAACTGAGAGACTCATGCGTCAGGACACTGGCGGCACATGCCTATGTGGCAATACACGTGTACATACAAACACATCAGAAAACATGGCTGCGAATGAGGATATCTTTCTCGACATATATCTGAGCTGCGAACCTCAACGTTGTTCGAGAATGAAGAGACACTCACCAGCTCGACATCTGAGCCACAATATTGCCAAATTTCTCACTAGAACAAACCTAAACTGAGAGACTCATGCGTCAAGACACTGGCGGCATATGCCTATGTGACACTACACGTGTACACGCATAAACATCAGAAAACATGGCTGCGAATGAGGATAATTTTATGAACTTATATCTGAGCTGCGAGCCTCAACGTTGTTCGAGAATGAAGAGACACTCACCAGCTCGACATCCGAGCTAAAATATTGCCAAATTTCTCACTGGAAAAAACAACAAAACTGTGAGACTCATGCTTCTGGACACTGGCGACATAAGCCTATGCGGCAATACACGTGTACACGCATAAACATAAGAAAACATGGCTGCGAATGAGGATAATTTTATGAACTTATATCTGAGATGCGAACCTCAACGTTGTTCGAGAATGAAGAGACACTCACCAGCTCGACATCTGAGCCAAGATATTGCCAAATTTCTCACGGGAACAAACCTAAACTGAGAGACTCATGCGTCAGGACACTGGCGGCACATGCCTATGTGGCAATACACGTGTACATACAAACACATCAGAAAACATGGCTGCGAATGAGGATATTTTTCTCGACATATATCTGAGCTGCGAACCTCAACGTTGTTCGAGAATGAAGAGACACTCACCAGCTCGACATCTGAGCCACAATATTGCCAAATTTCTCACTGGAACAAACCTAAACTGAGAGACTCATGCGTCAGGACACTGGCGGCATATGCCTATGTGACACTACACGTGTACACGCATAAACATCAGAAAACATGGCTGCGAATGAGGATAATTTTATGAACTTATATCTGAGCTGCGAGCCTCAACGTTGTTCGAGAATGAAGAGACACTCACCAGCTCGACATCCGAGCCAAAATATTGCCAAATTTCTCACTGGAAAAAAAACAAAAACTGTGAGATTCATGCTTCTGGACACTGGCGACATAAGCCTATGCGGCAATACACGTGTACACGCATAAACATAAGAAAACATGGCTGCGAATGAGGATAATTTTATGAACTTATATCTGAGATGCGAACCTCAACGTTGTTCGAGAATGAAGAGACACTCACCAGCTCGACATCTGAGCCAAAATATTGCCAACTTTCTCACCGGAAGAGACCAAAACTTTGAGACTCATGCGTCAGGACACTGGTGGCATATGCCTATGTGGCACTACACGTGTACATACAAACACATCAAAAAACATGGCTGCGAATGAGGATATTTTTCTCGACATATATCTGAGATGCGAACCTCAACGTTGTTCGAGAATGAAGAGACTCACCAGCTCGACATCTGAGGAAAAATATTGCAAAATTTCTCACTGGAAAAAACCCAAACTGAGAGACTCATGCGTCAGGACACTGGCGGCATATGCCTATGTGCCAATACACGTGTACATACATACACATAAGAAAACATGGCTGCGAATGAGGATAATGTTCTCGACATATATCTGATCTGCGAACCTCAACGTTGTTCGAGAATGAAGAGACACTCACCAGCTCGACATCTGAGCCAAAATATTGCCAACTTTCTCACTGGAAGAGACCAAAACTTTGAGACTCATGCGTCAGGACACTGGCAAAATAGACCTGTGAGGCAATACACGTGTACATACATACATATCATAACACATGGCTGCGAATGAGGATAATTTTCTCGACTTATATCTGAGCTGCGAACCTCAACGTTGTTCGAAAATGAAGAGACACTCACCAGATCGACATCTGAGCCAAAATATTGCCAAATTTCTCACGGGAACAAACCTAAACTGAGAGACTCATGCGTCAGGACACTGGCGGCATATGCCTATGTGACACTACACGTGTACACGCATAAACATCAGAAAACATGGCTGCGAATGAGGATAATTTTATGAACTTATATCTGAGCTGCGAGCCTCAACGTTGTTCGAGAATGAAGAGACACTCACCAGCTCGACATCCGAGCCAAAATATTGCCAAATTTCTCACTGGAAAAAAAACCAAAACTGTGAGACTCATGCTTCTGGACACTGGCGACATAAGCCTATGCGGCAATACACGTGTACACGCATAAACATAAGAAAACATGGCTGAGAATGAGGATAATTTTATGAACTTATATCTGAGATGCGAACCTCAACGTTGTTCGAGAATGAAGAGACACTCACCAGCTCGACATCTGAGCCAAAATATTGCCAACTTTCTCACCGGAAGAGACCACAACTTTGAGACTCATGCGTCAGGACACTGGCGGCATATGCCTATGTGGCACTACACGTGTACATACAAACACATAAAAAAACATGGCTGCGAATGAGGATATTTTTCTCGACATATATCTGAGATGCGAACCTCAACGTTGTTCGAGAATGAAGAGACTCACCAGCTCGACATCTGAGGAAAAATATTGCAAAATTTCTCACTGGAAAAAAACCCAAACTGAGAGACTCATGCGTCAGGACACTGGCGGCATATGCCTATGTGCCAATACACGTGTACATACATACACATAAGAAAACATGGCTGCGAATGAGGATAATGTTCTCGACATATATCTGATCTGCGAACCTCAACGTTGTTCGAGAATTAAGAGACACTCACCAGCTCGACATCTGAGCCAAAATATTGCCAACTTTCTCACTGGAAGAGACCAAAACTTTGAGACTCATGCGTCAGGACACTGGCGGCATAGACCTGTGAGGCAATACACGTGTACATACATACATATCATAACACATGGCTGCGAATGAGGATAATTTTCTCGACTTATATCTGAGCTGCGAACCTCAACGTTGTTCGAAAATGAAGAGACACACACCAGATCGACATCTGAGCCAAAATATTGCCAAATTTCTCACGGGAACAAACCTAAACTGAGAGACTCATGCGTCAGGACACTGGCGGCATATGCCTATGTGGCACTACACGTGTACATACAAACACATCAGAAAACATGGCTGCGAATGAGGATATTTTTCTCGACATGTATCTGAGATGCGAACCTCAACGTTGTTCGAGAATGAAGAGACACTCACCAGCTCGACATCTGAAGAAAAATATTGCAAAATTTCTCACTGGAAAAAACCCAAACTGAGAGACTCATGCGTCAGGACACTGGCGGCATATGCCTATGTGCCAATACACGTGTACATACATACACATAAGAAAACATGGCTGCGAATGAGGATAATGTTCTCGACATATATCTGATCTGCGAACCTCAACGTTGTTCGAGAATGAAGAGACACTCACCAGCTCGACATCTGAGCCAAAATATTGCCAACTTTCTCACTGGAAGAGACCAAAACTTTGAGACTCATGCGTCAGGACACTGGCGGCATAGACCTGTGAGGCAATACACGTGTACATACATACATATCATAACACATGGCTGCGAATGAAGATAATTTTCTCGACTTATATCTGAGCTGCGAACCTCAACGTTGTTCGAAAATGAAGAGACACTCACCAGATCGACATCTGAGCCAAAATATTGCCAAATTTCTCACGGGAACAAACCTAAACTGAGAGACTCATGCGTCAGGACACTGGCGGCATATGCCTATGTGGCACTACACGTGTACATACAAACACATCAGAAAACATGGCTGCGAATGAGGATATTTTTCTCGACATGTATCTGAGATGCGAACCTCAACGTTGTTCGAGAATGAAGAGACACTCACCAGCTCGACATCTGAGGAAAAATATTGCAAAATTTCTCACTGGAAAAAACCCAAACTGAGAGACTCATGCGTCAGGACACTGGCGGCATATGCCTATGTGCCAATACACGTGTACATACATACACATAAGAAAACATGGCTGCGAATGAGGATAATGTTCTCGACATATATCTGATCTGCGAACCTCAACGTTGTTCGAGAATGAAGAGACACTCACCAGCTCGACATCTGAGCCAAAATATTGCCAACTTTCTCACCGGAAGAGACCAAAACTTTGAGACTCATGCGTCAGGACACTGGCGGCATAGACCTGTGAGGCAATACACGTGTACATACATACATATCATAACACATGGCTGCGAATGAGGATAATTTTTTCGACTTATATCTGAGCTGCGAACCTCAACGTTGTTCGAAAATGAAGAGACACTCACCAGCTCGACATCTGAGCCAAAATATTGCCAAATTTCTCACTGGAACAAACCTAAACTGAGAGACTCATGCGTCAGGACACTGGCGGCATATGCCTATGTGGCACTACACGTGTACATACAAACACATCAGAAAACATGGCTGCGAATGAGGATATTTTTCTCGACATATATCTGAGATGCGAACCTCAACGTTGTTCGAGAATGAAGAGACACTCACCAGCTCAACATCTGATGAAAAATATTGCAAAATTTCTCACTGGAAAAAACCCAAACTGAGAGACTCATGCGTCAGGACACTGGCGGCATATGCCTATGTGCCAATACACGTGTACATACATACACATAAGAAAACATGGCTGCGAAAGAGGATAATGTTCTCGACATATATCTGATCTGCGAACCTCAACGTTGTTCGAGAATGAAGAGACACTCACCAGCTCGACATCTGAGCCAAAATATTGCCAAATTTCTCACGGGAACAAACCTAAACTGAGAGACTCATGCGTCAGGACACTGGCGGCACATGCCTATGTGGCAATACACGTGTACATACAAACACATCAGAAAACATGGCTGCGAATGAGGATATTTTTCTCGACATATATCTGAGCTGCGAACCTCAACGTTGTTCGAGAATGAAGAGACACTCACCAGCTCGACATCTGAGCCACAATATTGCCAAATTTCTCACTGGAACAAACCTAAACTGAGAGACTCATGCGTCAGGACACTGGCGGCATATGCCTATGTGACACTACACTTGTACACGCATAAACATCAGAAAACATGGCTGCGAATGAGGATAATTTCATGAACTTATATCTGAGCTGCGAGCCTCAACGTTGTTCGAGAATGAAGAGACACTCACCAGCTCGACATCCGAGCCAAAATATTGCCAAATTTCTCACTGGAAAAAAACAAAAAACTGTGAGACTCATGCTTCTGGACACTGGCGACATAAGCCTATGCGGCACTACACGTGTACACGCATAAACATAAGAAAACATGGCTGCGAATGAGGATAATTTTATGAACTTATATCTGAGATGCGAACATCAACGTTGTTCGAGAATGAAGAGACACTCACCAGCTCGACATCTGAGCCAAAATATTGCCAACTTTCTCACCGGAAGAGACCAAAACTTTGAGACTCATGCGTCAGGACACTGGCGGCATATGCCTATGTACCAATACACGTGTACATACATACACATAAGAAAACATGGCTGCGAATGAGGATAATGTTCTCGACATATATCTGATCTGCGAACCTCAACGTTGTTCGAGAATGAAGAGACACTCACCAGCTCGACATCTGAGCCAAAATATTGCCAACTTTCTCACCGGAAGAGACCAAAACTTTGAGACTCATGCGTCAGGACACTGGCGGCATAGACCTGTGAGGCAATACACGTGTACATACATACATATCATAACACATGGCTGCGAATGAGGATAATTTTCTCGACTTATATCTGAGCTGCGAACCTCAACGTTGTTCGAAAATGAAGAGACACTCACCAGCTTGACATCTGAGCCTCAATATTGCCAAATTTCTCACTGGAACAAACCCAAATTGAGAGACTCATGCGTCAGGACACTGGCGGCATATGCCTATGTGCCAATACACGTGTACATACATACACATAAGAAAACATGGCTGCGAATGAGGATAATGTTCTCGACATATATCTGATCTGCGAACCTCAACGTTGTTCGAGAATGAAGAGACACTCACCAGCTCGACATCTGAGCCAAAATATTGCCAAATTTCTCACGGGAACAAACCTAAACTGAGAGACTCATGCGTCAGGACACTGGCGGCACATGCCTATGTGGCAATACACGTGTACATACAAACACATCAGAAAACATGGCTGCGAATGAGGATAATGTTCTCGACATATATCTGATCTGCGAACCTCAACGTTGTTCGAGAATGAAGAGACACTCACCAGCTCGACATCTGAGCCACAATATTGCCAAATTTCTCACTGGAACAAACCTAAACTGAGAGACTCATGCGTCAGGACACTGGCGGCATATGCCTATGTGACACTACACGTGTACACGCATAAACATCAGAAAACATGGCTGCGAATGAGGATAATTTCATGAACTTATATCTGAGCTGCGAGCCTCAACGTTGTTCGAGAATGAAGAGACACTCACCAGCTCGACATCCGAGCCAAAATATTGCCAAATTTCTCACTGGAAAAAAACCAAAAACTGTGAGACTCATGCTTCTGGACACTGGCGACATAAGCCTATGCGGCAATACACGTGTACACGCATAAACATAAGAAAACATGGCTGCGAATGAGGATAATTTTATGAACTTATATCTGAGATGCGAACCTCAACGTTGTTCGAGAATGAAGAGACACTCACCAGCTCAACATCTGAGCCAAAATATTGCCAACTTTCCTACCGGAAGAGACCAAAACTTTGAGACTCATGCGTCAGGACACTGGCGGCATAGACCTGTGAGGCAATACACGTGTACATACATACATATCATAACACATGGCTGCGAATGAGGATAATTTTCTCGACTTATATCTGAGCTGCGAACCTCAACGTTGTTCGAAAATGAAGAGACACTCACCAGCTCGACATCTGAGCCAAAATATTGCCAAATTTCTCACTGGAACAAACCTAAACTGAAAGACTCATGCGTCAGGACACTGGCGGCATATGCCTATGTGGCACTGCACGTGTACATACAAACACATCAGAAAACATGGCTGCGAATGAGGATATTTTTCTCGACATATATCTGAGATGCGAACCTCAACGTTGTTCGAGAATGAAGAGACACTCACCAGCTCGACATCTGAGGAAAAATATTGCAAAATTTCTCACTGGAAAAAACCCAAATTGAGAGACTCATGCGTCAGGACACTGGCGGCATATGCCTATGTGGCACTGCACGTGTACATACAAACACATCAGAAAACATGGCTGCGAATGAGGATATTTTTCTCAACATATATCTGAGATGCGAACCTCAACGTTGTTCAAGAATGAAGAGACACTCACCAGCTCGACATCTGAGGAAAAATATTGCAAAATTTCTCACTGGAAAAAACCCAAACTGAGAGACTCATGCGTCAGGACACTGGCGGCATATGCCTATGTGCCAATACACGTGTACATACAAACACATCAGAAAACATGGCTGCGACTGAGGATATTTTTCTCGACATGTATCTGAGATGCGAACCTCAACGTTGTTCGAGAATGAAGAGACACTCACCAGCTCGACATCTGAGGAAAAATATTGCAAAATTTCTCACTGGAAAAAACCCAAACTGAGAGACTCATGCGTCAGGACACTGGCGGCATATGCCTATGTACCAATACACGTGTACATACATACACATAAGAAAACATGGCTGCGAATGAGGATAATGTTCTCGACATATATCTGATCTGCGAACCTCAACGTTGTTCGAGAATGAAGAGACACTCACCAGCTCGACATCTGAGCCAAAATATTGCCAACTTTCTCACCGGAAGAGACCAAAACTTTGAGACTCATGCGTCAGGACACTGGCGGCATAGACCTGTGAGGCAATACACGTGTACATACATACATATCATAACACATGGCTGCGAATGAGGATAATTTTCTCGACTTATATCTGAGCTGCGAACCTCAACGTTGTTCGAAAATGAAGAGACACTCACCAGCTTGACATCTGAGCCTCAATATTGCCAAATTTCTCACTGGAACAAACCCAAATTGAGAGACTCATGCGTCAGGACACTGGCGGCATATGCCTATGTGCCAATACACGTGTACATACATACACATAAGAAAACATGGCTGCGAATGAGGATAATGTTCTCGACATATATCTGATCTGCGAACCTCAACGTTGTTCGAGAATGAAGAGACACTCACCAGCTCGACATCTGAGCCAAAATATTGCCAAATTTCTCACGGGAACAAACCTAAACTGAGAGACTCATGCGTCAGGACACTGGCGGCACATGCCTATGTGGCAATACACGTGTACATACAAACACATCAGAAAACATGGCTGCGAATGAGGATAATGTTCTCGACATATATCTGATCTGCGAACCTCAACGTTGTTCGAGAATGAAGAGACACTCACCAGCTCGACATCTGAGCCACAATATTGCCAAATTTCTCACTGGAACAAACCTAAACTGAGAGACTCATGCGTCAGGACACTGGCGGCATATGCCTATGTGACACTACACGTGTACACGCATAAACATCAGAAAACATGGCTGCGAATGAGGATAATTTCATGAACTTATATCTGAGCTGCGAGCCTCAACGTTGTTCGAGAATGAAGAGACACTCACCAGCTCGACATCCGAGCCAAAATAGTGCCAAATTTCTCACTGGAAAAAAACCAAAAACTGTGAGACTCATGCTTCTGGACACTGGCGACATAAGCCTATGCGGCAATACACGTGTACACGCATAAACATAAGAAAACATGGCTGCGAATGAGGATAATTTTATGAACTTATATCTGAGATGCGAACCTCAACGTTGTTCGAGAATGAAGAGACACTCACCAGCTCGACATCTGAGCCAAAATATTGCCAACTTTCCTACCGGAAGAGACCAAAACTTTGAGACTCATGCGTCAGGACACTGGCGGCATAGACCTGTGAGGCAATACACGTGTACATACATACATATCATAACACATGGCTGCGAATGAGGATAATTTTCTCGACTTATATCTGAGCTGCGAACCTCAACGTTGTTCGAGAATGAAGAGACACTCACCAGCTCGACATCTGAGGAAAAATATTGCAAAATTTCTCACTGGAAAAAACCCAAATTGAGAGACTCATGCGTCAGGACACTGGCGGCATATGCCTATGTGGCACTGCACGTGTACATACAAACACATCAGAAAACATGGCTGCGAATGAGGATATTTTTCTCGACATATATCTGAGATGCGAACCTCAACGTTGTTCGAGAATGAAGAGACACTCACCAGCTCGACATCTGAGGAAAAATATTGCAAAATTTCTCACTGGAAAAAACCCAAACTGAGAGACTCATGCGTCAGGACACTGGCGGCATATGCCTATGTGCCAATACACGTGTACATACAAACACATCAGAAAACATGGCTGCGACTGAGGATATTTTTCTCGACATGTATCTGAGATGCGAACCTCAACGTTGTTCGAGAATGAAGAGACACTCACCAGCTCGACATCTGAGGAAAAATATTGCAAAATTTCTCACTGGAAAAAACCCAAACTGAGAGACTCATGCGTCAGGACACTGGCGGCATATGCCTATGTACCAATACACGTGTACATACATACACATAAGAAAACATGGCTGCGAATGAGGATAATGTTCTCGACATATATCTGATCTGCGAACCTCAACGTTGTTCGAGAATGAAGAGACACTCACCAGCTCGACATCTGAGCCAAAATATTGCCAACTTTCTCACCGGAAGAGACCAAAACTTTGAGACTCATGCGTCAGGACACTGGCGGCATAGACCTGTGAGGCAATACACGTGTACATACATACATATCATAACACATGGCTGCGAATGAGGATAATTTTCTCGACTTATATCTGAGCTGCGAACCTCAACGTTGTTCGAAAATGAAGAGACACTCACCAGCTTGACATCTGAGCCTCAATATTGCCAAATTTCTCACTGGAACAAACCCAAATTGAGAGACTCATGCGTCAGGACACTGGCGGCATATGCCTATGTGCCAATACACGTGTACATACATACACATAAGAAAACATGGCTGCGAATGAGGATAATGTTCTCGACATATATCTGATCTGCGAACCTCAACGTTGTTCGAGAATGAAGAGACACTCACCAGCTCGACATCTGAGCCAAAATATTGCCAAATTTCTCACGGGAACAAACCTAAACTGAGAGACTCATGCGTCAGGACACTGGCGGCACATGCCTATGTGGCAATACACGTGTACATACAAACACATCAGAAAACATGGCTGCGAATGAGGATAATGTTCTCGACATATATCTGATCTGCGAACCTCAACGTTGTTCGAGAATGAAGAGACACTCACCAGCTCGACATCTGAGCCACAATATTGCCAAATTTCTCACTGGAACAAACCTAAACTGAGAGACTCATGCGTCAGGACACTGGCGGCATATGCCTATGTGACACTACACGTGTACACGCATAAACATCAGAAAACATGGCTGCGAATGAGGATAATTTCATGAACTTATATCTGAGCTGCGAGCCTCAACGTTGTTCGAGAATGAAGAGACACTCACCAGCTCGACATCCGAGCCAAAATATTGCCAAATTTCTCACTGGAAAAAAACCAAAAACTGTGAGACTCATGCTTCTGGACACTGGCGACATAAGCCTATGCGGCAATACACGTGTACACGCATAAACATAAGAAAACATGGCTGCGAATGAGGATAATTTTATGAACTTATATCTGAGATGCGAACCTCAACGTTGTTCGAGAATGAAGAGACACTCACCAGCTCGACATCTGAGCCAAAATATTGCCAACTTTCCTACCGGAAGAGACCAAAACTTTGAGACTCATGCGTCAGGACACTGGCGGCATAGACCTGTGAGGCAATACACGTGTACATACATACATATCATAACACATGGCTGCGAATGAGGATAATTTTCTCGACTTATATCTGAGCTGCGAACCTCAACGTTGTTCGAAAATGAAGAGACACTCACCAGCTCGACATCTGAGCCAAAATATTGCCAAATTTCTCACTGGAACAAACCTAAACTGAAAGACTCATGCGTCAGGACACTGGCGGCATATGCCTATGTGGCACTGCACGTGTACATACAAACACATCAGAAAACATGGCTGCGAATGAGGATATTTTTCTCGACATATATCTGAGATGCGAACCTCAACGTTGTTCAGGAATGAAGAGACACTCACCAGCTCGACATCTTAGGAAAAATATTGCAAAATTTCTCACTGGAAAAAACCCAAACTGAGAGACTCATGTGTCAGGACACTGGCGGCATATGCCTATGTGCCAATACACGTGTACATACATACACATAAGAAAACATGGCTGCGAATGAGGATAATGTTCTCGACATATATCTGATCTGCGAACCTCAACGTTGTTCGAGAATGAAGAGACACTCACCAGCTCGACATCTGAGCCAAAATATTGCCAACTTTCTCACCGGAAGAGACCAAAACTTGGAGACTCATGCGTCAGGACACTTGCGGCATAGACCTGTGAGGCAATACACGTGTACATACATACATATCATAACACATGGCTGCGAATGAGGATAATTTTCTCGACTTATATCTGAGCTGCGAACCTCAACGTTGTTCGAAAATGAAGAGACACTCACCAGCTCGACATCTGAGCCAAAATATTGCCAAATTTCTCACTGGAACAAACCTAAACCGAGAGACTCATGCGTCAGGACACTGGCGGCATATGCCTATGTGGCACTACACGTGTACATACAAACACATCAGAAAACATGGCTGCGAATGAGGATATTTTTCTCGACATGTATCTGATCTGCGAACCTCAACGTTGTTCGAGAATGAAGAGACACTCACCAGCTCGACATCTGAGGAAAAATATTGCAAAATTTCTCACTGGAAAAAACCCAAACTGAGAGACTCATGCGTCAGGACACTGGCGGCATATGCCTATGTGCCAATACACGTGTACATACATACACATAAGAAAACATGGCTGCGAATGAGGATAATGTTCTCGACATATATCTGATCTGCGAACCTCAACGTTGTTCGAGAATGAAGAGACACTCACCAGCTCGACATCTGAGCCAAAATATTGCCAAATTTCTCACGGGAAAAAACCCAAACTGAGAGACTCATGCGTCAGGACACTGGCGGCATATGCCTATGTGCCAATACACGTGTACATACATACACATAAGAAAACATGGCTGCGAATGAGGATAATGTTCTCGACATATATCTGATCTGCGAACCTCAACGTTGTTCGAGAATGAAGAGACACTCACCAGCTCGACATCTGAGCCAAAATATTGCCAACTTTTTCACCGGAAGAGACCAAAACTTTGAGACTCATGCGTCAGGACACTGGCGGCATAGACCTGTGAGGCAATACACGTGTACATACATACATATCATAACACATGGCTGCGAATGAGGATAATTTTCTCGACTTATATCTGAGCTGCGAACTTCAACGTTGTTCGAAAATGAAGAGACACTCACCAGCTCGACATCTGAGCCAAAATATTGCCAAATTTCTCACTGAAACAAACCTAAACTGAGAGACTCATGCGTCAGGACACTGGCGGCATATGCCTATGTGGCACTACACGTGTACATACAAACACATCAGAAAACATGGCTGCGAATGAGGATATTTTTCTCGACATATATCTGAGATGCGAACCTCAACGTTGTTCGAGAATGAAGAGACACTCACCATCTCGACATCTGAGGAAAAATATTGCAAAATTTCTCACTGGAAAAAACCCAAACTGAGAGACTCATGCGTCAGGACACTGGCGGCATATGCCTATGTGCCAATACACGTGTACATACATACACATAAGAAAACATGGCTGCGAATGAGGATAATGTTCTCGACATATATCTGATCTGCGAACCTCAACGTTGTTCGAGAATGAAGAGACACTCACCAGCTCGACATCTGAGCCAAAATATTGCCAACTTTCTCACCGGAAGAGACCAAAACTTTGAGACTCATGCGTCAGGACACTGGCGGCATAGACCTGTGAGGCAATACACGTGTACATACATACATATCATAACACATGGCTGCGAATGAGGATAATTTTCTCGACTTATATCTGAGCTGCGAACTTCAACGTTGTTCGAAAATGAAGAGACACTCACCAGCTCGACATCTGAGCCAAAATATTGCCAAATTTCTCACTGAAACAAACCTAAACTGAGAGACTCATGCGTCAGGACACTGGCGGCATATGCCTATGTGGCACTACACGTGTACATACAAACACATCAGAAAACATGGCTGCGAATGAGGATATTTTTCTCGACATATATCTGAGATGCGAACCTCAACGTTGTTCGAGAATGAAGAGACACTCACCAGCTCGACATCTGAGGAAAAATATTGCAAAATTTCTCACTGGAAAAAACCCAAACTGAGAGACTCATGCGTCAGGACACTGGCGGCATATGCCTATGTGCCAATACACGTGTACATACATACACATAAGAAAACATGGCTGCGAATGAGGATAATGTTCTCGACATATATCTGATCTGCGAACCTCAACGTTGTTCGAGAATGAAGTGACACTCACCAGCTCGACATCTGAGCCACAATATTGCCAAATTTCTCACTGGAACAAACCTAAACTGAGAGACTCATGCGTCAGGACACTGGCGGCATATGCCTATGTGACACTACACATGTACACGCATAAACATCAGAAAACATGGCTGCGAATGAGGATAATTTCATGAACTTATATCTGAGCTGCGAGCCTCAACGTTGTTCGAGAATGAAGAGACACTCACCAGCTCGACATCCGAGCCAAAATATTGCCAAATTTCTCACTGGAAAAAAACAAAAAACTGTGAGACTCATGCTTCTGGACACTGGCGACATAAGCCTATGCGGCAATACACGTGTACACGCATAAACATAAGAAAACATGGCTGCGAATGAGGATAATTTTATGAACTTATATCTGAGATGCGAACATCAACGTTGTTCGAGAATGAAGAGACACTCACCAGCTCGACATCTGAGCCAAAATATTGCCAACTTTCTCACCGGAAGAGACCAAAACTTTGAGACTCATGCGTCAGGATACTGGCGGCATAGACCTGTGAGGCAATACACGTGTACATACATACATATCATAACACATGGCTGCGAATGAGGATAATTTTCTCGACTTATATCTGAGCTGCGAACCTCAACGTTGTTCGAAAATGAAGAGACACTCACCGGCTCGACATCTGAGCCAAAATATTGCCAAATTTCTCACTGGAACAAACCTAAACTGAAAGACTCATGCGTCAGGACACTGGCGGCATATGCCTATGTGGCACTGCACGTGTACATACAAACACATCAGAAAACATGGCTGCGAATGAGGATATTTTTCTCGACATATATCTGAGATGCGAACCTCAACGTTGTTCGAGAATGAAGAGACACTCACCAGCTCGACATCTGAGGAAAAATATTGCAAAATTTCTCACTGGAAAAAACCCAAACTGAGAGACTCATGCGTCAGGACACTGGCGGCATATGCCTATGTGCCAATACACGTGTACATACATACACATGGCTGCGAATGAGGATAATGTTCTCGACATATATCTGATCTGCGAACCTCAACGTTGTTCGAGAATGAAAAGACACTCACCAGCTTGACATCTGAGCCTCAATATTGCCAAATTTCTCACTGGAACAAACCCAAACTGAGAGACTCATGCGTCAGGACACTGGCGGCATATGCCTATGTGCCAATACACGTGTACATACATACACATAAGAAAACATGGCTGCGAATGAGGATAATGTTCTCGACATATATCTGATCTGCGAACCTCAACGTTGTTCGAGAATGAAGAGACACTCACCAGCTCGACATCTGAGCTAAAATATTGCCAAATTTCTCACGGGAACAAACCTAAACTGAGAGACTCATGCGTCAGGACACTGGCGGCACATGCCTATGTGGCAATACACGTGTACATACAAACACATCAGAAAACATGGCTGCGAATGAGGATATTTTTCTCGACATATATCTGAGCTGCGAACCTCAACGTTGTTCGAGAATGAAGAGACACTCACCAGCTCGACATCTGAGCCACAATATTGCCAAATTTCTCACTGGAACAAACCTAAACTGAGAGACTCATGCGTCAGGACACTGGCGGCATATGCCTAAGTGACACTACACGTGTACACGCATAAACATCAGAAAACATGGCTGCGAATGAGGATAATTTCATGAACTTATATCTGAGTTGCGAGCCTCAACGTTGTTCGAGAATGAAGAGACACTCACCAGCTCGACATCCGACCCAAAATATTGCCAAATTTCTCACTGAAAAAAAACCAAAAACTGTGAGACTCATGCTTCTGGACACTGGCGACATAAGCCTATGCGGCAATACACGTGTACACGCATAAACATAAGAAAACATGGCTGCGAATGAGGATAATTTTATGAACTTATATCTGAGATGCGAACCTCAACGTTGTTCGAGAATGAAGAGACACTCACCAGCTCGACATCTGAGCCAAAATATTGCCAACTTTCCTACCGGAAGAGACCAAAACTTTGAGACTCATGCGTCAGGACACTGGCGGCATAGACCTGTGAGGCAATACACGTGTACATACATACATATCATAACACATGGCTGCGAATGAGGATATTTTTCTCGACATATATCTGATCTGCGAACCTCAACGTTGTTCGAGAATGAAGTGACACTCACCAGCTCGACATCTGAGCCACAATATTGCCAAATTTCTCACTGGAACAAACCTAAACTGAGAGACTCATGCGTCAGGACACTGGCGGCATATGCCTATGTGACACTACACATGTACACGCATAAACATCAGAAAACATGGCTGCGAATGAGGATAATTTCATGAACTTATATCTGAGCTGCGAGCCTCAACGTTGTTCGAGAATGAAGAGACACTCACCAGCTCGACATCCGAGCCAAAATATTGCCAAATTTCTCACTGGAAAAAAACAAAAAACTGTGAGACTCATGCTTCTGGACACTGGCGACATAAGCCTATGCGGCAATACACGTGTACACGCATAAACATAAGAAAACATGGCTGCGAATGAGGATAATTTTATGAACTTATATCTGAGATGCGAACATCAACGTTGTTCGAGAATGAAGAGACACTCACCAGCTCGACATCTGAGCCAAAATATTGCCAACTTTCTCACCGGAAGAGACCAAAACTTTGAGACTCATGCGTCAGGACACTGGCGGCATAGACCTGTGAGGCAATACACGTGTACATACATACATATCATAACACATGGCTGCGAATGAGGATAATTTTCTCGACTTATATCTGAGCTGCGAACCTCAACGTTGTTCGAAAATGAAGAGACACTCACCGGCTCGACATCTGAGCCAAAATATTGCCAAATTTCTCACTGGAACAAACCTAAACTGAAAGACTCATGCGTCAGGACACTGGCGGCATATGCCTATGTGGCACTGCACGTGTACATACAAACACATCAGAAAACATGGCTGCGAATGAGGATATTTTTCTCGACATATATCTGAGATGCGAACCTCAACGTTGTTCGAGAATGAAGAGACACTCACCAGCTCGACATCTGAGGAAAAATATTGCAAAATTTCTCACTGGAAAAAACCCAAACTGAGAGACTCATGCGTCAGGACACTGGCGGCATATGCCTATGTGCCAATACACGTGTACATACATACATATCATAACACATGGCTGCGAATGAGGATATTTTTCTCGACATATATCTGAGATGCGAACCTCAACGTTGTTCCAGAATGAAGAGACACTCACCAGCTCGACATCTGAGGAAAGATATTGCAAAATTTCTCACTGGAAAAAACCCAAACTGAGAGACTCATGCGTCAGGACACTGGCGGCATATGCCTATGTGCCAATACACGTGTACATACATACACATAATAAAACATGGCTGCGAATGAGGATAATGTTCTCGACATATTATATCTGATCTGCAAACCTCAACGTTGTTCGAGAATGAAGAGACACTCACCAGCTCGACATCTGAGCCAAAATATTGCCAACTTTCTCACCGGAAGAGACCAAAACTTTGAGACTCATGCGTCAGGACACTGGCGGCATATGCCTATGTGCCAATACACGTGTACATACATACACATAAGAAAACATGGCTGCGAATGAGGATAATGTTCTCGACATATTATATCTGATCTGCGAACCTCAACGTTGTTCGAGAATGAAGAGACACTCACCAGCTCGACATCTGAGCCAAAATATTGCCAACTTTCTCACCGGAAGAGACCAAAACTTTGAGACTCATGCGTCAGGACACTTGCGGCATAGACCTGTGAGGCAATACACGTGTACATACATACATATCATAACACATGGCTGCGAATGAGGATTATTTTCTCGACTTATATCTGAGCTGCGAACCTCAACGTTGTTCGAAAATGAAGAGACACTCACCAGCTCGACATCTGAGCCAAAATATTGCCAAATTTCTCACTGAAACAAACCTAAACTGAGAGACTCATGCGTCAGGACACTGGCGGCATATGCCTATGTGGCACTACACGTGTACATACAAACACATCAGAAAACATGGCTGCGAATGAGGATATTTTTCTCGACATATATCTGAGATGCGAACCTCAACGTTGTTCGAGAATGAAGAGACACTCACCAGCTCGACATCTGAGGAAAAATATTGCAAAATTTCTCACTGGAAAAAACCCAAACTGAGAGACTCATGCGTCAGGACACTGGCGGCATATGCCTATGTGCCAATACACGTGTACATACATACACATAAGAAAACATGGCTGCGAATGAGGATAATGTTCTCGACATATATCTGATCTGCGAACCTCAACGTTGTTCGAGAATGAAGAGACACTCACCAGCTTGACATCTGAGCCTCAATATTGCCAAATTTCTCACTGGAACAAACCCAAACTGAGAGACTCATGCGTCAGGACACTGGCGGCATATGCCTATGTGCCAATACACGTGTACATACATACACATAAGAAAACATGGCTGCGAATGAGGATAATGTTCTCGACATATATCTGATCTGCGAACCTCAACGTTGTTCGAGAATGAAGAGACACTCACCAGCTCGACATCTGAGCCAAAATATTGCCAAATTTCTCACGGGAACAAACCTAAACTGAGAGACTCATGCGTCAGGACACTGGCGGCACATGCCTATGTGGCAATACACGTGTACATACAAACACATCAGAAAACATGGCTGCGAATGAGGATATTTTTCTCGACATATATCTGAGCTGCGAACCTCAACGTTGTTCGAGAATGAAGAGACACTCACCAGCTCGACATCTGAGCCACAATATTGCCAAATTTCTCACTGGAACAAACCTAAACTGAGAGACTCATGCGTCAGGACACTGGCGGCATATGCCTATGTGACACTACACGTGTACACGCATAAACATCAGAAAACATGGCTGCGAATGAGGATAATTTCATGAACTTATATCTGAGTTGCGAGCCTCAACGTTGTTCGAGAATGAAGAGACACTCACCAGCTCGACATCCGACCCAAAATATTGCCAAATTTCTCACTGAAAAAAAAACAAAAACTGTGAGACTCATGCTTCTGGACACTGGCGACATAAGCCTATGCGGCAATACACGTGTACACGCATAAACATAAGAAAACATGGCTGCGAATGAGGATAATTTTATGAACTTATATCTGAGATGCGAACCTCAACGTTGTTCGAGAATGAAGAGACACTCACCAGCTCGACATCTGAGCCAAAATATTGCCAACTTTCCTACCGGAAGAGACCAAAACTTTGAGACTCATGCGTCAGGACACTGGCGGCATAGACCTGTGAGGCAATACACGTGTACATACATACATATCATAACACATGGCTGCGAATGAGGATATTTTTCTCGACATATATCTGAGATGCGAACCTCAACGTTGTTCCAGAATGAAGAGACACTCACCAGCTCGACATCTGAGGAAAGATATTGCAAAATTTCTCACTGGAAAAAACCCAAACTGAGAGACTCATGCGTCAGGACACTGGCGGCATATGCCTATGTGCCAATACACGTGTACATACATACACATAAGAAAACATGGCTGCGAATGAGGATAATGTTCTCGACATATTATATCTGATCTGCGAACCTCAACGTTGTTCGAGAATGAAGAGACACTCACCAGCTCGACATCTGAGCCAAAATATTGCCAACTTTCTCACCGGAAGAGACCAAAACTTTGAGACTCATGCGTCAGGACACTGGCGGCATATGCCTATGTGCCAATACACGTGTACATACATACACATAAGAAAACATGGCTGCGAATGAGGATAATGTTCTCGACATATTATATCTGATCTGCGAACCTCAACGTTGTTCGAGAATGAAGAGACACTCACCAGCTCGACATCTGAGCCAAAATATTGCCAACTTTCTCACCGGAAGAGACCAAAACTTTGAGACTCATGCGTCAGGACACTTGCGGCATAGACCTGTGAGGCAATACACGTGTACATACATACATATCATAACACATGGCTGCGAATGAGGATAATTGTCTCGACTTATATCTGAGCTGCGAACCTCAACGTTGTTCGAAAATGAAGAGACACTCACCAGCTCGACATCTGAGCCAAAATATTTCAAAATTTCTCACTGGAACAAACCTAAACTGAGAGACTCATGCGTCAGGACACTGGCGGCATATGCCTATGTGGCACTACACGTGTACATACAAACACATCAGAAAACATGGCTGCGAATGAGGATATTTTTCTCGACATGTATCTGAGATGCGAACCTCAACGTTGTTCGAGAATGAAGAGACACTCACCAGCTCGACATCTGAGGAAAAATATTGCAAAATTTCTCACTGGAAAAAACCCAAACTGAGAGACTCATGCGTCAGGACACTGGCGGCATATGCCTATGTGCCAATACACGTGTACATACATACACATAAGAAAACATGGCTGCGAATGAGGATAATGTTCTCGACATATATCTGATCTGCGAACCTCAACGTTGTTCGAGAATGAAGAGACACTCACCAGCTCGACATCTGAGCCAAAATATTGCCAAATTTCTCACGGGAAAAACCCCAAACTGAGAGACTCATGCGTCAGGACACTGGCGGCATATGCCTATGTGCCAATACACGTGTACATACATACACATAAGAAAACATGGCTGCGAATGAGGATAATGTTCTCGACATATATCTGATCTGCGAACCTCAACGTTGTTCGAGAATGAAGAGACACTCACCAGCTCGACATCTGAGCCAAAATATTGCCAACTTTCTCACCGGAAGAGACCAAAACTTTGAGACTCATGCGTCAGGACACTGGCGGCATAGACCTGTGAGGCAATACACGTGTACATACATACATATCATAACACATGGCTGCGAATGAGGATAATTTTCTCGACTTATATCTGAGCTGCGAACCTCAACGTTGTTCGAAAATGAAGAGACACTCACCAGCTCGACATCTGAGCCAAAATATTGCCAAATTTCTCACTGAAACAAACCTAAACTGAGAGACTCATGCGTCAGGACACTGGCGGCATATGCCTATGTGGCACTACACGTGTACATACAAACACATCAGAAAACATGGCTGCGAATGAGGATATTTTTCTCGACATATATCTGAGATGCGAACCTCAACGTTGTTCGAGAATGAAGAGACACTCACCAGCTCGACATCTGAGGAAAAATATTGCAACATTTCTCACTGGAAAAAACCCAAACTGAGAGACTCATGCGTCAGGACACTGGCGGCATATGCCTATGTGCCAATACACGTGTACATACATACACATCAGAAAACATGGCTGCGAATGAGGATATATTTGTCTACTTATATTTGAGCTGCGAGCCTCAACGTTGTTCGAGAATGAAGAGACACTCACCAGTCCGATATCTGAGCAAAATATTGCTCAGGAGGGAAAAACGAAAGAAATGAGAGACTCATGCGTCAGGACACTGGCGGCATAGGCCTATGTGGCAATACACGTGTACATACATACACATAAGAAAACATGGCTGCGAATGAGGATAATGTTCTCGACATATATCTGATCTGCGAACCTCAACGTTGTTCGAGAATGAAGAGACACTCACCAGCTCGACATCTAAGCCAAAATATTGCCAAATTTCTGACTGGAAAAAACCCAAACTGAGAGACTCATGCGTCAGGACACTGGCGGCATATGCCTATGTGCCAATACACGTGTACATACATACACATAAGAAAACATGGCTGCGAATGAGGATACTGTTCTCGACATATATCTGATCTGCGAACCTCAACGTTGTTCGAGAATGAAGAGACACTCACCAGCTCGACACCTGAGCCACAATATTGCCAAATTTCTCACTGGAACAAACCTAAACTGAGAGACTCATGCGTCAGGACACTGGCGGCATATGCCTATGTGACACTACACGTGTACACGCATAAACATCAGAAAACATGGCTGCGAATGAGGATAATTTTATGAACTTATATCTGAGCTGCGAGCCTCAACGTTGTTCGAGAATGAAGAGACACTCACCAGCTCGACATCCGAGCCAAAATATTGCCAAATTTCTCACTGGAAAAAACCCAAAACTGTGAGACTCATGCTTCTGGACACTGGCGACATAAGCCTATGCGGCAATGCACGTGTACACGCATAAACATAAGAAAACATGGCTGCGAATGAGGATAATTTTATGAACTTATATCTGAGATGCGAACCTCAACGTTGTTCGAGAATGAAGAGACACTCACCAGCTCGACATCTGAGGAATAATATTGCAAAATTTCTCACTGGAAAAAACCCAAACTGAGAGACTCATGCGTCAGGACACTGGCGGGATATGCCTATGTGCCAATACACGTGTACACGCACGTTTGTTTATGGTGTAAATCGAGGAGTTTCCTTTGTTCCTCTCGAAAATTTCCTTTGTTTGTACTCTAACGTTTTTCGACGGCTCTCATTGGTTTTGTACACGAATCTCAATCGAGGTCGTCCTCGATTCTAACCCTAACCCCAATTCACCTTCGTGTCGCCAGGTATGTGTCCTCGATTTACACCATAAACAGACGCATACATACATACACATAAGAAAACATGGCTGCGAATGAGGATAATGTTCTCGACATATATCTGATCTGCGAACCTTAACGTTGTTCGAGAATGAAGAGACACTCACCAGCTCGACATCTGAGCCAAAATATTGCCAAATTTCTCACCGGAAGAGACCAAAACTTTGAGACTCATGCGTCAGGACACTGGCGGCATAGGCCTGTGAGGCAATACACGTGTACATACATACATATCATAACACATGGCTGCGAATGAGGATAATTTTCTCGACTTATATCTGAGCTGCGAACCTCAACGTTGTTGGAGAATGAAGAGACACTCACCAGCTCGACATCTGAGCCAAAATATTGCAACATTTCTCACTGGAAAAAAACCAAACTGAGAGACTCATGCGTCAGGACACTGGCGGCATATGCCTATGTTGCAATACACGTGTACATACATACACATCAGAAAACATGGCTGCGAATGAGGATAATTTTCTCGACATATATCTGAGCCGCGAGCCTCAACGTTGTTCGAGAATGAAGAGACACTCACCAGCTCGACATCCGAGCCAAAATATTGCCAAATTTCTCACTGGAAAAAACCCAAACTGAGAGACTCATGCGTCAGGATACTGGCGGCATAGGCATATGTGGCAATACACGTGTACATACATACACAACAGAAAACATGGCTGCGAATGAGGATAATGTTCTCGACATATATCTGAGCTGCGAACCTCAACGTTGTTCGAGAATGAAGAGACACTCACCAGCTCGACATCTGAGCCAAAATATTGCCAAATTTCTCACTGGAACAAACCTAAACTGAGAGACTCATGCGTCAGGACACTGGCGGCATATGCCTATGTGGCACTACACGTGTACATACAAACACATCAGAAAACATGGCTGCGAATGAGGATATTTTTCTCGATATATATCTGAGCTGCGAGCCTCAACGTTGTTCGAAAATGAAGAGACACTCACCAGCTCGACATCCGAGCCAAAATATTGCCAAATTTCTCACTGGAAAAAAAAACCTGCGAGACTCATGCTGCTGGACACTGGCGACATGATAATGTTCTCGACATGTATCTGAGCTGCGAACCTCGTCGTTGTTCGAGAATGAAGGGACACTCACCAGCTCGACATCTGAGCCAAAATATTGCCAAATTTCTCACGGGAACAAACCTAAACTGAGAGACTCATGCGTCAGGACACTGGCGGCATATGCCTATGTGGCAATACACGTGTACTTACAAACACATCAGAAAACATGGCTGCGAATGAGGATATTTTTTCGACATATATCTGAGCTGCGAACCTCAACGTTGTTGGAGAATGAAGAGACATTCACAACCTCCACATCTGAGCTAACATCGCCAAAATTCTCACAGGAAGAGACCAAAACTTTGAGACTCATGGCTCAGGACACTGTAGGCATAGGCCTATGCGGCAATACACGTGTACACGCATAAACATAAGAAAACATGTCTGCGAATAAGGATAATTTTATGAACTTATATCTGAGCGGCGAACCTCAACGTTGTTCGAGAATGAAGAGACACTCGCCAGCTCGACATCTGAGCCAAAATATTTCCAAATTTCTCACTGGAAAAAACCCAAACTGTGAGACTCATGCGTCAGGACACTGGCGGCATAGGCCTCCGAGGCAATACACGTGTACATCCATACACATAAGAAAACATGGCTGCGAATGAGGATAATTTTCTCGTCTTATATCTGAGCTGCCAACCTCAACGATGTTCGAGAATGAAGAGACACCCACCAGCTCGACATCTGAGCCAAAATATTGCCAAATTTTTCACTGGAACAAACCTAAACTGAGAGACTCATGCGTCAGGACACTGGCGGCATATGCCTATGTGGCAATACACGTGTACATACATACACATCAGAAAACATGGCTGCGAATGAGGATATTTTTGTCGACATATATCTGAGCTGCGAGCCTCAACGTTGTTTGAGAATGAAGAGACACTCACCAGCTCGACATCTGTGCCAAAATATTGCCAAATTTCTCACTGGAAAAAAAACAACTGTGAGACTCATGCTTCTGGACACTGGCGACATCAGCCTATGCGGCAATACACGTGTACACGCATAAACATAAGAAAACATGGCTGCGAATGAGGATAATTTTATGAACTTATATCTGAGCTGCGAGCCTCAACGTTGTTCGAGAATGAAGAGACATTCACCAGCTCGACATCCGAGCCAAAATATTGCCAAATTTCTCACTGGAAAAAAACACAAAACTGTGAGACTCATGCTTCTGGACACTGGCGACATAAGCCTATGCGGCAATACACGTGTACACGCATAAACATAAGAAAACATGGCTGCGAATGAGGATAATTTTATGAACTTATATCTGAGATGCGAACCTCAACGTTGTTCGAGAATGAAGAGAAACTCACCAGCTCGACATCTGAGCCAAAATATTGCCAAATTTCTCACGGGAACAAACCTAAACTGAGAGACTCATGCGTCAGGACACTGGCGGCATATGCCTATGTGCCAATACACGTGTACATACATACACATAAGAAAACATGGCTGCGAATGAGGATATTTTTCTCGACATATATCTGAGCTGCGAACCTCAACGTTGTTCGAGAATGAAGAGACACTCACCAGCTCGACATCTGAGCCACAATATTGCCAAATTTCTCACTGGAACAAACCTAAACTGAGAGACTCATGCGTCAGGACACTGGCGGCATATGCCTATGTGACACTACACGTGTACACGCATAAACATCAGAAAACATGGCTGCGAATGAGGATAATTTTATGAACTTATATCTGAGCTGCGAGCCTCAACGTTGTTCGAGAATGAAGAGACATTCACCAGCTCGACATCCGAGCCAAAATATTG
Source organism: Crossaster papposus (assembly GCA_037893245.1). NCBI lineage: Eukaryota > Metazoa > Echinodermata > Asteroidea > Velatida > Solasteridae > Crossaster > Crossaster papposus. The sequence continues at coordinate 250,972 of JBAIAA010000149.1, forward strand.
CCAAATTTCTCACTGGAAAAAAACACAAAACTGTGAGACTCATGCTTCTGGACACTGGCGACATAAGCCTATGCGGCAATACACGTGTACACGCATAAACATAAGAAAACATGGCTGCGAATGAGGATAATTTTATGAACTTATATCTGAGATGCGAACCTCAACGTTGTTCGAGAATGAAGAGACACTCACCAGCTCGACATCTGAGCCAAAATATTGCCAACTTTCTCACCGGAAGAGACCAAAACTTTGAGACTCATGCGTCAGGACACTGGCGGCATAGACCTGTGAGGCAATACACGTGTACATACATACATATCATAACACATGGCTGCGAATGAGGATAATTTTCTCGACTTATATCTGAGCTGCGAACCTCAACGTTGTTCGAAAATGAAGAGACACTCACCAGCTCGACATCTGAGCCAAAATATTGCCAAATTTCTCACTGGAACAAACCTAAACTGAGAGACTCATGCGTCAGGACACTGGCGGCATATGCCTATGTGGCACTACACGTGTACATACAAACACATCAGAAAACATGGCTGCGAATGAGGATATTTTTCTCGACATATATCTGAGATGCGAACCTCAACGTTGTTCGAGAATGAAGAGACACTCACCAGCTCGACATCTGAGGAAAAATATTGCAAAATTTCTCACTGGAAAAAACCCGAACTGAGAGACTCATGCCTCAGGACACTGGCGGCATATGCCTATGTGCCAATACACGTGTACATACATACACATAAGAAAACATGGCTGCGAATGAGGATAATGTTCTCGACATATATCTGATCTGCGAACCTCAACGTTGTTCGAGAATGAAGAGACACTCACCAGCTCGACATCTGAGCCAAAATATTGCCAAATTTCTCACGGGAACAAACCTAAACTGAGAGACTCATGCGTCAGGACACTGGCGGCATATGCCTATGTGGCACTACACGTGTACATACAAACACATCAGAAAACATGGCTGCGAATGAGGATATTTTTCTCGACATATATCTGAGCTGCTAGCCTCAACGTTGTTCGAGAATGAAGAGACACTCACCAGCTCGACATCCGAGCCAAAATATTGCCAAATTTCTCACTAAAAAAACCCCCAAACTGAGAGACTCATGCGTCAGGACACTGGCGGCATATGCCTATGTGGCAATACACGTGTACATACATACACATCAGAAAACATGGCTGCGAATGAGGATATTTTTGTCGACATATATCTGAGCTGCGAGCCTCAACGTTGTTTGAGAATGAAGAGACATTCACCAGCTCGACATCTGTGCCAAAATATTGCCAAATTTCTCACTGGAAAAAAAACAACTGTGAGACTCATGCTTCTGGACACTGGCGACATCAGCCTATGCGGCAATACACGTGTACACGCATAAACATAAGAAAACATGGCTGCGAATGAGGATAATTTTATGAACTTATATCTGAGATGCGAACCTCAACGTTGTTCGAGAATGAAGAGAAACTCACCAGCTCGACATCTGAGCCAAAATATTGCCAAATTTCTCACGGGAACAAACCTAAACTGAGAGACTCATGCGTCAGGACACTGGCGGCATATGCCTAAGTGCCAATACACGTGTACATACATACACATAAGAAAACATGGCTGCGAATGAGGATAATGTTCTCGACATATATCTGATCTGCGAAGCTCAACGTTGTTCGAGAATGAAGAGACACTCCCCAGCTCGACATCTGAGCCAAAATATTGCCAAATTTCACACGGGAACAAACCTAAACTGAGAGACTCATGCGTCAGGACACTGGCGGCACATGCCTATGTGGCAATACACGTGTACATACAAACACATCAGAAAACATGGCTGCGAATGAGGATATTTTTCTCGACATATATCTGAGCTGCGAACCTCAACGTTGTTCGAGAATGAAGAGACACTCACCAGCTCGACATCTGAGCCACAATATTGCCAAATTTCTCACTGGAACAAACCTAAACTGAGAGACTCATGCGTCAGGACACTGGCGGCATATGCCTATGTGACACTACACGTGTACACGCATAAACATCAGAAAACATGGCTGCGAATGAGGATAATTTTATGAACTTATATCTGAGCTGCGAGCCTCAACGTTGTTCGAGAATGAAGAGACATTCACCAGCTCGACATCCGAGCCAAAATATTGCCAAATTTCTCTCTGAAAAAAAACACAAAACTGTGAGACTCATGCTTCTGGACACTGGCGACATAAGCCTATGCGGCAATACACGTGTACACGCATAAACATAAGAAAACATGGCTGCGAATGAGGATAATTTTATGAACTTATATCTGAGATGCGAACCTCAACGTTGTTCGAGAATGAAGAGACACTCACCAGCTCGACATCTGAGCCAAAATATTGCCAACTTTCTCACCGGAAGAGACCAAAACTTTGAGACTCATGCGTCAGGACAATGGCGGCATAGACCTGTGAGGCAATACACGTGTACATACATACATATCATAACACATGGCTGCGAATGAGGATAATTTTCTCGACTTATATCTGAGCTGCGAACCTCAACGTTGTTCGAAAATGAAGAGACACTCACCAGCTCGACATCTGAGCCAAAATATTGCCAAATTTCTCACTGGAACAAACCTAAACTGAGAGACTCATGCGTCAGGACACTGGCGGCATATGCCTATGTGGCACTACACGTGTACACACAAACACATCAGAAAACATGGCTGCGAATGAGGATATTTTTCTCGACATATATCTGAGATGCGAACCTCAACGTTGTTCGAGAATGAAGAGACACTCACCAGCTCGACATCTGAGGAAAAATATTGCAAAATTTCTCACTGGAAAAAACCCAAACTGAGAGACTCATGCCTCAGGACACTGGCGGCATATGCCTATGTGCCAATACACGTGTACATACATACACATAAGAAAACATGGCTGCGAATGAGGATAATGTTCTCGACATATATCTGATCTGCGAACCTCAACGTTGTTCGAGAATGAAGAGACACTCACCAGCTCGACATCTGAGCCAAAATAATGCCAACTTTCTCACCGGAAGAGACCAAAACTTTGAGACTCATGCGTCAGGACACTGGCGGCATAGACCTGTGAGGCAATACACGTGTACATACATACATATCATAACACATGGCTGCGAATGAGGATAATTTTCTCGACTTATATCTGAGCTGCGAACCTCAACGTTGTTCGAAAATGAAGAGACACTCACCAGCTCGACATCTGAGCCAAAATATTGCCAAATTTCTCACTGGAAAAAACCCAAACTGAGAGACTCATGCGTCAGGACACTGGCGGCATATGCCTATGTGGCACTACACGTGTACATACAGACACATCAGAAAACATGGCTGCGAATGAGGATATTGTTCTCGACATATATCTGAGATGCGAACCTCAACGTTGTTTGAGAATGAAGAGACACTCACCAGCTCGACATCTGAGGAAAAATATTGCAAAATTTCTCACTGGAAAAAACCCAAACTGAGAGACTCATGCGTCACGACACTGGCGGCATATGCCTATGTGCCAATACACGTGTACATACATACACATAAGAAAACATGGCTGCGAATGAGGATAATGTTCTCGACATATATCTGATCTGCGAACCTCAACGTTGTTCGAGAATGAAGAGACACTCACCAGCTTGACATCTGAACCAAAATATTGCCAAATTTATCACGGGAACAAACCTAAACTGAGAGACTCATGCGTCAGGACACTGGCGGCACATGCCTATGTGGCAATACACGTGTACATACAAACACATCAGAAAACATGGCTGCGAATGAGGATATTTTTCTCGACATATATCTGAGCTGCGAACCTCAACGTTGTTCGAGAATGAAGAGACACTCACCAGCTCGACATCTGAGCCACAATATTGCCAAATTTCTCACTGGAACAAACCTAAACTGGGAGACTCATGCGTCAGGACACTGGCGGCATATGCCTATGTGACACTACACGTGTACACGCATAAACATCAGAAAACATGGCTGCGAATGAGGATAATTTTATGAACTTATATCTGAGCTGCGAGCCTCAACGGTGTTCGAGAATGAAGAGACACTCACCAGCTCGACATCCGAGCCAAAATATTGCCAAATTTCTCACTGGAAAAAAAAAAAAACCTGTGAGACTCATGCTTCTGGACACTGGCGACATAAGCCTATGCGACAATACACGTGTACACGCATAAACATAAGAAAACATGGCTGCGAATGAGGATAATTTTATGAACTTATATCTGATCTGCGAACCTCAACGTTGTTCGAGAATGAAGAGACACTCACCAGCTCGACATCTGAGCCAAAATATTGCCAACTTTCTCACTGGAAGAGACCAAAACTTTGAGACTCATGCGTCAGGACACTGGCGGCATAGACATGTGAAGCAATACACGTGTACATACATACATATCATAACACATGGTTGCGAATGAGGATAATTTTCTCGACTTATATCTGAGCTGCGAACCTCAACGTTGTTCGAAAATGAAGAGACACTCACCAGCTCGACATCTGAGCCAAAATATTGCTAAATTTCTCACTGGAACAAACCTAAACTGAGAGACTCATGCGTCAGGACACTGGCGGCATATGCCTATGTGACACTACACGTGTAAACGCATAAACATCAGAAAACATGGCTGCGAATGAGGATAATTTTATGAACTTATATCTGAGCTGCGAGCCTCAACGTTGTTCGAGAATGAAGAGACACTCACCAGCTCGACATCCGAGCCAAAATATTGCCAAATTTCTCACTGGAAAAAAAACCAAAACTGTGAGACTCATGCTTCTGGACACTGGCGACATAAGCCTATGCGGCAATACACGTGTACACGCATAAACATAAGAAAACATGGCTGAGAATGAGGATAATTTTATGAACTTATATCTGAGATGCGAACCTCAACGTTGTTCGAGAATGAAAAGACACTCACCAGCTCGACATCTGAGCCAAAATATTGCCAACTTTCTCACCGGAAGAGACCAAAACTTTGAGACTCATGCGTCAGGACACTGGCGGCATAGACCTGTGAGGCAATACACGTGTACATACATACATATCATAACACGTGGCTGCGAATGAGGATAATTTTCTCGACTTATATCTGAGCTGCGAACCTCAACGTTGTTCGAAAATGAAGAGACACTCACCAGCTCAACATCTGAGCCAAAATATTGACAAATTTCTCACTGGAACAAACCTAAACTGAGAGACTCATGCGTCAGGACACTGGCGGCATATGCCTATGTGGCACTACACGTGTACATACAAACACATCAGAAAACATGGCTGCGAATGAGGATATTTTTCTCGACATATATCTGAGATGCGAACCTCAACGTTGTTCGAGAATGAAGAGACACTCACCAGCTCGACATCTGAGGAATAATATTGCAAAATTTCTCACTGGAAAAAACCCAAACTGAGAGACTCATGCGTCAGGACACTGGCGGCATATGCCTATGTGCCAATACACGTGTACATACATTCATACACATAAGAAAACATGGCTGCGAATGAGGATAATGTTCTCGACATATATCTGATCTGCGAACCTCAACGTTGTTCGAGAATGAAGAGACACTCACCAGCTCGACATCTGAGCCAAAATATTGCCAAATTTCTCACCGGAAGAGACCAAAACTTTGAGACTCATGCGTCAGGACACTGGCGGCATAGGCCTGTGAGGCAATACACGTGTACATACATACATATCATAACACATGGCTGCGAATGAGGATATTTTTCTCGACATATATCTGAGATGCGAACCTCAACGTTGTTCGAGAATGAAGAGACACTCACCAGCTCGACATCTGAGGAAAAATATTGCAAAATTTCTCACTGGAAAAAACCCAACTGAGAGACTCATGCGTCAGGACACTGGCGGCATATGCCTATGTGCCAATACACGTGTACATACATACACATAAGAAAACATAGCTGCGAATGAGGATAATGTTCTCGACATATATCTGATCTGCGAACCTCAACGTTGTTCGAAAATGAAGAGACACTCACCAGCTCGACATCTGAACCAAAATATTGCCAAATTTATCACGGGAACAAACCTAAACTGAGAGACTCATGCGTCAGGACACTGGCGGCATAGGCCTGTGAGGCAATACACGTGTACATACATACATATCATAACACATGGCTGCGAATGAGGATAATTTTCTCGACTTATATCTGAGCTGCGAACCTCAACGTTGTTGGAGAATGAAGAGACACTCACCAGCTCGACATCTGAGCCAAAATATTGCAAAATTTCTCACTGAAAAAACAACAAACTGAGAGACTCACGCGTCAGGATACTGGCGGCATAGGCATATGTGGCAATACACGTGTACATACATACACAACAGAAAACATGGCTGCGAATGAGGATAATGTTCTCGACATATATCTGAGCTGCGAACCTCAACGTTGTTCGAGAATGAAGAGACACTCACCAGCTCGACATCTGAGCCACAATATTGCCAAATTTCTCACTGGAACAAACCTAAACTGAGAGACTCATGCGTCAGGACACTGGCGGCATATGCCTATGTGACACTACACGTGTACACGCATAAACATCAGAAAACATGGCTGCGAATGAGGATAATTTTATGAACTTATATCTGAGCTGCGAGCCTCAACGTTGTTCGAGAATGAAGAGACACTCACCAGCTCGACATCCGAGCCAAAATATTGCCAAATTTCTCACTGGAAAAAAAACCAAAACTGTGAGACTCATGCTTCTGGACACTGGCGGCATAAGCCTATGCGGCAATACACGTGTACACGCATAAACATAAGAAAACATGGCTGCGAATGAGGATAATTTTATGAACTTATATCTGAGATGCGAACCTCAACGTTGTTCGAGAATGAAGAGACACTCACCAGCTCGACATCTGAGCCAAAATATTGCCAACTTTCTCACCGGAAGAGACCAAAACTTTGAGACTCATGCGTCAGGACACTGGCGGCATAGACCTGTGAGGCAATACACGTGTACATACATACATATCATAACACATGGCTGCGAATGAGGATAATTTTCTCGACTTATATCTGAGCTGCGAACCTCAACGTTGTTCGAAAATGAAGAGACACTCACCAGCTCGACATCTGAGCCAAAATATTGCCAAATTTCTCACTGGAACAAACCTAAACTGAGAGACTCATGCGTCAGGACACTGGCGGCATATGCCTATGTGGCACTACACGTGTACATACAAACACATCAGAAAACATGGCTGCGAATGAGGATATTTTTCTCGACATATATCTGAGATGCGAACCTCAACGTTGTTCGAGAATGAAGAGACACTCACCAGCTCGACATCTGAGGAAAAATATTGCAAAATTTCTCACTGGAAAAAAACCAAACTGAGAGACTCATGCCTCAGGACACTGGCGGCATATGCCTATGTGCCAATACACGTGTACATACATACACATAAGAAAACATGGCTGCGAATGAGGATAATGTTCTCGACATATATCTGATCTGCGAACCTCAACGTTGTTTGAGAATGAAAAGACACTCACCAGCTCGACATCTGAGCCAAAATATTGCCAAATTTCTCACGGGAACAAACGTAAACTGAGAGACTCATGCGTCAGGACACTGGCGGCACATGCCTATGTGGCAATACACGTGTACATACAAACACATCAGAAAACATGGCTGCGAATGAGGATAATGTTCTCGACATATATCTGATCTGCGAACCTCAACGTTGTTCGAGAATGAAGAGACACTCACCAGCTCGACATCTGAGCCAAAATATTGCCAACTTTCTCACCGGAAGAGACCAAAACTTTGAGACTCATGCGTCAGGACACTGTCGGCATAGACCTGTGAGGCAATACACGTGTACATACATACATATCATAACACATGGCTGCGAATGGGGATAATTTTCTCGACTTATATCTGAGCTGCGAACCTCAACGTTGTTCGAGAATGAAGAGACACTCACCAGCTCGACATCTGAGCCAAAATATTGCCAAATTTCTCACTGGAAAAAAACCAAACTGAGAGACTCATGCGTCAGGACACTGGCGGCATATGCCTATGTGCCAATACACGTGTACATACATACACATAAGAAAACATGGCTGCGAATGAGGATAATGTTCTCGACATATATCTGATCTGCGAACCTCAACGTTGTTTGAGAATGAAGAGACACTCACCAGCTCGACATCTGAGCCAAAATATTGCCAAATTTCTCACGGGAACAAACGTAAACTGAGAGACTCATGCGTCAGGACACTGGCGGCACATGCCTATGTGGCAATACACGTGTACATACAAACACATCAGAAAACATGGCTGCGAATGAGGATAATGTTCTCGACATATATCTGATCTGCGAACCTCAACGTTGTTCGAGAATGAAGAGACACTCACCAGCTCGACATCTGAGCCAAAATATTGCCAACTTTCTCACCGGAAGAGACCAAAACTTTGAGACTCATGCGTCAGGACACTGTCGGCATAGACCTGTGAGGCAATACACGTGTACATACATACATATCATAACACATGGCTGCGAATGGGGATAATTTTCTCGACTTATATCTGAGCTGCGAACCTCAACGTTGTTCGAGAATGAAGAGACACTCACCAGCTCGACATCTGAGCCAAAATATTGCCAAATTTCTCACTGGAAAAAAACCAAACTGAGAGACTCATGCGTCAGGACACTGGCGGCATATGCCTATGTGCCAATACACGTGTACATACATACACATAAGAAAACATGGCTGCGAATGAGGATAATGTTCTCGACATATATCTGATCTGCGAACCTCAACCTTGTTCGAGAATGAAGAGACACTCACCAGCTCGACATCTGAACCAAAATATTGCCAAATTTATCACGGGAACAAACCTAAACTGAGAGACTCATGCGTCAGGACACTGGCGGCACATGCCTATGTGGCAATACACGTGTACATACAAACACATCAGAAAACATGGCTGCGAATGAGGATATTTTTCTCGACATATATCTGAGCTGCGAACCTCAACGTTGTTCGAGAATGAAGAGACACTCACCAGCTCGACATCCGAGCCAAAATATTGCCAAATTTCTCACTGGAAAAAACCCAAACTGAGAGACTCACGCGTCAGGATACTGGCGGCATAGGCATATGTGGCAATACACGTGTACATACATACACAACAGAAAACATGGCTGCGAATGAGGATAATGTTCTCGACATATATCTGAGCTGCGAACCTCAACGTTGTTCGAGAATGAAGAGACACTCACCAGCTCGACATCTGAGCCACAATATTGCCAAATTTCTCACTGGAACAAACCTAAACTGAGAGACTCATGCGTCAGGACACTGGCGGCATATGCCTATGTGACACTACACGTGTACACGCATAAACATCAGAAAACATGGCTGCGAATGAGGATAATTTTATGAACTTATATCTGAGCTGCGAGCCTCAACGTTGTTCGAGAATGAAGAGACACTCACCAGCTCGACATCCGAGCCAAAATATTGCCAAATTTCTCACTGGAAAAAAAAACCAAAACTGTGAGACTCATGCGTCAGAACACTGGCGGCATAGACCTGTGAGGCAATACACGTGTACATACATACATATCATAACACATGGCTGCGAATGAGGATAATTTTCTCGACTTATATCTGAGCTGCGAACCTCAACGTTGTTCGAAAATGAAGAGACACTCACCAGCTCGACATCTGAGCCAAAATATTGCCAAATTTCTCACTGGAACAAACCTAAACTGAGAGACTCATGCGTCAGGACACTGGCGGCATATGCCTATGTGGCACTACACGTGTACATACAAACACATCAGAAAACATGGCTGCGAATGAGGATATTTTTCTCGACATATATCTGAGATGCGAACCTCAACGTTGTTCGAGAATGAAGAGACACTCACCAGCTCGACATCTGAGGAAAAATATTGCAAAATTTCTCACTGGAAAAAACCCAAACTGAGAGACTCATGCCTCAGGACACTGGCGGCATATGCCTATGTGCCAATACACGTGTACATACATACACATAAGAAAACATGGCTGCGAAGGAGGATAATGTTCTCGACATATATCTGATCTGCGAACCTCAACGTTGTTCGAGAATGAAGAGACACTCACCAGCTCGACATCTGAGCCAAAATATTGCCAAATTTCTCACGGGAACAAACGTAAACTGAGAGACTCATGCGTCAGGACACTGGCGGCACATGCCTATGTGGCAATACACGTGTACATACAAACACATCAGAAAACATGGCTGCGAATGAGGATAATGTTCTCAACATATATCTGATCTGCGAACCTCAACGTTGTTCGAGAATGAAGAGACACTCACCAGCTCGACATCTGAGCCAAAATATTGCCAACTTTCTCACCGGAAGAGACCAAAACTTTGAGACTCATGCGTCAGGACACTGGCGGCATAGACCTGTGAGGCAATACACGTGTACATACATACATATCATAACACATGGCTGCGAATGAGGATAATTTTCTCGACTTATATCTGAGCTGCGAGCCTCAACGTTGTTCGAGAATGAAGAGACACTCACCAGCTCGACATCTGAGCCAAAATATTGCCAAATTTCTCACTGGAAAAAAACCAAACTGAGAGACTCATGCGTCAGGACACTGGCGGCATATGCCTATGTGGCACTACACGTGTACATACAGACACATCAGAAAACATGGCTGCGAATGAGGATATTTTTCTCGACATATATCTGAGATGCGAACCTCAACCTTGTTCGAGAATGAAGAGACACTCACCAGCTCGACATCTGAACCAAAATATTGCCAAATTTATCACGGGAACAAACCTAAACTGAGAGACTCATGCGTCAGGACACTGGCGGCACATGCCTATGTGGCAATACACGTGTACATACAAACACATCAGAAAACATGGCTGCGAATGAGGATATTTTTCTCGACATATATCTGAGCTGCGAACCTCAACGTTGTTCGAGAATGAAGAGACACTCACCAGCTCGACATCCGAGCCAAAATATTGCCAAATTTCTCACTGGAAAAAACCCAAACTGAGAGACTCACGCGTCAGGATACTGGCGGCATAGGCATATGTGGCAATACACGTGTACATACATACACAACAGAAAACATGGCTGCGAATGAGGATAATGTTCTCGACATATATCTGAGCTGCGAACCTCAACGTTGTTCGAGAATGAAGAGACACTCACCAGCTCGACATCTGAGCCACAATATTGCCAAATTTCTCACTGGAACAAACCTAAACTGAGAGACTCATGCGTCAGGACACTGGCGGCATATGCCTATGTGACACTACACGTGTACACGCATAAACATCAGAAAACATGGCTGCGAATGAGGATAATTTTATGAACTTATATCTGAGCTGCGAGCCTCAACGTTGTTCGAGAATGAAGAGACACTCACCAGCTCGACATCCGAGCCAAAATATTGCCAAATTTCTCACTGGAAAAAAAAACCAAAACTGTGAGACTCATGCGTCAGGACACTGGCGGCATAGACCTGTGAGGCAATACACGTGTACATACATACATATCATAACACATGGCTGCGAATGAGGATAATTTTCTCGACTTATATCTGAGCTGCGAACCTCAACGTTGTTCGAAAATGAAGAGACACTCACCAGCTCGACATCTGAGCCAAAATATTGCCAAATTTCTCACTGGAACAAACCTAAACTGAGAGACTCATGCGTCAGGACACTGGCGGCATATGCCTATGTGGCACTACACGTGTACATACAAACACATCAGAAAACATGGCTGCGAATGAGGATATTTTTCTCGACATATATCTGAGATGCGAACCTCAACGTTGTTCGAGAATGAAGAGACACTCACCAGCTCGACATCTGAGGAAAAATATTGCAAAATTTCTCACTGGAAAAAACCCAAACTGAGAGACTCATGCCTCAGGACACTGGCGGCATATGCCTATGTGCCAATACACGTGTACATACATACACATAAGAAAACATGGCTGCGAAGGAGGATAATGTTCTCGACATATATCTGATCTGCGAACCTCAACGTTGTTCGAGAATGAAGAGACACTCACCAGCTCGACATCTGAGCCAAAATATTGCCAAATTTCTCACGGGAACAAACGTAAACTGAGAGACTCATGCGTCAGGACACTGGCGGCACATGCCTATGTGGCAATACACGTGTACATACAAACACATCAGAAAACATGGCTGCGAATGAGGATAATGTTCTCGACATATATCTGATCTGCGAACCTCAACGTTGTTCGAGAATGAAGAGACACTCACCAGCTCGACATCTGAGCCAAAATATTGCCAACTTTCTCACCGGAAGAGACCAAAACTTTGAGACTCATGCGTCAGGACACTGGCGGCATAGACCTGTGAGGCAATACACGTGTACATACATACATATCATAACACATGGCTGCGAATGAGGATAATTTTCTCGACTTATATCTGAGCTGCGAACCTCAACGTTGTTCGAAAATGAAGAGACACTCACCAGCTCGACATCTGAGCCAAAATATTGCCAAATTTCTCACTGGAAAAAAACCAAACTGAGAGACTCATGCGTCAGGACACTGGCGGCATATGCCTATGTGGCACTACACGTGTACATACAGACACATCAGAAAACATGGCTGCGAATGAGGATATTTTTCTCGACATATATCTGAGATGCGAACCTCAACGTTGTTCGAGAATGAAGAGACACTCACCAGCTCGACATCTGAGGAAAAATATTGCAAAATTTCTCACTGGAAAAAACCCAAACTGAGAGACTCATGCGTCAGGACACTGGCGGCATATGCCTATGTGCCGATACACGTGTACATACATACACATAAGAAAACATGGCTGCGAATGAGGATAATGTTCTCGACATATATCTGATCTGCGAACCTCAACGTTGTTCGAGAATGAAGAGACACTCACCAGCTCGACATCTGAACCAAAATATTGCCAAATTTATCACGGGAACAAACCTAAACTGAGAGACTCATGCGTCAGGACACTGGCGGCACATGCCTATGTGGCAATACACGTGTACATACAAACACATCAGAAAACATGGCTGCGAATGAGGATATTTTTCTCGACATATATCTGAGCTGCGAACCTCAACGTTGTTCGAGAATGAAGAGACACTCACCAGCTCGACATCTGAGCCACAATATTGCCAAATTTCTCACTGGAACAAACCTAAACTGGGAGACTCATGCGTCAGGACACTGGCGGCATATGCCTATGTGACACTACACGTGTACACGCATAAACATCAGAAAACATGGCTGCGAATGAGGATAATTTTATGAACTTATATCTGAGCTGCGAGCCTCAACGGTGTTCGAGAATGAAGAGACACTCACCAGCTCGACATCCGAGCCAAAATATTGCCAAATTTCTCACGGGAAAAAAACAAAAACCTGTGAGACTCATGCTTCTGGACACTGGCGACATAAGCATATGCGGCAATACACGTGTACACGCATAAACATAAGAAAACATGGCTGCGAATGAGGATAATTTTATGAACTTATATCTGATCTGCGAACCTCAACGTTGTTCGAGAATGAAGAGACACTCACCAGCTCGACATCTGAGCCAAAATATTGCAAACTTTCTCACCGGAAGAGACCAAAACTTTGAGACTCATGCGTCAGGACACTGGCGGCATAGACATGTGAAGCAATACACGTGTACATACATACATATCATAACACATGGTTGCGAATGAGGATAATTTTCTCGACTTATATCTGAGCTGCGAACCTCAACGTTGTTCGAAAATGAAGAGACACTCACCAGCTCGACATCTGAGCCAAAATATTGCCAAATTTCTCACTGGAACAAACCTAAACTGAGAGACTCATGCGTCAGGACACTGGCGGCATATGCCTATGTGACACTACACGTGTACACGCATAAACATCAGAAAACATGGCTGAGAATGAGGATAATTTTATGAACTTATATCTGAGATGCGAACCTCGACGTTGTTCGAGAATGAAAAGACACTCACCAGCTCGACATCCGAGCCAAAATATTGCCAAATTTCTCACTGGAAAACAAAACAAAACTGTGAGACTCATGCTTCTGGACACTGGCGACATAAGCCTATGCGGCAATACACGTGTACACGCATAAACATAAGAAAACATGGCTGAGAATGAGGATAATTTCATGAACTTATATCTGAGATGCGAACCTCAACGTTGTTCGAGAATGAAAAGACACTCACCAGCTCGACATCTGAGCCAAAATATTGCCAACTTTCTCACCGGAAGAGACCAAAACTTTGAGACTCATGCGTCAGGACACTGGCGGCATAGACCTGTGAGGCAATACACGTGTACATACATACATATCATAACACATGGCTGCGAATGAGGATAATTTTCTAGACTTATATCTGAGCTGCGAACCTCAACGTTGTTCGAAAATAAAGAGACACTCACCAGCTCGACATCTGAGCCAAAATATTGACAAATTTCTCACTGGAACAAACCTAAACTGAGAGACTCATGCGTCAGGACACTGGCGGCATATGCCTATGTGGCACTACACGTGTACATACAAACACATCAGAAAACATGGCTGCGAATGAGGATATTTTTCTCGGCATATATCTGAGATGCGAACCTCAACGTTGTTCGAGAATGAAGAGACACTCACCAGCTCGACATCTGAGGAATAATATTGCAAAATTTCTCACTGGAAAAAACCCAAACTGAGAGACTCATGCGTCAGGACACTGGCGGCATATGCCTATGTGCCAATACACGTGTACATACATACATACACATAAGAAAACATGGCTGCGAATGAGGATAATGTTCTCGACATATATCTGATCTGCGAACCTCAACATTGTTCGAGAATGAAGAGACACTCACCAGCTCGACATCTGAGCCAAAATATTGCCAAATTTCTCACCGGAAGAGACCAAAACTTTGAGACTCATGCGTCAGGACACTGGCGCCATAGGCCTGTGAGGCAATACACGTGTACATACATACATATCATAACACATGGCTGCGAATGAGGATAATTTTCTCGACTTATATCTGAGCTGCGAACCTCAACGTTGTTGGAGAATGAAGAGACACTCACCAGCTCGACATCTGAGCCAAAATATTGCAAAATTTCTCACTGGAAAAAAACCAAACTGAGAGACTCATGCGTCAGGACACTGGCGGCATATGCCTATGTGGCAATATACGTGTACATACATACACATAAGAAAACATGGCTGCGAATGAGGATAATTTTCTCGACATATATCTGAGCCGCGAGCCTCAACGTTGTTCGAGAATGAAGAGACACTCACCAGCTCGACATCCGAGCCAAAATATTGCCAAATTTCTCACTGGAAAAAACCCAAACTGAGAGACTCACGCGTCAGGATACTGGCGGCATAGGCATATGTGGCAATACACGTGTACATACATACACAACAGAAAACATGGCTGCGAATGAGGATAATGTTCTCGACATATATCTGAGCTGCGAACCTCAACGTTGTTCGAGAATGAAGAGACACTCACCAGCTCGACATCTAAGCCAAAATATTGCCAAATTTCTCACTGGAACAAACCTAAACTGAGAGACTCATGCGTCAGGACACTGGCGGCATATGCCTATGTGGCACTACACGTGTACATACAAACACATCAGAAAACATGGCTGCGAATGAGGATATTTTTCTCGATATATATCTGAGCTGCGAGCCTCAACGTTGTTCGAGAATGAAGAGACACTCACTAGCTCGACATCCGAGCCAAAATATTGCCAAATTTCTCACTGGAAAAAAAACCCTGCGAGACTCATGCTGCTGGACACTGGCGACATGATAATGTTCTCGACATGTATCTGAGCTGCGAACCTCAACGTTGTTCGAGAATGAAGGGACACTCACCAGCTCGACATCTGAGCCAAAATATTGCCAAATTTCTCACGGGAACAAACCTAATCTGAGAGACTCATGCGTCAGGACACTGGCGGCATATGCCTATGTGGCAATACACGTGTACATACAAACACATCAGAAAACATTGCTGCGAATGAGGATATTTTTCTCGACATATATCTGAGCTGCGAACCTCAACGTTGTTCGAGAATGAAGAGACACTCACCGGCTCGACATCTGAGCCAAAATATTGCCAAATTTCTCACTGGAACAAACCTAAACTGAGAGACTCATGCGTCAGGACACTGGCGGCATATGCCTATGTGACACTACACGTGTACACGCATAAACA
The DNA here is from genome assembly GCA_037893245.1 of Crossaster papposus. Taxonomy (NCBI): domain Eukaryota; kingdom Metazoa; phylum Echinodermata; class Asteroidea; order Velatida; family Solasteridae; genus Crossaster; species Crossaster papposus. The sequence continues at coordinate 267,310 of JBAIAA010000149.1, forward strand.
TCAGAAAACATGGCTGCGAATGAGGATAATTTTATGAACTTATATCTGAGCTGCGAGCCTCAACGTTGTTCCAGAATGAAGAGACACTCACCAGCTCGACATCCGAGCCAAAATATTGCCAAATTTCTCACTGAAAAAAAACACAAAACTGTGAGACTCATGCTTCTGGACACTGGCGACATAAGCCTATGCGGCAATACACGTGTACACGCATAAACATAAGAAAACATTGCTGAGAATGAGGATAATTTTATGAACTTATATCTGAGATGCGAACCTCAACGTTGTTCGAGAATGAAAAGACACTCACCAGCTCGACATCTGAGCCAAAATATTGCCAACTTTCTCACCGGAAGAGACCAAAACTTTGAGACTCATGCGTCAGGACACTGGCGGCATAGACCTGTGAGGCAATACACGTGTACATACATACATATCATAACACATGGCTGCGAATGAGGATAATTTTCTCGACTTATATCTGAGCTGCGAACCTCAACGTTGTTCGAAAATGAAGAGACACTCACCAGCTCGACATCTGAGCCAAAATATTGACAAATTTCTCACTGGAACAAACCTAAACTGAGAGACTCATGCGTCAGGACACTGGCGGCATATGCCTATGTGGCACTACACGTGTACATACAAACACATCAGAAAACATGGCTGCGAATGAGGATATTTTTCTCGGCATATATCTGAGATGCGAACCTCAACGTTGTTCGAGAATGAAGAGACACTCACCAGCTCGACATCTGAGGAATAATATTGCAAAATTTCTCACTGGAAAAAACCCAAACTGAGAGACTCATGCGTCAGGACACTGGCGGCATATGCCTATGTGCCAATACACGTGTACATACATACATACACATAAGAAAACATGGCTGCGAATGAGGATAATGTTCTCGACATATATCTGATCTGCGAACCTCAACATTGTTCGAGAATGAAGAGACACTCACCAGCTCGACATCTGAGCCAAAATATTGCCAAATTTCTCACCGGAAGAGACCAAAACTTTGAGACTCATGCGTCAGGACACTGGCGGCATAGGCCTCTGAGGCAATACACGTGTACATACATACATATCATAACACATGGCTGCGAATGAGGATAATTTTCTCGACTTATATCTGAGCTGCGAACCTCAACGTTGTTGGAGAATGAAGAGACACTCACCAGCTCGACATCTGAGCCAAAATATTGCAAAATTTCTCACTGGAAAAAAACCAAACTGAGAGACTCATGCGTCAGGACACTGGCGGCATATGCCTATGTGGCAATATACGTGTACATACATACACATAAGAAAACATGGCTGCGAATGAGGATAATTTTCTCGACATATATCTGAGCCGCGAGCCTCAACGTTGTTCGAGAATGAAGAGACACTCACCAGCTCGACATCCGAGCCAAAATATTGCCAAATTTCTCACTGGAAAAAACCCAAACTGAGAGACTCACGCGTCAGGATACTGGCGGCATAGGCATATGTGGCAATACACGTGTACATACATACACAACAGAAAACATGGCTGCGAATGGGGATAATGTTCTCGACATATATCTGAGCTGCGAACCTCAACGTTGTTCGAGAATGAAGAGACACTCACCAGCTCGACATCTGAGCCAAAATATTGCCAAATTTCTCACTGGAACAAACCTAAACTGAGAGACTCATGCGTCAGGACACTGGCGGCATATGCCTATGTGGCACTACACGTGTACATACAAACACATCAGAAAACATGGCTGCGAATGAGGATATTTTTCTCGGCATATATCTGAGATGCGAACCTCAACGTTGTTCGAGAATGAAGAGACACTCACCAGCTCGACATCTGAGGAATAATATTGCAAAATTTCTCACTGGAAAAAACCCAAACTGAGAGACTCATGCGTCAGGACACTGGCGGCATATGCCTATGTGCCAATACACGTGTACATACATACATACACATAAGAAAACATGGCTGCGAATGAGGATAATGTTCTCGACATATATCTGATCTGCGAACCTCAACATTGTTCGAGAATGAAGAGACACTCACCAGCTCGACATCTGAGCCAAAATATTGCCAAATTTCTCACCGGAAGAGACCAAAACTTTGAGACTCATGCGTCAGGACACTGGCGGCATAGGCCTGTGAGGCAATACACGTGTACATACATACATATCATAACACATGGCTGCGAATGAGGATAATTTTCTCGACTTATATCTGAGCGGCGAACCTCAACGTTGTTGGAGAATGAAGAGACACTCACCAGCTCGACATCTGAGCCAAAATATTGCAAAATTTCTCACTGGAAAAAAACCAAACTGAGAGACTCATGCGTCAGGACACTGGCGGCATATGCCTATGTGGCAATATACGTGTACATACATACACATAAGAAAACATGGCTGCGAATGAGGATAATTTTCTCGACATATATCTGAGCCGCGAGCCTCAACGTTGTTCGAGAATGAAGAGACACTCACCAGCTCGACATCCGAGCCAACATATTGCCAAATTTCTCACTGGAAAAAACCCAAACTGAGAGACTCACGCGTCAGGATACTGGCGGCATAGGCATATGTGGCAATACACGTGTACATACATACACAACAGAAAACATGGCTGCGAATGAGGATAATGTTCTCGACATATATCTGAGCTGCGAACCTCAACGTTGTTCGAGAATGAAGAGACACTCACCAGCTCGACATCTGAGCCAAAATATTGCCAAATTTCTCACTGGAACAAACCTAAACTGAGAGACTCATGCGTCAGGACACTGGCGGCATATGCCTATGTGGCACTACACGTGTACATACAAACACATCAGAAAACATGGCTGCGAATGAGGATATTTTTCTCGATATATATCTGAGCTGCGAGCCTCAACGTTATTCGAGAATGAAGAGACACTCACTAGCTCGACATCCGAGCAAAAATATTGCCAAATTTCTCACTGGAAAAAAACCCCTGCGAGACTCATGCTGCTGGACACTGGCGACATGATAATGTTCTCGACATGTATTTGAGCTGCGAACCTCAACGTTGTTCGAGAATGAAGGGACACTCACCAGCTCGACATCTGAGCCAAAATATTGCCAAATTTCTCACGGGAACAAACCTAAACTGAGAGACTCATGCGTCAGGACACTGGCGGCATATGCCTATGTGGCAATACACGTGTACATACAAAAACATCAGAAAACATGGCTGCGAATGAGGATAATGTTCTCGACATATATCTGAGCTGCGAACCTCAACGTTGTTCGAGAATGAAGAGACACTCACCAGCTCGACATCTGAGCCACAATATTGCCAAATTTCTCACTGGAACAAACCTAAACTGAGAGACTCATGCGTCAGGACACTGGCGGCATATGCCTATGTGACACTACACGTGTACACGCATAAACATCAGAAAACATGGCTGCGAATGAGGATACTTTTATGAACTTATATCTGAGCTGCGAGCCTCAACGTTGTTCGAGAATGAAGAGACACTCACCAGCTCGACATCCGAGCCAAAATATTGCCAAATTTCTCACTGGAAAAAAAACCAAAACTGTGAGACTCATGCTTCTGGACACTGGCGACATAAGCCTATGCGGCAATACACGTGTACACGCATAAACATAAGAAAACATGGCTGCGAATGAGGATAATTTTCTCGACTTATATCTGAGCTGCGAACCTCAACGTTGTTGGAGAATGAAGAGACACTCACCAGCTCGACATCTGAGCCAAAATATTGCAAAATTTCTCACTGGAAAAAAACCAAACTGAGAGACTCATGCGTCAGGACACTGGCGGCATATGCCTATGTGGCAATATACGTGTACATACATACACATAAGAAAACATGGCTGCGAATGAGGATAATTTTCTCGACATATATCTGAGCCGCGAGCCTCAACGTTGTTCGAGAATGAAGAGACACTCACCAGCTCGACATCCGAGCCAAAATATTGCCAAATTTCTCACTGGAAAAAACCCAAACTGAGAGACTCACGCGTCAGGATACTGGCGGCATAGGCATATGTGGCAATACACGTGTACATACATACACAACAGAAAACATGGCTGCGAATGGGGATAATGTTCTCGACATATATCTGAGCTGCGAACCTCAACGTTGTTCGAGAATGAAGAGACACTCACCAGCTCGACATCTGAGCCAAAATATTGCCAAATTTCTCACTGGAACAAACCTAAACTGAGAGACTCATGCGTCAGGACACTGGCGGCATATGCCTATGTGGCACTACACGTGTACATACAAACACATCAGAAAACATGGCTGCGAATGAGGATATTTTTCTCGGCATATATCTGAGATGCGAACCTCAACGTTGTTCGAGAATGAAGAGACACTCACCAGCTCGACATCTGAGGAATAATATTGCCAAATTTCTCACTGGAAAAAACCCAAACTGAGAGACTCATGCGTCAGGACACTGGCGGCATATGCCTATGTGCCAATACACGTGTACATACATACATACACATAAGAAAACATGGCTGCGAATGAGGATAATGTTCTCGACATATATCTGATCTGCGAACCTCAACATTGTTCGAGAATGAAGAGACACTCACCAGCTCGACATCTGAGCCAAAATATTGCCAAATTTCTCACCGGAAGAGACCAAAACTTTGAGACTCATGCGTCAGGACACTGGCGGCATAGGCCTGTGAGGCAATACACGTGTACATACATACATATCATAACACATGGCTGCGAATGAGGATAATTTTCTCGACTTATATCTGAGCGGCGAACCTCAACGTTGTTGGAGAATGAAGAGACACTCACCAGCTCGACATCTGAGCCAAAATATTGCAAAATTTCTCACTGGAAAAAAACCAAACTGAGAGACTCATGCGTCAGGACACTGGCGGCATATGCCTATGTGGCAATATACGTGTACATACATACACATAAGAAAACATGGCTGCGAATGAGGATAATTTTCTCGACATATATCTGAGCCGCGAGCCTCAACGTTGTTCGAGAATGAAGAGACACTCACCAGCTCGACATCCGAGCCAACATATTGCCAAATTTCTCACTGGAAAAAACCCAAACTGAGAGACTCACGCGTCAGGATACTGGCGGCATAGGCATATGTGGCAATACACGTGTACATACATACACAACAGAAAACATGGCTGCGAATGAGGATAATGTTCTCGACATATATCTGAGCTGCGAACCTCAACGTTGTTCGAGAATGAAGAGACACTCACCAGCTCGACATCTGAGCCAAAATATTGCCAAATTTCTCACTGGAACAAACCTAAACTGAGAGACTCATGCGTCAGGACACTGGCGGCATATGCCTATGTGGCACTACACGTGTACATACAAACACATCAGAAAACATGGCTGCGAATGAGGATATTTTTCTCGACATATATCTGAGCCGCGAGCCTCAACGTTGTTCGAGAATGAAGAGACACTCACCAGCTCGACATCCGAGCCAACATATTGCCAAATTTCTCACTGGAAAAAACCCAAACTGAGAGACTCACGCGTCAGGATACTGGCGGCATAGGCATATGTGGCAATACACGTGTACATACATACACAACAGAAAACATGGCTGCGAATGAGGATAATGTTCTCGACATATATCTGAGCTGCGAACCTCAACGTTGTTCGAGAATGAAGAGACACTCACCAGCTCGACATCTGAGCCAAAATATTGCCAAATTTCTCACTGGAACAAACCTAAACTGAGAGACTCATGCGTCAGGACACTGGCGGCATATGCCTATGTGGCACTACACGTGTACATACAAACACATCAGAAAACATGGCTGCGAATGAGGATATTTTTCTCGATATATATCTGAGCTGCGAGCCTCAACGTTATTCGAGAATGAAGAGACACTCACTAGCTCGACATCCGAGCAAAAATATTGCCAAATTTCTCACTGGAAAAAAACCCCTGCGAGACTCATGCTGCTGGACACTGGCGACATGATAATGTTCTCGACATGTATTTGAGCTGCGAACCTCAACGTTGTTCGAGAATGAAGGGACACTCACCAGCTCGACATCTGAGCCAAAATATTGCCAAATTTCTCACGGGAACAAACCTAAACTGAGAGACTCATGCGTCAGGACACTGGCGGCATATGCCTATGTGGCAATACACGTGTACATACAAACACATCAGAAAACATGGCTGCGAATGAGGATAATGTTCTCGACATATATCTGAGCTGCGAACCTCAACGTTGTTCGAGAATGAAGAGACACTCACCAGCTCGACATCTGAGCCACAATATTGCCAAATTTCTCACTGGAACAAACCTAAACTGAGAGACTCATGCGTCAGGACACTGGCGGCATATGCCTATGTGACACTACACGTGTACACGCATAAACATCAGAAAACATGGCTGCGAATGAGGATACTTTTATGAACTTATATCTGAGCTGCGAGCCTCAACGTTGTTCGAGAATGAAGAGACACTCACCAGCTCGACATCCGAGCCAAAATATTGCCAAATTTCTCACTGGAAAAAAAACCAAAACTGTGAGACTCATGCTTCTGGACACTGGCGACATAAGCCTATGCGGCAATACACGTGTACACGCATAAACATAAGAAAACATGGCTGCGAATGAGGATAATTTTCTCGACTTATATCTGAGCTGCGAACCTCAACGTTGTTGGAGAATGAAGAGACACTCACCAGCTCGACATCTGAGCCAAAATATTGCAAAATTTCTCACTGGAAAAAAACCAAACTGAGAGACTCATGCGTCAGGACACTGGCGGCATATGCCTATGTGGCAATATACGTGTACATACATACACATAAGAAAACATGGCTGCGAATGAGGATAATTTTCTCGACATATATCTGAGCCGCGAGCCTCAACGTTGTTCGAGAATGAAGAGACACTCACCAGCTCGACATCCGAGCCAAAATATTGCCAAATTTCTCACTGGAAAAAACCCAAACTGAGAGACTCACGCGTCAGGATACTGGCGGCATAGGCATATGTGGCAATACACGTGTACATACATACACAACAGAAAACATGGCTGCGAATGGGGATAATGTTCTCGACATATATCTGAGCTGCGAACCTCAACGTTGTTCGAGAATGAAGAGACACTCACCAGCTCGACATCTGAGCCAAAATATTGCCAAATTTCTCACTGGAACAAACCTAAACTGAGAGACTCATGCGTCAGGACACTGGCGGCATATGCCTATGTGGCACTACACGTGTACATACAAACACATCAGAAAACATGGCTGCGAATGAGGATATTTTTCTCGGCATATATCTGAGATGCGAACCTCAACGTTTTTCGAGAATGAAGAGACACTCACCAGCTCGACATCTGAGGAATAATATTGCCAAATTTCTCACTGGAAAAAACCCAAACTGAGAGACTCATGCGTCAGGACACTGGCGGCATATGCCTATGTGCCAATACACGTGTACATACATACATACACATAAGAAAACATGGCTGCGAATGAGGATAATGTTCTCGACATATATCTGATCTGCGAACCTCAACATTGTTCGAGAATGAAGAGACACTCACCAGCTCGACATCTGAGCCAAAATATTGCCAAATTTCTCACCGGAAGAGACCAAAACTTTGAGACTCATGCGTCAGGACACTGGCGGCATAGGCCTGTGAGGCAATACACGTGTACATACATACATATCATAACACATGGCTGCGAATGAGGATAATTTTCTCGACTTATATCTGAGCGGCGAACCTCAACGTTGTTGGAGAATGAAGAGACACTCACCAGCTCGACATCTGAGCCAAAATATTGCAAAATTTCTCACTGGAAAAAAACCAAACTGAGAGACTCATGCGTCAGGACACTGGCGGCATATGCCTATGTGGCAATATACGTGTACATACATACACATAAGAAAACATGGCTGCGAATGAGGATAATTTTCTCGACATATATCTGAGCCGCGAGCCTCAACGTTGTTCGAGAATGAAGAGACACTCACCAGCTCGACATCCGAGCCAACATATTGCCAAATTTCTCACTGGAAAAAACCCAAACTGAGAGACTCACGCGTCAGGATACTGGCGGCATAGGCATATGTGGCAATACACGTGTACATACATACACAACAGAAAACATGGCTGCGAATGAGGATAATGTTCTCGACATATATCTGAGCTGCGAACCTCAACGTTGTTCGAGAATGAAGAGACACTCACCAGCTCGACATCTGAGCCAAAATATTGCCAAATTTCTCACTGGAACAAACCTAAACTGAGAGACTCATGCGTCAGGACACTGGCGGCATATGCCTATGTGGCACTACACGTGTACATACAAACACATCAGAAAACATGGCTGCGAATGAAGATATTTTTCTCGATATATATCTGAGCTGCGAGCCTCAACGTTGTTCGAGAATGAAGAGACACTCACTAGCTCGACATCCGAGCAAAAATATTGCCAAATTTCTCACTGGAAAAAAACCCCTGCGAGACTCATGCTGCTGGACACTGGCGACATGATAATGTTCTCGACATGTATTTGAGCTGCGAACCTCAACGTTGTTCGAGAATGAAGGGACACTCACCAGCTCGACATCTGAGCCAAAATATTGCCAAATTTCTCACGGGAACAAACCTAAACTGAGAGACTCATGCGTCAGGACACTGGCGGCATATGCCTATGTGGCAATACACGTGTACATACAAACACATCAGAAAACATGGCTGCGAATGAGGATAATGTTCTCGACATATATCTGAGCTGCGAACCTCAACGTTGTTCGAGAATGAAGAGACACTCACCAGCTCGACATCTGAGCCACAATATTGCCAAATTTCTCACTGGAACAAACCTAAACTGAGAGACTCATGCGTCAGGACACTGGCGGCATATGCCTATGTGACACTACACGTGTACACGCATAAACATCAGAAAACATGGCTGCGAATGAGGATACTTTTATGAACTTATATCTGAGCTGCGAGCCTCAACGTTGTTCGAGAATGAAGAGACACTCACCAGCTCGACATCCGAGCCAAAATATTGCCAAATTTCTCACTGGAAAAAAAACCAAAACTGTGAGACTCATGCTTCTGGACACTGGCGACATAAGCCTATGCGGCAATACACGTGTACACGCATAAACATAAGAAAACATGGCTGCGAATGAGGATAATTTTATGAACTTATATCTGAGATGCGAACCTCAACGTTGTTCGAGAATGAAGAGACACTCACCAGCTCGACATCTGAGCCAAAATATTGCCAACTTTCTCACCGGAAGAGACCAAAACTTTGAGACTCATGCGTCAGGACACTGGCGGCATAGACCTGTGAGGCAATACACGTGTACATACATACATATCATAACACATGGCTGCGAATGAGGATAATTTTCTCGACTTATATCTGAGCTGCGAACCTCAACGTTGTTCGAAAATGAAGAGACACTCACCAGCTCGACATCTGAGCCAAAATATTGCCAAATTTCTCACTGGAACAAACCTAAACTGAGAGACTCATGCGTCAGGACACTGGCGGCATATGCCTATGTGGCACTACACGTGTACATACAAACACATCAGAAAACATGGCTGCGAATGAGGATATTTTTCTCGACATATATCTGAGATGCGAACCTCAACGTTGTTCGAGAATGAAGAGACACTCACCAGCTCGACATCTGAGGAAAAATATTGCAAAATTTCTCACTGGAAAAAAACCCAAACTGAGAGACTCATGCCTCAGGACACTGGCGGCATATGCCTATGTGCCAATACACGTGTACATACATACACATAAGAAAACATGGCTGCGAATGAGGATAATGTTCTCGACATATATCTGATCTGCGAACCTCAACGTTGTTCGAGAATGAAGAGACACTCACCAGCTCGACATCTGAGCCAAAATATTGCCAAATTTCTCACGGGAACAAACCTAAACTGAGAGACTCATGCGTCAGGACACTGGCGGCACATGCCTATGTGGCAATACACGTGTACATACAAACACATCAGAAAACATGGCTGCGAATGAGGATAATGTTCTCGACATATATCTGATCTGCGAACCTCAACGTTGTTCGAGAATGAAGAGACACTCACCAGCTCGACATCTGAGCCAAAATATTGCCAACTTTCTCACCGGAAGAGACCAAAACTTTGAGACTCATGCGTCAGGACACTGGCGGCATAGACCCGTGAGGCAATACACGTGTACATACATACATATCATAACACATGGCTGCGAATGAGGATAATTTTCTCGACTTATATCTGAGCTGCGAACCTCAACGTTGTTCGAAAATGAAGAGACACTCACCAGCTCGACATCTGAGCCAAAATATTGCCAAATTTCTCACTGGAACAAACCTAAACTGAGAGACTCATGCGTCAGGACACTGGCGGCATATGCCTATGTGGCACTACACGTGTACATACAAACACATCAGAAAACATGGCTGCGAATGAGGATATTTTTCTCGACATATATCTGAGATGCGAACCTCAACGTTGTTCGAGAATGAAGAGACACTCACCAGCTCGACATCTGAGGAAAAATATTGCAAAATTTCTCACTGGAAAAAACCCAAACTGAGAGACTCATGCCTCAGGACACTGGCGGCATATGCCTATGTGCCAATACACGTGTACATACATACACATAAGAAAACATGGCTGCGAATGAGGATAATGTTCTCGACATATATCTGATCTGCGAACCTCAACGTTGTTCGAGAATGAAGAGACACTCACCAGCTCGACATCTGAGCCAAAATATTGCCAAATTTCTCACGGGAACAAACCTAAACTGAGAGACTCATGCGTCAGGACAATGGCGGCACATGCCTATGTGGCAATACACGTGTACATACAAACACATCAGAAAACATGGCTGCGAATGAGGATAATGTTCTCGACATATATCTGATCTGCGAACCTCAACGTTGTTCGAGAATGAAGAGACACTCACCAGCTCGACATCTGAGGAAAAATATTGCAAAATTTCTCACTGGAAAAAACCCAAACTGAGAGACTCATGCGTCAGGACACTGGCGGCATATGCCTATGTGCCAATACACGTGTACATACATACACATAAGAAAACATGGCTGCGAATGAGGATAATGTTCTCGACATATATCTGATCTGCGAACCTCAACGTTGTTCGAGAATGAAGAGACACTCACCAGCTCGACATCTGAGCCAAAATATTGCCAAATTTCTCACGGGAACAAACCTAAACTGAGAGACTCATGCGTCAGGACACTGGCGGCACATGCCTATGTGGCAATACACGTGTACATACAAACACATCAGAAAACATGGCTGCGAATGAGGATAATGTTCTCGACATATATCTGATCTGCGAACCTCAACGTTGTTCGAGAATGAAGAGACACTCACCAGCTCGACATCTGAGGAAAAATATTGCACAATTTCTCACTGGAAAAAACCCAAACTGAGAGACTCATGCGTCAGGACACTGGCGGCATATGCCTATGTGCCAATACACGTGTACATACATACACATAAGAAAACATGGCTGCGAATGAGGATAATGTTCTCGACATATATCTGATCTGCGAACCTCAACGTTGTTCGAGAATGAAGAGACACTCACCAGCTCGACATCTGAACCAAAATATTGCCAAATTTATCACGGGAACAAACCTAAACTGAGAGACTCATGCGTCAGGACACTGGCGGCACATGCCTATGTGGCAATACACGTGTACATACAAACACATCAGAAAACATGGCTGCGAATGAGGATATTTTTCTCGACATATATCTGAGCTGCGAACCTCAACGTTGTTCGAGAATGAAGAGACACTCACCAGCTCGACATCTGAGCCACAATATTGCCAAATTTCTCACTGGAACAAACCTAAACTGGGAGACTCATGCGTCAGGACACTGGCGGCATATGCCTATGTGACACTACACGTGTACACGCATAAACATCAGAAAACATGGCTGCGAATGAGGATAATTTTATGAACTTATATCTGAGCTGCGAGCCTCAACGGTGTTCGAGAATAAAGAGACACTCACCAGCTCGACATCCGAGCCAAAATATTGCCAAATTTCTCACTGGAAAACAAAACAAAACTGTGAGACTCATGCTTCTGGACACTGGCGACATAAGCCTATGCGGCAATACACGTGTACACGCATAAACATAAGAAAACATGGCTGAGAATGAGGATAATTTTATGAACTTATATCTGAGATGCGAACCTCAACGTTGTTCGAGAATGAAAAGACACTCACCAGCTCGACATCTGAGCCAAAATATTGCCAACTTTCTCACCGGAAGAGACCAAAACTTTGAGACTCATGCGTCAGGACACTGGCGGCATAGACCTGTGAGGCAATACACGTGTACATACATACATATCATAACACATGGCTGCGAATGAGGATAATTTTCTCGACTTATATCTGAGCTGCGAACCTCAACGTTGTTCGAAAATGAAGAGACACTCACCAGCTCGACATCTGAGCCAAAATATTGACAAATTTCTCACTGGAACAAACCTAAACTGAGAGACTCATGCGTCAAGACACTGGCGGCATATGCCTATGTGGCACTACACGTGTACATACAAACACATCAGAAAACATGGCTGCGAATGAGGATATTTTTCTCGACATATATCTGAGATGCGAACCTCAACGTTGTTCGAGAATAAAGAGACACTCACCAGCTCGACATCTGAGGAATAATATTGCAAAATTTCTCACTGGAAAAAACCCAAACTGAGAGACTCATGCGTCAGGACACTGGCGGCATATCCCTATGTGCCAATACACGTGTACATACATACATACACATAAGAAAACATGGCTGCGAATGAGGATAATGTTCTCGACATATATCTGATCTGCGAACCTCAACATTGTTCGAGAATGAAGAGACACTCACCAGCTCGACATCTGAGCCAAAATATTGCCAAATTTCTCACCGGAAGAGACCAAAACTTTGAGACTCATGCGTCAGGACACTGGCGGCATAGGCCTGTGAGGCAATACACGTGTACATACATACATATCATAACACATGGCTGCGAATGAGGATAATTTTCTCGACTTATATCTGAGCTGCGAACCTCAACGTTGTTCGAAAATGAAGAGACACTCACCAGCTCGACATCTGAGCCAAAATATTGCCAAATTTCTCACTGGAACAAACCTAAACTGAGAGACTCATGCGTCAGGACACTGGCGGCATATGCCTATGTGACACTACACGTGTACACGCATAAACATCAGAAAACATGGCTGCGAATGAGGATAATTTTATGAACTTATATCTGAGCTGCGAGCCTCAACGTTGTTCGAGAATGAAGAGACACTCACCAGCTCGACATCCGAGCCAAAATATTGCCAAATTTCTCACTGGAAAACAAAACAAAACTGTGAGACTCATGCTTCTGGACACTGGCGACATAAGCCTATGCGGCAATACACGTGTACACGCATAAACATAAGAAAACATGGCTGAGAATGAGGATAATGTTATGAACTTATATCTGAGCCGCGAGCCTCAACGTTGTTCGAGAATGAAGAGACACTCACCAGCTCAACATCCGAGCCAAAATATTGCCAAATTTCTCACTGGAACAAACCCAAACTGAGAGACTCACGCGTCAGGATACTGGCGGCATAGGCATATGTGGCAATACACGTGTACATACATACACAACAGAAAACATGGCTGCGAATGAGGATAATGTTCTCGACATATATCTGAGCTGCGAACCTCAACGTTGTTCGAGAATGAAGAGACACTCACCAGCTCGACATCTGAGCCACAATATTGCCAAATTTCTCACTGGAACAAACCTAAACTGTGAGACTCATGCTTCTGGACACTGGCGACATAAGCCTATGCGGCAATACACGTGTACACGCATAAACATAAGAAAACATGGCTGAGAATGAGGATAATTTTATGAACTTATATCTGAGATGCGAACCTCAACGTTGTTCGAGAATGAAAAGACACTCACCAGCTCGACATCTGAGCCAAAATATTGCCAACTTTCTCACCGGAAGAGACCAAAACTTTGAGACTCATGCGTCAGGACACTGGCGGCATAGACCTGTGAGGCAATACACGTGTACATACATACATATCATAACACATGGCTGCGAATGAGGATAATTTTCTCGACTTATATCTGAGCTGCGAACCTCAACGTTGTTCGAAAATGAAGAGACACTCACCAGCTCGACATCTGAGCCAAAATATTGACAAATTTCTCACTGGAACAAACCTAAACTGAGAGACTCATGCGTCAGGACACTGGCGGCATATGCCTATGTGGCACTACACGTGTACATACAAACACATCAGAAAACATGGCTGCGAATGAGGATATTTTTCTCGACATATATCTGAGATGCGAACCTCAACGTTGTTCGAGAATAAAGAGACACTCACCAGCTCGACATCTGAGGAATAATATTGCAAAATTTCTCACTGGAAAAAACCCAAACTGAGAGACTCATGCGTCAGGACACTGGCGGCATATGCCTATGTGCCAATACACGTGTACATACATACATACACATAAGAAAACATGGCTGCGAATGAGGATAATGTTCTCGACATATATCTGATCTGCGAACCTCAACATTGTTCGAGAATGAAGAGACACTCACCAGCTCGACATCTGAGCCAAAATATTGCCAAATTTCTCACCGGAAGAGACCAAAACTTTGAGACTCATGCGTCAGGACACTGGCGGCATAGGCCTGTGAGGCAATACACGTGTACATACATACATATCATAACACATGGCTGCGAATGAGGATAATTTTCTCGACTTATATCTGAGCTGCGAACCTCAACGTTGTTCGAAAATGAAGAGACACTCACCAGCTCGACATCTGAGCCAAAATATTGCCAAATTTCTCACTGGAACAAACCTAAACTGAGAGACTCATGCGTCAGGACACTGGCGGCATATGCCTATGTGACACTACACGTGTACACGCATAAACATCAGAAAACATGGCTGCGAATGAGGATAATTTTATGAACTTATATCTGAGCTGCGAGCCTCAACGTTGTTCGAGAATGAAGAGACACTCACCAGCTCGACATCCGAGCCAAAATATTGCCAAATTTCTCACTGGAAAACAAAACAAAACTGTGAGACTCATGCTTCTGGACACTGGCGACATAAGCCTATGCGGCAATACACGTGTACACGCATAAACATAAGAAAACATGGCTGAGAATGAGGATAATGTTATGAACTTATATCTGAGATGCGAACCTCAACGTTGTTCGAGAATAAAGAGACACTCACCAGCTCGACATCTGAGGAATAATATTGCAAAATTTCTCACTGGAAAAAACCCAAACTGAGAGACTCATGCGTCAGGACACTGGCGGCATATGCCTATGTGGCAATACACGTGTACATACATACACATAAGAAAACATGGCTGCGAATGAGGATAATTTTCTCGACATATATCTGAGCCGCGAGCCTCAACGTTGTTCGAGAATGAAGAGACACTCACCAGCTCGATATCCGAGCCAAAATATTGCCAAATTTCTCACTGGAAAAAACCCAAACTGAGAGACTCACGCGTCAGGATACTGGCGGCATAGGCATATGTGGCAATACACGTGTACATACATACACAACAGAAAACATGGCTGCGAATGAGGATAATGTTCTCGACATATATCTGAGCTGCGAACCTCAACGTTGTTCGAAAATGAAGAGACACTCACCAGCTCGACATCTGAGCCAAAATATTGCCAAATTTCTCACTGGAACAAACCTAAACTGAGAGACTCATGCGTCAGGACACTGGCGGCATATGCCTATGTGGCACTACACGTGTACATACAAACACATCAGAAAACATGGCTGCGAATGAGGATATTTTTCTCGATATATATCTGAGCTGCGAGCCTCAACGTTGTTCGAGAATGAAGAGACACTCACTAGCTCGACATCGGAGCCAAAATATTGCCAAATTTCTCACTGGAAAAAAAACCCTGCGAGACTCATGCTGCTGGACACTGGCGACATGATAATGTTCTCGACATGTATCTGAGCTGCGAACCTCAACGTTGTTCGAGAATGAAGGGACACTCACCAGCTCGACATCTGAGCTAAAATATCGCCAAATTTCTCACGGGAACAAACCTAAACTGAGAGACTCATGCGTCAGGACACTGGCGGCATATGCCTATGTGGCAATACACGTGTACATACAAACACATCAGAAAACATGGCTGCGAATGAGGATATTTTTTCGACATATATCTGAGCTGCGAACCTCAACGTTGTTGGAGAATGAAGAGACATTCACAACCTCCACATCTGAGCTAACATCGCCAAAATTCTCACCGGAAGAGACCAAAACTTTGAGACTCATGGCTCAGGACACTGTAGGCATAGGCCTATGCGGCAATACACGTGTACACGCATAAACATAAGAAAACATGTCTGCGAATGAGGATAATTTTATGAACTTATATCTGAGCTGCGAACCTCAACGTTGTTCGAGAATGAAGAGACACTCGCCAGCTCGACATCTGATCCAAAATATTTCCAAATTTCTCACTGGAAAAAAACCAAACTGTGAGACTCATGCGTCAGGACACTGGCGGCATAGGCCTCCGAGGCAATACACGTGTACATCCATACACATAAGAAAACATGGCTGCGAATGAGGATAATTTTCTCGTCTTATATCTGAGCTGCGAACCTCAACGATGTTCGAGAATGAAGAGACACCCACCAGCTCGACATCTAAGCCAAAATATTGCCAAATTTCTCACTGGAACAAACCTAAACTGAGAGACTCATGCGTCAGGACACTGGCGGCATATGCCTATGTGGCACTACACGTGTACATACAAACACATCAGAAAACATGGCTGCGAATGAGGATATTTTTCTCGACATATATCTGAGCTGCTAGCCTCAACGTTGTTCGAGAATGAAGAGACACTCACCAGCTCGACATCCGAGCCAAAATATTGCCAAATTTCTCACTAAAAAAACCCCCAAACTGAGAGACTCATGCGTCAGGACAAAGGCGGCATATGCCTATGTGGCAATACACGTGTACATACATACACATCAGAAAACATGGCTGCGAATGAGGATAGTTTTGTCGACATATATCTGAGCTGCGAGCATCAACGTTGTTTGAGAATGAAGAGACACTCACCAGCTCGACATCTGTGCCAAAATATTGCCAAATTTCTCACTGGAAAAACAACAACTGTGAGACTCATGCTTCTGGACACTGGCGACATCAGCCTATGCGGCAATACACGTGTACACGCATAAACATAAGAAAACATGGCTGCGAATGAGGATAATTTTATGAACTTATATCTGAGATGCGAACCTCAACGTTGTTCGAGAATGAAGAGACACTCACCAGCTCGACATCTGAGCCAAAATATTGCCAACTTTCTCACCGGAAGAGACCAAAACTTTGAGACTCATGCGTCAGGACACTGGCTGCATAGGCCTGTGAGGCAATACACGTGTACATACATACATATCATAACACATGGCTGCGAATGAGGATAATTTTCTCGACTTATATCTGAGCTGCGAACCTCAACGTTGTTGGACAATGAAGAGAAACTCACCAGCTCGACATCTGAGCCAAAATATTGCAAAATTTCTCACTGGAACAAACCTAAACTGAGAGACTCATGCGTCAGGACACTGGCGGCATATGCCTATGTGGCACTACACGTGTACATACAAACACGTCAGAAAACATGGCTGCGAATGAGGATATTTTTCTCGACATATATCTGAGCTGCTAGCCTCAACGTTGTTCGTGAATGAAGAGACACTCACCAGCTCGACATCCGAGCCAAAATATTGCCAAATTTCTCACTAAAAAAAACCCCAAACTGAGAGACTCATGCGTCAGGATACTGGCGGCATAGGCCTATGTGGCAATACACGTGTACATACATACACATCAGAAAACATGGCTGCGAATGAGGATAATGTTCTCGACATATATCTGAGCTGCGAACCTCAACGTTGTTCGAGAATGAAGAGACACTCACCAGCTCGACATCTGAGCCAAAATATTGCCAAATTTCTCACTGGAACAAACCTAAACTGAGAGACTCATGCGTCAGGACACTGGCGGCATATGCCTATGTGGCACTACACGTGTACATACAAACACGTCAGAAAACATGGCTGCGAATGAGGATATTTTTCTCGACATATATCTGAGCTGCTAGCCTCAACGTTGTTCGTGAATGAAGAGACACTCACCAGCTCGACATCCGAGCCAAAATATTGCCAAATTTCTCACTAAAAAAAACCCCAAACTGAGAGACTCATGCGTCAGGATACTGGCGGCATAGGCCTATGTGGCAATACACGTGTACATACATACACATCAGAAAACATGGCTGCGAATGAGGATAATGTTCTCGACATATATCTGAGCTGCGAACCTCAACGTTGTTCGAGAATGAAGAGACACTCACCAGCTCGACATCTGAGCCAAAATATTGCCAAATTTCTCACCGGAAGAGACCTTAACTTTGAGTCTCATGCGTCAGGACACTGGTGGCATAGGCTTGTGAGGCAATACACGTGTACATACATACATATCATAACACATGGCTGCGAATGAGGATAATTTTCTCGACTTATATCTGAGCTGCGAACCTCAACGTTGTTGGACAATGAAGAGACACTCACCAGCTCGACATCTGAGCCTAAATATTGCCAAATTTCTCACTGGAACAAACCTAAACTGAGAGACTCATGCGTCAGGACACTGGCGGCATATGCCTATGTGGCACTACACGTGTACATACAAACACGTCAGAAAACATGGCTGCGAATGAGGATATTTTTCTCGACATATATCTGAGCTGCTAGCCTCAACGTTGTTCGAGAATGAAGAGACACTCACCAGCTCGACATCCGAGCCAAAATATTGCCAAATTTCTCACTAAAAAAACCCCCAAACTGAGAGACTCATGCGTCAGGATACTGGCGGCATAGGCCTATGTGGCAATACACGTGTACATACATACACATCAGAAAACATGGCTGCGAATGAGGATAATGTTCTCGACATATATCTGAGCTGCGAACCTCAACGTTGTTCGAGAATGAAGAGACACTCACTAGCTCGACATCTGAGCCAAAATATTGCCAAATTTCTCACCGGAAGAGACCAAAACTTTGAGACTCATGCGTCAGGACACTGGCGGCATAGGCCTGTGAGGCAATACACGTGTACATACATACATATCATTACACATGGCTGCGAATGAGGATAATTTTCTCGACTTATATCTGAGCTGCGAACCTCAACGTTGTTGGAGAATGAAGAGACACTCACCAGCTCGACATCTGAGCCAAAATATTGCTAAATTTCTCACTGGAAAAAAACCAAACTGAGAGACTCATGCGTCAGGACACTGGCGGCATATGCCTATGTGGCAATACACGTGTACATACATACACAGAAGAAAACATGGCTGCGAATGAGGATAATTTTCTCGACATATATCTGAGCCGCGAGCCTCAACGTTGTTCGAGAATGAAGAGACACTCACCAGCTCGACATCCGAGCCAAAATATTGCCAAATTTCTCACTGGAAAAAACCCAAACTGAGGGACTCATGCGTCAGGATACTGGCGGCATAGGCATATGTGGCAATACACGTGTACATACATACACAACAGAAAACATGGCTGCGAATGAGGATAATGTTCTCGACATATATCTGAGCTGCGAACCTCAACGTTGTTCGAGAATGAAGAGACACTCACCAGCTCGACATCCGAGCCAAAATATTGCCAAATTTCTCACTGGAAAAAAAACCCTGCGAGACTCATGCCGCTGGACACTGGCGACATGATAATGTTCTCGACATGTATCTGAGCTGCGAACCTCAACGTTGTTCGAGAATGAAGAGACACTCACCAGCTCGACATCTGAGCCAAAATATTGCCAAATTTCTCACGGGAACAAACCTTAACTGAGAGACTCATGCGTCAGGACACTGGCGGCATATGCCTATGTGGCAATACACGTGTACATACAAACACATCAGAAAACATGGCTGCGAATGAGGATATTTTTCTCGACATATATCTGAGCTGCGAACCTCAACGTTGTTGGAGAATGAAGAGACATTCACAACCTCCACATCTGAGCTAACATCGCCAAAATTCTCGCCGGAAGAGACCAAAACTTTGAGACTCATGCGTCAGGACACTGTAGGCATAGGCCTATGCGGCAATACACGAGTACACGCATAAACATAAGAAAACATGTCTGCAAATGAGGATAATTTTATGAACTTATATCTGAGCTGCGAACCTCAACGTTGTTTGAGAATGAAGAGACACCCGCCATCTCGACATCTGAGCCAAAATATTTCCAAATTTCTCACTGGAAAAAAACAAAACTGTGAGACTCATGCGTCAGGACAATGGCGGCATAGGCCTCTGAGGCAATACACGTGTACATCCATACACCTACGAAAACATGGCTGCGAATGAGGATAATTTTCTCGTCTTATATCTGAGCTGCGAACCTCAACGATGTTCGAGAATGAAGAGACACCCACCAGCTCGACATCTGAGCCAAAATATTGCCAAATTTCTCACTGGAACAAACCTAAACTGAGAGACTCATGCGTCAGGACACTGGCGGCATATGCCTATGTGGCACTACACGTGTACATACAAACACATCAGAAAACATGGCTGCGAATGAGGATATTTTTCTCGACATATATCTGAGCTGCGAGCCTCAACGTTGTTCGAGAATGAAGAGACACTCACCAGCTCGACATCCGAGCCAAAATATTGCCAAAATTTCTCACTGGAAAAAAAACCCTGCGAGACTCATGCCGCTGGACACTGGCGACATGATAATGTTCTCGACATGTATCTGAGCTGCGAACCTCAACGTTGTTCGAGAATGAAGGGACACTCACCAGCTCGACATCTGAGCCAAAATATTGCCAAATTTCTCACGGGAACAAACCTAAACTGAGAGACTCATGCGTCAGGACACTGGCGGCATATGCCTATGTGGCAATACACGTGTACATACAAACACATCAGAAAACATGGCTGCGAATGAGGATATTTTTCTCGACATATATCTGAGCTGCGAACCTCAACGTTGTGGGAGAATGAAGAGACATTCACAACCTCCACATCTGAGCTAACATCGCCAAAATTCTCACCGGAAGAGACCAAAACTTTGAGACTCATGCGTCAGGACACTGTAGGCATAGGCCTATGCGGCAATACACGAGTACACGCATAAACATAAGAAAACATGTCTGCGAATGAGGATAATTTTATGAACTTATATCTGAGCTGCGAACCTCAACGTTGTTTAAGAATGAAGAGACACTCGCCATCTCGACATCTGAGCCAAAATATTTCCAAATTTCTCACTGGAAAAAAACAAAACTGTGAGACTCATGCGTCAGGACAATGGCGGCATAGGCCTCTGAGGCAATACACGTGTACATCCATACACATAAGAAAACATGGCTGCGAATGAGGATAATTTTCTCGTCTTATATCTGAGCTGCGAACCTCAACGATGTTCGAGAATGAAGAGACACCCACCAGCTCGACATCTGAGCCAAAATATTGCCAAATTTCTCACTGGAACAAACCTAAACTGAGAGACTCATGCGTCAGGACACTGGCGGCATATGCCTATGTGGCACTACACGTGTACATACAAACACATCAGAAAACATGGCTGCGAATGAGGATAATTTTCTCGACATATATCTGAGCCGCGAGCCTCAACGTTGTTCGAGAATGAAGAGACACTCACCAGCTCGACATCCGAGCCAAAATATTGCCAAATTTCTCACTGGAAAAAACCCAAACTGAGGGACTCATGCGTCAGGATACTGGCGGCATAGGCATATGTGGCAATACACGTGTACATACATACACAACAGAAAACATGGCTGCGAATGAGGATAATGTTCTCGACATATATCTGAGCTGCGAACCTCAACGTTGTTCGAGAATGAAGAGACACTCACCAGCTCGACATCCGAGCCAAAATATTGCCAAATTTCTCACTGGAAAAAAAACCCTGCGAGACTCATGCCGCTGGACACTGGCGACATGATAATGTTCTCGACATGTATCTGAGCTGCGAACCTCAACGTTGTTCGAGAATGAAGAGACACTCACCAGCTCGACATCTGAGCCAAAATATTGCCAAATTTCTCACGGGAACAAACCTTAACTGAGAGACTCATGCGTCAGGACACTGGCGGCATATGCCTATGTGGCAATACACGTGTACATACAAACACATCAGAAAACATGGCTGCGAATGAGGATATTTTTCTCGACATATATCTGAGCTGCGAACCTCAACGTTGTTGGAGAATGAAGAGACATTCACAACCTCCACATCTGAGCTAACATCGCCAAAATTCTCGCCGGAAGAGACCAAAACTTTGAGACTCATGCGTCAGGACACTGTAGGCATAGGCCTATGCGGCAATACACGAGTACACGCATAAACATAAGAAAACATGTCTGCAAATGAGGATAATTTTATGAACTTATATCTGAGCTGCGAACCTCAACGTTGTTTGAGAATGAAGAGACACCCGCCATCTCGACATCTGAGCCAAAATATTTCCAAATTTCTCACTGGAAAAAAACAAAACTGTGAGACTCATGCGTCAGGACAATGGCGGCATAGGCCTCTGAGGCAATACACGTGTACATCCATACACCTACGAAAACATGGCTGCGAATGAGGATAATTTTCTCGTCTTATATCTGAGCTGCGAACCTCAACGATGTTCGAGAATGAAGAGACACCCACCAGCTCGACATCTGAGCCAAAATATTGCCAAATTTCTCACTGGAACAAACCTAAACTGAGAGACTCATGCGTCAGGACACTGGCGGCATATGCCTATGTGGCACTACACGTGTACATACAAACACATCAGAAAACATGGCTGCGAATGAGGATATTTTTCTCGACATATATCTGAGCTGCGAGCCTCAACGTTGTTCGAGAATGAAGAGACACTCACCAGCTCGACATCCGAGCCAAAATATTGCCAAAATTTCTCACTGGAAAAAAAACCCTGCGAGACTCATGCCGCTGGACACTGGCGACATGATAATGTTCTCGACATGTATCTGAGCTGCGAACCTCAACGTTGTTCGAGAATGAAGGGACACTCACCAGCTCGACATCTGAGCCAAAATATTGCCAAATTTCTCACGGGAACAAACCTAAACTGAGAGACTCATGCGTCAGGACACTGGCGGCATATGCCTATGTGGCAATACACGTGTACATACAAACACATCAGAAAACATGGCTGCGAATGAGGATATTTTTCTCGACATATATCTGAGCTGCGAACCTCAACGTTGTGGGAGAATGAAGAGACATTCACAACCTCCACATCTGAGCTAACATCGCCAAAATTCTCACCGGAAGAGACCAAAACTTTGAGACTCATGCGTCAGGACACTGTAGGCATAGGCCTATGCGGCAATACACGAGTACACGCATAAACATAAGAAAACATGTCTGCGAATGAGGATAATTTTATGAACTTATATCTGAGCTGCGAACCTCAACGTTGTTTAAGAATGAAGAGACACTCGCCATCTCGACATCTGAGCCAAAATATTTCCAAATTTCTCACTGGAAAAAAACAAAACTGTGAGACTCATGCGTCAGGACAATGGCGGCATAGGCCTCTGAGGCAATACACGTGTACATCCATACACATAAGAAAACATGGCTGCGAATGAGGATAATTTTCTCGTCTTATATCTGAGCTGCGAACCTCAACGATGTTCGAGAATGAAGAGACACCCACCAGCTCGACATCTGAGCCAAAATATTGCCAAATTTCTCACTGGAACAAACCTAAACTGAGAGACTCATGCGTCAGGACACTGGCGGCATATGCCTATGTGGCACTACACGTGTACATACAAACACATCAGAAAACATGGCTGCGAATGAGGATATTTTTCTCGACATATATCTGAGCTGCTAGCCTCAACGTTGTTCGAGAATGAAGAGACACTCACCAGCTCGACATCCGAGCCAAAATATTGCCAAATTTCTCACTAAAAAAAACCCCAAACTGAGAGACTCATGCGTCAGGACACTGGCGGCATATGCCTATGTGGCAATACACGTGTACATACATACACATCAGAAAACATGGCTGCGAATGAGGATATTTTTGTCGACATATATCTGAGCTGCTAGCCTCAACGTTGTTCGAGAATGAAGAGACACTCACCAGCTCGACATCCGAGCCAAAATATTGCCAAATTTCTCACTAAAAAAACCCCCAAACTGAGAGACTCATGCGTCAGGACACTGGCGGCATATGCCTATGTGGCAATACACGTGTACATACATACACATCAGAAAACATGGCTGCGAATGAGGATATTTTTGTCGACATATATCTGAGCTGCGAGCCTCAACGTTGTTTGAGAATGAAGAGACACTCACCAGCTCGACATCTGAACCAAAATATTGCCAAATTTCTCACTGGAAAAAAAACAACTGTGAGACTCATGCTTCTGGACACTGGCGACATAAGCCTATGCGGCAATACACGTGTACACGCATAAACATAAGAAAACATGGCTGCGAATGAGGATAATTTTATGAACTTATATCTGAGATGCGAACCTCAACGTTGTTCGAAAATGAAGAGACACTCACCAGCTCGACATCTGAGCCAAAATATTGCCAACTTTCTCACCGGAAGAGACCAAAACTTTGAGACTCATGCGTCATGACACTGGCGGCATAGGCCTGTGAGGCAATACACGTGTAAATACATACATATCATAACACATGGCTGCGAATGAGGATAATTTTCTCGACTTATATCTGAGCTGCGAACCTCAACGTTGTTGGAGAATGAAGAGACACTCACCACCTCGACATCTGAGCCAAAATATTGCCAAATTTCTCACTGGAACAAACCTAAACTGAGAGACTCATGCGTCAGGACACTGGCGGCATATGCCTATGTGGCACTACACGTGTACATACAAACACGTCAGAAAACATGGCTGCGAATGAGGATATTTTTCTCGACATATATCTGAGCTGCTAGCCTCAACGTTGTTCGAGAATGAAGAGACACTCACCAGCTCGACATCCGAGCCAAAGTATTGCCAAATTTCTCACTGGAACAAACCTAAACTGAGAGACTCATGCGTCAGGACACTGGCGGCATATGCCTATGTGGCACTACACGTGTACATACAAACACGTCAGAAAACATGGCTGCGAATGAGGATATTTTTCTCGACATATATCTGAGCTGCGAGCCTCAACGTTGTTCGAGAATGAAGAGACACTCACCAGCTCGACATCCGAGCCAAAATATTGCCAAATTTCTCACTGGAAAAACAAACAAACTGAGAGACTCATGCGTCAGGATACTGGCGGCATAGGCCTATGTGGCAATACACGTGTACATACATACACATCAGAAAACATGGCTGCGAATGAGGATAATGTTCTCAACATATATCTGAGCTGCGAACCTCAACGTTGTTCGAGAATGAAGAGACATTCACCACCTCCACATCTGAGCTAACACATCGCCAAAATTCTCACCGGAAGAGACCAACACTTTGAGACTCATGCGTCAGGACACTGGCGGCATAGGCATATGAGGCAATACACGTGTACATACATACACGTCAGAAAACATGGCTACGAATGAGGATAACTTTGTCGACATATATCTGAGCTGCGAGCCTCAACGTTGTTCGAGAATGAAGAGACACTGACCAGCTCGACATCCGAGCCAAAATATTGCCAAATTTCTCACTGGAAAAACCCAAACTGAGAGACTCATGCGTCAGGATACAGGCGGCATAGGCCTATGTGGCAATACACGTGTACATACATACACATCAGAAAACATGGCTGCGAATAAGGATAATGTTCTCGACATGTATCTGAGCTGCGAACCTCAACGTTGTTCCAGAATGAAAGGACACTCACCAGGTCGACATCTGAGCCAAAATATTGCCAAATTTCTCACTGGAAAAAAACCAAACTGAGAGACTCATGCGTCAGGACACTGGCGGCATATGCTTATGTGGCAATACACGTGTACATACATACACATCAGAAAACATGGCTGCGAATGAGGATAATTTTCTCGACATATATCTGAGCTGCGAGCCTCAACGTTGTTCGAGAATGAAGAGACACTCACCAGCTCGACATCTGAGCCAAAATATTACCAAATTTCTCACTGGAAAAAAACCAATCTGAGAGACTCATGCGTCAGGATACTGGCGGCATAGGCCTATGTGGCAATACACGTGTACATACATACACATCAGAAAACATGGCTGCGAATGAGGATAATGTTCTCGACATATATCTGATCTGCGAACCTCAACGTTGTTCGAGAATGAAGAGACACTCACCAGCTCGACATCTGAGCCAAAATATTGCCAAAATTCTCACCGTAAAGGCTAAAACTTTGAGACTCATGCGTCAGGACACTGGCGGCATAGGCCTATGAGGCAATACACGTGTACATACATACATATCAGAACACATGGCTGCGAATGAGGATAATTTTCTCGACTTATATCTGAGCTGCGAACCTCAACGTTGTTGGAGAATGAAGAGACACTCACCAGCTCGACATCTGAGCCAAAATATTGAAAAATTTCTCACTGGAAAAAAACCAAACTGAGAGACTCATGCGTTAGGACACTGGCGGCATATGCCTATGTGGCAATAAACGTGTACATACATACACATAAGAAAACATGGCTGCGAATGAGGATAATTTTCTCGACATATATCTGAGCTGCGAGCCTCAACGTTGTTCGAGAAGGAAGAGACGCTCGCCTGCTCGACATCTAAGCCAAAATATTGCCAAATTTCTCACTGGAAAAAACCCAAACTGTGAGACTCATACGTCAGGACACGGGCGTCATAGGCCTATGAGGCAATACACGTGTACATACATACACATAAGAAAACATGGCTGCGAATGAGGACAATTTTCTCGACATATTTCTGAGCTGCGAACCTCAACGTTGTTCGAGAATGAAGAGACACTCACCAGCTCGACAGCCGAGCCAAAATATTGCCAAATTTCTCACTGAAAAAAAACCCAAACTGTGTGACTCATGCTTCAGGACACTGGCGACATAAGCCTATGCGGCAATACACGTGTACACGCATAAACATAAGAAAACATGGCTGCGAATGAAGATAATTTTATGAACTTATATCTGAGATGCGAACCTCAACGTTGTTCGAGAATGAAGAGACACTCACCAGCTCGACATCTGAGCCAAAATATTGCCAACTTTCTCACCGGAAGAGACCAAAACTTTGAGACTCATGCGTCATGACACTGGCGGCATAGGCCTGTGAGGCAATACACGTGTAAATACATACATATCATAACACATGGCTGCGAATGAGGATAATTTTCTCGACTTATATCTGAGCTGCGAACCTCAACGTTGTTGGAGAATGAAGAGACACTCACCAGCTCGACATCTGAGCCAAAATATTGCCAAATTTCTCACTGGAACAAACCTAAACTGAGAGACTCATGCGTCAGGACACTGGCGGCATATGCCTATGTGGCACTACACGTGTACATACAAACACGTCAGAAAACATGGCTGCGAATGAGGATATTTTTCTCGACATATATCTGAGCTGCTAGCCTCAACGTTGTTCGAGAATGAAGAGACACTCACCAGCTCGACATCCGAGCCAAAGTATTGCCAAATTTCTCACTGGAACAAACCTAAACTGAGAGACTCATGCGTCAGGACACTGGCGGCATATGCCTATGTGGCACTACACGTGTACATACAAACACGTCAGAAAACATGGCTGCGAATGAGGATATTTTTCTCGACATATATCTGAGCTGCGAGCCTCAACGTTGTTCGAGAATGAAGAGACACTCACCAGCTCGACATCCGAGCCAAAATATTGCCAAATTTCTCACTGGAAAAACAAACAAACTGAGAGACTCATGCGTCAGGATACTGGCGGCATAGGCCTATGTGGCAATACACGTGTACATACATACACATCAGAAAACATGGCTGCGAATGAGGATAATGTTCTCAACATATATCTGAGCTGCGAACCTCAACGTTGTTCGAGAATGAAGAGACATTCACCACCTCCACATCTGAGCTAACACATCGCCAAAATTCTCACCGGAAGAGACCAACACTTTGAGACTCATGCGTCAGGACACTGGCGGCATAGGCATATGAGGCAATACACGTGTACATACATACACGTCAGAAAACATGGCTACGAATGAGGATAACTTTGTCGACATATATCTGAGCTGCGAGCCTCAACGTTGTTCGAGAATGAAGAGACACTCACCAGCTCGACATCCGAGCCAAAATATTGCCAAATTTCTCACTGGAAAAACCCAAACTGAGAGACTCATGCGTCAGGATACAGGCGGCATAGGCCTATGTGGCAATACACGTGTACATACATACACATCAGAAAACATGGCTGCGAATGAGGATAATGTTCTCGACATGTATCTGAGCTGCGAACCTCAACGTTGTTCCAGAATGAAAGGACACTCACCAGGTCGACATCTGAGCCAAAATATTGCCAAATTTCTCACTGGAAAAAAACCAAACTGAGAGACTCATGCGTCAGGACACTGGCGGCATATGCTTATGTGGCAATACACGTGTACATACATACACATCAGAAAACATGGCTGCGAATGAGGATAATTTTCTCGACATATATCTGAGCTGCGAGCCTCAACGTTGTTCGAGAATGAAGAGACACTCACCAGCTCGACATCTGAGCCAAAATATTACCAAATTTCTCACTGGAAAAAAACCAATCTGAGAGACTCATGCGTCAGGATACTGGCGGCATAGGCCTATGTGGCAATACACGTGTACATACATACACATCAGAAAACATGGCTGCGAATGAGGATAATGTTCTCGACATATATCTGATCTGCGAACCTCAACGTTGTTCGAGAATGAAGAGACACTCACCAGCTCGACATCCGAGCCAAAATATTGAAAAATTTCTCACTGGAAAAAAACCAAACTGAGAGACTCATGCGTTAGGACACTGGCGGCATATGCCTATGTGGCAATAAACGTGTACATACATACACATAAGAAAACATGGCTGCGAATGAGGATAATTTTCTCGACATATATCTGAGCTGCGAGCCTCAACGTTGTTCGAGAAGGAAGAGACGCTCGCCTGCTCGACATCTAAGCCAAAATATTGCCAAATTTCTCACTGGAAAAAACCCAAACTGTGAGACTCGTGCTTCAGGACACTGGCGACATAAGCCTATGCGGCAATACACGTGTACACGCATAAACATAAGAAAACATGGCTGCGAATGAAGATAATTTTATGAACTTATATCTGAGATGCGAACCTCAACGTTGTTCGAGAATGAAGAGACACTCACCAGCTCGACATCCGAGCCAAAATATTGCCAAATTTCTCACTGGAAAAAAACACCAAATTGTGAGACTCATGCTTCAGGACAATGGCGACATAAGCCTATGCGGCAATTCACGTGTACATACATACACATCAGAAAACATGGCTGCGAATGAGGATAATGTTCTCGACATATATCTGAGCTGCGAACCTCAACGTTGTTCGAGAATGAAGAGACATTCACCACCTCCACATCAGAGCTAACACATCGCCAAAATTCTCACCGGAAGAGACCAAAACTTTGAGACTCATGCGTCAGGACACTGGCGGCATAGGCCTATGCGGCAATACACGTGTACACGCATAAACATAAGAAAACATGGCTGCGAATGAGGATAATTTGATGAAATTATATCTGAGCTGCGAACCTCAACGTTGTTCGAGAATGAAGAGACACTCGCCAGCTCGACATCCGAGCCAAAATATTGCCATATTTCTCACTGGAAAAAACCCAAACTGAGAGACTCATGCGTCAGGATACTGGCGGCATAGGCCTATGTGGCAATACACGTGTACATACATACACATCAGAAAACATGGCTGCGAATGAGGATAACATATCTGAGCTGCGAACCTCAACGTTGTTCGAGAATGAAGAGACTTTCACCACCTCCACATCTGAGCTAACACATCGCCAAAATTCTCACCGGAAAAGACCAAAACTTTGAGACTCATGCGTCAGGACACTGGCGGCATAGGCCTATGCGGTAATACACGTGTACACGCATACACATAAGAAAACATGGCTGCGAATGAGGATAATGTTATGAACTTATATCTGAGCTGTGAACCTCAACGTTGTTCGAGAATGAAGAGACCCTCGCCTGCTCGACATCTGAGCCAAAATATTTCCAAATTTCTCACTGGAAAAAACCCAAACTGTGAGACTCATACGTCAGGACACGGGCGGCATAGGCCTATGAGGCAATACACGTGTACATACATACACATAATAAAACATGCCTGCGAATGAGGACAATTTTCTCGACATATATCTGAGCTGCGAGCCTCAACGTTGTACGAGAATAAGGAGACACTCACCAGCTCGACATCCGAGCCAAAATATTGCCAAATTTCTTACTGGAAAAAAACCAAAAAACTGTGAGACTCATGCTTCAGGACACTGGCGACATAAGCCTATGCGGCAATACACGTGTACACGCATAAACATAAGAAAACATGGCTGCGAATGAAGATAATTTTATGAACTTATATCTGAGCTGCGAACCTCAACGTTGTTCGAGAATAAAGAGACGATCGCCTGCTCGACATCTAAGCCAAAATATTTCCAAATTTCTCACTGGAAAAAACCCAAAATGTGGGACTCATGCGTCAGGACACTGACGGCATAGGCCTCTGAGGCAATACACGTGTACATCCATACACATAAGAAAACATGGCTGCGAATGAGGACAATTTTCTCGACATATATCTGAGCTGCGAGCCTCAACGTTGTTCGAGAATGAAGAGACACTCACCAGCTCGACATCCGAGCCAAAATATTGCCAGATTTCTCACTCGAAAAACAAACAAACTGAGAGGCTCATGCGTCAGTATACTGGCGGCATAGGCCTATGTGGCAATACACGTGTACATACATACACATCAGAAAACATGGCTGCGAATGAGGATAATATATCTGAGCTGCGAACCTCAACGTTGTTCGAGAATGAAGAGACTTTCACCACCTCTACATCTGAGCTAACACATCGCCAAAATTCTCACCGGAAGAGACCAAAACTTTGAGACTCATGCGTCAGGACACTGGCGGCATAGGCCTATGCGGCAATACACGTGTACATACATACACATCAGAATACATGGCTGCGAATGAGGATAATGTTCTCGACATATATCTGAGCTGCGAACCTCAACGTTGTTCGAGAATGAAGAGACACTCACCAGCTCAACATGCGTGCCAAAATATTGACAAATTTCTCACTGGAAAAAAACACTAAACTGTGCGACTCATGCTTCAGGACACTGGCGACATAAGCCTATGCGGCAATACACGTGTACATACATACACATAAGAAAACATGGCTACGAAGGAGGATAATTTTGTCGACATATATCTGAGCTGCGAGCCTCAACGTTGTTCGAGAATGAAGAGACACTCACCAGCTCGACATCCGAGCCAAAATATTGCCATATTTCTCACTGGAAAAAACCCAAACTGAGAGACTCATGCGTCAGGATACTGGCGGCATAGGCCTATGTGGCAATACACGTGTACATACATACACATCAGAAAACATGGCTGCGAATGAGGATAATGTTGTCGACATATATCTGAGCTGCGAACCTCAACGTTATTGGAGAATGAAGAGACATTCACCACCTCCACATCTGAGCTAACATATCGCCAACATTTCACCGGAAGAGACCAAAACTTTGAGACTCATGCGTCAGGACACTGGCGGCATAGGCCTATGCCGAAATACACGTGTACACGCATAAACATAAGAAAACATGGCTGCGAATGAGGATAATGTTATGAACTTATATCTGAGCTGCGAACCTCAACGTTGTTCGAGAATGAAGAGACGCTCGCCTGCTCGACATCTAAGCCAAAATATTTCCAAATTTCTCACTGGAAAAAACCCAAACTGTGAGACTCATACGTCAGGACACGGGCGGCATAGGCCTATGAGGCAATACACGTCTACATACATACACATAAGAAAACATGGCTGCGAATGAAGATAATTTTCTGAACTTATATCTGAGATGCGAACCTCAACGTTGTTCGAGAATGAAGAAACACTCACCAGCTCGACATCCGAGCCAAAATATTGCCAAATTTCTCACTGGAAAAAAAACCAAACTGTGAGACTCATACGTCAGGACACGGGCGGCATAGGCCTATGAGGCTATACACGTGTACATACATACACATAAGAAAACATGACTGCGAATGAGGACAATTTTCTCGACATATATCTGAGCTGCGAGCCTCACCGTTGTTCGAGAATGAAGAGACACTCACCAGCTCGAAATCCGAGCCAAAATATTGCCAAATTTCTCACTGAAAAAAAACCCCAAACTGTGAGACTCATGCTTCAGGACACTGGCGACATAAGCCTATGCGGCAATACACGTGTACACGCATAAACATAAGAAAACATGGCTGCGAATGAAGATAATTTTATGAACTTATATCTGAGATGCGAACCTCAACGTTGTTCGAGAAGGAAGAGACACTCACCAGCTCGACATCCGAGCCAAAATATTGCCAAATTTCTAACTGGAAAAAAACACCAAATTGTGAGACTCATGCTTCAGGACAATGGCGACATAAGCCTATGCGGCAATTCACGTGTACATACATACACATCAGAAAACATGGCTGCGAATGAGGATAATGTTCTCGACATATATCTGAGCTGCGAACCTCAACGTTGTTCGAGAATGAAGAGACATTCACCACCTCCACATCAGAGCTAACACATCGCCAAAATTCTCACCGGAAGAGACCAAAACTTTGAAACTCATGCGTCAGGACACTGGCGGCATATGCCTATGTGGCACTACACGTGTACATACAAACACATCAGAAAACATGGCTGCGAATGAGGATATTTTTCTCGACATATATCTGAGCTGCGAGCCTCAACGTTGTTCGAGAATGAAGAGACACTCACCAGCTCGGCATCCGAGCCAAAATATTGCCAAATTTCTCACTGGAAAAAAAACCAAACTGAGAGACTCATGCGTCAGGATACTGGCGGCATAGGCCTATGTGGCAATACACGTGTACATACATACACATCAGAAAACATGGCTACGAATGAGGATAATGTTCTCGACATACATCTGAGCTGCGAACCTCAACGTTGTTCGAGAATGAAGAGACACTCGCCAGCTCGACATCCGAGCCAAAATATTGCCAAATTTCTCACTGGAAAAACAAACAAACTGAGAGACTCATGCGTCAGGATACTGGCGGCATAGGCCTATGTGGCAATACACGTGTACATACATACACATCAGAAAACATGGCTGCGAATGAGGATAATGTTCTCAACATATATCTGAGCTGCGAACCTCAACGTTGTTCGAGAATGAAGAGACATTCACCACCTCCACATCTGAGCTAACACATCGCCAAAATTCTCACCGGAAGAGACCAAAACTTTGAGACTCATGCGTCAGGACACTGGCGGCATAGGCATATGAGGCAATACACGTGTACATACATACACGTCAGAAAACATGGCTACGAATGAGGATAACTTTGTCGACATATATCTGAGCTGCGAGCCTCAACGTTGTTCGAGAATGAAGAGACACTCACCAGCTCGACATCCGAGCCAAAATATTGCCAAATTTCTCACTGGAAAAAAACACCAAATTGTGAGACTCATGCTTCAGGACAATGGCGACATAAGCCTATGCGGCAATTCACGTGTACATACATACACATCAGAAAACATGGCTGCGAATGAGGATAATGTTCTCGACATATATCTGAGCTGCGAACCTCAACGTTGTTCGAGAATGAAGAGACATTCACCACCTCCACATCAGAGCTAACACATCGCCAAAATTCTCACCGGAAGAGACCAAAACTTTGAAACTCATGCGTCAGGACACTGGCGGCATATGCCTATGTGGCACTACACGTGTACATACAAACACATCAGAAAACATGGCTGCGAATGAGGATATTTTTCTCGACATATATCTGAGCTGCGAGCCTCAACGTTGTTCGAGAATGAAGAGACACTCACCAGCTCGGCATCCGAGCCAAAATATTGCCAAATTTCTCACTGGAAAAAAACCAAACTGAGAGACTCATGCGTCAGGATACTGGCGGCATAGGCCTATGTGGCAATACACGTGTACATACATACACATCAGAAAACATGGCTACGAATGAGGATAATGTTCTCGACATATATCTGAGCTGCGAACCTCAACGTTGTTCGAGAATGAAGAGACATTCACCACCTCCACATCTGAGCTAACACATCGCCAAAATTCTCACCGGAAGAGACCAAAACTTTGAGACTCATGCGTCAGGACACTGGCGGCATAGGCATATGAGGCAATACACGTGTACATACATACACGTCAGAAAACATGGCTACGAATGAGGATAACTTTGTCGACATATATCTGAGCTGCGAGCCTCAACGTTGTTCGAGAATGAAGAGACACTCACCAGCTCGACATCCGAGCCAAAATATTGCCAAATTTCTCACTGGAAAATCCCAAACTGAGAGACTCATGCGTCAGGATACAGGCGACATAGGCCTATGTGGCAATACACGTGTACATACATACACATCAGAAAACATGGCTGAGAATGAGGATAATGTTCTCGACATGTATCTGAGCTGCGAACCTCAACGTTGTTCCAGAATGAAAGGACACTCACCAGGTCGACATCTGTGCCAAAATATTGCCAAATTTCTCACTGGAAAAAAACCAAACTGAGAGACTCATGCCTCAGGACACTGGCGGCATATGCTTATGTGGCAATACACGTGTACATACATACACAGCAGAAAACATGGCTGCGAATGAGGATAATTTTCTCGACATATATCTGAGCTGCGAGCCTCAACCTTGTTCGAGAATGAAGAGACACTCACCAGCTCGACATCTGAGCCAAACTATTACCAAATTTCTCACTGGAAAAAAACCAAACTGAGAGACTCATGCGTCAGGATACTGGCGGCATAGGCCTATGTGGCAATACACGTGTACATACATACAGATCAGAAAACATGGCTGCGAATGAGGATAATGTTCGCGACATATATCTGATCTGCGAACCTCAACGTTGTTCGAGAATGAAGAGACACTCACCAGCTCGACATCTGAGCCAAAATATTGCCAAAATTCTCACCGTAAAGACCAAAACTGTGAGACTCATGCTTCAGGACACTGGCGGCATAGGCCTATGAGGCAATACACGTGTACATACATACACATCAGAAAACATGGCTGCGAATGAGGATAATGTTCTCGACATATATCTGAGCTGCGAGCCTCAACGTTGTTCGAAAATGAAGAGACATTCACCACCTCCACATCTGAGCTAACAAATCGCCAAAATTCTCACCGAAAGAGACCAAAACTTTGAGACTCATGCGTCAGGACACTGGTGGCATAGGCATATGCGGCAATACACGTGTACACGCATAAACATAAGAAAACATGGCTGCGAATGAGGATAATTTGATGAAATTATATCTGAGCTGCGAACCTCAAAGTTGTTCGAGAATGAAGAGACACTCGCCAGCTCGACATCTGAGCCAAAATATTTCCAAATTTCTCACTGGAAAAAACCAAAACTTTGAGACTCATGCGTCAGGACACTGACGGCATAGGCCTCTGAGGCAATACACGTGTACATCCATACACATAAGAAAACATGGCTGCGAATGAGGACAATTTTCTCGACATATATCTGAGCTGCGAGCCTCAACGTTGTTCGAGAATGAAGAGACACTCACCAGCTCGACATCCGAGCCAAAATATTGCCAGATTTCTCACTCGAAAAACAAACAAACTGAGAGGCTCATGCGTCAGTATACTGGCGGCATAGGCCTATGTGGCAATACACGTGTACATACATACACATCAGAAAACATGGCTGCGAATGAGGATAATATATCTGAGCTGCGAACCTCAACGTTGTTCGAGAATGAAGAGACTTTCACCACCTCCACATCTGAGCTAACACATCGCCAAAATTCTCACCGGAAGAGACCAAAACTTTGAGACTCATGCGTCAGGACACTGGCGGCATAGGCCTATGCGGCAATACACGTGTACACGCATAAACATAAGAAAACATGGCTGCGAATGAGGATAATTTGATGAAATTATATCTGAGCTGCGAACCTCAACGTTGTTCGAGAATGAAGAGACACTCACCAGCTCGAAATCCGAGCCAAAATATTGCCAAATTTCTCACTGAAAAAAAACCCCAAACTGTGAGACTCATGCTTCAGGACACTGGCGACATAAGCCTATGCGGCAATACACGTGTACATACATACACATCAGAAAACATGGCTGCGAATGAGGATAATGTTCTCGACATATATCTGAGCTGCGAACCTCAACGTTGTTCGAGAATGAAGAGACATTCACCACCGCCACATCTGAGCTAACACATCGCCAAAATTCTCACCGGAAGAGACCAAAACTTTGAGACTCATGCGTCAGGACACTGCCGGCATAGGCCTATGAGGCAATACACGTGTACATACATACACATAAGAAAACAAGGCTACGAATGAGGATAATGTTTTCGACATATATCTGAGCTGCGAACCTCAACGTTGTTCGAGAATGAAGAGACACTCGCCTGCTCGACATCTAAGCCAAAATATTTCCAAATTTTTCACTGGAAAAAACCCAAACTGTGAGAGTCATACGTCAGGACACGGGCGGCATAGGCCTATGAGGCAATACACGTGTACATACATACACATAGGAAAACATGGCTGCGAATGAGGACAATTTTCTCGACATATATCTGAGCTGCGAGCCTCAACGTTGTTCGAGAATGAAGAGACACTCACCAGCTCGACATCCGAGCCAAAATATTGCCAGATTTCTCACTCGAAAAACAAACAAACTGAGAGGCTCATGCGTCAGTATACTGGCGGCATAGGCCTATGTGGCAATACACGTGTACATACATACACATCAGAAAACATGGCTGCGAATGAGGATAATATATCTGAGCTGCGAACCTCAACGTTGTTCGAGAATGAAGAGACTTTCACCACCTCCACATCTGAGCTAACACATCGCCAAAATTCTCACCGGAAGAGACCAAAACTTTGAGACTCATGCGTCAGGACACTGGCGGCATAGGCCTATGCGGTAATACACGTGTACACGCATACACATACGAAAACATGGCTGCGAATGAGGATAATGTTATGAACTTATATCTGAGCTGTGAACCTCAACGTTGTTCGAGAATGAAGAGACCCTCGCCTGCTCGACATCTGAGCCAAAATATTTCCAAATTTCTCACTGGAAAAAACCCAAACTGTGAGACTCATACGTCAGGACACGGGCGGCATAGGCCTATGAGGCAATACACGTGTACATACATACACATAATAAAACATGCCTGCGAATGAGGACAATTTTCTCGACATATATCTGAGCTGCGAGCCTCAACGTTGTACGAGAATGAAGAGACACTCACCAGCTCGACATCCGAGCCAAAATATTGCCAAATTTCTTACTGGAAAAAAACCAAAAAACTGTGAGACTCATGCTTCAGGACACTGGCGACATAAGCCTATGCGGCAATACACGTGTACACGCATAAACATAAGAAAACATGGCTGCGAATGAAGATAATTTTATGAACTTATATCTGAGCTGCGAACCTCAACGTTGTTCGAGAATGAAGAGACGATCGCCTGCTCGACATCTAAGCCAAAATATTTCCAAATTTCTCACTGGAAAAAACCCAAAATGTGGGACTCATGCGTCAGGACACTGACGGCATAGGCCTCTGAGGCAATACACGTGTACATCCATACACATAAGAAAACATGGCTGCGAATGAGGACAATTTTCTCGACATATATCTGAGCTGCGAGCCTCAACGTTGTTCGAGAATGAAGAGACACTCACCAGCTCGACATCCGAGCCAAAATATTGCCAGATTTCTCACTCGAAAAACAAACAAACTGAGAGGCTCATGCGTCAGTATACTGGCGGCATAGGCCTATGTGGCAATACACGTGTACATACATACACATCAGAAAACATGGCTGCGAATGAGGATAATATATCTGAGCTGCGAACCTCAACGTTGTTCGAGAATGAAGAGACTTTCACCACCTCCACATCTTAGCTAACACATCGCCAAAATTCTCACCGGAAGAGACCAAAACTTTGAGACTCATGCGTCAGGACACTGGCGGCATAGGCCTATGCGGCAATACACGTGTACATACATACACATCAGAATACATGGCTGCGAATGAGGATAATTTTGTCGACATATATCTGAGCTGCGAACCTCAACGTTGTTCGAGAATAAAGAGACACTCACCAGCTCGACATCCGAGCCAAAATATTGCCATATTTCTCACTGGAAAAAACCCAAACTGAGAGACTCACGCGTCAGGATACTGGCGGCATAGGCCTATGTGGCAATACACGTGTACATACATACACATCAGAAAACATGGCTGCGAATGAGGATAATGTTGTCGACATATATCTGAGCTGCGAACCTCAACGTTATTGGAGAATGAAGAGACATTCGCCTGCTCGACATCTAAGCCAAAATATTTCCAAATTTCTCACTGGAAAAAACCCAAACTGTGAGACTCATACGTCAGGACACGGGCGGCATAGGCCTATGAGGCAATACACGTCTACATACATACACATAAGAAAACATGGCTGCGAATGAAGATAATTTTCTGAACTTATATCTGAGCTGCGAACCTCAACGTTGTTCGAGAATGAAGAGACGCTCGCCTGCTCGACATCTAAGCCAAAATATTTCCAAATTTCTCACTGGAAAAAACCCAAACTGTGAGACTCATACGTCAGGACACGGGCGGCATAGGCCTATGAGGCAATACACGTCTACATACATACACATAAGAAAACATGGCTGCGAATGAAGATAATTTTCTGAACTTATATCTGAGATGCGAACCTCAACGTTGTTCGAGAATGAAGAAACACTCACCAGCTCGACATCCGAGCCAAAATATTGCCAAATTTCTCACTGGAAAAAAAACCAAACTGTGAGACTCATACGTCAGGACACGGGCGGCATAGGCCTATGAGGCTATACACGTGTACATACATACACATAAGAAAACATGACTGCGAATGAGGACAATTTTCTCGACATATATCTGAGCTGCGAGCCTCACCGTTGTTCGAGAATGAAGAGACACTCACCAGCTCGAAATCCGAGCCAAAATATTGCCAAATTTCTCACTGAAAAAAAACCCCAAACTGTGAGACTCATGCTTCAGGACACTGGCGACATAAGCCTATGCGGCAATACACGTGTACATACATACACATCAGAAAACATGGCTGCGAATGAGGATAATGTTCTCGACATATATCTGAGCTGCGAACCTCAACGTTGTTCGAGAATGAAGAGACATTCACCACCGCCACATCTGAGCTAACACATCGCCAAAATTCTCACCGGAAGAGACCAAAACTTTGAGACTCATGCGTCAGGACACTGCCGGCATAGGCCTATGAGGCAATACACGTGTACATACATACACATAAGAAAACAAGGCTACGAATGAGGATAATGTTCTCGACATATATCTGAGCTGCGAACCTCAACGTTGTTCGAGAATGAAGAGACACTCGCCTGCTCGACGTCTAAGCCAAAATATTTCCAAATTTCTCACTGGAAAAAAACCAAACTGTAAGAGTCATACGTCAGGACACGGGCGGCATAGGCCTATGAGGCAATACACGTGTACATACATACACATAGGAAAACATGGCTGCGAATTAGGACAATTTTCTCGACATATATCTGAGCTGCGAGCCTCAACGTTGTTCGAGAATGAAGAGACACTCACCAGCTCGACATCCGAGCCAAAATATTGTCAATTTTCTCACTGGAAAAAAAACCAAACTGTGAGACTCATGCTTCAGGACACTGGCGACATAAGCCTATTCGGCAATACACGTGTTGTTGAGTATGTATGGGGGACTTCCCGTGCACCCCCCCCCCCCCCCCCCACCAGAACTAACCCACATGAACTTTTTGGGGTGCCTTTTAGGGTACTAAAACACACTTGGGATGTTAACAGTGAAAAGAAAACGATGCTCCGAAGATATCGGCCGATAAGATGTTGGCCGCTAAAAATTGTCAAAAATGGGGAAAAGTAATATTTCAGCCAAATAATATGAAAAAAACATAAATAAAATTGTTAGTTATATGTTTTCTACCCTCACAAATTCATTTCTGGTATCCATTTTTTGCTATCATGCACCAAATTCAAGATGGCCACCAAAGTGGCTGCCAAAAAATGCCTATTCTGTAATAAATCTGGAGGTGTCTAAAAAAAAAAGCAAAAACATAACATATAAACATTTTAAGCAATTATCTGCAGCTTTGATTATGACATACTTTTAGTCGCTGTCACAGTCGTCAAAACCGGAACAGTCAGATTCATCATCTCCCTCTAAGTCAACATCTTCGTCATCTGACGTTTCCTCTAGCGTAACCTCAGCCAAGATGTCTTCAAGACGGGGTGGCAAGACGGGTCCTTCTGACCAGACTGGCTCAATGAAGTCTCCACATCGGGCCCAGCCATGTTCTATAGACGGTGGAATTTCCTGAATGGGTACATCTGACCTCTTCCACTGCGCTGCCCTATAATTGGCACGCTTGATGTGAGGTACCAGTGACTGTTTGCATGGTGGAAGCCTGGACAGATCCACTTTAGATGAGCTCTTGATGGCCCCGCCCTCACCAACCATCTTCTTAAGCATGAGTGCCCTCACTG
The DNA here is from genome assembly GCA_037893245.1 of Crossaster papposus. Lineage (NCBI taxonomy): Eukaryota > Metazoa > Echinodermata > Asteroidea > Velatida > Solasteridae > Crossaster > Crossaster papposus. The sequence continues at coordinate 308,413 of JBAIAA010000149.1, forward strand.
TATTAACTTCCTTGACTCTTGGGAATCCATAGAGGAAGCATACAAATTCCTCTAGCTCAACTACTAGCGCCGCATCTACTTCCCAGCTATCGCCCAATTTGGCAAAACAGTCTTGATACCGTGGCTTCTTCTCAAGCTTCTTCAGAGGGGTTTTCTTACCCTTTCCCTTAAAGGCACAGTTGCAGTCCTCGCGGGTAAAGCAGTATATGCCAAGTAGCGATTTGCAGTATTTTGGCCCCAAGTCTTCAGCGATATCGCTGATGTTCAACAGCCTTCGATTTGCTCCACTATCGGTATCAACAAAGATGATCAGAGGCCTCAATTTATGTGCATAATGCAACAGGATGAAGAAGATATCACTGTCTGGACTATGCACAACAGCCTGCCTGTAACCGTGATCCTTTGCATAAAGCAGGTATAGGACAACACGGCTATCTGTCTCTTCTTGGTTTGACCTCAGACCTGGAATTTCCTCTTGTTGCACTGATTTTCCATCTGTAGATGATAGTTGGAATGAAACACCCTCAACTACTAATATGACCTTTCTCCCCTCTAGTCGACGTGCTGCCTCTGGACAACCCCAGACGCGGAGCATGAACTTGCATAATTGCTTCTTGTTGTCATCATTTTGCAGGAACACTTTGAAGTCTGCAGGTTTTCTTGTGTTGATCCCTTCCAGAATGATTTTAGCACTGCTTCCCCGACGAAGCCTCTCTTGACTTTTGATGGAGTCCTTTACATACATATCAGTGGAGAAGACTACGTCTGGTTTGCGAGATAGCTGATTCAGCAACTTCAGACAAATGTCCTTGAACGTCGGGGGTAGGTCTTTCAAAGTATGAAAGTGGGCATTGCCATCTTCAATAAAAAGGGTTTCCCCAGGACTTGCAGAAGGCAGTTCAGCATCAGGCACTTCGTTTGTCAGGTGGTGAACTGATGCCGCCTTGTTAGTCTTTGCCATGTAGCCATCCGGCGTACCCAAGCAGTGAGGTACTGGAGTGATCGAATACGTCATCAGCACTTCGATGTCAATAGGCCGAGACAGAAGTTGTGATTTGACAAGTATTTGGAATGCCACGTCTCCCTGCTCCTGGTACTTGATGACATTACCTTGAGCAGTTGTTAGCTTAACCTTCTTGTTGACCTTTTCCATGTTTTTTAGCTTAAGCTTCTTCAGTCAAAGAATCCTTTTTTCTCTTCATCGTCATCTTTTTGTAGCCGCTCACTGACAAACTTCTCTCTCGCCAACCGACCAGCCTCTTCAGCACTCAGTACATCATGCTCTATATCAAGAGGTACTGGATTACCAGATGACAGTATATACAAGCGGTCTTTATCAGCCACTTCAAATGGGTTGAGAAACCCCTGCAGCGCATCCATAGCTCGTTGTACTGCGGCTTCACTTCGTTTCACCTCTGATGGTAGTTGTTCACGGTGCTTGCCAGACTTGGAACTATCCGTGTCATTACTCATTCCAGACATCTCAAGAGTGGCTTGGTAATACTTAGTCCGCTCCGAAGTTGTGCGAATCCATCGCTGATATGCACCGTAGTTCTCTAGGATCCCAGTAAGCCCTGCTCCTCCAGCACCGCATCGAGACTTGGCAAACTTCATGAAAGTTTCTTCCATGGTCTTATCGACAGCACATCGATTACCAGGTATGTGAAAGCGGGCGACAGATATAGCTCCCTTTTCCAGAAGCTGAGCGGCACCAGGATGGCTGACTTCGATGTTGGTGAGGAAAACATCAAACCAGGCGAGGTATCTAGAGTAATTCATACCTCCAAAGGCAAAGAATAGATTAGCCATATCGCCCATGCACTTGTGGTACAATTTAAAGTTATTGGTCTTGACTGCATAGAGTAGCATGAACACCCGACGAGCATGATCCAGGAAAGACATCCAGAATATACCCGTCTTTCCTAGTTCTCCATTCCGAACTCTTTCCTGAAAGGCCATGTAGTCGACTAGGTACTCATCGATGGAGTCATCCTGAAGCGCTGTTGCAAGATGTTCCACATTGCAGAGTTTTATGAGAGCATCCACAGCATCGGCGTTGGTTGAGCTATGGGTAGATTCGTCCATCTGAGCAATGTAAGCTGCAAGAAGTAACCGTTCTAATGCCTAACTTACTACCTTAAGACACCATAGAGACTTGCTGTAGGCTTTTCCATTAAGAACTCCTTTCAGACATCCAGAGGTAGTGAGGTTTGCCTCAATAATGAGTTCAGAATAACCAGAACCGGCCATTTTATGCCCAATCATATTCATGTAGTTCATTATGGTATGGAAAGTACCAATGAGGATGATGTGATTCTTGTATTCTGTAGGTTGGTTCCATATGATTGGCATGGCTTTCATGACCACACCAAGGTCAAATGTTGTGATAGTATATCGTTGTCCGACTTCTTCTGTGGCTTTGTCACATTGGCGAAGCAACTCCTTCACAACATTGTATTGTGTGATGGGCTCAGTAATTGAGGGGTAGAACTCAATGGTGGTACGTTCACTTGGAGGATGCCCAGTAGCAGAGATGAATCCCCCGAAAGCGGGTACTTGTTGCTTGTCAGTACTACTTGCTTTACGACAGAAAGCCCAGATGAGATATACTTTCAATCCTTGCAGAAGAACAGCCATATTTACATGTGACTGATGGACATTGATCAACTCGGTATCTGGGCCTTTCCTGATCGGAATATGATAAGGTGGCAAAGGAAGAGGTGTGTTTAGTTTGAGGGTCCGTTCTTTGGTTCTGGGGATTGAAGTGAAATTGGTGTGTGCTTGGGTTTCTTGAGACTTCTCAGCTTCCTGTAGCATGATTCCAGCTGCAGTATTGAAGGCAGGCCTACCATGAAGTCCAGTGAGGAGCTGATTGAAGTTGTCCCACTCAGAATGGAAAATAACATTCTCTGGTGATTTCACAATTCGTGGAGTTAGTATCGACGATGTTTGTTTTAGAGCTACAGCAACTGCAGTCTCCAACTCCACGGAAAACAGATAATTCTCACAGTGACCTAGTCTGTTAAGGAGTGTAACTAGCTGTCTGCTTCGGTAGAGATGACACAGAGTCATGCAGAGTAGGATGTGTTTTGGAAGCTTCCATTCTGCATTTGTGACAGCCCTGCAAATGTCCTGGCCAATAGAAAAGACGACCCGTTCTGTCTGGTCAGATGCAGCTGTAGGTACGGCAGATATGACCAAGCTCAAGAATCGTTTCAACGCGGCGGGTATAACATCATCCGTCACCTCTAGAGCACTTGCGGGAGGTGGCCACGGAAGATCCTTGGACTCTTTAAATGCTCTTTGTATCACACCACGAAGAACCATAGCCACATCTTCAATGGCTTGTGTAACTGCTTCATGAACAGAGATGCTGGAGCTGTAGACCAAGTAGAAAGGCCAGCTACTGCTTTGTGGTTGCATCTTGGTAAATACAAGTTTGGGGCCCAAGATAGGATGCTGTTCCAGCTTACGTTTAAGTTTATCTGAACGAAAGTTTGCATTTTCAAATCTGGTTTCATCCAGCTTGGCAATATACATCAGGCGGAGTGAAGACAGCGTGACAACTTTGCAGCCATGCAGAAGAGTCTCGTCAATATACTGTGCAACATGTCTGAAACTGTAGTCATGTGCAGCCTCCAATTCAGACTGTTCAGCAGAAGCGTCTGGATTGCCGCTTCCCCAGTATTTTGGGTTAGCAATATACTGTCTGCGGCACTTCGGATGGTACTTTGCTTCGCAGGCAAACAAGTCGAAGCCTCTGATTCTTCGTAAAAGCCACTCGTGATGGTCATGTTCAGCAAGCTGTAGAACGTGCTGCCAACCATCTCTTTCAAATGAAGCAGTGGCCTCTGTACTGTCAGCTCCACCTTTTTTAAGGTGAATTCTACCTGCCTTGTTGCAAAAGATACACTCGGGCTGGAATATAATCCGTTCCATAGTTTGTTTACGTTTTGGACGACCTTGATTGTTAGATAGTCCACTGGTAGAAGGTGCCTCATCACTGTGCTTGGTTAACCGATTTAAGTTACTTGTAAACCGTTGGTAACACCCACGGTGGTATCCATGCTTGTCATTATCAACTTGATCAGGGATTCCTCTGCAAATGTCTGACATTCTGTATGTTGAGGTAGCAGGTTCTGCCATGCGACGATCCCTCACATTATGAAGTACTTTAAGTACTTTTAGACTTTCATTTGGTTCACTTGAAAAGACAGTAAAAGGCCCATGCTTGATTCCAGAAGTGTGAATAATACACAGTTCTTGCTTCTTTGCTGCTGGTCTAGAGGCAAGTGGGCTAATGTCCTTGCGTTTCTTCGGCATGTTTACAAATGGGCACAATCACCTACAAACAACAACAACATTACGGCAATTTGGCTTTCATCAGGTTACAAATTGACTTTAAAAACATTAACAACTGAACGTAACATGGCGAGTGCAAAAATTGCAAATTTGCGAACTTCAAAAAACAAAACTACTAAATTATTATGAAATATTTACTAAACTGTTAGTGAATGACAGTCTAATTATGATCCTGTAAAATCATGGAACCTGGTGTGCTTGCATTTTCAAGAACAATTATATTTTCGTATCAATTTCCAACGCTGGTCGGCCTACCAGCATTGGAAAAAAAATGACTTTTTTCGAATAGTTAGTTTACATTTTTTGGCAATCGAGTGAGTGAGTTTTTAGGGTTTAACGCCGTACCAGCATCAATGGCCATATTCACGGCGGGAACAAATTTCATTCAACAATGTTTTATTTAATTCAACAATTAATGTGAAGAAGTTACAGTTTTAGAGGTGGGAGGAAAACCCCAGAAGAATATCCTGGGGAAAAAACCCACGGAGTCAGGCAGGGACTGAAAACCCAATCCACATATTGGCCCAGGCCGGATTCGAACCCGGGTCATAGTGGTGGAAGGCGAGGAAAGAACCGCTACACTTTGGCAATCGATTACACGTTAATGGACGTGTACAAGCCAGCTAGACTGGTTTCCTAACCTTACAATTCTCTGACGTCTGTACATTGCCCTTTTCAATTTACGTGGGGTCATGAAACTAGGCTACAAGAACACGATTGTGTAGTGGTTTAGTGTAACAATATTTAAAACATAAAATACCACCCCCAACAAATTCATTTATTTCTGAAAATCACAGTAAAAGCAAAACAACGTATTACAAGAAGCAAACCACTCAAAAAAGTGAAACATCCAAACAAATCACGGCAAAGTAAAATGCACTAACGACACGTGTAAGAAATGCTAATTAAATTAAAAATGAACCATTCAAACTCAAATCACGCCAAATAAAACTGGGTCAGAATAAAAACTATTAGACTAACACAACTAAAGACAATTAAAGAGAGATGTTTTGGCTGGACAACTAGTGAACTACATGTACATGTAAAATAATTTACATTTAATTGGGTGCTGAGCATTCATCAATACGCCTAGCAACATGTGCCTCACTTAAGAAACGCAACTTTCTTTATGTATGGCCCTACTGTGCATATGTCCAAATTAGGTTCAATAAAGGCATATATACAAAACAAATACAATTACATTTGTAACTGGCTCATGTACAACTTGTTTCTTATTTCTGTATAATCAGTGTCCTTTGTCATGAATCTAAATCAATAGTTGCTTAATATACACCGCGACGATATGCAATGTTCTGCACATAGGCTACACATGTACACATATTAGCGGGCCTACTTTGAAACAACAGATCTGAAACGACTAAACTTAAAACTTGAAAATAAAGTTCAAACAAGTAGCAATCCTTAATCTATAATAATTTAATACAAATATAACAATAAATATAACTATGGACATACCTGCCATGGCCTCTGGCAGAATAACAAATATCACACTGTTTTGGCTGGACAACTTATTAAATCAATGTACCGGTACATTAATTAGTTGCCACTGCCAACAGCGCCCTCTGTTGTTCTGGCCATAACAATAACAAAACTTGTTTGGGGGAGGGGCCCTGTAACAGTTGTTTGTAGTTTTAGAAAACCATTTCGGCCGTCAATTTATGTTAATAGAAGCATGGTAGGAACTAAAGTAACGCAAATGAATTCGTAAGGGTTAAAACAAATACCTCTTAATTTAATTTATGCATTTCTAATTTTTTTTGAGTGATATATCATTTTCCCTCTGAATTGACCATTTTTGGCAGCCATATTGGCCGCCATTTTTAATTTAAAGCATAATAGCAAAAAATGAATACCAGAAATGAATTTGTGAGGGTAGAAAACATATAACTAACAATTTTATTTACAAGTCAAAGGTAAAATGCTCTGAGAGCATAATAAAAGGGCCAACGGGTTTCCAGTTAAAGTAAAATGCTGTGCGAGCATTCCAGCTAAAGTAAAATGCTGTCTGAGCACTGCACTCGCGTCAAAAAGGAAGTGGACAAGAGAATGCCAACGGGTTTTACCTCTTACCCCCCCAACAAGCGCAGACCGAGCGAAAGGTCAGCAGGTGTGGGCCACTAGTTCGGTGTGGGCGGGTCGAAACCGTTGCCCTCCCACCTCGCCCCCTCCTCCCATAGCAGCATGGACTCACAATCGGGTAGTCTAAAGCACCGACTCAATGAGCCAATGAGAGAGAGACACACGCATTGGAGGGGAAGCGCTGCACTCTCTGCGAGAGAGAGAAGGCCGCAACGCAAGAGAGTGGGAAGGCGATCACCGGCTATGTAACGCGGTCGGTGGTCACGTAGCTGAATAACTGGCACGAAATGGACGGCGCGTAAACAATAACTCGTGCTCGCGCGATAGGGCGGATGAGCACGAGCTTATAAATAAGCTTATAATGGGCTTATTAACGGATAATCTCGACGCGCGCTGTGGGCCTACGGTGAAGTTCACTTCTTACCCGCTCTGTGCGCGCTGTGTATCAAGTAGTAAGTATGCTGCTGTTGGCGCTCACATGTTTCCGTGCAAAAGTTGTTGAGTATTGAAGCAAGGTGACATCGTTTTTTTTGGAATCCGGCACACGTGTCGGATGAATTAGAGAAAGCGTGCGTTCGCTGTGTATTTGCGAGCGTTTGTGAGACAAATGCGCGCAAGGCACAGCTACGTACGGTGGTCTAAAGGCGGAGAAAGAAGGCGGTGCTAAGTAGAATTGTCATTGTCAACTGACGTGATGACCTGTTGCAGTGTATGAAGTGCAACCCTATGCAGGCACAGGCGCTCATGCATTAGGTGTAGCTGACAGATGCTGAAATTACGCCGGCGCAGATGTACATGCAAAGCGGAGCGAAGGCTGTCAAGTGTCTTGGGCTAGCTGGAGGGTGTAGGTTAGAATTATGGGCGTAGCTAGTATGCGCCAGAGTAGAAGAGCGTGCATAGCGGCACCTAGGACCTCTCAGACAGTGTCGTCAGTGTAGGAGAGCGCGCAGCGTATATCGAACATTGGTGATAGTACTCTTTATAGCAACGCAAAACCAAAATTGAACTCCATCCAAGCCGTAATGGCTATCTTACGATGACCCACCAGCATTAGTGTATGCAAATAAATGCAGTGATTACGGTACGGTGCTAACCAGTTAACATCTACTGCTCGGTGGGAGGGCAACGGTTTCGACCCGCCCACACCGAACTAGTGGCCCACACCTGCTGACCTTTCGCTCGGTCTGCGCTTGTTGGGGGGGTAAGAGGTAAAACCCGTTGGCATTCTCTTGTCCACTTCCTTTTTGACGCGAGTGCAGTGCTCAGACAGCATTTTACTTTAGCTGGAATGCTCGCACAGCATTTTACTTTAACTGGAAACCCGTTGGCCCTTTTATTATGCTCTCAGAGCATTTTACCTTTGACTTGTCCACTTCCTTTTATTTAGTAGCTTGTGTTTGAACAGTAAGAAGTTTGCATGCGCGCTTTTGGCTCGGGATCATCGGGTGCAGTCCCTCACCCAATCGCTCGACTAACTCCACATCTGGCGTCCGGGGTTTTTTGTTTATAGTCGAACGAGCGCCTTCCCCCGGCCGATTGCCCAGATGTGGAGTTTTTTGTGTACTCGCCGGCAGCAGCGCTTTGACGCCCGTGTGCGCCCACCACTGCGCATCCTCTTTGAAGAGGCGGGCGATACGCCGCTTGTGCGTGCGCAGTCGGCGCATTTTCTCGTATGCCGCGTAGAGGCGCGCGCAAAATGTACTCGGAGGGTAGACTTGACCCAAGTCGGACTTACCATGGAGTTAAGACTACCAATTTGCTTTCGTCAATCCGGCCGAATAGTTATGTGCTTTGTTGGCCTTAGAAAAAAGGCGCCGTCATCTGGTTGTCGTTCCGCTATCGGCATCAACGCGATGTCATCATGTCAGTGCAGTAAATCCGACTTGACGGATCGGCCAATCAAACCCCCCGCGGTGATATGTAGTTATTCATAAATTATTTGCATACGCATCACATGGTTATGGCGATGTATGCCAAATAAGTCCGCCAATCGGTACGGACTCGCTAGACCGCTAACGGACTATGAAGGAATGGTAGGCAGTACTGTCACTAGATGCCTTTTTCAAATTAAATAACTGCGTCCATACTTCGTTTATTTAGTTAGAGTATGGTATAGTGCAAACTTAACGGCCGGACAATGTACACGATAGCAAGACTATTAAACCGTTTGTACATTTACACATAATGTACACTATGCACATGTGTATGTACATTGTACATCACAATGTCCACGTATGTCCGTCACACAACTGGGTCAAAGTTCATATTATTACAGATATATGCTAATTTATACAATTCTGCAATTTGATTGGCCTCTACCGTTTTCGGTAGATGAGCCCATAGGTTGTGTACAAACGTGTGGCAGATCCGTCAAGTCGGGATTTCTGAACCACACATGAGCATGGGTGGCGCATGAGGGCGCGCTACTGATAAGCGTGGACGTGACGCGAGGCGCACAGTGTGGATGACCATGAGCAATGTTACCACATAATCCCGACTTGGATCAAGTCTACTCGGAGGGCAGCTGGCTGCACTTGCCGGCACACTTCTGTTTGTGCGGCAGTGAGGTGCCCTTGTACTGCGGCGGGCTGTTGTTGCAGAGTGTCAGCTCACTCTCTCGCTTGGTGATGGTGAGCGGCGCCGGCGCATGAAACTTGGGGCGTCGCTTTCGACGCGGAATGCGCGCCATGCGGTCGCGACGCGCGTCCAGCCATATGTGCATGAACTGCGTGTAGAGCAGCTGCACGTGCTGGGCCGGACGCGTGTCGTCGCGTGGCTGCGCGGAGTGACTGCGCCGACGCCGATTGATCTTATGCGCCCTATTGCGCGAGCACGAGTGCGCCCGCGCGCGATGCGCCGCCTGCGGCCCGGTGTTGTCGCCGCGACTTGGGCATGTGCGCTTGTATCTCGTGCGCGTCGCTAGTGTACTGCGACTGGCTGCTGTCGACGAGTGGCAGCTCACTCTCCCGCGCCCCGTAGGGTTTGCGAGGCAGTCGGCGACGCGGCGCGCCATTATTTTTTTTAGTTTTGTGTTTTGTTTTTGTTTTGAAGGTTTTGTTACGTTTTTTTCTCTTACCTCTTACAAGCAATCGTCTATCACTTGTTGTGCCCGAAAATCGATGCGTAGATTCCGAGCAAAGGAAACCTGCAAAAAAAAACAATGTAAGTTTGCCGATGTGCGAACAAACAGCAAACGGTTGTTGAGTATAGATGCAAGTTGACACCTCGGTACACGTTGTTCCCACACAGAACAGAACCACCCGTTACAGTTAGTCGAGCCCATCTACTAACCTACCCGACTCTAAATAAACCAATCAGCCTACTTTGCCGTCAGACCTACGGTGTTGCGTCTTGCCACAGACCTACGGGCTACTAGTATGTATATACTATATAGTACTGTACACCATTACATTGTTCTCCGTATACCCATTAGCTCCTACCCTGTGAGGAGATAGCACTAGTCAATAGCAGCTGCTACTTCGTTGTTTTTGTCTTAATTGTCTAAATTGGTCACTTTTGAAGCCAAAATACGTTTTAGCTTCGTTATTTCGGGTGTTTTGTTACTTTTTGTTAACCTCCCCCCCCCCCCCCCTCCTGCGAGTCGGCGTCGTCGTTGTCATCGGCGAACGTCTGCGATTGTGATGATATTGCCCAGCGTCAAGTTGCCGTTGTGCTTCACTACAAAGGGCACACTGTGACTGCTGCAAAAAAGCGAAATAGTTTGACAATTTTCAGCAGGAAATGAAACAAAATTGCGGCAGAAGCAAGAAAGTTAGACAGAAACACAGAATTGACCGAAATTGCCGATAATTTGAAGCGATTCAGACAGCGAAAATTATTACCAGAGCTGAAATTTGTGGTTGTGTGCGCAAGCGTTTTGGCGGCATTTGCGCAGCGCACACTTGCAAACAACGCCGCACAATTGCGCAGTACATGCGCACTGACACTAGCAAATGCTAAAACGCCCGAAACTCACAAAAACGCAAGAAATATCACACATTCTTGCACCGAGTTTCACTTAGGAATGCATTCATTCACATATGCTTTTAGTGCCGTTTTCGTCGAACTGAGGAAATTCACATGTCAGATGGTCAGATTCGTATGACAACCCCCTCTGAGAAGTCGAAAATCAAAATTCTGTCCCAATAGAACTCATGCCCTTGATCTCCTGATCATTTTCGTTATATGGGTTCTTTTCGATTCCGTGGAGCGATCGCGAGTTATTCCAGTCGGACTGAAGAAGAAAGAAAGAAGAATAAAATTAACGCAAAATCGGTTCACTGGCAAAGTAAGGGTGCCGCGGCGCTGCCACTCCCAGCCGGGCGAACCCGTTGGGTGTGACGCTCCCGCGTCACCCTCACATGTCAGATGGTCAGATTCGTATGACAACCCCCTCTGTCGTTGAACTGAGGAAATTCATTCACATGTCAGTTGCAACCCAGTCTCCTTCTTAAATTGTGTACACATCACAATTGACCAATTGTGTGTATATCACAATTTAAGAAACTGTACATGCGCAGTAATGCTGGCAAAACGGAGGTTGGCCCTCAAAGAGTGAATAAACAAGTGTATGATGTTCTTATTAGTTGCAGTAGTTGTTTAAGTTTGGGATTGGAAAAGGAAAAAGTCGGGTTAGGGTACAAGAAAAAAACAATTCATATTACCGCATTAACAGCAATTCTTATTATTGTTATTATTTGACGCAAGTTTAATTGCATTGTATCTCAAGTTTTGTTTTTCTTTCTGTACCCTAACCCGACTTTTCCCTTATTCTACCCCAAAACAAAGTAATGAACTTAAACCAACTAATTCAAGTAATAAGAACATCATCATACACTTGTTTATTCACTCTTTCAAGACCAACCTCCGTTTTGCCGGTATTACTGCGCATGTACAGGAAGGAGACTGGGTTGGTCAGATGGTCAGATTCGTATGACAACCCCCTCTGAGAAGTCGAAAATCAAAATTCTGTCCCAATAGAACTCATGCCCTTGATCTCCTGATCATTTTCGTTATTGGGTTCTTTTCGATTCCGTGGAGCAATCGCGAGTTATTCCAGTCGGACTGAGGAAAGAATAAAATTAACGCAAAATCGGTGCACTGGCAAAGTAAGTGTGCCGCGGCGCTGCCACTCCCAGCCGGGCGAACCCGTTGGGCGTGACGCTCCCGCGTCACCCTAGATGCTTTTATTATATTATTTGGCTGAAATATTATATTTTCCCATTTTTGACCATTTTTAGCGGCCATGTTGGACGCCATCTTGGATATCTTCGGAGCATCGGTTTTTTTTCACTGTTAACATCCCAAGTGTGTTTTAGTATCCTAAAATGCACCCCAAAAAGTTCACGTGAGTTAGTTTCTGGGGGGGGGGGGGGGGGGGGGGGGGTGGTGGTGCACGGGAAGTCCCCCATACATACTCACCTAGTGTACACGCATAAACATAAGAAAACATGGCTGCGAATGAAGATAATTTTATGAACTTATATCTGAGATGCAAACCTCAACGTTGTTCGAGAATGAAGAGACACTCACCAGCTCGACATCCGAGCCAAAATATTGCCAAATTTCTCACTGGAAAAAAACAACAAATTGTGAGACTCATGCTTCAGGACACTGGCGACATAAGCCTATGCGGCAATACACGTGTACATACATACATATCAGAAAACATGGCTGCGAATGAAGATAATGTTTCCGACATATATCTGAGCTGCGAACCTCAACGTTGTTCGAGAATGAAAAGACATTCACCACCTCCACATCTGAGCTAACACATCGCCAAAATTCTCACCGGAAGAGACCAAAACTTTGAGACTCATGCGTCAGGACACTGCCGGCATAGGCCTATGCGGCAATACACGTGTACATACATACACATAAGAAAACATGACTACGAATGAGGATAATTTTGTCGACATATATTTGAGCTGCGAGCCTCAACGTTGTTCGAGAATGAAGAGACATTCACCAACTCCACATCTGAGCTAACACATCGCCAAAATTCTCACCGGAAGAAACCAAACCTTTAAGACTCATGCGTCAGGACACTGCCGGCATAGGCCTATGCGGCAATACACGTGTACATACATACACATAAGAAAACATGACTACGAATGAGGATAATTTTGTCAACATATATTTGAGCTGCGAGCCTCAACGTTGTTCGAGAATGAAGATACAAGCACCAGCTCGACATCCGAGCCAAAATATTGCAAAATTTCTCACTGGAAAAAACCCAAACTGAGAGACGCATGCGTCAGGATACTGGCGGCATAGGCCTATGTGGCAATACACGTGTACATACATACACATCAGAAAACATGGCTGCGAATGAGGATAATGTTCTCGACATATATTTGAGCTGCGAACCTCAACGTTGTTCGAGAATGAAGAGACACTCATCAGCTCGACATCTGAGCCAAAATATTGCCAAATTTCTCACTGGAAAAAACCCAAACTGAGAGACGCATGCGTCAGGATACTGGCGGCATAGGCCTATGTGGCAATACACGTGTACATACATACACATCAGAAAACATGGCTGCGAATGAGGATAATGTTCTCGACATATATTTGAGCTGCGAACCTCAACGTTGTTCGAGAATGAAGAGACACTCATCAGCTCGACATCTGAGCCAAAATATTGCCAAATTTCTCACTGGAACAAACCTAAACTTAGAGAATCATGCGTCGGGACACTGGCGGCATATGCCTAAGTGGCAATACACGTGTACATACAAACACATCAGAAAACATGGCTGCGAATGAGGATATTTTTCTCGACATATGTTTGAGCTGCGAACCTCAACGTTGTTGGAGAATGAAGAGACATTCACCACCTCCACATCTGAGCTCACATATCGCCAACAATTATCACCGGAAGAGACCAAAACTTTGAGACTCATGCATCAGGACACTGGCGGCATAGGCCTATTCGGCAATACACGTGTACACGCATAAACATAAGAAAACATGGCTGCGAATGAGGATAATTTTATGAACTTATATCTGAGCTGCGAACCTCAACGTAGTTCGAGAATGAAGAGACACTCGCCAGCTCGACATCTGAGCCAAAATATTTCCAAATTTCTCACTGGAAAAAAACAAAACTGTGAGACTCATGTGTCAGGACACTGGCGGCATAGGCCTATGAGGCAATACACGTGTACATCCATACACATAAGAAAACATGGCTGCGAATGAGGACCATTTTCTCGACATATATCTGAGCTGCGAGCCTCAACGTTGTTCGAGAATGAAGAGACACTCATCAGCTCGACATCTAAGCCAAAATATTGCCAAATTTCTCACTGGAACAAACCTAAACTGAGAGACTCATGCGCCAGGACACTGGCGGCATATGCCTAAGTGGCAATACACGTGTACATACAAACACATCAGAAAACATGGCTGCGAATGAGGATAATTTTATGAACTTATATCTGAGCTGCGAACCTCAACGTTGTCCGAGAATGAAGAGACACTCGCCTGCTCGACATCTGAGCCAAAATATTGCCAAATTTCTCACTGGAAAAAAACAAAACTGTGAGACTCATGCGTCAGGACACTGGCGGCATAGGCCTCTGAGGCAATACACTTGTACATCCATACACATAAGAAAAGATGGCTGCGAATGAGGACAATTTTCTCGACATATATCTGAGCTGCGAGCCTCAACGTTGTTCGAGAATGAAGAGACACTCACCAGCTCGACATCCGAGCCAAAATATTGCCAGATTTCCCACTGGAAAAACAAACAAACTGAGAGGCTCATGAGTCAGTATACTGGCGGCATAGGCCTATGTGGCAATACACGTGTACATACATACACATCAGAAAACATGGCTGCGAATGAGGATAATGTTCTCGACATATATCTGAGCTGCGAAACTCAACGTTGTTCGAGAATGAAGAGACACTCATCAGCTCGACATCTGAGCCAAAATATTGCCAAATTTCCCACTGGAACAAACCTAAACTGAGAGACTCATGCGTCGGGACACTGGCGGCATATGCCTAAGTGGCAATACACGTGTACATACAAACACATCAGAAAACATGGCTGCGAATGAGGATATTTTTCTCGACATATATTTTATCTGCGAACCTCAACGTTGTTGGAGAATGAAGAGACATTCACCACCTCCACATCTGAGCTCACATATCGCCAAAAATTATCACCGGAAGAGACCAAAACTGTGAGACTCATGTGTCAGGACACTGGCGGCATAGGCCTAGGAGGCAATACACGTGTACATCCATACACATAAGAAAACATGGCTGCGAATGAGGACCATTTTCTCGACATATATCTGAGCTGCGAGCCTCAACGTTGTTCGAGAATGAAAAGACACTCATCAGCTCGACATCTGAGCCAAAATATTGCCAAATTTCTCACTGGAACAAACCTAAACTGAGAGACTCATGCGTCAGGACACTGGCGGCATATGCCTAAGTGGCAATACACGTGTACATACAAACACATCAGAAAACATGGCTGCGAATGAGGATAATTTTATGAACTTATATCTGAGCTGCGAACCTCAACGTTGTCCGAGAATGAAGAGACACTCGCCTGCTCGACATCTGAGCCAAAATATTTCCAAATTTCTCAGTGGAAAAAACCCAAACTGTGAGACTCTTACGTCAGGACACGGGCGGCATAGGATTATGAGGCAATACACGTGTACATACATACCCATAAGAAAACATGGCTGCGAATGAGGACAATTTTCACGACATATATCTGAACTGCGAACCTCAACGTTGTTTGAGAATGAAGGGACACTCACCAGCTCGACATCTGAGCCAAAATATTGCCAAATTTCTCACTGGAACAAACCTAAACTGAGAGACTCATGCGTCAGGACACTGGCGGCATATGCCTATGTGGCAATACACGTGTACATACAAACACATCAGAAAACATGGCTGCGAATGAGGACCATTTTCCCGACATATATCTGAGCTGCGAGCCTCAACGTTGTTCGAGAATGAAGAGACACTCACCAGCTCGACATCCGAGCCAAAATATTGCCAAAGTTCTCAATGGAAAAAAAACCAAAAACTGTGAGACTCATGCTTCAGGACACTGGCGACATAAGCCTATGCGGCAATACACGTGTATAAACATACACATAAGAAAACATGACTACGAATGAGGATAATTTTGTCGACATATATTTGAGCTGCGAGCCTCAACGTTGTTCGAGAATGAAGATACAAGCACCAGCTCGACATCCGAGCCAAAATATTGCCAAATTTCTCACTGGAAAAAACCCAAACTGAGAGACGCATGCGTCAGGATACTGGCGGCATAGGCCTATGTGGCAATACACGTGTACATACATACACATCAGAAAACATGGCTGCGAATGAGGATAATGTTCTCGACATATATTTGAGCTGCGAACCTCAACGTTGTTCGAGAATGAAGAGACACTCATCAGCTCGACATCTGAGCCAAAATATTGCCAAATTTCTCACTGGAACAAACCTAAACTGAGAGAATCATGCGTCGGGACACTGGCGGCATATGCCTAAGTGGCAATACACGTGTACATACAAACACATCAGAAAACATGGCTGCGAATGAGGATATTTTTCTCGACATATGTTTGAGCTGCAAACCTCAACGTTGTTGGAGAATGAAGAGACATTCACCACCTCCACATCTGAGCTCACATATCGCCAAAAATTATCACCGGAAGAGACCAAAACTTTGAGACTCATGCATCAGGACACTGGCGGCATATGCCTAAGTGGCAATACACGTGTACATACAAACACATCAGAAAACTTGGCTGCGAATGAGGATAATTTTATGAACTTATATCTGAGCTGCGAACCTCAACGTTGTCCGAGAATGAAGAGACACTCGCCTGCTCGACATCTGAGCCAAAATATTTCCAAATTTCTCAGTGGAAAAAACCCAAACTGTGAGACTCTTACGTCAGGACACGGGCGGCATAGGATTATGAGGCAATACACGTGTACATACATACCCATAAGAAAACATGGCTGCGAATGAGGACAATTTTCACGACATATATCTGAACTGCGAACCTCAACGTTGTTTGAGAATGAAGGGACACCCACCAGCTCGACATCTGAGCCAAAATATTGCCAAATTTCTCACTGGAACAAACCTAAACTGAGAGACTCATGCGTCAGGACACTGGCGGCATATGCCTATGTGGCAATACACGTGTACATACAAACACATCAGAAAACATGGCTGCGAATGAGGACCATTTTCCCGACATATATCTGAGCTGCGAGCCTCAACGTTGTTCGAGAATGAAGAGACACTCACCAGCTCGACATCCGAGCCAAAATATTGCCAAAGTTCTCAATGGAAAAAAAAACCAAAAACTGTGAGACTCATGCTTCAGGACACTGGCGACATAAGCCTATGCGGCAATACACGTGTATAAACATACACATAAGAAAACATGACTACGAATGAGGATAATTTTGTCGACATATATTTGAGCTGCGAGCCTCAACGTTGTTCGAGAATGAAGATACAAGCACCAGCTCGACATCCGAGCCAAAATATTGCCAAATTTCTCACTGGAAAAAACCCAAACTGAGAGACGCATGCGTCAGGATACTGGCGGCATAGGCCTATGTGGCAATACACGTGTACATACATACACATCAGAAAACATGGCTGCGAATGAGGATAATGTTCTCGACATATATTTGAGCTGCGAACCTCAACGTTGTTCGAGAATGAAGAGACACTCATCAGCTCGACATCTGAGCCAAAATATTGCCAAATTTCTCACTGGAACAAACCTAAACTGAGAGAATCATGCGTCGGGACACTGGCGGCATATGCCTAAGTGGCAATACACGTGTACATACAAACACATCAGAAAACATGGCTGCGAATGAGGATATTTTTCTCGACATATGTTTGAGCTGCAAACCTCAACGTTGTTGGAGAATGAAGAGACATTCACCACCTCCACATCTGAGCTCACATATCGCCAAAAATTATCACCGGAAGAGACCAAAACTTTGAGACTCATGCATCAGGACACTGGCGGCCTAGGCCTATTCGGCAATACACGTGTACACGCATAAACATAAGAAAACATGGCTGCGAATGAGGATAATTTTATGAACTTATATCTGAGCTGCGAACCTCAACGTAGTTCGAGAATGAAGAGACACTCGCCAGCTCGACATCTGAGCCAAAATATTTCCAAATTTCTCACTGGAAAAAAACAAAACTGTGAGACTCATGTGTCAGGACACTGGCGGCATAGGCCTATGAGGCAATACACGTGTACATCCATACACATAAGAAAACATGGCTGCGAATGAGGACCATTTTCTCGACATATATCTGAGCTGCGAGCCTCAACGTTGTTCGAGAATGAAGAGACACTCATCAGCTCGACATCTAAGCCAAAATATTGCCAAATTTCTCACTGGAACAAACCTAAACTGAGAGACTCATGCGCCAGGACACTGGCGGCATATGCCTAAGTGGCAATACACGTGTACATACAAACACATCAGAAAACATGGCTGCGAATGAGGATAATTTTATGAACTTATATCTGAGCTGCGAACCTCAACGTTGTCCGAGAATGAAGAGACACTCGCCTGCTCGACATCTGAGCCAAAATATTGCCAAATTTCTCACTGGAAAAAAACAAAACTGTGAGACTCATGCGTCAGGACACTGGCGGCATAGGCCTCTGAGGCAATACACGTGTACATCCATACACATAAGAAAAGATGGCTGCGAATGAGGACAATTTTCTCGACATATATCTGAGCTGCGAGCCTCAACGTTGTTCAAGAATGAAGAGACACTCACCAGCTCGACATCCGAGCCAAAATATTGCCAGATTTCCCACTGGAAAAACAAACAAACTGAGAGGCTCATGAGTCAGTATACTGGCGGCATAGGCCTATGTGGCAATACACGTGTACATACATACACATCAGAAAACATGGCTGCGAATGAGGATAATGTTCTCGACATATATCTGAGCTGCGAACCTCAACGTTGTTCGAGAATGAAGAGACACTCATCAGCTCGACATCTGAGCCAAAATATTGCCAAATTTCTCACTGGAACAAACCTAAACTGAGAGACTCAGGCGTCGGGACACTGGCGGCATATGCCTAAGTGGCAATACACGTGTACATACAAACACATCAGAAAACATGGCTGCGAATGAGGATATTTTTCTCGACATATATTTTATCTGCGAACCTCAACGTTGTTGGAGAATGAAGAGACATTCACCACCTCCACATCTGAGCTCACATATCGCCAAAAATTATCACCGGAAGAGACCAAAACTGTGAGACTCATGTGTCAGGACACTGGCGGCATAGGCCTAGGAGGCAATACACGTGTACATCCATACACATAAGAAAACATGGCTGCGAATGAGGACCATTTTCTCGACATATATCTGAGCTGCGAGCCTCAACGTTGTTCGAGAATGAAGAGACACTCATCAGCTCGACATCTGAGCCAAAATATTGCCAAATTTCTCACTGGAACAAACCTAAACTGAGAGACTCATGCGTCAGGACACTGGCGGCATATGCCTAAGTGGCAATACACGTGTACATACAAACACATCAGAAAACATGGCTGCGAATGAGGATAATTTTATGAACTTATATCTGAGCTGCGAACCTCAACGTTGTCCGAGAATGAAGAGACACTCGCCTGCTCGACATCTGAGCCAAAATATTTCCAAATTTCTCAGTGGAAAAAACCCAAACTGTGAGACTCTTACGTCAGGACACGGGCGGCATAGGATTATGAGGCAATACACGTGTACATACATACCCATAAGAAAACATGGCTGCGAATGAGGACAATTTTCACGACATATATCTGAACTGCGAACCTCAACGTTGTTTGAGAATGAAGGGACACTCACCAGCTCGACATCTGAGCCAAAATATTGCCAAATTTCTCACTGGAACAAACCTAAACTGAGAGACTCATGCGTCAGGACACTGGCGGCATATGCCTATGTGGCAATACACGTGTACATACAAACACATCAGAAAACATGGCTGCGAATGAGGACCATTTTCCCGACATATATCTGAGCTGCGAGCCTCAACGTTGTTCGAGAATGAAGAGACACTCACCAGCTCGACATCCGAGCCAAAATATTGCCAAAGTTCTCAATGGAAAAAAACCCAAAAAATGTGAGACTCATGCTTCAGGACACTGGCGACATAAGCCTATGCGGCAATACACGTGTATAAACATACACATAAGAAAACATGACTACGAATGAGGATAATTTTGTCGACATATATTTGAGCTGCGAGCCTCAACGTTGTTCGAGAATGAAGAGACAAGCACCAGCTCGACATCCGAGCGAAAATATTGCAAAATTTCTCACTGGAAAAAACCCCAACTGAGAGACGCATGCGTCAGGATACAGGCGGCATAGGCCTATGTGGCAATACACGTGTACATACATACACATCAGAAAACATGGCTGCGAATGAGGATAATGTTCTCGACATATATTTGAGCTGCGAACCTCAACGTTGTTCGAGAATTAAGAGACACTCATCAGCTTGACATCTGAGCCAAAATATTGCCAAATTTCTCACTGGAACAAACCTAAACTGAGAGACTCATGCGTCGGGACACTGGCGGCATATGCCTAAGTGGCAATACACGTGTACATACAAACACATCAGAAAACATGGCTGCGAATGAGGATATTTTTCTCGACATATATTTTATCTGCGAACCTCAACGTTGTTGGAGAATGAAGAGACATTCACCACCTCCACATCTGAGCTCACATATCGCCAAAAATTATCACCGGAAGAGACCAAAACTTTGAGACTCATGCATCAGGACACTGGCGGCATAGGCCTATGCGGCAATACACGTGTACACGCATAAACATAAGAAAACATGTCTGCGAATGAGGATAATTTTATGAACTTATATCTGAGCTGCGAACCTCAACGTAGTTCGAGAATGAAGAGACACTCGCCAGCTCGACATCTGAGCCAAAATATTTCCGAATTTCTCACTGGAAAAAAACAAAACTGAGAGACTCATGCGTCGGGACACTGGCGGCATATGCCTAAGTGGCAATACACGTGTAAATACAAACACATCAGAAAACATGGCTGCGAATGAGGATATTTTTCTCGACATATATCTGAGCTGCGAACCTCAACGTTATTGGCAAATGAAGAAACATTCACCACCTCCACATCTGAGCTAACATATCGCCAAAATTTCACCGGAAGAGACCAAAACTTTGAGACTCATGCGTCAGGACACTGGCGGCATAGGCCTATGCGGCAATACACGTGTACACGCATAAACATAAGAAAACATGGCTGCGAATGAGGATAATGTATGAACTTATATCTGAGCTGCGAACCTCAACGTTGTTCGAAAATGAAGAGACCCTCGCCTGCTCGACATCTGAGCCAAAATATTTCCAAATTTCCCACTGGAAAAAAACGAAACTGTAAGACTCATACGTCAGGACACGAGCGGCATAGGCCTATGAGGCAATACACGTGTACATAAATACACATAAGAAAACATGGCTGCGAATGAGGACAATTTTCTCGACATATATCTGAGCTGCGAGCCTCAACGTTGTTCGCGAATGAAGAGACACTCACCAGCTCGACATCCGAGCTAAAATATTGCCATATTTCTCACTGGAAAAAAACTAAACTGTGAGACTCATGCTTCAGGACACTGGCGACATAAGCCTATGCGGCAATACACGTGTACACGCATAAACATAAGAAAACATGGCTGCGAATGAGGATAATTTTATGAACTTATATCTGAGATGCGAACCTCAACGTTGTTCGAGAATGAAGAGACACTCACCAGCTCGACATCCGAGCCAAAACATTGCCAAATCTCTAACTGGAAAAAACCCAAACTGAGAGACTCATGCGTCAGGACACTGGCGGCATAGGCCTATGAGGCAATACACGTGTACATCCATACACATAAGAAAACATGGCTGCGAATGAGGATAATTTTATGAACTTATATCTGAGATGCGAACCTCAACGTTGTTCGAGAATGAAGAGACACTCACCAGCTCGACATCCGAGCCAAAACATTGCCAAATCTCTCACTGGAAAAAACCCAAACTGAGAGACTCATGCGTCAAGATACTGGCGGCATAGGCCTACGTGGCAATACACGTGTACATACATACACATCAGAAAACATGGCTGCGAATGAGGATAATGTTCTCAACATATATCTAAGCTGCGAACCTCAACGTTGTTCGAGAATGAAAAGACATTCACCACCTCCACATCTGAGCTTACAAATCGCCAAAATTCTCACCGGAAGAGACCAAAACTTTGAGACTCATGCGTCAGGACACTGGCGGCCTAGGCCTAAGAGGCAATACACGTGTACATACATACACATAATAAAACATGGCTGCGAATGAGGACAATTTTCTCGACATATATCTGAGCTGCGAGCCTCAACGTTGTTCGAGAATTAAGAGACATTCACCAGCTCGACATCCGAGCCAAAATATTGCCAAATTTCTCACTGAAAAAAAACCCCAAACTGTGAGACTCATGCGTTAGGACACTGGCGGCATAGGCCTATGAGGCAATACACGTGTACATCCATACACATAAGAAAACATGGCTGCGAATGAGGACAATTTTCTCGACATCTATTTGAGCTGCGAGCCTAAACGTTGTTCGAGAATTAAGAGACACTCACCAGCTCGACATCCGAGCCAAAATATTGCCAAATTTTTCACTGGAAAAACAAACAAACTGAGAGACTCATGCGTCACGATACTGGCGGCATAGGCCTATGTGGCAATACACGTGTACATACATACACATCTGAAAACATGGCCGCGAATGAGGATAATGTTCTCAACATATATCTGAGATGCGAACCTCAACGTTGTTCAAGAATGAAAAGACATTCACCACCTCCACATCTGAGCTAACACATCGCCAAAATTCTCACCGGAAGAGACCAAAACTTTGAGACTCATGCGTCAGGACACTGGCGGCATAGGCCTATGAGGCAATACACGTGTACATCCATACACATAATAAAACATGGCTGCGAATGAGGACAATTTTCTCGACATATATCTGAGCTGCGAGCCTCAACGTTGTTCGAGAATGAAGAGACACTGACCAGCTCGACATCCGAGCCAAAATATTGCCAGATTTCTCACTGAAAAAACCCCCAAACTGTGAGACTCATGCGTTAGGACACAGGCGGCATAGGCCTATGAGGCAATACACGTGTACATCCATAGACATAAGAAGACATGGCTGCGAATGAAGAACATTTTCTCGACTTATATTTGAGCTGCGAGCCTCAACGTTGTTAGAGAATTAAGAGACACTCACCAGCTCGACATCCGTGCCAAAATATTGCAAAATTTTTCACTGGAAAAACAAACAAACTGAGAGACTCATGCGTCAGGATACTGGCGGCATAGGCCTATGTGGCAATACACGTGTACATACATACACATCAGAAAACATGGCTGCGAATGAGGATAATGTTCTCAACATATATCTGAGCTGCGAGCCTCAACGTTGTTCGAGAATGAAAAGACATTCACCACCTCGACATCTGAGCTAACACATCGCCAAAATTCTCACCGGAAGAGACCACAACTTTGAGACTCATGCGTCAGGACACTGGCGGCATAGGCCTATGAGGCAATACACGTGTACATACAAACACATCAGAAAACATGGCTGCGAATGAGGATAATGTTCTCGACATATATCTGAGCTGCGAACCTCAACGTTGTTCGAGAATGAAGAGACACTCATCAGCTCGACATCTGAGCCAAAATATTGCCAAATTTCTCACTGGAACAAACCTAAACTGAGAGACTCATGCGTCGGGACACTGGCGGCATATGCCTAAGTGGCAATACACGTGTACATACAAACACATCAGAAAACATGGCTGCGAATGAGGATATTTTTCTCGACATATATTTTATCTGCAAACCTCAACGTTGTTGGAGAATGAAGAGACATTCACCACCTCCACATCTGAGCTCACATATCGCCAAAAATTATCACCGGAAGAGACCAAAACTGTGAGACTCATGTGTCAGGACACTGGCGGCATAGGCTTAGGAGGCAATACACGTGTACATCCATACACATAAGAAAACATGGCTGCGAATGAGGACCATTTTCTCGACATATATCTGAGCTGCGAGCCTCAACGTTGTTCGAGAATGAAGAGACACTCATCAGCTCGACATCTGAGCCAAAATATTGCCAAATTTCTCACTGGAACAAACCTAAACTGAGAGACTCATGCGTCGGGACACTGGCGGCATATGCCTAAGTGGCAATACACGTGTACATACAAACACATCAGAAAACATGGCTGCGAATGAGGATAATTTTATGAACTTATATCTGAGCTGCGAACCTCAACGTTGTCCGAGAATGAAGAGACACTCGCCTGCTCGACATCTGAGCCAAAATATTTCCAAATTTCTCAGTGGAAAAAACCCAAACTGTGAGACTCTTACGTCAGGACACGGGCGGCATAGGATTATGAGGCAATACACGTGTACATACATACCCATAAGAAAACATGGCTGCGAATGAGGACAATTTTCACGACATATATCTGAACTGCGAACCTCAACGTTGTTTGAGAATGAAGGGACACTCACCAGCTCGACATCTGAGCCAAAATATTGCCAAATTTCTCACTGGAACAAACCTAAACTGAGAGACTCATGCGTCAGGACACTGGCGGCATATGCCTATGTGGCAATACACGTGTACATACAAACACATCAGAAAACATGGCTGCGAATGAGGACCATTTTCCCGACATATATCTGATCTGCGAGCCTCAACGTTGTTCGAGAATGAAGAGACACTCATCAGCTTGACATCTGAGCCAAAATATTGCCAAATTTCTCACTGGAACAAACCTAAACTGAGAGACTCATGCGTCGGGACACTGGCGGCATATGCCTAAGTGGCAATACACGTGTACATACAAACACATCAGAAAACATGACTGCGAATGAGGATATTTTTCTCGACATATATTTTATCTGCGAACCTCAACGTTGTTGGATAATGAAGAGACATTCACCACCTCCACATCTGAGCTCACATATCGCCAAAAATTATCACCGGAAGAGACCAAAACTTTGAGACTCATGCATCAGGACACTGGCGGCATAGGCCTATGCGGCAATACACGTGTACACGCATAAACATAAGAAAACATGGCTGCGAATGAGGATAATGTATGAACTTATATCTGAGCTGCGAACCTCAACGTTGTTCGAAAATGAAGAGACCCTCGCCTGCTCGACATCTGAGCCAAAATATTTCCAAATTTCCCACTGGAAAAAAACGAAACTGTGAGACTCATACGTCAGGACACGAGCGGCATAGGCCTATGAGGCAATACACGTGTACATAAATACACATAAGAAAATATGGCTGCGAATGAGGACAATTTTCTCGACATATATCTGAGCTGCGAGCCTCAACGTTGTTCGCGAATGAAGAGACACTCACCAGCTCGACATCCGAGCTAAAATATTGCCATATTTCTCACTGGAAAAAAACTAAACTGTGAGACTCATGCTTCAGGACACTGGCGACATAAGCCTATGCGGCAATACACGTGTACACGCATAAACATAAGAAAACATGGCTGCGAATGAGGATAATTTTATGAACTTATATCTGAGATGCGAACCTCAACGTTGTTCGAGAATGAAGAGACACTCACCAGCTCGACATCCGAGCCAAAACATTGCCAAATCTCTAACTGGAAAAAACCCAAACTGAGAGACTCATGCGTCAGGACACTGGCGGCATAGGCCTATGAGGCAATACACGTGTACATCCATACACATAAGAAAACATGGCTGCGAATGAGGATAATTTTATGAACTTATATCTGAGATGCGAACCTCAACGTTGTTCGAGAATGAAGAGACACTCACCAGCTCGACATCCGAGCCAAAACATTGCCAAATCTCTCACTGGAAAAAACCCAAACTGAGAGACTCATGCGTCAAGATACTGGCGGCATAGGCCTATGTGGCAATACACGTGTACATACATAGGGCGTTTACCAAACGGGGCTTGAGGCTTGAGGCTTGGGGCTAGGCTCGGGCTTGGCTTGGGCTTGGCTAGGCTCGGGCTTCATCACAAAGCAAAATGGCGGCCAAAACGATTCGTACGGTCAGGCTTCGGGAGGCTTCGGCTGGCATATGGCTTCGGTTATCGATACTCGGCTCGGCGCGCGTCGCGAACTGTAAATTGTTTTTTTTATCGCTGGTGATATGAAATTTCGTCTGACAAAGTTTATTCTTCGAAGGTTTTTTAAAATATACAATGAATTTTAGTAGGTATTTTTAGGAAATACGGTAGGGGGTGGGGGGGGGGGGGGGGGGGTTGAAGTAGATGCTGAGTTGAGTGCTTCTAGATTTTGTCCAATGTATTTTTTAGTGTCTTGTAGGCCTATTCATATTTGTAGTGTCTTCGAGGTGGGGTGGTTGAGTATCAGTACTTAGTACGAACATGGAGGAATAAGAAGCCTTCTTATTCCTCCATGGTACGAACTTAAGTACTTCGAGGGTCACGTCTGAAGCACCAATTAATAAACAAACCCCTGTGATAAGAATTCTCAGTTAACACAGTACTGCATTTCACTGGTGCAGGATTTTGTGCATTAATTAATACAACAATAATTAATTCCAGCAGTCAGTATCAATAACATTTTCAATGTCAATTTCAATATTTGTTTTCTTCTCTTTTTAATTAATGCTGTTTTATTCAATAAATACAATTTCAATTACATATTAATGTGTGAAGACAAAGGTTATTTGAGCATGACATGGTAATGAAATAATGTTTCTTTTTAAAGGAATACTTCATTCTGAGGTAACTTATTAGCATATCTTCCCAATTAGTTTTGTTTATCCTGAAGTTTAGGAAAGGCGTTCCAATAAAGTGCATTTTTACTGTACATACATGTACTGTTACAAATAAGAACATACGTTGTTCATTTTTAGAATCTTCAAAGTCATCATGGTTTATTCATTGGTCCAAAGTGTGACGCAAGATATTCATTATTTAATGCAAGTAGTGCATTCACATTTCACAATAAACAATATTTTCATCTTTAAAATGACAAGGGACAGGAAATTTAGCAATGTGAAGAACACCAGTCCAAACCAGTAAATTAAATATATATTGTTTTACTTTCGAGCGGAGTTCTATACATGTAAAGAATAATAAGATAAAAACATAAACACAAATGTATGCCAATTGTGCAAACATGAGTCCAAAATTACCACATAGAAATAAAAGAGAGGAGCATGTTGTCAACTGTTTAAATATACATTTTACCATTCAAGTAGTATTTGCAATGACTGTCGTTTCCAGTCCGTTTGCTTTACTCCTTAAACAAGAGGACATTAGGGGTGATGCTTTTTCAGAGGTGGAGAAAAAGAATGACCCTTTATATACACTGTAATGTATAATTGTTGAGAGTGTAGAATTCAAGTTAACAGAAATCTTGGGGTGATCATGTGCCCCCCCCCCCCCCCCAATCTCCAGTACAGTCTTTGAAGTTGTGCTGCAATGTCAGCCCTTATATTGGATAAACTGTAAACATTTATGTTGAATGCCCTAAGATATTCCTTGTAGTATATTTGTGTATTAAAATATTCCTGTTAACTTGCATTTTTAAGCTCAATCTATTAAAATAGGCTATGAAAAATAAAGCAATGGGGCAACTTTGCAAGTAATATTGTGGTGCTTTTTTAAACCCCAAGAAATATGATCTATCTTTGAATTGAGATTTCCAAAGATTTGAGAGATTCAGAGTTGCTGGAGACTGATGGCATAACCATTGCTTGTGTCATTTCTCCCTTGAACAAACAGTGGTACCATTGTAGCATGTCTCTCCATTATATGTAGCCTCATACAGCTGCCAGCCAGAAGGACTTCAATGGTGTCTAGTTTAGGACTCTTGATTTCTGAAAAGAATATACAAGTGAAATGTTTAAATGATCAAAAAGTAATATAAAAGAAATGAATACAATGGCTGCTTGTTAGCAGTCTAGTTTTGAATATTGCTGCAACAAAACGTAATCATCAGTGCTCTATTTTCAAAGATTTTCCATTCACAATGCTCTCATACAAGGGAAATTTTGTTTTGTCACTATAGTCGAATGATGCTAATAAATCAGTATATATATATACATGTACATATTTAAATATCATTGTTTTTTGGGGTTTCTTTGGGGGGGAGGGGGGGGGGTGTAAAAAAATATGTAATATTATTTTTAATATGTTAATTAAAAAATGCCACAATGACTGGAATTTTTACCCTGCTGAGGTATCTGCCAGATTGTACAGGTGGGTTTATATTTGTGAATTTGTTTCTTCTCACGGAAAGCAGTGTACAGAGCTGACATACAGTGAGCACATCGCTAAAGTAAAGGGCAGAGCCCGTTATCTAATTTGCTTTATTCTGATGCAAAATTACATTAACTAGTGATAATTGTTACAGGTCATACCTGTGGTCATGTCATGGTGCATAGCCCTGTCTGTCACCAACATTCTGAAGTGCTGGCCGTATTCACTCCAAAGTCCAATTTCCACGTTTCTTAAAGAGAGAAAGTTAACTTAAGTTAAGTTCAGTTAACACAAACTAATCAAAAATCGACACAACAGTTTATTTAAAGACCATGGTCCTAGTCTGGATGGCAATCGTGTACAAGTACTGTAGTTTCACTCCCATTTTTTACAAGTTCTATTCTAAAATTGCTTTTGCGTTTGAAAGCCAATTAAAAAGTGACTTTTCCAGCTTCAAGCAGTCATTGTTCCTCAGATTTAAACCCATTATTTTTTTATTTTTGATAAGTGGTTTTGAAGAAAATGTGACTCAGTGTCTTACCCTTTTTGCACAGTCATGTTTATTGCAATCTTGTGTTTTTGTGTCATGCCGGTTGTCGGTTTTTCCCCAAACCATAGGCCCAACCCTCTTTCCACGAAGTTTTGCTTGCTGGTACATGTAAATACTTGCATGATTCCAAATCATGATTTTTCCTACTTGTATCATCGTCAAATTCATCCTCATAAAATTGCCTTTTTTGTTTGTACTAAATTGTAGTCTTATTCCTACGTTTAACCGTACACTCACGCAGTGGACTTCCCTGTTCCCAGCATAGCGTACGACAGCGGAATCAAACACACCGACAAAAACGCCGAGTTGTGGCCCAAAATATTGGCAACATTAACATGGCAAGTCACTTACATTGTACACTGGAATTTCGCTTTGCCTGGCTCAGCTCCTGTGGCTAAAGGGTTGTTCAATCGACGTCAAAATCCTTCAATGTCAGCACAAAAGAGAAAATAAATGCCGCACACAGTGTTTTTCAAGATGGCGATTCGCTGAAAGTTTTTACACCGTGACGTCATCAAGCCCGGCGTTAGCCAGCTTTCGCGAGGCTTGGTGGGGCTTCGGAATACAGCCTGAAATCTAGCCCCGGGCTTACTTCGCGTAGCCTAGCCCGTCGTTTGGTATGAGGCTTCAAAATGGCGCCGCAAAAATCTAGCCTAAGCCTAGCCTCTAGCCTCCGTTTCGTAAAGGCCCATACACATCAGAAAACATGGCTGCGAATGAGGATAATGTTCTCAACATATATCTAAGCTGCGAACCTCAACGTTGTTCGAGAATGAAAAGACATTCACCACCTCCACATCTGAGCTAACAAATCGCCAAAATTCTCACCGGAAGAGACCAAAACTTTGAGACTCATGCGTCAGGACACTGGCGGCCTAGGCCTAAGAGGCAATACACGTGTACATACATACACATAATAAAACATGGCTGCGAATGAGGACAATTTTCTCGACATATATCTGAGCTGCGAGCCTCAACGTTGTTCGAGAATTAAGAGACATTCACCAGCTCGACATCCGAGCCAAAATATTGCCAAATTTCTCACTGAAAAAAACCCCCAAACTGTGAGACTCATGCGTTAGGACACTGGCGGCATAGGCCTATGAGGCAATACACGTGTACATCCATACACATAAGAAAACATGGCTGCGAATGAGGACAATTTTCTCGACATCTATTTGAGCTGCGAGCCTAAACGTTGTTCGAGAATTAAGAGACACTCACCAGCTCGACATCCGAGCCAAAATATTGCCAAATTTTTCACTGGAAAAACAAACAAACTGAGAGACTCATGCGTCACGATACTGGCGGCATAGGCCTATGTGGCAATACACGTGTACATACATACACATCTGAAAACATGGCCGCGAATGAGGATAATGTTCTCAACATATATCTGAGATGCGAACCTCAACGTTGTTCAAGAATGAAAAGACATTCACCACCTCCACATCTGAGCTAACACATCGCCAAAATTCTCACCGGAAGAGACCAAAACGTTGAGACTCATGCGTCAGGACACTGGCGGCATAGGCCTATGAGGCAATATACGTGTACATCCATACATATAAGAAAACACGGCTGCGAATGAGGATAATTTTATGAACTTATATCTGAGATGCGAACCTCAACGTTGTTCGAGAATGAAGAGACACTCACCAGCTCGACATCCGAGCCAAAACATTGCCAAATCTCTAACTGGAAAAAACCCAAACTGAGAGACTCATGCGTCAGGACACTGGCGGCATAGGCCTATGAGGCAATACACGTGTACATCCATACACATAAGAAAACATGGCTGCGAATGAGGATAATTTTCTCGACATATATCTGAGCTGCGAGCCTCAACGTTGTTCGAGAATTAAGAGACACTCACCAGCTCGACATCCGAGCCAAAATATTTCCAAATCTCTCACTGAAAACAAACCCAAACTGAGAGACTCATGCGTTAGGACACTGGCGGCATAGGCCTATGAGGCAATACACGTGTACATCCATACACATAAGAAAACATGGCTGCGAATGAAGACAATTTTCTCAACATATATCTGAGCTGCGAACCTCAACGTTGTTCGAGAATGAAAAGACATTCACCACCTCCACATCTGAGCTAACACATCGCCAAAATTCTCACCGGAAGAGACCAAAACTTTGAGACTCATGCGTCAGGACACTGGCGGCATAGGCCTATGAGGCAATACACGTGTACATCCATACACATAATAAAACGTGGCTGCGAATGAGGACCATTTTCTCGACATATATCTGAGCTGCGAGCCTCAACGTTGTTCGAGAATGAAGAGACACTCATCAGCTCGACATCTGAGCCAAAATATTGCCAAATTTCTCACTGGAACAAACCTAAACTGAGAGACTCATGCGTCGGGACACTGGCGGCATATGCCTAAGTGGCAATACACGTGTACATACAAACACATCAGAAAACATGGCTGCGAATGAGGATAATTTTATGAACTTATATCTGAGCTGCGAACCTCAACGTTGTCCGAGAATGAAGAGACACTCGCCTGCTCGACATCTGAGCCAAAATATTTCCAAATTTCTCAGTGGAAAAAACCCAAACTGTGAGACTCTTACGTCAGGACACGGGCGGCATAGGATTATGAGGCAATACACGTGTACATACATACCCATAAGAAAACATGGCTGCGAATGAGGACAATTTTCACGACATATATCTGAACTGCGAACCTCAACGTTGTTTGAGAATGAAGGGACACTCACCAGCTCGACATCTGAGCCAAAATATTGCCAAATTTCTCACTGGAACAAACCTAAACTGAGAGACTCATGCGTCAGGACACTGGCGGCATATGCCTATGTGGCAATACACGTGTACATACAAACACATCAGAAAACATGGCTGCGAATGAGGACCATTTTCCCGACATATATCTGATCTGCGAGCCTCAACGTTGTTCGAGAATGAAGAGACACTCACCAGCTCGACATCCGAGCCAAAATATTGCCAAATTTCTCAATGGAAAAAAAACCAAAAACTGTGAGACTCATGCTTCAGGACACTGGCGACATAAGCCTATGCGGCAATACACGTGTATAAACATACACATAAGAAAACATGACTACGAATGAGGATAATTTTGTCGACATATATTTGAGCTGCGAGCCTCAACGTTGTTCGAGAATGAAGAGACAAGCACCAGCTCGACATCCGAGCGAAAATATTGCAAAATTTCTCACTGGAAAAAACTCCAACTGAGAGACGCATGCGTCAGGATACAGGCGGCATAGGCCTATGTGGCAATACACGTGTACATACGTACACATCAGAAAACATGGCTGCGAATGAGGATAATGTTCTCGACATATATTTGAGCTGCGAACCTCAACGTTGTTCGAGAATTAAGAGACACTCATCAGCTTGACATCTGAGCCAAAATATTGCCAAATTTCTCACTGGAACAAACCTAAACTGAGAGACTCATGCGTCGGGACACTGGCGGCATATGCCTAAGTGGCAATACACGTGTACATACAAACACATCAGAAAACATGACTGCGAATGAGGATATTTTTCTCGACATATATTTTATCTGCGAACCTCAACGTTGTTGGAGAATGAAGAGACATTCACCACCTCCACATCTGAGCTCACATATCGCCAAAAATTATCACCGGAAGAGACCAAAACTTTGAGACTCATGCATCAGGACACTGGCGGCATAGGCCTATGCGGCAATACACGTGTACACGCATAAACATAAGAAAACATGGCTGCGAATGAGGATAATGTATGAACTTATATCTGAGCTGCGAACCTC
This sequence comes from Crossaster papposus, assembly GCA_037893245.1. Lineage (NCBI taxonomy): Eukaryota > Metazoa > Echinodermata > Asteroidea > Velatida > Solasteridae > Crossaster > Crossaster papposus. The sequence goes on from JBAIAA010000149.1 coordinate 340,663, forward strand.
AACGTTGTTCGAAAATGAAGAGACCCTCGCCTGCTCGACATCTGAGCCAAAATATTTCCAAATTTCCCACTGGAAAAAAACGAAACTGTGAGACTCATACGTCAGGACACGAGCGGCATAGGCCTATGAGGCAATACACGTGTACATAAATACACATAAGAAAACATGGCTGCGAATGAGGACAATTTTCTCGACATATATCTGAGCTGCGAGCCTCAACGTTGTTCGCGAATGAAGAGACACTCACCAGCTCGACATCCGAGCCAAAATATTGCCATATTTCTCACTGGAAAAAAACTAAACTGTGAGACTCATGCTTCAGGACACTGGCGACATAAGCCTATGCGGCAATACACGTGTACACGCATAAACATAAGAAAACATGGCTGCGAATGAGGATAATTTTATGAACTTATATCTGAGATGCGAACCTCAACGTTGTTCGAGAATGAAGAGACACTCACCAGCTCGACATCCGAGCCAAAACATTGCCAAATCTCTAACTGGAAAAAACCCAAACTGAGAGACTCATGCGTCAGGACACTGGCGGCATAGGCCTATGAGGCAATACACGTGTACATCCATACACATAAGAAAACATGGCTGCGAATGAGGATAATTTTATGAACTTATATCTGAGATGCGAACCTCAACGTTGTTCGAGAATGAAGAGACACTCACCAGCTCGACATCCGAGCCAAAACATTGCCAAATCTCTCACTGGAAAAAACCCAAACTGAGAGACTCATGCGTCAAGATACTGGCGGCATAGGCCTATGTGGCAATACACGTGTACATACATACACATCAGAAAACATGGCTGCGAATGAGGATAATGTTCTCAACATATATCTGAGCTGCGAACCTCAACGTTGTTCGAGAATGAAAAGACATTCACCACCTCCACATCTGAGCTAACAAATCGCCAAAATTCTCACCGGAAGAGACCAAAACTTTGAGACTCATGCGTCAGGACACTGGCGGCCTAGGCCTATGAGGCAATACACGTGTACATACATACACATAATAAAACATGGCTGCGAATGAGGACAATTTTCTCGACATATATCTGAGCTGCGAGCCTCAACGTTGTTCAAGAATTAAGAGACATTCACCAGCTCGACATCCGAGCCAAAATATTGCCAAATTTTTCACTGGAAAAACAAACAAACTGAGAGACTCATGCGTCACGATACTGGCGGCATAGGCCTATGTGGCAATACACGTGTACATACATACACATCAGAAAACATGGCTGCGAATGAGGACAATTTTCTCGACATCTATTTGAGCTGCGAGCCTAAACGTTGTTCGAGAATTAAGAGACACTCACCAGCTCGACATCCGAGCCAAAATATTGCCAAATTTTTCACTGGAAAAATAAACAAACTGAGAGACTCATGCGTCACGATACTGGCGGCATAGGCCTATGTGGCAATACACGTGTACATACATACACATCTGAAAACATGGCCGCGAATGAGGATAATGTTCTCAACATATATCTGAGATGCGAACCTCAACGTTGTTCAAGAATGAAAAGACATTCACCACCTCCACATCTGAGCTAACACATCGCCAAAATTCTCACCGGAAGAGACCAAAACGTTGAGACTCATGCGTCAGGACACTGGCGGCATAGGCCTATGAGGCAATATACGTGTACATCCATACATATAAGAAAACATGGCTGCGAATGAGGACAATTTTCTCGACATATATCTGAGCTGCGAGCCTCAACGTTGTTCGAGAATTAAGAGACACTCACCAGCTCGACATCCGAGCCAAAATATTTCCAAATTTCTCACTGAAAACAAACCCAAACTGTTAGACTCATGCGTTAGGACACTGGCGGCATAGGCCTATGAGGCAATACACGTGTACATCCATACACATAAGAAAACATGGCTGCGAATGAAGACAATTTTCTCGACATATATCTGAGCTGCGAACCTCAACGTTGTTCGAGAATGAAAAGACATTCACCACCTCCACATCTGAGCTAACACATCGCCAAAATTCTCACCGGAAGAGACCAAAACTTTGAGACTCATGCGTCAGGACACTGGCGGCATAGGCCTATGAGGCAATACACGTGTACATCCATACACATAATAAAACATGGCTGCGAATGAGGACAATTTTCTCGACATATATCTGAGCTGCGAGCCTCAACGTTGTTCGAGAATGAAGAGACACTGACCAGCTCGACATCCGAGCCAAAATATTGCCAGATTTCTCACTGAAAAAAACCCCAAACTGTGAGACTCATGCGTTAGGACACAGGCGGCATAGGCCTATGAGGCAATACACGTGTACATCCATAGACATAAGAAAACATGGCTGCGAATGAAGAACATTTTCTCGACTTATATCTGAGCTGCGAGCCTCAACGTTGTTCGAGAATTAAGAGACACTCACCAGCTCGACATCCGAGCCAAAATATTGCCAAATTTTTCACTGGAAAAACAAACAAACTGAGAGACTCATGCGTCAGGATACTGGCGGCATAGTCCTATGTGGCAATACACGTGTACATACATACACATCAGAAAACATGGCTGCGAATGAGGATAATGTTCTCAACATATATCTGAGCTGCGAACCTCAACGTTGTTCGAGAATGGAAAGACATTCACCACCTCGACATCTGAGCTAACACATCGCCAAAATTCTCACCGGAAGAGACCAAAACTTTGAGACTCATGCGTCAGGACACTGGCGGCATAGGCCTATGAGGCAATACACGTGTACATACAAACACATCAGAAAACATGGCTGCGAATGAGGACAATTTTCTCGACATATATCTGATCTGCGAGCCTCAACGTTGTTCGAGAATGAAGAGACACTGACCAGCTCGACATCCGAGCCAAAATATTGCCAGATTTCTCACTGAAAAAACCCCCAAACTGTGAGACTCATGCGTTAGGACACAGGCGGCATAGGCCTATGAGGCAATACACGTGTACATCCATAGACATAAGAAAACATGGCTGCGAATGAAGAACATTTTCTCGACTTATATCTGAGCTGCGAGCCTCAACGTTGTTCGAGAATTAAGAGACACTCACTAGCTCGACATCCGAGCCAAAATATTGCCAAATTTTTCACTGGAAAAACAAACAAACTGAGAGACTCATGCGTCAGGATACTGGCGGCATAGGCCTATGTGGCAATACACGTGTACATACATACACATCAGAAAACATGGCTGCGAATGAGGATAATGTTCTCAACATATATCTGAGCTGCGAACCTCAACGTTGTTCGAGAATGAAAAGACATTCACCACCTCGACATCTGAGCTAACACATCGCCAAAATTCTCACCGGAAGAGACCAAAACGTTGAGACTCATGCGTCAGGACACTGGCGGCATAGGCCTATGAGGCAATACACGTGTACATACAAACACATCAGAAAACATGGCTGCGAATGAGGATATTTTTCTCGACATATATCTGAGCTGCGAACCTCAACGTTATTGGAGAATGAAGAGACATTCACCACCTTCACATCTGAGCTAACATATCGCCAAAATTTCACCGGAAGAGACCAAAACTTTGAGACTCATGCTTCAGGACACTGGCGGCATAGGCATATGCGGCAATACACGTGTACACGCATAAACATAAGAAAACATGGCTGCGAATGAGGATAATGTTATGAACTTATATCTGAGCTGCGAACCTCAACGTTGTTCGAGAATGAAGAGACCCTCGCCTGCTCGACATCTGAGCCAAACAATTGCCAAATTTCTCACTGAAAAAAAACCCCAAACTGTGAGACTCATACGTCAGGACACGGGCGGCATATGCATATGAGGCAATACACGTGTACATCCATACACATAAGAAACCATGGCTGCGAATGAGGACAATTTTCTCGACATATATCTGAGCTGCGAGCCTCAACGTTGTTCGAGAATTAAGAGACACTCACCAGCTCGACATCCGAGCCAAAATATTGCCAATTTTTTCACTGGAAAAACAAACAAACTGAGAGACTCATGCGTCAGGATACTGGCGGCATAGGCCTATGTGGCAATACACGTGTACATACATACACATCAGAAAACATGGCTGCGAATGAGGATAATGTTCTCAACATATATCTGAGCTGCGAACCTCAACGTTGTTCGAGAATGAAAAGACATTCACCACCTCCACATCTGAGCTAACACATCGCCAAAATTCTCACCGGAAGAGACCAAAACGTTGAGACTCATGCGTCAGGACACTGGCGGCATAGGCCTATGAGGCAATATACGTGTACATCCATACATATAAGAAAACATGGCTGCGAATGAGGACAATTTTCTCGACATATATCTGAGCTGCGAGCCTCAACGTTGTTCGAGAATTAAGAGACACTCACCAGCTCGACATCCGAGCCAAAATATTTCCAAATTTCTCACTGAAAACAAACCCAAACTGTGAGACTCATGCGTTAGGACACTGGCGGCATAGGCCTATGAGGCAATACACGTGTACATCCATACACATAAGAAAACATGGCTGCGAATGAAGACAATTTTCTCGACATATATCTGAGCTGCGAACCTCAACGTTGTTCGAGAATGAAAAGACATTCACCACCTCCACATCTGAGCTAACACATCGCCAAAATTCTCACCGGAAGAGACCAAAACTTTGAGACTCATGAGTCAGGACACTGGCGGCATAGGCCTATGAGGCAATACACGTGTACATCCATACACATAATAAAACATGGCTGCGAATGAGGACAATTTTCTCGACATATATCTGAGCTGCGAGCCTCAACGTTGTTCGAGAATGAAGAGACACTGACCAGCTCGACATCTGAGCCAAAATATTGCCAGATTTCTCACTGAAAAAACCCCCAAACTGTGAGACTCATGCGTTAGGACACTGGCGGCATAGGCCTATGAGGCAATACACGTGTACATCCATAGACATAAGAAAACATGGCTGCGAATGAAGAACATTTTCTCGACTTATATCTGAGCTGCGAGCCTCAACGTTGTTCGAGAAATAAGAGACACTCACCAGCTCGACATCCGAGCCAAAATATTGCCAAATTTTTCACTGGAAAAACAAACAAACTGAGAGACTCATGCGTCAGGATACTGGCGGCATAGGCCTATGTGGCAATACACGTGTACATACATACACATCAGAAAACATGGCTGCGAATGAGGATAATGTTCTCAACATATATCTGAGCTGCGAACCTCAACGTTGTTCGAGAATGAAAAGACATTCACCACCTCGACATCTGAGCTAACACATCGCCAAAATTCTCACCGGAAGAGACCAAAACTTTGAGACTCATGCGTCAGGACACTGGCGGCATAGGCCTATGAGGCAATACACGTGTACATACAAACACATCAGAAAACATGGCTGCGAATGAGGATATTTTTCTCGACATATATCTGAGCTGCGAACCTCAACGTTATTGGAGAATGAAGAGACATTCACCACCTCCACATCTGAGCTAACATATCGCCAAAATTTCACCGGAAGAGACCAAAACTTTGAGACTCATGCTTCAGGACACTGGCGGCATAGGCATATGCGGCAATACACGTGTACACGCATAAACATAAGAAAACATGGCTGCGAATGAGGATAATGTTATGAACTTATATCTGAGCTGCGAACATCAACGTTGTTCGAGAATGAAGAGACCCTCGCCTGCTCGACATCTGAGCCAAACAATTGCCAAATTTCTCACTGAAAAAAACCCCAAACTGTGAGACTCATACGTCAGGACACGGGCGGCATATGCATATGAGGCAATACACGTGTACATCCATACACATAAGAAACCATGGCTGCGAATGAGGACAATTTTCTCGACATATATCTGAGCTGCGAGCCTCAACGTTGTTCGAGAATTAAGAGACACTCACCAGCTCGACATCCGAGCCAAAATATTGCCAATTTTTTCACTGGAAAAACAAACAAACTGAGAGACTCATGCGTCAGGATACTGGCGGCATAGGCCTATGTGGCAATACACGTGTACATACATACACATCAGAAAACATGGCTGCGAATGAGGATAATGTTCTCAACATATATCTGAGCTGCGAACCTCAACGTTGTTCGAGAATGAAAAGACATTCACCACCTCCACATCTGAGCTAACACATCGCCAAAATTCTCACCGGAAGAGACCAAAACGTTGAGACTCATGCGTCAGGACACTGGCGGCATAGGCCTATGAGGCAATATACGTGTACATCCATACATATAAGAAAACATGGCTGCGAATGAGGACAATTTTCTCGACATATATCTGAGCTGCGAGCCTCAACGTTGTTCGAGAATTAAGAGACACTCACCAGCTCGACATCCGAGCCAAAATATTTCCAAATTTCTCACTGAAAACAAACCCAAACTGTGAGACTCATGCGTTAGGACACTGGCGGCATAGGCCTATGAGGCAATACACGTGTACATCCATACACATAAGAAAACATGGCTGCGAATGAAGACAATTTTCTCGACATATATCTGAGCTGCGAACCTCAACGTTGTTCGAGAATGAAAAGACATTCACCACCTCCACATCTGAGCTAACACATCGCCAAAATTCTCACCGGAAGAGACCAAAACTTTGAGACTCATGCGTCAGGACACTGGCGGCATAGGCCTATGAGGCAATACACGTGTACATCCATACACATAATAAAACATGGCTGCGAATGAGGACAATTTTCTCGACATATATCTGAGCTGCGAGCCTCAACGTTGTTCGAGAATGAAGAGACACTGACCAGCTCGACATCTGAGCCAAAATATTGCCAGATTTCTCACTGAAAAAACCCCCAAACTGTGAGACTCATGCGTTAGGACACTGGCGGCATAGGCCTATGAGGCAATACACGTGTACATCCATAGACATAAGAAAACATGGCTGCGAATGAAGAACATTTTCTCGACTTATATCTGAGCTGCGAGCCTCAACGTTGTTCGAGAAATAAGAGACACTCACCAGCTCGACATCCGAGCCAAAATATTGCCAAATTTTTCACTGGAAAAACAAACAAACTGAGAGACTCATGCGTCAGGATACTGGCGGCATAGGCCTATGTGGCAATACACGTGTACATACATACACATCAGAAAACATGGCTGCGAATGAGGATAATGTTCTCAACATATATCTGAGCTGCGAACCTCAACGTTGTTCGAGAATGAAAAGACATTCACCACCTCGACATCTGAGCTAACACATCGCCAAAATTCTCACCGGAAGAGACCAAAACTTTGAGACTCATGCGTCAGGACACTGGCGGCATAGGCCTATGAGGCAATACACGTGTACATACAAACACATCAGAAAACATGGCTGCGAATGAGGATATTTTTCTCGACATATATCTGAGCTGCGAACCTCAACGTTATTGGAGAATGAAGAGACATTCACCACCTCCACATCTGAGCTAACATATCGCCAAAATTTCACCGGAAGAGACCAAAACTTTGAGACTCATGCTTCAGGACACTGGCGGCATAGGCATATGCGGCAATACACGTGTACACGCATAAACATAAGAAAACATGGCTGCGAATGAGGATAATGTTATGAACTTATATCTGAGCTGCGAACATCAACGTTGTTCGAGAATGAAGAGACCCTCGCCTGCTCGACATCTGAGCCAAACAATTGCCAAATTTCTCACTGAAAAAAACCCCAAACTGTGAGACTCATAGGTCAGGACACGGGCGGCATATGCATATGAGGCAATACACGTGTACATCCATACACATAAGAAACCATGGCTGCGAATGAGGACAGTTTTCTCGACATATATCTGAGCTGCGAGCCTCAACGTTGTTCGAGAATTAAGAGACACTCACCAGCTCGACATCCGAGCAAAAATATTGCCAATTCTTTCACTGGAAAAACAAACAAACTGAGTGACTCATGCGTCAGGATACTGGCGGCATAGGCCTATGTGGCAATACACGTGTACATACATACACATCAGAAAACATGGCTGCGAATGAGGATAATGTTCTCAACATATATCTGAGCTGCGAACCTCAACGTTGTTCGAGAATGAAAAGACATTCACCACCTCCACATCTGAGCTAACACATCGCCAAAATTCTCACCGGAAGAAACCAAAACTTTGAGACTCATGGGTCAGAACACTGGCGGCATAGGCCTATGAGGCAATACACGTGTACATCCATACATATAAGAAAACATGGCTGCGAATGAGGACAATTTTCTCGACATATATCTGAGCTGCGAGCCTCAACGTTGTTCGAGAATTAAGAGACACTCACCAGCTCGACATCCGAGCCAAAATATTGCCAAATTTTTCACTGGAAAAACAAACAAACTGAGAGACTCATGCGTCACGATACTGGCGGCATAGGCCTATGTGGCAATACACGTGTACATACATACACATCAGAAAACATGGCTGCGAATGAGGATAATGTTCTCAACATATATCTGAGCTGCGAACCTCAACGTTGTTCGAGAATGAAGAGACCCTCGCCTGCTCGACTTCTGAGCCAAACTATTGCCAAATTTCTCACTGAAAAAAACCCAAACTGTGAGACTCATACGTCAAGACACTGGCGACATAGGCCTATGAGGCAATACACGTGTTGATCCATACACATAAGAAAACATGGCTGCGAATGAAGAAAATTTTCTCGACATATATCTGAGCTGCAAGCCTCAACGTTGTTCGAGAATTAAGAGACACTCACCAGCTCGACATCCGAGCCAAAATATTGCCAAATTTTTCACTGGAAAAACAAACAAACTGAGAGACTCATGCGTCAGGATACTGGCGGCATAGGCCTATGTGGCAATACACGTGTACATACATACACATCAGAAAACATGGCTGCGAATGAGGATAATGTTCTCAACATATATCTGAGCTGCGAACCTCAACGTTGTTCGAGAATGAAGAGACCCTCGCCTGCTCGACTTCTGAGCCAAACTATTGCCAAATTTCTCACTGAAAAAAACCCAAACTGTGAGACTCATACGTCAGGACACGGGCGGCATATGCATATGAGGCAATACACGTGTACATCCATAAAAAAAGAAAACTTGGCTGCGAATGAGGACAATTTTCTCGACATATATCTGAGCTGCGAGCCTCAACGTTGTTCGAGAATTAAGAGACACTCACCAGCTCGACATCTGAGACAAAACATTGCCAAATTTCTGACTGGTACAAACCCAAACTGAGAGACTCATGCGTCAAGACACTGGCGGCAAAGGCCTATGAGGCAATACACGTGTAGATCCATACACATAAGAAAACATGGCTGCGAATGAAGAAAATTTTCTCGACATATATCTGAGCTGCAAGCCTCAACGTTGTTCGAGAATTAAGAGACACTCACCAGCTCGACATCCGAGCCAAAATATTGCCAAATTTTTCACTGGAAAAACAAACAAACTGAGAGACTCATGCGTCAGGATACTGGCGGCATAGGCCTATGTGGCAATACACGTGTACATACATACACATCAGAAAACATGGCTGCGAATGAGGATAATGTTCTCAACATATATCTGAGCTGCGAACCTCAACGTTGTTCGAGAATGAAAAGACATTCACCACCTCCACATCTGAGCTAACACATCGCCAAAATTCTCACCGGAAGAGACCAAAACTTTGAGACTCATGCGTCAGGACACTGGCGGCATAGGCCTATGAGGCAATACACGTGTACATCCATACATATAAGAAAACATGGCTGCGAATGAGGACAATTTTCTCGACATATATCTGAGCTGCGAGCCTCAACGTTGTTGGAGAATGAAGAGACACTCACCAGCTCGACATCCGAGCCAAAATATTGCCAAATTTCTCACTGACAAAAAACCCAAACTGTGAGACTCATGCGTTAGGACACTGGCGGTATAGGCCTATGAGGCAATACACGTGTACATCCATACACATAAGAAAACATGGCTGCGAATGAGGACAATTTTCTCGACATCTATTTGAGCTGCGAGCCTCAACGTTGTTCGAGAATTAAGAGACACTCACCAGTTCGACATCCAAGCCAAAATATTGCCAAATTTTTCACTTGAAAAACAAACAAACTGAGAGCTTCATGCGTCGACATATATCTGAGCTGCGAACCTCAACGTTGTTCGAGAATAAAGAGACACTCACCAGCTCGACATCTGAGCCAAAATATTGCCAAATTTCTCACTGGAACAAACCTAAACTGAGAGACTTATGCGTCAGGACACTGGCGGCATATGCCTATGAGGCAATACACGTGTACATCCATACACATAAGAAACCATGGCTGCGAATGAGGACAGTTTTCTCGACATATATCTGAGCTGCGAGCCTCAACGTTGTTCGAGAATTAAGAGACACTCACCAGCTCGACATCCGAGCAAAAATATTGCCAATTCTTTCACTGGAAAAACAAACAAACTGAGTGACTCATGCGTCAGGATACTGGCGGCATAGGCCTATGTGGCAATACACGTGTACATACATACACATCAGAAAACATGGCTGCGAATGAGGATAATGTTCTCAACATATATCTGAGCTGCGAACCTCAACGTTGTTCGAGAATGAAAAGACATTCACCACCTCCACATCTGAGCTAACACATCGCCAAAATTCTCACCGGAAGAAACCAAAACTTTGAGACTCATGGGTCAGAACACTGGCGGCATAGGCCTATGAGGCAATACACGTGTACATCCATACATATAAGAAAACATGGCTGCGAATGAGGACAATTTTCTCGACATATATCTGAGCTGCGAGCCTCAACGTTGTTCGAGAATTAAGAGACACTCACCAGCTCGACATCCGAGCCAAAATATTGCCAAATTTTTCACTGGAAAAACAAACAAACTGAGAGACTCATGCGTCACGATACTGGCGGCATAGGCCTATGTGGCAATACACGTGTACATACATACACATCAGAAAACATGGCTGCGAATGAGGATAATGTTCTCAACATATATCTGAGCTGCGAACCTCAACGTTGTTCGAGAATGAAGAGACCCTCGCCTGCTCGACTTCTGAGCCAAACTATTGCCAAATTTCTCACTGAAAAAAACCCAAACTGTGAGACTCATACGTCAAGACACTGGCGACATAGGCCTATGAGGCAATACACGTGTTGATCCATACACATAAGAAAACATGGCTGCGAATGAAGAAAATTTTCTCGACATATATCTGAGCTGCAAGCCTCAACGTTGTTCGAGAATTAAGAGACACTCACCAGCTCGACATCCGAGCCAAAATATTGCCAAATTTTTCACTGGAAAAACAAAGAAACTGAGAGACTCATGCGTCAGGATACTGGCGGCATAGGCCTATGTGGCAATACACGTGTACATACATACACATCAGAAAACATGGCTGCGAATGAGGATAATGTTCTCAACATATATCTGAGCTGCGAACCTCAACGTTGTTCGAGAATGAAGAGACCCTCGCCTGCTCGACTTCTGAGCCAAACTATTGCCAAATTTCTCACTGAAAAAAACCCAAACTGTGAGACTCATACGTCAGGACACGGGCGGCATATGCATATGAGGCAATACACGTGTACATCCATAAAAAAAGAAAACTTGGCTGCGAATGAGGACAATTTTCTCGACATATATCTGAGCTGCGAGCCTCAACGTTGTTCGAGAATTAAGAGACACTCACCAGCTCGACATCTGAGACAAAACATTGCCAAATTTCTGACTGGTACAAACCCAAACTGAGAGACTCATGCGTCAAGACACTGGCGGCAAAGGCCTATGAGGCAATACACGTGTAGATCCATACACATAAGAAAACATGGCTGCGAATGAAGAAAATTTTCTCGACATATATCTGAGCTGCAAGCCTCAACGTTGTTCGAGAATTAAGAGACACTCACCAGCTCGACATCCGAGCCAAAATATTGCCAAATTTTTCACTGGAAAAACAAACAAACTGAGAGACTCATGCGTCAGGATACTGGCGGCATAGGCCTATGTGGCAATACACGTGTACATACATACACATCAGAAAACATGGCTGCGAATGAGGATAATGTTCTCAACATATATCTGAGCTGCGAACCTCAACGTTGTTCGAGAATGAAAAGACATTCACCACCTCCACATCTGAGCTAACACATCGCCAAAATTCTCACCGGAAGAGACCAAAACTTTGAGACTCATGCGTCAGGACACTGGCGGCATAGGCCTATGAGGCAATACACGTGTACATCCATACATATAAGAAAACATGGCTGCGAATGAGGACAATTTTCTCGACATATATCTGAGCTGCGAGCCTCAACGTTGTTGGAGAATGAAGAGACACTCACCAGCTCGACATCCGAGCCAAAATATTGCCAAATTTCTCACTGACAAAAAACCCAAACTGTGAGACTCATGCGTTAGGACACTGGCGGTATAGGCCTATGAGGCAATACACGTGTACATCCATACACATAAGAAAACATGGCTGCGAATGAGGACAATTTTCTCGACATCTATTTGAGCTGCGAGCCTCAACGTTGTTCGAGAATTAAGAGACACTCACCAGTTCGACATCCAAGCCAAAATATTGCCAAATTTTTCACTTGAAAAACAAACAAACTGAGAGCTTCATGCGTCGACATATATCTGAGCTGCGAACCTCAACGTTGTTCGAGAATGAAGAGACACTCACCAGCTCGACATCTGAGCCAAAATATTGCCAAATTTCTCACTGGAACAAACCTAAACTGAGAGACTTATGCGTCAGGACACTGGCGGCATATGCCTATGAGGCAATACACGTGTACATCCATACACATAATAAAACATGGCTGCGAATGAAGACAATTTTCTCGACATATATCTGAGCTGCGAGCCTCAACGTTGTTCGAGAATTAAGAGACACTCACCAGCTCGACATCCGAGCCAAAATATTGCCAAATTTTTCACTGGAAAAACAAACAAACTGAGAGACTCATGCGTCACGATACTGGCGGCATAGGCCTATGTGGCAATACACGTGTACATACATACACATCAGAAAACATGGCTGCGAATGAGGATAATGTTCTCAACATATATCTGAGCTGCGAACCTCAACGTTGTTCGAGAATGAAGAGACCCTCGCCTGCTCGACTTCTGAGCCAAACTATTGCCAAATTTCTCACTGAAAAAAACCCAAACTGTGAGACTCATACGTCAAGACACTGGCGGCATAGGCCTATGAGGCAATACACGTGTAGATCCATACACATAAGAAAACATGGCTGCGAATGAAGAAAATTTTCTCGACATATATCTGAGCTGCAAGCCTCAACGTTGTTCGAGAATTAAGAGACACTCACCAGCTCGACATCCGAGCCAAAATATTGCCAAATTTTTCACTGGAAAAACAAACAAACTGAGAGACTCATGCGTCAGGATACTGGCGGCATAGGCCTATGTGGCAATACACGTGTACATACATACACATCAGAAAACATGGCTGCGAATGAGGATAATGTTCTCAACATATATCTGAGCTGCGAACCTCAACGTTGTTCGAGAATGAAGAGACCCTCGCCTGCTCGACTTCTGAGCCAAAACATTGCCAAATTTCTGACTGGTACAAACCCAAACTGAGAGACTCATGCGTCAAGACACTGGCGGCAAAGGCCTATGAGGCAATACACGTGTAGATCCATACACATAAGAAAACATGGCTGCGAATGAAGAAAATTTTCTCGACATATATCTGAGCTGCAAGCCTCAACGTTGTTCGAGAATTAAGAGACACTCACCAGCTCGACATCCAAGCCAAAATATTGCCAAATTTTTCACTGGAAAAACAAACAAACTGAGAGACTCATGCGTCAGGATACTGGCGGCATAGGCCTATGTGGCAATACACGTGTACATACATACACATCAGAAAACATGGCTGCGAATGAGGATAATGTTCTCAACATATATCTGAGCTGCGAACCTCAACGTTGTTCGAGAATGAAAAGACATTCACCACCTCCACATCTGAGCTAACACATCGCCAAAATTCTCACCGGAAAAGACCAAAACTTTGAGACTCATGCGTCAGGACACTGGCGGCATAGGCCTATGAGGCAATACACGTGTACATCCATACATATAAGAAAACATGGCTGCGAATGAGGACAATTTTCTCGACATATATCTGAGCTGCGAGCCTCAACGTTGTTGGAGAATGAAGAGACACTCACCAGCTCGACATCCGAGCCAAAATATTGCCAAATTTCTCACTGACAAAAAACCCAAACTGTGAGACTCATGCGTTAGGACACTGGCGGTATAGGCCTATGAGGCAATACACGTGTACATCCATACACATAAGAAAACATGGCTGCGAATGAGGACAATTTTCTCGACATCTATTTGAGCTGCGAGCCTCAACGTTGTTCGAGAATTAAGAGACACTCACCAGTTCGACATCCAAGCCAAAATATTGCCAAATTTTTCACTTGAAAAACAAACAAACTGAGAGCTTCATGCGTCGACATATATCTGAGCTGCGAACCTCAACGTTGTTCGAGAATGAAGAGACACTCACCAGCTCGACATCTGAGCCAAAATATTGCCAAATTTCTCACTGGAACAAACCTAAACTGAGAGACTTATGCGTCAGGACACTGGCGGCATATGCCTATGAGGCAATACACGTGTACATCCATACACATAATAAAACATGGCTGCGAATGAAGACAATTTTCTCGACATATATCTGAGCTGCGAGCCTCAACGTTGTTCGAGAATTAAGAGACACTCACCAGCTCGACATCCGAGCCAAAATATTGCCAAATTTTTCACTGGAAAAACAAACAAACTGAGAGACTCATGCGTCACGATACTGGCGGCATAGGCCTATGTGGCAATACACGTGTACATACATACACATCAGAAAACATGGCTGCGAATGAGGATAATGTTCTCAACATATATCTGAGCTGCGAACCTCAACGTTGTTCGAGAATGAAGAGACCCTCGCCTGCTCGACTTCTGAGCCAAACTATTGCCAAATTTCTCACTGAAAAAAACCCAAACTGTGAGACTCATACGTCAAGACACTGGCGGCATAGGCCTATGAGGCAATACACGTGTAGATCCATACACATAAGAAAACATGGCTGCGAATGAAGAAAATTTTCTCGACATATATCTGAGCTGCAAGCCTCAACGTTGTTCGAGAATTAAGAGACACTCACCAGCTCGACATCCGAGCCAAAATATTGCCAAATTTTTCACTGGAAAAACAAACAAACTGAGAGACTCATGCGTCAGGATACTGGCGGCATAGGCCTATGTGGCAATACACGTGTACATACATACACATCAGAAAACATGGCTGCGAATGAGGATAATGTTCTCAACATATATCTGAGCTGCGAACCTCAACGTTGTTCGAGAATGAAAAGACATTCACCACCTCCACATCTGAGCTAACACATCGCCAAAATTCTCACCGGAAGAGACCAAAACTTTGAGACTCATGCGTCAGGACACTGGCGGCATAGGCCTATGAGGCAATACACGTGTACATCCATACATATAAGAAAACATGGCTGCGAATGAGGACAATTTTCTCGACATATATCTGAGCTGCGAGCCTCAACGTTTTTGGAGAATGAAGAGACACTCACCAGCTCGACATCCGAGCCAAAATATTGCCAAATTTCTCACTGACAAAAAACCCAAACTGTGAGACTCATGCGTTAGGACACTGGCGGTATAGGCCTATGAGGCAATACACGTGTACATCCATACACATAAGAAAACATGGCTGCGAATGAGGACAATTTTCTCGACATCTATTTGAGCTGCGAGCCTCAACGTTGTTCGAGAATTAAGAGACACTCACCAGTTCGACATCCAAGCCAAAATATTGCCAAATTTTTCACTTGAAAAACAAACAAACTGAGAGCTTCATGCGTCGACATATATCTGAGCTGCGAACCTCAACGTTGTTCGAGAATGAAGAGACACTCACCAGCTCGACATCTGAGCCAAAATATTGCCAAATTTCTCACTGGAACAAACCTAAACTGAGAGACTTATGCGTCAGGACACTGGCGGCATATGCCTATGAGGCAATACACGTGTACATCCATACACATAATAAAACATGGCTGCGAATGAAGACAATTTTCTCGACATATATCTGAGCTGCGAGCCTCAACGTTGTTCGAGAATTAAGAGACACTCACCAGCTCGACATCCGAGCCAAAATATTGCCAAATTTTTCACTGGAAAAACAAACAAACTGAGAGACTCATGCGTCACGATACTGGCGGCATAGGCCTATGTGGCAATACACGTGTACATACATACACATCAGAAAACATGGCTGCGAATGAGGATAATGTTCTCAACATATATCTGAGCTGCGAACCTCAACGTTGTTCGAGAATGAAGAGACCCTCGCCTGCTCGACTTCTGAGCCAAACTATTGCCAAATTTCTCACTGAAAAAAACCCAAACTGTGAGACTCATACGTCAAGACACTGGCGGCATAGGCCTATGAGGCAATACACGTGTAGATCCATACACATAAGAAAACATGGCTGCGAATGAAGAAAATTTTCTCGACATATATCTGAGCTGCAAGCCTCAACGTTGTTCGAGAATTAAGAGACACTCACCAGCTCGACATCCGAGCCAAAATATTGCCAAATTTTTCACTGGAAAAACAAACAAACTGAGAGACTCATGCGTCAGGATACTGGCGGCATAGGCCTATGTGGCAATACACGTGTACATACATACACATCAGAAAACATGGCCGCGAATGAGGATAATGTTCTCAACATATATCTGAGCTGCGAACCTCAACGTTGTTCGAGAATGAAGAGACCCTCGCCTGCTCGACTTCTGAGCCAAACTATTGCCAAATTTCTCACTGAAAAAAACCCAAACTGTGAGACTCATACGTCAGGACACGGGCGGCATATGCATATGAGGCAATACACGTGTACATCCATACACATAAGAAAACATGGCTGCGAATGAGGACAATTTTCTCGACATATATCTGAGCTGCGAGCCTCAACGTTGTTCGAGAATTAAGAGACACTCACCAGCTCGACATCTGAGCCAAAACATTGCCAAATTTCTGACTGGTACAAACCCAAACTGAGAGACTCATGCGTCAAGACACTGGCGGCAAAGGCCTATGAGGCAATACACGTGTAGATCCATACACATAAGAAAACATGGCTGCGAATGAAGAAAATTTTCTCGACATATATCTGAGCTGCAAGCCTCAACGTTGTTCGAGAATTAAGAGACACTCACCAGCTCGACATCCAAGCCAAAATATTGCCAAATTTTTCACTGGAAAAACAAACAAACTGAGAGACTCATGCGTCAGGATACTGGCGGCATAGGCCTATGTGGCAATACACGTGTACATACATACACATCAGAAAACATGGCTGCGAATGAGGATAATGTTCTCAACATATATCTGAGCTGCGAACCTCAACGTTGTTCGAGAATGAAAAGACATTCACCACCTCCACATCTGAGCTAACACATCGCCAAAATTCTCACCGGAAGAGACCAAAACTTTGAGACTCATGCGTCAGGACACTGGCGGCATAGGCCTATGAGGCAATACACGTGTACATCCATACATATAAGAAAACATGGCTGCGAATGAGGACAATTTTCTCGACATATATCTGAGCTGCGAGCCTCAACGTTGTTGGAGAATGAAGAGACACTCACCAGCTCGACATCCGAGCCAAAATATTGCCAAATTTCTCACTGACAAAAAACCCAAACTGTGAGACTCATGCGTTAGGACACTGGCGGTATAGGCCTATGAGGCAATACACGTGTACATCCATACACATAAGAAAACATGGCTGCGAATGAGGACAATTTTCTCGACATCTATTTGAGCTGCGAGCCTCAACGTTGTTCGAGAATTAAGAGACACTCACCAGTTCGACATCCAAGCCAAAATATTGCCAAATTTTTCACTTGAAAAACAAACAAACTGAGAGCTTCATGCGTCAGGATACTGGCGGCATACGCCTATGTGGCAATACACGTGTAGATACATACACATCAGAAAACATGGCTGCGAATGAGGATAATGTTCCCCACATATATCTGAGCTGCGAACCTCAACGTTGTTCGAGAATGAAACGACATTCACCACCTCCACATCTGAGCTAACACATCGCCAAAATTCTCACCGGAAGAGACCAAAACTTTGAGACTCATGCGTCAGGACACTGGCGGCATAGGCCTATGAGGCAATACACGTGTACATACATACACATAATAAAACATGGCTGCGAATGAGGATAATGTTCTCAACATATATCTGAGCAGCGAACCTCAACGTTGTTCGAGAATGAAAAGACATTCACCACCTCCACATCTCAGCTAACACATCGCCAAAATTCTCACCGGAAGAGACCAAAACTGTGAGACTCATGCGTCAGGACACTGGCGGCATAGGCCTATGTGGCAATACACGTTTACATGCATACACATCAGAAAACATGGCTGCGAATGAGGATAATGTTCTCGACATATATCTGAGCTGCGAACCTCAACGTTGTTCGAGAATGAAGAGACACTCACCAGCTCGACATCTGAGCCAAAATATTGCCAAATTTCTCACTGGAACAAACCTAAACTGAGAGACTCATGCGTCAGGACACTGGCGGCATATGCCTATGTGGCACTACACGTGTACATACAAACACACCAGAAAACATGGCTGCGAATGAGGATATTTTTCTCGACATACATCTGAGCTGCGAGCCTCAATGTTGTTCGAGAATGAAGACACACTCACCAGCTCGACATCCGAGCCAAAATATTGCCAAATTTTTCACTGGAAAAACAAACAAACTGAGAGACTCATGCGTCAGGATACTGGCGGCATAGGCCTATGTGGCAATACACGTGTACATACATACACATCAGAAAACATGGCTGCGAATGAGGATAATGTTCTCAACATATATCTGAGCTGCGAACCTCAACGTTGTTCGAGAATGAAAAGACATTCACCACCTCCACATCTGAGCTAACACATCGCCAAAATACGCACCGGAAGAGACCAAAACTTTGAGACTCATGCGTCAGGACACTGGCGGCATAGGCCTATGTGGCAATACACGTGTACATACAAACACATCAGAAAACATGTCTGCGAATGAGGATATTTTTCTCGACATATATCTGAGCTGCGAACCTCAACGTTGTTCGAGAATGAAGAGACACTCACCAGCTCGACATCTGAGCCAAAATATTGCCAAATTTCTCACTGGAACAAACCTAAACTGAGAGACTTATGCGTCAGGACACTGGCGGCATATGCCTATGTGGCAATACACGTGTACATACAAACACATCAGAAAACATGGCTGCGAATGAGAATAATTTTATGAACTTATATCTGAGCTGCGAACCTCAACGTTGTTCGAGAATGAAGAGACACTCGCCTGCTCGACATCTGAGCCAAAATATTTCCAAATTTCTCACTGAAAAAACCCCAAACTGTGATACTCATACGTCAGGACACGGGCGGCATAGGCCTATGAGGCATTACACGTGTACATACATACACATAAGAAAACATGGCTGCGAATGAGGACAATTTTCACGACATATATCTGAGCTGCGAACCTCAACGTTGTTCGAGAATGAAGGGACACTCACCAGCTCGACATCTTAGCCAAAATATTGCCAAATTGCTCACTGGAACAAACCTAAACTGAGAGACTCATGCGTCAGGACACTGGCGGCATAGGCCTATGTGGCAATACACGTGTACATGCATACACATCAGAAAACATGACTGCGAATGACGATAATGTTCTCGACATATATCTGAGCTGCGAACCTCAACGTTGTTCGAGAATGAAGAGACACTCACCAGCTCGACATCTGAGCCAAAATATTGCCAAATTTCTCACTGGAACAAACCTAAACTGAGAGACTCATGCGTCAGGACACTGGCGGCATATGCCTATGTGGCACTACACGTGTACATACAAACACACCAGAAAACACGGCTGCGAATGAGGATATTTTTCTCGACATACATCTGAGCTGCGAGCCTCAATGTTGTTCGAGAATGAAGAGACACTCACCAGCTCGACATCCGAGCCAAAATATTGCCAAATTTTTCACTGGAAAAACAAACAAACTGAGAGACTCATGCGTCAGGATACTGGCGGCATAGGCCTATGTGGCAATACACGTGTACATACATACACATCAGAAAACATGGCTGCGAATGAGGATAATGTTCTCAACATATATCTGAGCTGCGAACCTCAACGTTGTTCGAGAATGAAAAGACATTCACCACCTCCACATCTGAGCTAACACATCGCCAAAATACTCACCGGAAGAGACCAAAACTTTGAGACTCATGCGTCAGGACACTGGCGGCATAGGCCTATGTGGCAATACACGTGTACATACAAACACATCAGAAAACATGTCTGCGAATGAGGATATTTTTCTCGACATATATCTGAGCTGCGAACCTCAACGTTGTTCGAGAATGAAGAGACACTCACCAGCTCGACATCTGAGCCAAAATATTGCCAAATTTCTCACTGGAACAAACCTAAACTGAGAGACTTATGCGTCAGGACACTGGCGGCATATGCCTATGTGGCAATACACGTGTACATACACACGTGTACGTACAAACACATCAGAAAACATGGCTGCGAATGAGAATAATTTTATGAACTTATATCTCAGCTGCGAACCTCAACGTTGTTCGAGAATGAAGAGACACTCGCCTGCTCGACATCTGAGCCAAAATATTTCCAAATTTCTCACTGAAAAAACCCCAAACTGTGATACTCATACGTCAGGACACGGGCGGCATAGGCCTATGAGGCATTACACGTGTACAGACATACACATAAGAAAACATGGCTGCGAATGAGGACAATTTTCACGACATATATCTGAGCTGCGAACCTCAACGTTGTTCGAGAATGAAGGGACACTCACCAGCTCGACATCTTAGCCAAAATATTGCCAAATTGCTCACTGGAACGAACCTAAACTGAGAGACTCATGCGTCAGGACACTGGCGGCATAGGCCTATGTGGCAATACACGTGTACATGCATACACATCAGAAAACATGGCTGCGAATGACGATAATGTTCTCGACATATATCTGAGCTGCGAACCTCAACGTTGTTCGAGAATGAAGAGACACTCACCAGCTCGACATCTGAGCCAAAATATTGCCAAATTTCTCACTGGAACAAACCTAAACTGAGAGACTCATGCGTCAGGACACTGGCGGCATATGCCTATGTGGCACTACACGTGTACATACAAACACACCAGAAAACACGGCTGCGAATGAGGATATTTTTCTCGACATACATCTGAGCTGCGAGCCTCAATGTTGTTCGAGAATGAAGAGACACTCACCAGCTCGACATCCGAGCCAAAATATTGCCAAATTTTTCACTGGAAAAACAAACAAACTGAGAGACTCATGCGTCAGGATACTGGCGGCATAGGCCTATGTGGCAATACACGTGTACATACATACACATCAGAAAACATGGCTGCGAATGAGGATAATGTTCTCAACATATATCTGAGCTGCGAACCTCAACGTTGTTCGAGAATGAAAAGACATTCACCACCTCCACATCTGAGCTAACACATCGCCAAAATACTCACCGGAAGAGACCAAAACTTTGAGACTCATGCGTCAGGACACTGGCGGCATAGGCCTATGTGGCAATACACGTGTACATACAAACACATCAGAAAACATGTCTGCGAATGAGGATATTTTTCTCGACATATATCTGAGCTGCGAACCTCAACGTTGTTCGAGAATGAAGAGACACTCACCAGCTCGACATCTGAGCCAAAATATTGCCAAATTTCTCACTGGAACAAACCTAAACTGAGAGACTTATGCGTCAGGACACTGGCGGCATATGCCTATGTGGCAATACACGTGTACATACAAACACATCAGAAAACATGGCTGCGAATGAGAATAATTTTATGAACTTATATCTCAGCTGCGAACCTCAACGTTGTTCGAGAATGAAGAGACACTCGCCTGCTCGACATCTGAGCCAAAATATTTCCAAATTTCTCACTGAAAAAAACCCAAACTGTGATACTCATACGTCAGGACACGGGCGGCATAGGCCTATGAGGCATTACACGTGTACAGACATACACATAAGAAAACATGGCTGCGAATGAGGACAATTTTCACGACATATATCTGAGCTGCGAACCTCAACGTTGTTCGAGAATGAAGGGACACTCACCAGCTCGACATCTTAGCCAAAATATTGCCAAATTGCTCACTGGAACGAACCTAAACTGAGAGACTCATGCGTCAGGACACTGGCGGCATAGGCCTATGTGGCAATACACGTGTACATGCATACACATCAGAAAACATGGCTGCGAATGACGATAATGTTCTCGACATATATCTGAGCTGCGAACCTCAACGTTGTTCGAGAATGAAGAGACACTCACCAGCTCGACATCTGAGCCAAAATATTGCCAAATGTCTCACTGGAACAAACCTAAACTGAGAGACTCATGCGTCAGGACACTGGCGGCATATGCCTATGTGGCACTACACGTGTACATACAAACACACCAGAAAACACGGCTGCGAATGAGGATATTTTTCTCGACATACATCTGAGCTGCGAGCCTCAATGTTGTTCGAGAATGAAGAGACACTCACCAGCTCGACATCCGAGCCAAAATATTGCCAAATTTTTCACTGGAAATACAAACAAACTGAGAGACTCATGCGTCAGGATACTGGCGGCATAGGCCTATGTGGCAATACACGTGTACATACATACACATCAGAAAACATGGCTGCGAATGAGGATAATGTTCTCAACATATATCTGAGCTGCGAACCTCAACGTTGTTCGAGAATGAAAAGACATTCACCACCTCCACATCTGAGCTAACACATCGCCAAAATTCTCACCGGAAGAGACCAACACTTTGAGACTCATGCGTCAGGACACTGGCGGCATAGGCCTATGCCGCAATACACGTGTACACGCATAAACATAAGAAAACATGGCTGCGAATGAGGATAATGTTATGAACTTATATCTGAGCTGCAAACCTCAACGTTGTTCGAGAATGAAGAGACGCTCGCCTGCTCGACATCTAAGCCAAAATATTTCCAAATTGCTCACTGGAACAAACCTAAACTGAGAGACTCATGCGTCAGGACACTGGCGGCATAGGCCTATGCGGTAATGCAGAACCTCAACGTTGTTCGAGAATGAAGAGACACTCGCCAGCTCGACATCCGAGCCAAAATATTTCCAAATTTCTCACTGGGAAAAAAACCAAACTGTGAGACTCATGCGTCAGGATACTGGCGACATAGGCCTATGAGGCAATACACGTGTATATACATACACATCAGAAAACATGGCTGCGAATGAGGATAATGTTCTCGACATATATCTGAGCTGCGAACCTCAACGTTGTTCGAGAATGAAGAGACACTCACCAGCTCGACATCTGAGCCAAAATATTGCCAAATTTCTCCCTGGAACAAACCTAAACTGAGAGACTCATGCGTCAGGACACTGGCGGCATATGCCTATGTGGCAATACACGTGTACATACAAACACATCAGAAAACATGTCTGCGAATGAGGATATTTTTCTCGACATATATCTGAGCTGCGAACCTCAACGTTGTGGGAGAATGAAGAGACATTCACCACCTCCACATCTGAGCTAACACATCGCCAAAATTCTCACCGGAAGAGACCAAAACTTTGAGACTCATGCGTCAGGACACTGGCGGCATAGGCCTATGCGGTAATGCAGAACCTCAACGTTGTTCGAGAATGAAGAGACACTCACCAGCTAGACATCCGAGCCAAAAGATTGCCAAATTTCTCACTGGAAAAACAAACAAACTGAGAGACTCATGCGTCAGGATACTGGCGGCATAGGCCTATGTGGCAATACACGTGCACATACATACACATCAGAAAACATGGCTGCGAATGAGGATAATGTTCTCAACATATATCTGAGCTGCGAACCTCAACGTTGTTCGAGAATGAAAAGACATTCACCACCTCCACATCTGAGCTAACACATCGCCAAAATTCTCACCGGAAGAGACCAAAACTTTGAGACTCATGCGTCAGGACACTGGCGGCATAGGCCTATGCGGTAATGCAGAACCTCAACGTTGTTCGAGAATGAAGAGACACTCACCAGCTAGACATCCGAGCCAAAAGATTGCCAAATTTCTCACTGGAAAAACAAACAAACTGAGAGACACATGCGTCAGGATACTGGCGGCATAGGCCTATGTGGCAATACACGTGCACATACAAACACACCAGAAAACACGGCTGCGAATGAGGATATTTTTCTCGACATACATCTGAGCTGCGAGCCTCAATGTTGTTCGAGAATGAAGAGACACTCACCAGCTCGACATCCGAGCCAAAATATTGCCAAATTTTTCACTGGAAATACAAACAAACTGAGAGACTCATGCGTCAGGATACTGGCGGCATAGGCCTATGTGGCAATACACGTGTACATACATACACATCAGAAAACATGGCTGCGAATGAGGATAATGTTCTCAACATATATCTGAGCTGCGAACCTCAACGTTGTTCGAGAATGAAAAGACATTCACCACCTCCACATCTGAGCTAACACATCGCCAAAATTCTCACCGGAAGAGACCAACACTTTGAGACTCATGCGTCAGGACACTGGCGGCATAGGCCTATGCCGCAATACACGTGTACACGCATAAACATAAGAAAACATGGCTGCGAATGAGGATAATGTTATGAACTTATATCTGAGCTGCAAACCTCAACGTTGTTCGAGAATGAAGAGACGCTCGCCTGCTCGACATCTAAGCCAAAATATTTCCAAATTGCTCACTGGAACAAACCTAAACTGAGAGACTCATGCGTCAGGACACTGGCGGCATAGGCCTATGCGGTAATGCAGAACCTCAACGTTGTTCGAGAATGAAGAGACACTCGCCAGCTCGACATCCGAGCCAAAATATTTCCAAATTTCTCACTGGGAAAAAAACCAAACTGTGAGACTCATGCGTCAGGATACTGGCGACATAGGCCTATGAGGCAATACACGTGTATATACATACACATCAGAAAACATGGCTGCGAATGAGGATAATGTTCTCGACATATATCTGAGCTGCGAACCTCAACGTTGTTCGAGAATGAAGAGACACTCACCAGCTCGACATCTGAGCCAAAATATTGCCAAATTTCTCCCTGGAACAAACCTAAACTGAGAGACTCATGCGTCAGGACACTGGCGGCATATGCCTATGTGGCAATACACGTGTACATACAAACACATCAGAAAACATGTCTGCGAATGAGGATATTTTTCTCGACATATATCTGAGCTGCGAACCTCAACGTTGTGGGAGAATGAAGAGACATTCACCACCTCCACATCTGAGCTAACACATCGCCAAAATTCTCACCGGAAGAGACCAAAACTTTGAGACTCATGCGTCAGGACACTGGCGGCATAGGCCTATGCGGTAATGCAGAACCTCAACGTTGTTCGAGAATGAAGAGACACTCACCAGCTAGACATCCGAGCCAAAAGATTGCCAAATTTCTCACTGGAAAAACAAACAAACTGAGAGACTCATGCGTCAGGATACTGGCGGCATAGGCCTATGTGGCAATACACGTGCACATACATACACATCAGAAAACATGGCTGCAAATGAGGATAATGTTCTCAACATATATCTGAGCTGCGAACCTCAACGTTGTTCGAGAATGAAAAGACATTCACCACCTCCACATCTGAGCTAACACATCGCCAAAATTCTCACCGGAAGAGACCAAAACTTTGAGACTCATGCGTCAGGACACTGGCGGCATAGGCCTATGCGGTAATGCAGAACCTCAACGTTGTTCGAGAATGAAGAGACACTCACCAGCTAGACATCCGAGCCAAAAGATTGCCAAATTTCTCACTGGAAAAACAAACAAACTGAGAGACACATGCGTCAGGATACTGGCGGCATAGGCCTATGTGGCAATACACGTGCACATACATACACATCAGAAAACATGGCTGCGAATGAGGATAATGTTCTCAACATATATCTGAGCTGCGAACCTCAACGTTGTTCGAGAATGAAAAGACATTCACCACCTCCACATCTGAGCTAACACATCGCCAACATTCTCACCGGAAAAGACCAAAACTTTGAGACTCATGCGTCAGGACACTGGCGGCATACGGCTATGAGGCAATACACGTGTACATCCATACACATACGAAAACATGGCTACGAATGAGGATAATTTTGTTGACATATATCTGAGCTGCGAACCTCAACGTTGTTCGAGAATGAAGGGACACTCACCAGCTCGACATCTGAGCCAAAATATTGCCAAATTGCTCACTGGAACAAACCTAAACTGAGAGACTCATGCGTCAGGACACTGGCGGCATATGCCTATGTGGCAATACACGTGTACATACAAACACATCAGAAAACATGTCTGCGAATGAGGATATTTTTCTCGACATATATCTGAGCTGCGAACCTCAACGTTGTTGGAGAGTGAAGAGACATTCACCACCTCCACATCTGAGCTAACACATCGCCAAAATTCTCACTGGAAGAGACCAAAACTTTGAGACTCATGCGTCAGGACACTGGCAGCATAGGCCTATGCGGTAATGCGGAACCTCAACGTTGTTCGAGAATGAAGAGACACTCGCCAGCTCGACATCTGAGCCAAAATATTTCCAAATTTCTCACTGAAAAAAAAACAAACTGTGAGACTCATGCGTCAGGATACTGGCGGCATAGGCCTATGAGGCAATACACGTGTACATACATACACGTCGGAAAACATGGCTGCGAATGAGGATAATGTTCTCGACATATATCTGAGCTGCGAACCTCAACGTTGTTCGAGAATGAAGAGACACTCACCAGCTCGACATCCGAGCCAAAATATTGCCAAATTTCTCACTGGGAAAAAAACAAACTGAGTGACTCATGCGTCAGGATACTGGCGACATAGGCCGATGAGGCAATACACGTGTATATACATACACATCAGAAAACATGGCTGCGAATGAGGATAATGTTCTCGACATATATCTGAGCTGCGAACCTCAACGTTGTTCGAGAATGAAGAGACACTCACCAGCTAGACATCCGAGCCAACAGATTGCCAAATTTCTCACTGGAAAAACAAACAAACTGAGAGACTCATGCGTCAGGATACTGGCGACATAGGCCTATGTGGCAATACACGTGTACATACATACACATCAGAAAACATGGCTGCGAATGAGGATAATGTTCTCGACGTATATCTGAGCTGCGAACCTCAACGTTGTTCGAGAATGAAGAGACATTCACCACCTCCACATCTGAGCTAACACATCGCCAAAATTCTCACCGGAAGAGACCAAAACTTTGAGACTCATGCGTCAGGACACTGGCGGCATAGGCCTATGAGGCAATACACGTGTACATCCATACACATACGAAAACATGGCTACGAATGAGGATAATGTTGTCGACACATATCTGAGCTGCGAGCCTCAACGTTGTTAAAGAATGAAGAGACACACACCAGCTCGACATCCAAGCCAAAATATTGCCAAATTTCTCACTGGAAAAACAAACAAACTGAGAGACTCATGCGTCAGGATACTGGCGGCATAGGCCTATGTGGCAATACACGTGTACATACATACACATCAGAAAACATGGCTGCGAATGAAGATAATGTTCTCAACATATATCTGAGCTGCGAACCTCAACGTTGTTCGAGAATGAAAAGACATTCACCACCTCCACATCTGAGCTAACACATCGCCAAAATTCTCAACGGAAGAGACCAAAACTTTGAGACTCATGCGTCAGGACACTGGCGGCATAGGCCTATGAGGCAATACACATGTACATACATACACATCAGAAAACATGGCTACGAATGAGGATAATTTTGTTGACATATATCTGAGCTGCAATCCTCAACGTTGTTCGAGAATGAAGAGACACTCACCAGCTCGACATCCGAGCCAAAATATTGCAAAATTTCTCACTTGAAAAAACCCAAACTGTGAGACTCATACGTCAGGACACGGGCGGCATAGGCCTATGAGGCAATACACGTGTACAGACATACACATAAGAAAACATGGCTGCGAATGAGGACAATTTTCACGATATATATCTGAGCTGCGAACCTCAACGTTGTTCGAGAATGAAGGGACACTCACCAGCTCGACATCTGAGCCAAAATATTGCCAAATTGCTCACTGGAACAAACCTAAACTGAGAGACTCATGCGTCAGGACACTGGCGGCATATGCCTATGTGGCAATACACGTGTACATACAAACACATCAGAAAACATGTCTGCGAATGAGGATATTTTTCTCGACATATATCTGAGCTGCGAACCTCAACGTTGTTGGAGAATGAAGAGACATTCACCACCTCCACATCTGAGCTAACACATCGCCAAAATTCTCACCGGAAGAGACCAAAACTTTGAGACTCATGCGTCAGGACACTGGCAGCATAGGCCTATGCGGTAATGCGGAACCTCAACGTTGTTCGAGAATGAAGTGACACTCGCCAGCTCGACATCTGAGCCAAAATATTTCCAAATTTCTCACTGGAAAAAAAACAAACTGTGAGACTCATGCGTCAGGATACTGGCGGCATAGGCCTATGAGGCAATACACGTGTACATACATACACGTCAGAAAACATGGCTGCGAATGAGGATAATGTTCTCGACATATATCTGAGCTGCGAACCTCAACGTTGTTCGAGAATAAAGAGACACTCACCAGCTCGACATCCGAGCCAAAATATTGCCAAATTTCTCACTGGGAAAAAAACAAACTGAGAGACTCATGCGTCAGGATACTGGCGACATAGGCCGATGAGGCAATACACGTGTATATACATACACATCAGAAAACATGGCTGCGAATGAGGATAATGTTCTCGACATATATCTGAGCTGCGAACCTCAACGTTGTTCGAGAATGAAGAGACACTCACCAGCTAGACATCCGAGCCAACAGATTGCCAAATTTCTCACTGGAAAAACAAACAAACTGAGAGACTCATGCGTCAGGATACTGTCGGCACAGGCCTATGTGGCAATACACGTGTACATACATACACATCAGAAAACATGGCTGCGAATGAGGATAATGTTCTCGACGTATATCTGAGCTGCGAACCTCAACGTTGTTCGAGAATGAAGAGACATTCACCACCTCCACATCTGAGCTAACACATCGCCAAAATTCTCACCGGAAGAGACCAAAACTTTGAGACTCATGCGTCAGGACACTGGCGGCATAGGCCTATGAGGCAATACACGTGTACATCCATACACATACGAAAACATGGCTACGAATGAGGATAATGTTGTCGACACATATCTGAGCTGCGAGCCTCAACGTTGTTCGAGAATGAAGAGACACACACCAGCTCGACATCCGAGCCAAAATATTGCCAAATTTCTCACTGGAAAAACAAACAAACTGAGAGACTCATGCGTCAGGATACTGGCGGCATAGGCCTATGTGGCAATACACGTGTACATACATACACATCAGAAAACATGGCTGCGAATGAGGATAATGTTCTCGACATTATATCTGAGCTGCGAACCTCAACGTTGTTCGAGAATGAAGAGAAACTCACCAGCTCGACATCCGAGCCAAAATATTGCCAAATTTCTCACTGGAAAAAACCTAAACTGTGAGACTCATACGTCAGGACACGGGCGGCATAGGCCTATGAGGCAATACACATGTACAGACATACACATAAGAAAACATGGCTGCGAATGAGGACAATTTTCACGATATATATCTGAGCTGAGAACCTCAACGTTGTTCGAGAATGAAGGGACACTCACCAGCTCGACATCCGAGCCAAAATATTGCCAAATTTCTCACTGGAACAAACCTAAACTGAGAGACTCATGCGTCAGGACACTGGCGGCATATGCCTATGTGGCAATACACGTGTACATACAAACACATCAAAAAACATGTCTGCGAATGAGGATATTTTTCTCGACATATATCTGAGCTGCGAACCTCAACGTTGTTGGAGAATGAAGAGACATTCACCACCTCCACATCTGAGCTAACACATCGCCAAAATTCTCACCGGAAGAGACCAAAACTTTGAGACTCATGCGTCAGGACACTGGCAGCATAGGCCTATGCGGTAATGCGGAACCTCAACGTTGTTCGAGAATGAAGAGACACTCGCCAGCTCGACATCTGAGCCAAAATATTTCCAAATTTCTCACTGGAAAAAAAACAAACTGTGAGACTCATGCGGCAGGATACTGGCGGCATAGGCCTATGAGGCAATACACGTGTACATACATATACGTCAGAAAACATGGCTGCGAATGAGGATAATGTTCTCGACATATATCTGAGCTGCGAACCTCAACGTTGTTCGAGAATGAAGAGACACTCACCAGCTCGACATCCGAGCCAAAATATTGCCAAATTTCTCACTGGGAAAAAAACAAACTGAGAGACTCATGCGTCAGGATACTGGCGACATAGGCCGATGAGGCAATACACGTGTATATACATACACATCAGAAAACATGGCTGCGAATGAGGATAATGTTCTCGACGTATATCTGAGCTGCGAACCTCAACGTTGTTCGAGAATGAAGAGACATTCACCACCTCCACATCTGAGCTAACACATCGCCAAAATTCTCACCGGAAGAGACCAAAACTTTGAGACTCATGCGTCAGGACACTGGCGGCATAGGCCTATGAGGCAATACACGTGTACATCCATACACATACGAAAACATGGCTACGAATGAGGATAATGTTGTCGACACATATCTGAGCTGCGAGCCTCAACGTTGTTCGAGAATGAAGAGACACACACCAGCTCGACATTCGAGGCAAAATATTGCCAAATTTCTCACTGGGAAAAAACAAACTGAGAGACTTATGCGTCAGGATACTGGCGGCATAGGCCTATGAGGCAATACACGTGTACATACATACACATCAGAAAACATGGCTGCGAATGAGGATAATGTTCTCGACATATATCTGAGCTGCGAACCTCAACGTTGTTGGAGAATGAAGAGACACTCACCAGCTCGACATCTGAGCCAAAATATTGCCAAATTTCTCACTGGAACAAACCTAAACTCAGAGACTCATGCGTCAGGACACTGGCGGCATATGCCTATGTGGCAATACACGTGTACATACATACACATCAGAAAACATGGCTGCTAATGAGGATAATTTTGTCTACTTATATTTGAGCTGCGAGCCTCAACGTTCTTCGAGAATGAAGAGACACTCACCAGTCCGACATCTGAGCAAAATATTGCCAAATTTCTCACTGAAAAAAACCAAAAAACTGAGAGACTCAGGCGTCAGGATACTGGCGGCATAGGCCTATGCGGCAATACACGGGTACATAAATACACATTAGAAAACATGGCTGCGAATGAGGATAATTTTCTGGACATATATCTGAGCTGCTAACCTCAACGGTGTTCGAGAATGAAGATACATTCACCACCTCCACATCTGATCTAACATATCGCCAAAAGTCTCACCGGAAGAGACCAAAACTTTGAGACTCATGCGTCAGGACACTGGCGGCATATGCCTATGTGGCGATACACATGTACATACATACACATCAGAAAACATGGCTGCGAATGAGGATAATTCTTTCGACTTATATTTTAGCTGCGAGCCTCAACGCTGTTCGAGAATGAAGAAACACTCACCAGCACGACATCTGAGCAAAAATATTGCCAAATTTATCACTGGAAAAAATAACAAACTGAGAGACTCATGAGTCAGGATACTGGCGGCATAGGCCTATGCGGCAATACACGGGTACATACATACTCATAAGAAAACATGGCTGCGAATGAGGATAATTTTTCGACATATATCTGAGCTGCGAGCCTCAACGTTGTTCGAGAATGAAGAGACACTCACCAGCTCGGCATCCGAGCCAAAATATTGCCAAATTTCTCACTGGAAAAAACAAACAAACTGTGAGACCCATGCTTCAGGACACTGGCGGCATCAGCATATGCGGCAATACACGTGTACACGCATAAACATAAGAAAACATGGCTGCGAATGAGGATAATTTTATGAACTTATATCTGAGCTGCGAACCTCAACGTAGATCGAGAATGAAGAGACACTCGCCAGCTCAACATCTGAGCCAAAATATTGCCAAATTTCTCACTGGAAAAAAACCAAACTCTGAGACCCACGAGTCAGGACACTGGCGGCATAGGCCTATGCGGTAATACACGTGTACATACATACACATAAGAAAACATGGATGCGAATGAGGATAATATTCTCGACTTATATTTGAGCTGCGAACCTCAACGTTGTTCGAGAATGAAACGACACTCACCAGCTCGACATCTGAGCTAACATATCGCCACAATTCTCACAGGAAGAGACCAAAACTGTGAGACTCATGCTTCAGGACACTGGCGGCATAGGCCTATGAGGCAATACACGTGTACATACATACACATACGAAAACATGGCTGCGAATGAGGATACTTTTCTCGACATATATCTCAGCTGCGAACCTCAACGTTGTTCGAGAATGAAGAGACACTCACCAGCTCGACATCCGAGCCAAAATATTGCCAAATTTCTCACTTGAAAAAACCCAAACTGTGAGACTCATACGTCAGGACACGGGCGGCATAGGCCTATGAGGCAATACACGTGTACAGACATACACATAAGAAAACATGGCTGCGAATGAGGACAATTTTCACGATATATATCTGAGCTGCGAACCTCAACGTTGTTCGAGAATGAAGGGACACTCACCAGCTCGACATCTGAGCCAAAATATTGCCAAATTGCTCACTGGAACAAACCTAAACTGAGAGACTCATGCGTCAGGACACTGGCGGCATATGCCTATGTGGCAATACACGTGTACATACAAACACATCAGAAAACATGTCTGCGAATGAGGATATTTTTCTCGACATATATCTGAGCTGCGAACCTCAACGTTGTTGGAGAATGAAGAGACATTCACCACCTCCACATCTGAGCTAACACATCGCCAAAATTCTCACCGGAAGAGACCAAAACTTTGAGACTCATGCGTCAGGACACTGGCAGCATAGGCCTATGCGGTAATGCGGAACCTCAACGTTGTTCGAGAATGAAGTGACACTCGCCAGCTCGACATCTGAGCCAAAATATTTCCAAATTTCTCACTGGAAAAAAAACAAACTGTGAGACTCATGCGTCAGGATACTGGCGGCATAGGCCTATGAGGCAATACACGTGTACATACATACACGTCAGAAAACATGGCTGCGAATGAGGATAATGTTCTCGACATATATCTGAGCTGCGAACCTCAACGTTGTTCGAGAATAAAGAGACACTCACCAGCTCGACATCCGAGCCAAAATATTGCCAAATTTCTCACTGGGAAAAAAACAAACTGAGAGACTCATGCGTCAGGATACTGGCGACATAGGCCGATGAGGCAATACACGTGTATATACATACACATCAGAAAACATGGCTGCGAATGAGGATAATGTTCTCGACATATATCTGAGCTGCGAACCTCAACGTTGTTCGAGAATGAAGAGACACTCACCAGCTAGACATCCGAGCCAACAGATTGCCAAATTTCTCACTGGAAAAACAAACAAACTGAGAGACTCATGCGTCAGGATACTGTCGGCACAGGCCTATGTGGCAATACACGTGTACATACATACACATCAGAAAACATGGCTGCGAATGAGGATAATGTTCTCGACGTATATCTGAGCTGCGAACCTCAACGTTGTTCGAGAATGAAGAGACATTCACCACCTCCACATCTGAGCTAACACATCGCCAAAATTCTCACCGGAAGAGACCAAAACTTTGAGACTCATGCGTCAGGACACTGGCGGCATAGGCCTATGAGGCAATACACGTGTACATCCATACACATACGAAAACATGGCTACGAATGAGGATAATGTTGTCGACACATATCTGAGCTGCGAGCCTCAACGTTGTTCGAGAATGAAGAGACACACACCAGCTCGACATCCGAGCCAAAATATTGCCAAATTTCTCACTGGAAAAACAAACAAACTGAGAGACTCATGCGTCAGGATACTGGCGGCATAGGCCTATGTGGCAATACACGTGTACATACATACACATCAGAAAACATGGCTGCGAATGAGGATAATGTTCTCGACATTATATCTGAGCTGCGAACCTCAACGTTGTTCGAGAATGAAGAGAAACTCACCAGCTCGACATCCGAGCCAAAATATTGCCAAATTTCTCACTGGAAAAAACCTAAACTGTGAGACTCATACGTCAGGACACGGGCGGCATAGGCCTATGAGGCAATACACATGTACAGACATACACATAAGAAAACATGGCTGCGAATGAGGACAATTTTCACGATATATATCTGAGCTGCGAACCTCAACGTTGTTCGAGAATGAAGGGACACTCACCAGCTCGACATCCGAGCCAAAATATTGCCAAATTTCTCACTGGAACAAACCTAAACTGAGAGACTCATGCGTCAGGACACTGGCGGCATATGCCTATGTGGCAATACACGTGTACATACAAACACATCAAAAAACATGTCTGCGAATGAGGATATTTTTCTCGACATATATCTGAGCTGCGAACCTCAACGTTGTTGGAGAATGAAGAGACATTCACCACCTCCACATCTGAGCTAACACATCGCCAAAATTCTCACCGGAAGAGACCAAAACTTTGAGACTCATGCGTCAGGACACTGGCAGCATAGGCCTATGCGGTAATGCGGAACCTCAACGTTGTTCGAGAATGAAGAGACACTCGCCAGCTCGACATCTGAGCCAAAATATTTCCAAATTTCTCACTGGAAAAAAAACAAACTGTGAGACTCATGCGGCAGGATACTGGCGGCATAGGCCTATGAGGCAATACACGTGTACATACATATACGTCAGAAAACATGGCTGCGAATGAGGATAATGTTCTCGACATATATCTGAGCTGCGAACCTCAACGTTGTTAGAGAATGAAGAGACACTCACCAGCTCGACATCCGAGCCAAAATATTGCCAAATTTCTCACTGGGAAAAAAACAAACTGAGAGACTCATGCGTCAGGATACTGGCGACATAGGCCGATGAGGCAATACACGTGTATATACATACACATCAGAAAACATGGCTGCGAATGAGGATAATGTTCTCGACGTATATCTGAGCAGCGAACCTCAACGTTGTTCGAGAATGAAGAGACATTCACCACCTCCACATCTGAGCTAACACATCGCCAAAATTCTCACCGGAAGAGACCAAAACTTTGAGACTCATGCGTCAGGACACTGGCGGCATAGGCCTATGAGGCAATACACGTGTACATCCATACACATACGAAAACATGGCTACGAATGAGGATAATGTTGTCGACACATATCTGAGCTGCGAGCCTCAACGTTGTTCGAGAATGAAGAGACACACACCAGCTCGACATTCGAGGCAAAATATTGCCAAATTTCTCACTGGGAAAAAACAAACTGAGAGACTTATGCGTCAGGATACTGGCGGCATAGGCCTATGAGGCAATACACGTGTACATACATACACATCAGAAAACATGGCTGCGAATGAGGATAATGTTCTCGACATATATCTGAGCTGCGAACCTCAACGTTGTTGGAGAATGAAGAGACACTCACCAGCTCGACATCTGAGCCAAAATATTGCCAAATTTCTCACTGGAACAAACCTAAACTCAGAGACTCATGCGTCAGGACACTGGCGGCATATGCCTATGTGGCAATACACGTGTACATACATACACATCAGAAAACATGGCTGCTAATGAGGATAATTTTGTCTACTTATATTTGAGCTGCGAGCCTCAACGTTCTTCGAGAATGAAGAGACACTCACCAGTCCGACATCTGAGAAAAATATTGCCAAATTTCTCACTGAAAAAAACCAAAAAACTGAGAGACTCAGGCGTCAGGATACTGGCGGCATAGGCCTATGCGGCAATACACGGGTACATAAATACACATTAGAAAACATGGCTGCGAATGAGGATAATTTTCTGGACATATATCTGAGCTGCTAACCTCAACGGTGTTCGAGAATGAAGATACATTCACCACCTCCACATCTGATCTAACATATCGCCAAAAGTCTCACCGGAAGAGACCAAAACTTTGAGACTCATGCGTCAGGACACTGGCGGCATATGCCTATGTGGCGATACACATGTACATACATACACATCAGAAAACATGGCTGCGAATGAGGATAATTCTTTCGACTTATATTTTAGCTGCGAGCCTCAACGCTGTTCGAGAATGAAGAAACACTCACCAGCACGACATCTGAGCAAAAATATTGCCAAATTTATCACTGGAAAAAATAACAAACTGAGAGACTCATGAGTCAGGATACTGGCGGCATAGGCCTATGCGGCAATACACGGGTACATACATACTCATAAGAAAACATGGCTGCGAATGAGGATAATTTTTCGACATATATCTGAGCTGCGAGCCTCAACGTTGTTCGAGAATGAAGAGACACTCACCAGCTCGGCATCCGAGCCAAAATATTGCCAAATATCTCACTGGAAAAAACAAACAAACTGTGAGACCCATGCTTCAGGACACTGGCGGCATCAGCATATGCGGCAATACACGTGTACACGCATAAACATAAGAAAACATGGCTGCGAATGAGGATAATTTTATGAACTTATATCTGAGCTGCGAACCTCAACGTAGATCGAGAATGAAGAGACACTCGCCAGCTCAACATCTGAGCCAAAATATTGCCAAATTTCTCACTGGAAAAAAACCAAACTCTGAGACCCACGAGTCAGGACACTGGCGGCATAGGCCTATGCGGTAATACACGTGTACATACATACACATAAGAAAACATGGATGCGAATGAGGATAATATTCTCGACTTATATTTGAGCTGCGAACCTCAACGTTGTTCGAGAATGAAACGACACTCACCAGCTCGACATCTGAGCTAACATATCGCCACAATTCTCACAGGAAGAGACCAAAACTGTGAGACTCATGCTTCAGGACACTGGCGGCATAGGCCTATGAGGCAATACACGTGTACATACATACACATACGAAAACATGGCTGCGAATGAGGATACTTTTCTCGACATATATCTCAGCTGCGAACCTCAACGTTGTTCGAGAATGAAGAGACACTCACCAGCTCGACATCCGAGCCAAAATATTGCCAAATTTCGCACTGGAACAAACCTAAACTGGGAGACTCATGCGTCAGGACACTGGCGGCATATGCCTATGTGGCAATACACGTGTACATACATACACATAAGAAAACATGGCTGCGAATGAGGATAATGTTCTCGACATATATCTGATCTGCGAACCTCAACGTTGTTCGAGAATGAAGAGACACTCACCAGCTCGACATCCGAGGCAAAATATTGCCAAATTTCTCACTGGGAAAAAACAAACTGAGAGACTTATGCGTCAGGATACTGGCGGCATAGGCCTATGAGGCAATACACGTGTACATACATACACATCAGAAAACATGGCTGCGAATGAGGATAATGTTCTCGACATATATCTCTGCTGCGAATCTCAACGTTGTTGGAGAATGAAGAGACACTCACCAGCTCGACATCTGAGCCAAAATATTGCCAAATTTCTCACTGGAACAAACCTAAACTCAGAGACTCATGCGTCAGGACACTGGCGGCATATGCCTATGTGGCAATACACGTGTACATACATACACATCAGAAAACATGGCTGCTAATGAGGATAATTTTGTCTACTTATATTTGAGCTGCGAGCCTCAACGTTCTTCGAGAATGAAGAGACACTCACCAGTCCGACATCTGAGCAAAATATTGCCAAATTTCTCACTGAAAAAAACAAAAAAACTGAGAGACTCAGGCGTCAGGATACTGGTGGCATAGGCCTATGCGGCAATACACGGGTACATACATTCACATAAGAAAACATGGCTGCGAATGAAGATAATTTTCTCGACATATATCTGAGCTGCGAGCCTCAACGTTGTTCGAAAATGAAGATCCACTCACCAGCTCGACATCCGAGCCAAAATATTGCCAAATTTCTCACTGGAAAACAAAAACAAATGAGAGACTCATGCGTCAGGATACTGGCAGCATAGGCCTTTGTGGCAATACACGTGTACATAAATACACATTAGAAAACATGGCTGCGAATGAGGATAATTTTCTGGACATATATCTGAGCTGCTAACCTCAACGGTGTTCGAGAATGAAGAGACATTCACCACCTCCACATCTGATCTAACATATCGCCAAAAGTCTCACCGGAAGAGACCAAAACTTTGAGACTCATGCGTCAGGACGCTGGCGGCATAGGCCTATGTGGCAATACACGTGTACATACATACACATCAGAAAACATGGCTGCGAATGAGGATAATGTTCTCGACATTATATCTGAGCTGCGAACCTCAACGTTGTTCGAGAATGAAGAGACACTCACCAGCTCGACATCCGAGCCAAAATATTGCCAAATTTCGCACTGTAACAAACCTAAACTGAGAGACTCATGCGTCAGGACACTGGCGGCATATGCCTATGTGGCAATACACGTGTACATACAAACACATCAGAAAACATGTCTGCGAATGAGGACAATGTTCTCGACATATATCTGACCTGCGAGCCTCAACGTTGTTCGAGAATGAAGAGACACTCACCAGCTCGACATCCGAGGCAAAATATTGCCAAATTTCTCACTGGGAAAAAACAAACTGAGAGACTTATGCGTCAGGATACTGGCGGCATAGGCCTATGAGGCAATACACGTGTACATACATACACATCAGAAAACATGGCTGCGAATGAGGATAATGTTCTCGACATATATCTCTGCTGCGAATCTCAACGTTGTTGGAGAATGAAGAGACACTCACCAGCTCGACATCTGAGCCAAAATATTGCCAAATTTCTCACTGGAACAAACCTAAACTCAGAGACTCATGCGTCAGGACACTGGCGGCATATGCCTATGTGGCAATACACGTGTACATACATACACATCAGAAAACATGGCTGCTAATGAGGATAATTTTGTCTACTTATATTTGAGCTGCGAGCCTCAACGTTCTTCGAGAATGAAGAGACACTCACCAGTCCGACATCTGAGCAAAATATTGCCAAATTTCTCACTGAAAAAAACAAAAAAACTGAGAGACTCAGGCGTCAGGATACTGGTGGCATAGGCCTATGCGGCAATACACGGGTACATACATTCACATAAGAAAACATGGCTGCGAATGAAGATAATTTTCTCGACATATATCTGAGCTGCGAGCCTCAACGTTGTTCGAAAATGAAGATCCACTCACCAGCTCGACATCCGAGCCAAAATATTGCCAAATTTCTCACTGGAAAACAAAAACAAATGAGAGACTCATGCGTCAGGATACTGGCAGCATAGGCCTTTGTGGCAATACACGTGTACATAAATACACATTAGAAAACATGGCTGCGAATGAGGATAATTTTCTGGACATATATCTGAGCTGCTAACCTCAACGGTGTTCGAGAATGAAGAGACATTCACCACCTCCACATCTGATCTAACATATCGCCAAAGGTCTCACCGGAAGAGACCAAAACTTTGAGACTCATGCGTCAGGACACTGGCGGCATATGCCTATGTGGCGATACACATGTACATACATACACATCAGAAAACATGGCTGCGAATGAGGATAATTCTTTCGACTTATATTTTAGCTGCGAGCCTCAACGCTTTTCGAGAATGAAGAAACACTCACCAGCACGACATCTGAGCAAAAATATTGCCAAATTTATCACTGGAAAAAATAACAAACTGAGAGACTCATGAGTCAGGATACTGGCGGCATAGGCCTATGCGGCAATACACGTGTACACGCATAAACATAAGAAAACATGGCTGCGAATGAGGATAATTTTATGAACTTATATCTGAGCTGCGAACCTCAACGTAGTTCGAGAATGAAGAGACACTCGCCAGCTCAACATCTGAGCCAAAATATTGCCAAATTTCTCACTGGAAAAAAACCAAACTCTGAGACCCACGAGTCAGGACACTGGCGGCATAGGCCTATGCGGTAATACACGTGTACATACATACACATAAGAAAACATGGATGCGAATGAGGATAATATTCTCGACTTATATTTGAGCTGCGAACCTCAACGTTGTTCGAGAATGAAACGACACTCACCAGCTCGACATCTGAGCTAACATATCGCCACAATTCTCACAGGAAGAGACCAAAACTGTGAGACTCATGCTTCAGGACACTGGCGGCATAGGCCTATGAGGCAATACACGTGTACATACATACACATAAGAAAACATGGCTGCGAATGAGGATATATTTGTCTACTTATATTTGAGCTGCGAGCCTCAACGTTGTTCGAGAATGAAGAGACACTCACCAGTCCGATATCTGAGCAAAATATTGCTCAGGAGGGAAAAACGAAAGAAATGAGAGACTCATGCGTCAGGACACTGGCGGCATAGGCCTATGTGGCAATACACGTGTACATACATACACATCAGAAAACATGGCTGCGAATGAGGATAATGTTCTCGACATTATATCTGAGCTGCGAACCTCAACGTTGTTCGAGAATGAAGAGACACTCACCAGCTCGACATCCGAGGCAAAATATTGCCAAATTTCTCACTGGGAAAAAACAAACTGAGAGACTTATGCGTCAGGATACTGGCGGCATAGGCCTATGTGGCAATACACGTGTACACGCACGTTTGTTTATGGTGTAAATCGAGGAGTTTCCTTTGTTCCTCTCGAAAATTTCCTTTGTTTGTACTCTAACGTTTTTCGACGGCTCTCATTGGTTTTGTACATGAATCTCAATCGAGGTCGTCCTCGATTCTAACCCTAACCCCAATTCACCTTCGTGTCGCCAGGTATGTGTCCTCGATTTACACCATAAACAAACGCATACAAACACATCAGAAAACATGTCTGCGAATGAGGATAATGTTCTCGACATATATCTGAGCTGCGAACCTCAACGTTGTTGGAGAATGAAGAGACACTCACCAGCTCGACATCTGAGCCAAAATATTGCCAAATTTCTCACTGGAACAAACCTAAACTGAGAGACTCATGCGTCAGGACACTGGCGGCATATGCCTATGTGGCAATACACGTGTACATACATACACATCAGAAAACATGGCTGCTAATGAGGATAATTTTGTCTACTTATATTTGAGCTGCGAGCCTCAACGTTCTTCGAGAATGAAGAGACACTCACCAGTCCGACATCTGAGCAAAATATTGCCAAATTTCTCACTGAAAAAAAACAAAAAAACTGAGAGACTCAGGCGTCAGGATACTGGTGGCATAGGCCTATGCGGCAATACACGGGTACATACATTCACATAAGAAAACATGGCTGCGAATGAAGATAATGTTCTCGACATATATCTGAGCTGCGAGCCTCAACGTTGTTCGAGAATGAAGATCCACTCACCAGCTCGACATCCGAGCCAAAATATTGCCAAATTTCTCACTGGAAAACAAAAACAAACGAGAGACTCATGCGTCAGGATATTGGCAGCATAGGCCTTTGTGGCAATACACGTGTACATAAATACACATTAGAAAACATGGCTGCGAATGAGGATAATTTTCTGGACATATATCTGAGCTGCTAACCTCAACGGTGTTCGAGAATGAAGAGACACTCACCAGCTCGACATCTGAGCCAAAATATTGCCAAATTTCTCACTGGAACAAACCTAAACTCAGAGACTCATGCGTCAGGACACTGGCGGCATATG
This sequence comes from Crossaster papposus, assembly GCA_037893245.1. Taxonomy (NCBI): domain Eukaryota; kingdom Metazoa; phylum Echinodermata; class Asteroidea; order Velatida; family Solasteridae; genus Crossaster; species Crossaster papposus. The sequence goes on from JBAIAA010000149.1 coordinate 382,668, forward strand.
CCTATGTGGCAATACACGTGTACATACATACACATCAGAAAACATGGCTGCTAATGAGGATAATTTTGTCTACTTATATTTGAGCTGCGAGCCTCAACGTTCTTCGAGAATGAAGAGACACTCACCAGTCCGACATCTGAGCAAAATATTGCCAAATTTCTCACTGAAAAAAACAAAAAAACTGAGAGACTCAGGCGTCAGGATACTGGTGGCATAGGCCTATGCGGCAATACACGGGTACATACATTCACATAAGAAAACATGGCTGCGAATGAAGATAATTTTCTCGACATATATCTGAGCTGCGAGCCTCAACGTTGTTCGAAAATGAAGATCCACTCACCAGCTCGACATCCGAGCCAAAATATTGCCAAATTTCTCACTGGAAAACAAAAACAAATGAGAGACTCATGCGTCAGGATACTGGCAGCATAGGCCTTTGTGGCAATACACGTGTACATAAATACACATTAGAAAACATGGCTGCGAATGAGGATAATTTTCTGGACATATATCTGAGCTGCTAACCTCAACGGTGTTCGAGAATGAAGAGACATTCACCACCTCCACATCTGATCTAACATATCGCCAAAAGTCTCACCGGAAGAGACCAAAACTTTGAGACTCATGCGTCAGGACACTGGCGGCATATGCCTATGTGGCGATACACATGTACATACATACACATCAGAAAACATGGCTGCGAATGAGGATAATTCTTTCGACTTATATTTTAGCTGCGAGCCTCAACGCTGTTCGAGAATGAAGAAACACTCACCAGCACGACATCTGAGCAAAAATATTGCCAAATTTATCACTGGAAAAAATAACAAACTGAGAGACTCATGAGTCAGGATACTGGCGGCATAGGCCTATGCGGCAATACACGTGTACACGCATAAACATAAGAAAACATGGCTGCGAATGAGGATAATTTTATGAACTTATATCTGAGCTGCGAACCTCAACGTAGTTCGAGAATGAAGAGACACTCGCCAGCTCAACATCTGAGCCAAAATATTGCCAAATTTCTCACTGGAAAAAGCCCAAACTCTGAGACCCATGAGTCAGGACACTGGCTGCATAGGCCTATGCGGTAATACACGTGTACATACATACACATAAGAAAACATGGATGCGAATGAGGATAATATTCTCGACTTATATTTGAGCTGCGAACCTCAACGTTGTTCGAGAATGAAACGACACTCACCAGCTCGACATCTGAACTAACATATCGCCACAATTCTCCCAGGAAGAGACCAAAACTGTGAGACTCATGCTTCATGACACTGGCGGCATAGGCCTATGAGGCAATACACGTGTACATACATACACATAAGAAAACATGGCTGCGATTGAGGATAATTTTTTCGACTTATATTTGAGCTGCGAGCCTCAACGTTGTTCGAGAATGAAGAGACACTCACCAGCTCGACATCTGAGCAAAAATATTGCCAAATTTCTCACTGGAAAAAACCCAAACTGAGAGACTTATGCGTCAGGATACTGGCGGCATAGGCCTATGCGGCAATACACGGGTACATACATACACATAAGAAAACATGGATGCGAATGAGGATAATATTCTCGACATATATTTGAGCTGCGAACCTCAACGTTGTTCGAGAATGAAACGACACTCACCAGCTCGACATCTGAACTAACATATCGCCACAATTCTCCCAGGAAGAGACCAAAACTGTGAGACTCATGCTTCATGACACTGGCGGCATAGGCCTATGAGGCAATACACGTGTACATACATACACATCAGAAAACATGGCTGCGAATGAGGATAGTTTTATCGACATATATCTGAGCTGCGAGCCTCAACGTTGTTCGAGAATGAAGAGACACTCACCAGCTCGACATCCGAGCCAAAATATTGCCAAATTTCTCACTGGAACAAACCTAAACTGAGAGACTCATGCGTCAGGACACTTGCGGCATATGCCTATGTGGCAATACACGTGTACATACAAACACATCAGAAAACATGGCTGCGAATGAGGATAATGTTCTCGACATATATCTGAGCTGCGAACCTCAACGTTGTTGGAGAATGAAGAGACATTCACCACCTCCACATCTGAGCTAACATATCGCCCAAATTCTCACCGGAAGATACCAAAACTTTGAGACTCATGCGTCAGGACACTGGCGGCATAGGCCTATGCGGCAATTCACGTGTACACGCATAAACATAAGAAAACATGGCTGCGAATGAGAATAATGTTATGAAATTATATCTGAGCTGCGAACCTCAACGTTGTTTGAGAATGAAGAGACACTCGCCGGCTCGCCATCCGAGCCAAAATATTGCCAAATTTCTCACTGGAAAAAACCCAAACTGAGAGACTTATGCGTCAGGATACTGGCGGCATATGCCTATGTGGCAATACACGTGTACATACATACACATCAGAAAACATGGCTGCGAATGAGGATAATGTTCTCGACATATATCTGAGCTGCGAACCTCAACGTTGTTCGAGAATGAAGAGACACTCACCAGCTCGACATCTGAGCCAAAATATTGCAAACTTTCTCACTGGAAAAAAAACAAACTGAGAGACTCATGCGTCAGGACACTGGCGGCATATGCCTATGTGGCAATACACGTGTACATACATACACATAAGAAAACATGGCTGCCAATGAGGATAATGTTCTCGACATATATCTGAGCTGCGAACCTCAACGTTGTTCGAGAATGAAGAGACACTCACCAGCTCGACATCCGAGCCAAAATATTGAAAAATGTCTCACTGCAACAAACCTAAACTGAGAGACTCATGCGTCAAGACACTGGCGGCATATGCCTATGTGGCACTACACGTGTACATACAAACACATCAGAAAACATGGCTGCGAATGAGGATATTTTTCTCGACATATATCTGAGCTGCGAGCCTCAACGTTGTTCGAGAATGAAGAAACACTCACCAGCTCGACATCCGAGCCAAAATATTGCCAAATTTCTCACTGGAAAAAACCCAAACTGAGAGACTCATGCGTCAGGATACTGGCGGCATATACCTATGTGGCAATACACGTGTACATACATACACATCAGAAAACATGGCTGCGAATGAGGATAATGTTCTCGACATATATCTGATCTGCGAACCTCAACGTTGTTCGAGAATGAAGAGACACTCACCAGCTCCACATCTGAGCCAAAATATTGCCAAAATTCTCACCGGAAGATACCAAAACTTTGAGACTCATGCGTCAGGACACTTGCGGCATAGGCCTATGCGGCAATTCACGTGTACATGCATAAACATAAGAAAACATGGTTGCGAATGAGAATAATTTTATGAAATTATATCTGAGCTGCGAACCTCAACGTTGTTCGAGAATGAAGAGACACTCACCAGCTCGACATCCGAGCCAAAATATTGCCAAATTTCTCACTGGAAAAAAACCAAACTGAGAGACTTATGCGTCAGGATACTGGCGGCATAGGCCTATGTGGCAATACACGTGTACATACATACACATCAGAAAACATGGCTGCGAATAAGGATATTTTTCTCGACATATATGTGAGCTGCGAACCTCAACGTTGTTGGAGAATGAAGCGATATTCACCACCTCCACATCTGAGATAACATATCGCCCAAATTCTCACCGGAAGATACCAAAACCTTGAGACTCATGCGTCAGGACACTGGCGGCATAGGCCTATGCGGCAATTCACGTGTACATGCATAAACATAAGAAAACATGGCTGCGAATGAGAATAATTTTATGAAATTATATCTGAGCTGCGAACCTCAACGTTGTTCGAGAATGAAGAGACACTCACCAGCTCGACATCCGAGCCAAAATATTGCCAAATTTCTCACTGGAAAAAAACCAAACTGAGAGACTTATGCGTCAGGATACTGGCGGCATAGGCCTATGTGGCAATACACGTGTACATACATACACATCAGAAAACATGGCTGCGAATGAGGATAATGTTCTCGACATTTATCTGAGCTGCGAACCTCAACGTTGTTCGAGAATGAAGAGACACTCACCAGCTCGACATCCGAGCCAAAATATTGCCAAATTTCGCACTGGAACAAACCTAAACAGAGAGACTCATGCGTCAGGACACTGGCGGCATATGCCTATGTGGCAATACACGTGTACATACAAACACATCAGAAAACATGGCTGCGAATGAGGATATTTTTCTTGACATATATGTGAGCTGCGAACCTCAACGTTGTTGGAGAATGAAGAGACATTCACCACCTCCACATCTGAGCTAACATATCGCCCAAATTTTCACCGGAAGATACCAAAACCTTGAGACTCATGCGTCAGGACACTGGCGGCATAGGCCTATGCGGCAATTCACGTGTACCTGCATAAACATAAGAAAACATGGCTGCGAATGAGAATAATTTTATGACATTATATCTGAGCTGCGAACCTCAACGTTGTTTGAGAATGAAGAGACACTCGCCGGCTCGCCATCCGAGCCAAAATATTGCCAAATTTCTCACTGGAAAAAACCCAAACTGAGAGACTTATGCGTCAGGATACTGGCGGCATAGGCCTATGTGGCAATACACGTGTACATACATACACATCAGAAAACATGGCTGCGAATGAGGATAATGTTCTCGACATATATCTGAGCTGCGAACCTCAACGTTGTTCGAGAATGAAGAGACACTCACCAGCTCGACATCTGAGCCAAAATATTGCAAATTTTCTCACTGGAAAAAAAACAAACTGAGAGACTCATGCGTCAGGACACTGGCGGCATATGCCTATGTGGCAATACACGTGTACATACATACACATAAGAAAACATGGCTGCGAATGAGGATAATGTTCTCGACATATATCTGAGCTGCGAGCCTCAACGTTGTTCGAGAATGAAGAAACACTCACCAGCTCGACATCCGAGCCAAAATATTGCCAAATTTCTCACTGGAAAAAACCCAAACTGAGAGACTCATGCGTCAGGATACTGGCGGCATATACCTATGTGGCAATACACGTGTACATACATACACATCAGAAAACATGGCTGCGAATGAGGATAATGTTCTCGACATATATCTGATCTGCGAACCTCAACGTTGTTCGAGAATGAAGAGACACTCACCAGCTCCACATCTGAGCCAAAATATTGCCAAAATTCTCACCGGAAGATACCAAAACTTTGAGACTCATGCGTCAGGACACTTGCGGCATAGGCCTATGCGGCAATTCACGTGTACATGCATAAACATAAGAAAACATGGTTGCGAATGAGAATAATTTTATGAAATTATATCTGAGCTGCGAACCTCAACGTTGTTCGAGAATGAAGAGACACTCGCCGGCTCGCCATCCGAGCCAAAATATTGCCAAATTTCTCACTGGAAAAAAACCAAACTGAGAGACTCATGCGTCAGGATACTGGCGGCATATGCCTATGTGGCAATACACGTGTACATACATACACATCAGAAAACATGGCTGCGAATGAGGATAATTTTCTCGACTTATTTCTGAGCTGCGAACCTCAACGTTGTTCGAGAATGAAGAGACACTCACCAGCTCGACATCCGAGCCAAAATATTGCCAAATTTCTCACTGGAAAAAAACCAAACTGAGAGACTCATGCGTCAGGATACTGGCGGCATATGCCTATGTGGCAATACACGTGTACATACATACACATCAGAAAACATGGCTGCGAATGAGGATAATTTTCTCGACTTATTTCTGAGCTGCGAACCTCAACGTTGTTGGAGAATGAAGAGACACTCACCAGCTCGACATCTGAACCAAAATATTACCAAATTTCTCACTGGAAAAAAACCAAACTGAGAGACTCATGCGTCAGGATACTTGCGGGATAGGCCTATGTGGCAATACACGTGTACATACATACACATCAGAAAACATGGCTGCGAATGAGGATTATGTTCTCGACATATATCTGAGCTGCGAACCTCAACGTTGTTCGCGAATGAAGAGACACTCACCAGCTCGACATCCGAGCCAAAATATTGCCAAATTTCGCACTGGAACAAACCTAAACAGATAGACTCATGCGTCAGGACACTGGCGGCATATGCCTATGTGGTAATACACGTGTACATACAAACACATCAAAAAACATGGCTGCGAATGAGGATAATTTTATGAACTTATATCTGAGCTGCGAACCTCAACGTTGTTTGAGAATGAAGAGACATTCACCACCTCTACATCTGAGCTAACATATCGCCAAAATTCTCACCGGAAGAGACCAAAACTTTGAGACTCATGCGTCAGGACACTGGCGGCTTAGGCCGTTGCAGCAATACACGTGTACACTCATAAACATAAGAAAACATGGCTGCGAATGAGGATAATGTTCTCGACATATATCTGAGCTGCGAACCTCAACGTTGTTCGAGAATGAAGAGACACTCACCAGCTCGACATCTGAGCCAAAATATTGCAAAATTTCTCACTGGAAAAAAAACAAACTGAGATACTCATGCGTCAGGACACTGGCGGCATATGCCTATGTGGCAATACACGTGTACATACATACACATAAGAAAACATGGCTGCGAATGAGGATAATGTTCTCGACATATATCTGAGCTGCGAACCTCAACGTTGTTCGAGAATGAAGAGACACTCACCAGCTCGACATCCGAGCCAAAATATTGAAAAATGTCTCACTGCAACAAACCTAAACTGAGAGACTCATGCGTCAAGACACTGGCGGAATATGCCTATGTGGCACTACACGTGTACATACAAACACATCAGAAAACATGGCTGCGAATGAGGATATTTTTCTCGACATATATCTGAGCTGCGAGCCTCAACGTTGTTCGAGAATGAAGAAACACTCACCAGCTCGACATCCGAGCCAAAATATTGCCAAATTTCTCACTGGAAAAAACCCAAACTGAGAGACTCATGCGTCAGGATACTGGCGGCATATACCTATGTGGCAATACACGTGTACATACATACACATCAGAAAACATGGCTGCGAATGAGGATAATGTTCTCGACATATATCTGATCTGCGAACCTCAACGTTGTTCGAGAATGAAGAGACACCCACCAGCTCCACATCTGAGCCAAAATATTGCCAAATTTCTCACCGGAAGAGACCAAAACTTTGAGACTCATGCGTCAGGACACTGGCGGCATAGGCCTATGAGGCAATACACGTGTACATACATACATATCAGAACACATGGCTGCGAATGAGGATAATTTTCTCGACTTATTTCTGAGCTGCGAACCTCAACGTTGTTGGAGAATGAAGAGACACTCACCAGCTCGACATCTGAGCCAAAATATTGCAAAATTTCTCATTGAAAAAAACCCCAAACTGAGAGACTCATGCGTCAGGACACTGGCGGCATATGCCTATGTGGCAATACACGTGTACATACATACACATAAGAAAACATGGCTGCAAATGAGGATAATTTTCTCGACATATATCTGATCTGCGAGCCTCAACGTTGTTCGAGAATGAAGAGACACTCACCAGCTCGACATCCGAGCCAAAATATTACCAAAGTTCTCACTGGAAAAAAACAAACTGAGAGACTCATGCGTCAGGATACTGGCGGAATAGGCCTATGTGTCAATACACGTGTACATACATACACATCAGAAAACATGGCTGCGAATGAGGATTATGTTCTCGACATATATCTGAGCTGCGAACCTCAACGTTGTTCGCGAATGAAGAGACACTCACCAGCTCGACATCCGAGCCAAAATATTGCCAAATTTCGCACTGGAACAAACCTAAACAGAGAGACTCATGCGTCAGTATACTGGCGGCATAGGCCTATGTGGCAATACACGTGTACATACATACACATCAGAAAACATGGCTGCGAATGAGGATAATGTTCTCGACATATATCTGAGCTGCGAACCTCAACGTTGTTCGAGAATGAAGAGACATTCACCACCTCCACATCTGAGCTAACACATCGCCAAAATTCTCACCGGAAGAGACCAAAACTTTGAGACTCATGCGTCAGGACACTGCCGGCATAGGCCTGTGAGGCAATACACGTGTACATACATACACATAAGAAAACATGGCTGCGAATGAGGATAATTTTGTCGACATATACCTGAGCTGCGAGCCTCAACGTTGTTCGAGAATGAAGAGACACTCACCAGCTCGACATCTGAGCCAAAATATTGCAAAATTTCTCACTGGAAAAAAAACAAACTGAGAGACTCATGCGTCAGGACACTGGCGGCATATGCCTATGTGGCAATACACGTGTACATACATACACATAAGAAAACATGGCTGCGAATGAGGATAATGTTCTCGACATATATCTGAGCTGCGAACCTCAACGTTGTTCGAGAATGAAGAGACACTCACCAGCTCGACATCCGAGCCAAAATATTGAAAAATGTCTCACTGGAACAAACCTAAACTGAGAGACTCATGCGTCAAGACACTGGCGGCATATGCCTATGTGGCACTACACGTGTACATACAAACACATCAGAAAACATGGCTGAGAATGAGGATATTTTTCTCGACATATATCTGAGCTGCGAGCCTCAACGTTGTTCGAGAATGAAGAAACACTCACCAGCTCGACATCCGAGCCAAAATATTGCCAAATTTCTCACTGGAAAAAACCCCAAACTGAGAGACTCATGCGTCAGGATACTGGCGGCATATGCCTATGTGGCAATACACGTGTACATACATACACATAAGAAAACATGGCTGCGAATGAGGATAATTTTCTCGACATATATCTGATCTGCGAGCCTCAACGTTGTTCGAGAATGAAGAGACACTCACCAGCTCGACATCAGAGCCAAAATATTACCAAATTTCTCACTGGAAAAAAACCAAACTGAGAGACTCATGCGTCAGGATACTTGCGGCATAGGCCTATGTGGCAATACACGTGTACATACATACACATCAGAAAACATGGCTGCGAATGAGGATATTTTTCTCGACATATATCTGAGCTGCGAGCCTCAACGTTGTTCGAGAATGAAGAAACACTCACCAGCTCGACATCCGAACCAAAATATTGCCAAATTTCTCACTGGAAAAAACCCAAACTGAGAGACTCATGCGTCAGGATACTGGCGGCATATACCTATGTGGCAATACACGTGTACATACATACACATCAGAAAACATGGCTGCGAATGAGGATAATGTTCTCGACATATATCTGATCTGCGAACCTCAACGTTGTTCGAGAATGAAGAGACACCCACCAGCTCCACATCTGAGCCAAAATATTGCCAAATTTCTCACCGGAAGAGACCAAAACTTTGAGACTCATGCGTCAGGACACTGGCGGCATAGGCCTATGAGGCAATACACGTGTACATACATACATATCAGAACACATGGCTGCGAATGAGGATAATTTTCTCGACTTATTTCTGAACTGCGAACCTCAACGTTGTTGGAGAATGAAGAGACACTCACCAGCTCGACATCTGAGCCAAAATATTGCAAAATTTCTCATTGAAAAAAAAACCCAAACTGAGAGACTCATGCGTCAGGACACTGGCGGCATATGCCTATGTGGCAATACACGTGTACATACATACACATAAGAAAACATGGCTGCGAATGAGGATAATTTTCTCGACATATATCTGATCTGCGAGCCTCAACGTTGTTCGAGAATGAAGAGACACTCACCAGCTCGACATCCGAGCCAAAATATTACCAAATTTCTCACTGGAAAAAAACCAAACTGAGAGACTCATGCGTCAGGATACTGGCGGCATAGGCCTATGTGGCAATACACGTGTACATACATACACATCAGAAAACATGGCTGCGAATGAGGATTATGTTCTCGACATATATCTGAGCTGCGAACCTCAACGTTGTTCGCGAATGAAGAGACACTCACCAGCTCGACATCCGAGCCAAAATATTGCCAAATTTCGCACTGGAACAAACCTAAACAGAGAGACTCATGCGTCAGTATACTGGCGGCATAGGCCTATGTGGCAATACACGTGTACATACATACACATCAGAAAACATGGCTGCGAATGAGGATAATGTTCTCGACATATATCTGAGCTGCGAACCTCAACGTTGTTCGAGAATGAAGAGACATTCACCACCTCCACATCTGAGCTAACACATCGCCAAAATTCTCACCGGAAGAGACCAAAACTTTGAGACTCATGCGTCAGGACACTGCCGGCATAGGCCTGTGAGGCAATACACGTGTACATACATACACATAAGAAAACATGGCTGCGAATGAGGATAATTTTGTCGACATATATCTGAACTGCGAGCCTCAACGTTGTTCGAGAATGAAGAGACACTCACCAGCTCGACATCTGAGCCAAAATATTGCAAAATTTCTCACTGGAAAAAAAACAAACTGAGAGACTCATGCGTCAGGACACTGGCGGCATATGCCTATGTGGCAATACACGTGTACATACATACACATAAGAAAACATGGCTGAGAATGAGGATATTTTTCTCGACATATATCTGAGCTGCGAGCCTCAACGTTGTTCGAGAATGAAGAAACACTCACCACCTCGACATCCGAGCCAAAATATTGCCAAATTTCTCACTGGAAAAAACCCAAACTGAGAGACTCATGCGTCAGGATACTGGCGGCATATGCCTATGTGGCAATACACGTGTACATACATACACATCAGAAAACATGGCTGCGAATGAGGATAATTTTCTCGACTTATTACTGAGCTGCGAACCTCAACGTTGTTGGAGAATGAAGAGACACTCACCAGCTCGACATCTGAGCCAAAATATTGCAAAATTTCTCACTGAAAAAAAACCCAAACTGAGAGACTCATGCGTCAGGACACTGGCGGCATATGCCTATGTGGCAATACACGTGTACATACATACACATAAGAAAACATGGCTGCGAATGAGGATAATTTTCTCGACATATATCTGATCTGCGAGCCTCAACGTTGTTCGAGAATGAAGAGACATTCACCAGTTCGACATCAGAGCCAAAATATTACCAAATTTCTCACTGGAAAAAAACCAAACTGAGAGACTCATGCGTCAGGATACTTGCGGCATAGGCCTATGTGGCAATACACGTGTACATACATACACATCAGAAAACATGGCTGCGAATGAGGATTATGTTCTCGACATATATCTGAGCTGCGAACCTCAACGTTGTTCGCGAATGAAGAGACACTCACCAGCTCGACATCCGAGCCAAAATATTGCCAAATTTCGCACTGGAACAAACCTAAACAGATAGACTCATGCGTCAGGACACTGGCGGCATATGCCTATGTGGTAATACACGTGTACATACAAACACATCAGAAAACATGGCTGCGAATGAGGATAATTTTATGAACTTATATCTGAGCTGCGAACCTCAACGTTGTTTGAGAATGAAGAGACATTCACCACCTCCACATCTGAGCTAACATATCGCCACAATTCTCACCGGAAGAGACCAAAACTTTGAGACTCATGCGTCAGGACACTGGCGGCTTAGGCCTTTGCGGCAATACACGTGTACACTCATAAACATAAGAAAACATGGCTGCGAATGAGGATAATGTTCTCGACATATATCTGAGCTGCGAACCTCAACGTTGTTCGAGAATGAAGAGACACTCACCAGCTCGACATCTGAGCCAAAATATTGCAAAATTTCTCACTGGAAAAAAACCAAACTGAGAGACTCATGCGTCAGGACACTGGCGGCATATGCCTATGTGGCAATACACGTGTACATACATACACATAAGAAAACATGGCTGCGAATGAGGATAATGTTCTCGACATATATCTGAGCTGCGAACCTCAACGTTGTTCGAGAATGAAGAGACACTCACCAGCTCGACATCCGAGCCAAAATATTGAAAAATGTCTCACTGCAACAAACCTAAACTGAGAGACTCATGCGTCAAGACACTGGCGGCATATGCCTATGTGGCACTACACGTGTACATACAAACACATCAGAAAACATGGCTGCGAATGAGGATATTTTTCTCGACATATATCTGAGCTGCGAGCCTCAACGTTGTTCGAGAATGAAGAAACACTCACCAGCTCGACATCCGAGCCAAAATATTGCCAAATTTCTCACTGGAAAAAACCCAAACTGAGAGACTCATGCGTCAGGATACTTGCGGCATATACCTATGTGGCAATACACGTGTACATACATACACATCAGAAAACATTGCTGCGAATGAGGATAATGTTCTCGACATATATCTGATCTGCGAACCTCAACGTTGTTCGAGAATGAAGAGACACCCACCAGCTCCACATCTGAGCCAAAATATTGCCAAATTTCTCACCGGAAGAGACCAAAACTTTGAGACTCATGCGTCAGGACACTGGCGGCATAGGCCTATGAGGCAATACACGTGTACATACATACATATCAGAACACATGGCTGCGAATGAGGATAATTTTCTCGACTTATTTCTGAGCTGCGAACCTCAACGTTGTTGGAGAATGAAGAGACACTCACCAGCTCGACATCTGAGCCAAAATATTGCAAAATTTCTCATTGAAAAAAACCCCAAACTGAGAGACTCATGCGTCAGGACACTGGCGGCATATGCCTATGTGGCAATACACGTGTACATACATACACATAAGAAAACATGGCTGCGAATGAGGATAATTTTCTCGACATATATCTGATCTGCGAGCCTCAACATTGTTCGAGAATGAAGAGACACTCACCAGCTCGACATCCGAGCCAAAATATTACCAAATTTCTCACTGGAAAAAAAACAAACTGAGAGACTCATGCGTCAGGATACTGGCGGCATAGGCCTATGTTGCAATACACGTGTACATACATACACATCAGAAAACATGGCTGCGAATGAGGATTATGTTCTCGACATATATCTGAGCTGCGAACCTCAACGTTGTTCGCGAATGAAGAGACACTCACCAGCTCGACATCCGAGCCAAAATATTGCCAAATTTCGCACTGGAACAAACCTAAACAGAGAGACCCATGCGTCAGTATACTGGCGGCATAGGCCTATGTGGCAATACACGTGTACATACATACACATCAGAAAACATGGCTGCGAATGAGGATAATGTTCTCGACATATTTCTGAGCTGCGAACCTCAACGTTGTTCGAGAATGAAATAACATTCACCACCTCCACATCTGTGCTAACACATCGCCAAAATTCCCACCGGAAGAGACCAAAACTTTGAGACTCATGCGTCAGGACACTGCCGGCATAGGCCTGTGAGGCAATACACGTGTACATACATACACATAAGAAAACATGGCTACGAATGAGGATAATTTTGTCGACATATATCTGAGCTGCGAGCCTCAACGTTGTTCGAGAATAAAGAGACACTCACCAGCTCGACATCCGAGCCAAAATATTGAAAAATTTCTCACTGGAAAAAACCCAAACTGAGAGACTCATGCGTCAGGATACTGGCGGCATAGGCCTATGTGGCAATACACATGTACATACATACACATCAGAAAACATGGCTGCGAATGAGGATAATGTTCTCGACATATATCTGAGCTGCTAACCTCAACGTTGTTCGAGAATGAAGAGACACTCACCAGCTCCACATCTGACCCAAAATATTGCCAAATTTCTCACTGGAACAAACCTAAACTGAGAGACTCATGCGTCAGGACACTGGCGGCATAGGCCTATGAGGCAATACACGTGTACATACATACATATCAGAACACATGGCTGCGAATGAGGATAATTTTCTCGACTTATATCTGAGCTGCGAACCTCCACGTTGTTGGAGAATGAAGAGACACTCACCAGCTCGACATCTGAGCCAAAATATTGAAAAATTTCTCACTGGAAAAAAACCAAACTGAGAGACTCCATGCGTCAGGACACTGGCGGCATATGCCTATGTGGCAATACACGTGTACATACATACACATACCAAAACATGGCTGCGAATACGGACAATTTTCTCGACATATATACGAGCTGCGAGCCTCAACGTTGTTCGAGAATGAAGAGACACTCACCAGCTCGACATCCGAGCCAAAATATTGCCAAATTTCTCACTGGAAAAACAAACAAACTGAGAGACTCATGCGTCAGGATACTGGCGGCATAGGCCTATGTGGCAATACACGTGTACATACATACACATCAGAAAACATGGCTGCGAATGAGGATAATGTTCTCAACATATATCTGAGCTGCGAACCTCAACGTTGTTCGAGATTGAAGAGACATTCACCACCTCCACATATGAGCTAACACATCGCCAAAATTCTCACCGGAAGAGACCAAAACTTTGAGATTCATGCGTCAGGACACTGGCGGCATATGCCTATGTGGCACTACACGTGTACATACAAACACATCAGAAAACATGGCTGCGAATGAGGATATTTTTCTCGACATATATCTGAGCTGCGAACCTCAACGTTGTTCGAGAATGAAAGGACACTCACCAGCTCGACATCTGAGCCAAAATATTGCCAAATTTCTCACTGGAACAAACCTAAACTGAGAGACTCATGCGTCAGGACACTGGCGGCATATGCCTATGTGGCAATACACGTGTACATACATATACATCAGAAAACATGGCTGCGAATGAGGATAATGTTCTCGACATATATCTGATCTGCGAACCTCAACGTTGTTCGAGAATGAAGAGACCCTCACCAGCTTCACATCTGAGCCAAAATATTGCCAAATTTCTCACCGGAAGAGACCAAAACTTTGAGACTCATGCGTCAGGACACTGGCGGCATAGGCCTATGAGGCAATACACGTGTACATACATACATATCAGAACACATGGCTGCGAATGAGGATAATTTTCTCGACTTATATCTGAGCTGCGAACCTCAACGTTGTTGGAGAATGAAGAGACACTCACCAGCTCAACATCTGAGCCAAAATATTGCAAAATTTCTCACTGAAAAAAACCCCAAACTGAGAGACTCATGCGTCAGGACACTGGCGGCATATGCCTATGTGGCAATACACGTGTACATACATACACATAAGAAAACATGGCTGCGAATGAGGATAATTTTCTCGACATATATCTGATCTCCGAGCCTCAACGTTGTTCGAGAATGAAGAGACACTCACCAGCTCGACATCCGAGCCAAAATATTACCAAATTTCTCACTGGAAAAACACCAAACTGAGAGACTCATGCGTCAGGATACTGGCGGCATAGGCCTATGTGGCAATACACGTGTACATACATACACATCAGAAAACATGGCTGCGAATGAGGATTATGTTCTCGACATATATCTGAGCTGCGAACCTCAACGTTGTTCGAGAATGAAGAGACACTCACCAGCTCGACATCCGAGCCAAAATATTTCCAAATTTCTCTCTGGAAAAAAAACAAACTGAGAGACTCATGCGTCAGGATACTGGCGGCATAGGCCTATGTGGCAATACACGTGTACATACATACACATCAGAAAACATGGCTGCGAATGAGGATAATGTTCTCGACATGTATCTGAGCTGCGAACCTCAACGTTGTTCGAGAATGAAAGGACACTCACCAGGTCGACATCTGAGCCAAAATATTACCAAATTTCTCACTGGAAAAAACCTAAACTGAGAGACTCATGCGTCAGTATACTGGCGGCATAGGCCTATGTGGCAATACACGTGTACATACATACACATCAGAAAACATGGCTGCGAATGAGGATAATGTTCTCGACATATATCTGAGCTGCGAACCTCAACGTTGTTCGAGAATGAAGAGACATTCACCACCTCCACATCTGAGCTAACACATCGCCAAAATTCTCACCGGAAGAGACCAAAACTTTGAGACTCATGCGTCAGGACACTGCCGGCATAGGCCTGTGAGGCAATACACGTGTACATACATACACATAAGAAAACATGGCTACGAATGAGGATAATTTTGTCGACATATATCTGAGCTGTGAGCCTCAACGTTGTTCGAGAATAAAGAGACACTCACCAGCTCGACATCCGAGCCAAAATATTAAAAAATTTCTCACTGGAAAAAACCCAAACTGAGAAACTCATGCGTCAGGATACTGGCGGCATAGGCCTATGTGGCAATACACGTGTACATACATACACATCAGAAAACATGGCTGCGAATGAGGATAATGTTCTCGACATATATCTGAGCTGCTAACCTCAACGTTGTTCGAGAATGAAGAGACACTCACCAGCTCCACATCTGACCCAAAATATTGCCAAATTTCTCACTGGAACAAACCTAAACTGAGAGACTCATGCGTCAGGACACTGGCGGCATATGCCTATGTGGCAATACACGTGTACATACAAACACATCAGAAAACATGGCTGCGAATGAGGATATTTTTCTCGACATTATCTGAGCTGCGAACCTCAACGTTGTTGGAGAATGAAGAGACATTTACCACCTCCACATCTGAGCTAACATATCGCCAAAATTCTCACCGGAAGAGACCAAAACTTTGAGACTCATGCGTCAGGACACTGGCGGCTTAGGCCTTTGCGGCAATACACGTGTACACTCATAAACATAAGAAAACATGGCTGCGAATGAGGATAATGTTCTCGACATATATCTGAGCTGCCAACCTCAACGTTGTTCGAGAATGAAGAGACACTCACCAGCTCGACATCTGAGCCAAAATATTGGAAAATTTCTCACTGGAAAAAAACAAACTGAGAGACTCATGCGTCAGGACACTGGCGGCATATGCCTATGTGGCAATACACGTGTACATACATACACATAAGAAAACATGGTTGCGAATGAGGATAATGTTCTTGACATATATCTGAGCTGCGAACCTCAACGTTGTTCGAGAATGAAGAGACACTCACCAGCTCGACATCCGAGCCAAAATATTGAAAAATGTCTCACTGGAACAAACCTAAACTGAGAGACTCATGCGTCAACACACTGGCGGCATATGCCTATGTGGCACTACACGTGTACATACAAACACATCAGAAAACATGGCTGCGAATGAGGATATTTTTCTCGACATATATCTGATCTCCGAGCCTCAACGTTGTTCGAGAATGAAGAGACACTCACCAGCTCGACATCCGAGCCAAAATATTACCAAATTTCTCACTGGAAAAACACCAAACTGAGAGACTCATGCGTCAGGATACTGGCGGCATAGGCCTATGTGGCAATACACGTGTACATACATACACATCAGAAAACATGGCGGCGAATGAGGATTATGTTCTCGACATATATCTGAGCTGCGAACCTCAACGTTGTTCGAGAATGAAGAGACACTCACCAGCTCGACATCCGAGCCAAAATATTTCCAAATTTCTCTCTGGAAAAAAAACAAACTGAGAGACTCATGCGTCAGGATACTGGCGGCATAGGCCTATGTGGCAATACACGTGTACATACATACACATCAGAAAACATGGCTGCGAATGAGGATAATGTTCTCGACATGTATCTGAGCTGCGAACCTCAACGTTGTTCGAGAATGAAAGGACACTCACCAGGTCGACATCTGAGCCAAAATATTACCAAATTTCTCACTGGAAAAAACCTAAACTGAGAGACTCATGCGTCAGTATACTGGCGGCATAGGCCTATGTGGCAATACACGTGTACATACATACACATCAGAAAACATGGCTGCGAATGAGGATAATGTTCTCGACATATATCTGAGCTGCGAACCTCAACGTTGTTCGAGAATGAAGAGACATTCACCACCTCCACATCTGAGCTAACACATCGCCAAAATTCTCACCGGAAGAGACCAAAACTTTGAGACTCATGCGTCAGGACACTGCCGGCATAGGCCTGTGAGGCAATACACGTGTACATACATACACATAAGAAAACATGGCTACGAATGAGGATAATTTTGTCGACATATATCTGAGCTGTGAGCCTCAACGTTGTTCGAGAATAAAGAGACACTCACCAGCTCGACATCCGAGCCAAAATATTGAAAAATTTCTCACTGGAAAAAACCCAAACTGAGAAACTCATGCGTCAGGATACTGGCGGCATAGGCCTATGTGGCAATACACGTGTACATACATACACATCAGAAAACATGGCTGCGAATGAGGATAATGTTCTCGACATATATCTGAGCTGCTAACCTCAACGTTGTTCGAGAATGAAGAGACACTCACCAGCTCCACATCTGACCCAAAATATTGCCAAATTTCTCACTGGAACAAACCTAAACTGAGAGACTCATGCGTCAGGACACTGGCGGCATATGCCTATGTGGCAATACACGTGTACATACAAACACATCAGAAAACATGGCTGCGAATGAGGATATTTTTCTCGACATTATCTGAGCTGCGAACCTCAACGTTGTTGGAGAATGAAGAGACATTTACCACCTCCACATCTGAGCTAACATTTCGCCAAAATTCTCACCGGAAGAGACCAAAACTGAGAGACTCATGCGTCAACACACTGGCGGCATATGCCTATGTGGCACTACACGTGTACATACAAACACATCAGAAAACATGGCTGCGAATGAGGATATTTTTCTCGACATATATCTAAGCTGCGAGCCTCAACGTTGTTCGAGAATGAAGAAACACTCACCAGCTCGACATCCGAGCCGAAATATTGAAAAATTTCTCACTCGAAAAACAAACAAACTGAGAGACTCATGCGACAGGATACTGGCGGCATAGGCCTATGTGACAATACACGTGTACATACATACACGTCTGAAAACATGGCTGCGAATGAGGATAATGTTCTCAACATATATCTGTGCTGCGAACCTCAACGTTGTTCGAGAATGAAGAGACATTCACCACCTCCACATATGAGCTAACACATCGCCAAAATTCTCACCGGAAGAGACCAAAACTTTGAGACTCATGCGTCAGGACACTGGCGGCATATGCCTATGTGGCACTACACGTGTACATACAAACGCATCAGAAAACATGGCTGTGAATGAGGATATTTTTCTCGACATATATCTGAGCTGCGAGCCTCAACGTTGTTGGAGAATGAAGAGACACTCACCAGCTCGACATCTGAGCCAAAATATTGCCAAATTTATCACTGAAAAAAACCCCCAAACTGAGAGACTCATGCGTCAGGACACTGGCGGCATATGCCTATGTGGCAATACACGTGTACATACATACACATAAGAAAACATGGCTGCGAATGAGGATAATTTTCTCGACATATATCTGATCTGCGAGCCTCAACGTTGTTCGAGAATGAAGAGACACTCACCAGCTCGACATCCGAGCCAAAATATTACCAAATTTCTCACTGGAAAAACAAACAAACTGAGAGACTCATGCGTCAGGATACTGGCGGCATAGGCCTATGTGGCAATACACGTGTACATACATACACATAAGAAAACATGGCTGCGAATGAGGATTATGTTCTCGACATATATCTGAGCTGCGAACCTCAACGTTGTTCGAGAATGAAGAGACACTCACCAGCTCGACATCCGAGCCAAAATATTTCCAAATTTCTCACTGGAAAAAAACCAAACTGAGAGACTCATGCGTCAGGATACTGGCGGCATAGGCCTATGAGGCAATACACGTGTACATACACATACCAAAACATGGCTGCGAATGCGGACAATTTTCTCGACATATATCCGAGCTGCGAGCCTCAACGTTGTTCGAGAATGAAGAGACACTCACCAGCTCGACATCCGAGCCAAAATATTGAAAAATTTCTCACTGGAAAAACAAACAAACTGAGAGACTCATGCGTCAGGATATTGGCGGCTTAGGCCTATGTGACAATACACGTGTACATACATACACGTCTGAAAACATGGCTGCGAATGAGGATAATGTTCTCAACATATATCTGAGCTGCGAACCTCAACGTTGTTCGAGAATGAAGAGACATTCACCACCTCCACATATGAGCTAACACATCGCCAAAATTCTCACCGGAAGAGACCAAAACTTTGAGACTCATGCGTCAGGACACTGGCGGCATATGCCTATGTGGCACTACACGTGTACATACAAACGCATCAGAAAACATGGCTGCGAATGAGGATATTTTTCTCGACATATATCTGAGCTGCGAGCCTCAACGTTGTTCGAGAATGAAGAGACACTCACCAGCTCGACATCCGAGCCAAAATATTGCCAAATTTCTCACTGGAAAAAACCCAAACTGAGAGACTCATGCGTCAGGATACTGGCGGCATAGGCCTATGTGGCAATACACGTGTACATACATACACATCAGAAAACATTGCTGCGAATGAGGATAATGTTCTCGACATATATCTGAGCTGCGAACCTCAACGTTGTTCCAGAATGAAGAGACACTCACCAGCTCGACATCCGAGCCAGAATATTGCCAAATTTCTCACTGGAAAAACAAACAAACTGAGAGACTCATGCGTCAGGATACTGGCGGCATAGGCCTATGTGGCAATACATGTGTATATACATACACATCAGAAAACATGGCTGAGAATGAGGATAATGTTCTCAACATATATCTGAGCTGCGAACCTCAACGTTGTTCGAGAATGAAGAGACATTCACCACCTCCACATATGAGCTAACACATCGCCAAAATTCTCACCGGAAGAAACCAAAAACTTTGAGACTCATGCGTCAGGACACTGGCGGCATAGGCCTATGAGGCAATACACGTGTACATACATACATATCAGAACACATGGCTGCGAATGAGGATAATTTTCTCGACTTATATCTGAGCTGCGAACCTCAACGTTGTTGGAGAATGAAGAGACACTCACCGGCTCGACATCTGAGCCAAAATATTGCAAAATTTCTCACTGAAAAAAACCCCAAACTGAGAGACTCATGCGTCAGGACACTGGCGGCATAGGCCTATGAGGCAATACACGTGTACATACATACATATCAGAACACATGGCTGCGAATGAGGATAATTTTCTCGACATATATCTGATCTGCGAGCCTCAACGTTGTTCGAGAATGAATAGACACTCACCAGCTCGACATCCGAGCCAAAATATTACCAAATTTCTCACTGGAAAAAAACCAAACTGAGAGACTCATGCGTCAGGATACTGGCGGCATATGCCTATGTGGCAATACACGTGTACATTCATACACATCAGAAAACATGGCTGCGAATGAGGATAATGTTCTCGACATGTATCTGAGCTGCGAACCTCAACGTTGTTCGAGAATGAAAGGACACTCACCAGCTCGACATCTGAGCCAAAATATTGCCAAATTTCTCACTGGAAAAAACCTAAACTGAGAGACTCATGCGTCAGGACACTGGCGGCATATGCTTATGTGGCAATACACGTGTACATACATACACATCAGAAAACATGGCTGCGAATGAGGTTAATGTTATCGACATATATCTGATCTGCGAACCTCAACGTTGTTCGAGAATGGAGAGACACTCACCAGCTCCACATCTGAGCCAAAATATTGCCAAATTTCTCACCGGAAGAGACCAAAACCTTGAGACTCATGCGTCAGGACACTGGCGGCATAGGCCTATGAGGCAATACACGTGTACATACATACACATCAGAAAACATGGCTGCGAATGAGGATAATGTTCTCGACATGTATCTGAGCTGCGAACCTCAACGTTGTTCGAGAATGAAAGGACACTCACCAGGTCGACATCTGAGCCAAAATATTGCCAAATTTCTCACTTGAAAAAACATAAACTGAGAGACTCATGCGTCAGGACATTGGCGGCATATGCTTATTTGGCAATACACGTGTACATACATACACATCAGAAAACATGGCTGCGAATGAGGTTAATGTTATCGACATATATCTGATCTGCGAACCTCAACGTTGTTCGAGAATGGAGAGACACTCACCAGCTCCACATCTGAGCCAAAATATTGCCCAATTACTCACCGGAAGAGACCAAAACTTTGAGACTCATGCGTCAGGACACTGGCGGCATAGGTATATGAGGCAATACACGTGTACATACATACATATCAGAACACATGGCTGCGAATGAGGATAATTTTCTCGACTTATATCTGAGCTGCGAACCTCAACGTTGTTGGAGAATGAAGAGACACTCACCAGCTCGACATCTGAGCCAAAATATTGCCAAATTTCTCACTGGAAAAAACCTAAACTGAGAGACTCATGCGTCAGGACACTGGCGGCATATGCTTATGTGGCAATACACGTGTACATACATACACATCAGAAAACATGGCTGCGAATGAGGTTAATGTTATCGACATATATCTGATCTGCGAACCTCAACGTTGTTCGAGAATGGAGAGACACTCACCAGCTCCACATCTGAGCCAAAATATTGCCATATTTCTCACCGGAAGAGACCAAAACCTTGAGACTCATGCGTCAGGACACTGGCGGCATAGGCCTATGAGGCAATACACGTGTACATACATACACATCAGAAAACATGGCTGCGAATGAGGATAATGTTCTCGACATGTATCTGAGCTGCGAACCTCAACGTTGTTCGAGAATGAAAGGACACTCACCAGGTCGACATCTGAGCCAAAATATTGCCCAATTTCTCACCGGAAGAGACCAACACTTTGAGACTCATGCGTCAGGACACTGGCGGCATAGGCCTATGAGGCAATACACGTGTACATACATACATATCAGAACACATGGCTGCGAATGAGGATAATTTTCTCGACATATATCTGATCTGCGAGCCTCAACGTTGTTCGAGAATGAAGAGACACTCACCAGCTCGACATCCGAGCCAAAATATTACCAAATTTCTCACTGGAAAAAAACCAAACTGAGAGACTCATGCGTCAGGATACTGGCGGCATAGGCCTATGTGGCAATACACGTGTACATACATACACATCAGAAAACCTGGCTGCGAATGAGGATTATGTTCTCGACATATATCTGATCTGCGAACCTCAACGTTGTTCGAGAATGAAGAGACACTCACCAGCTCGACATCCGAGCCAAAATATTTCCAAATTTCTCACTGGAAAAAACCCAAACTGAGAGACTCATGCGTCAGGATACTGGCGGCATATGCCTATGTGGCAATACACGTGTACATTCATACACATCAGAAAACATGGCTGCGAATGAGGATAATGTTCTCGACATGTATCTGAGCTGCGAACCTCAACGTTGTTCGAGAATGAAAGGACACTCACCAGCTCGACATCTGAGCCAAAATATTGCCAAATTTCTCACTGGAAAAAACCTAAACTGAGAGACTCATGCGTCAGGACACTGGCGGCATATGCTTATGTGGCAATACACGTGTACATACATACACATCAGAAAACATGGCTGCGAATGAGGTTAATGTTATCGACATATATCTGATCTGCGAACCTCAACGTTGTTCGAGAATGGAGAGACACTCACCAGCTCCACATCTGAGCCAAAATATTGCCAAATTTCTCACCGGAAGAGACCAAAACCTTGAGACTCATGCGTCAGGACACTGGCGGCATAGGCCTATGAGGCAATACACGTGTACATACATACACATCAGAAAACATGGCTGCGAATGAGGATAATGTTCTCGACATGTATCTGAGCTGCGAACCTCTACGTTGTTCGAGAATGAAAGGACACTCACCAGGTCGACATCTGAGCCAAAATATTGCCAAATTTCTCACTTGAAAAAACATAAACTGAGAGACTCATGCGTCAGGACACTGGCGGCATATGCTTATTTGGCAATACACGTGTACATACATACACATCAGAAAACATGGCTGCGAATGAGGTTAATGTTATCGACATATATCTGATCTGCGAACCTCAACGTTGTTCGAGAATGGAGAGACACTCACCAGCTCCACATCTGAGCCAAAATATTGCCCAATTTCTCACCGGAAGAGACCAAAACTTTGAGACTCATGCGTCAGGACACTGGCGGCATAGGCATATGAGGCAATACACGTGTACATACATACATATCAGAACACATGGCTGCGAATGAGGATAATTTTCTCGACTTATATCTGAGCTGCGAACCTCAACGTTGTTGGAGAATGAAGAGACACTCACCAGCTCGACATCTGAGCCAAAATATTGCCAAATTTCTCACTGGAAAAAACCTAAACTGAGAGACTCATGCGTCAGGACACTGGCGGCATATGCTTATGTGGCAATACACGTGTACATACATACACATCAGAAAACATGGCTGCGAATGAGGTTAATGTTATCGACATATATCTGATCTGCGAACCTCAACGTTGTTCGAGAATGGAGAGACACTCACCAGCTCCACATCTGAGCCAAAATATTGCCATATTTCTCACCGGAAGAGACCAAAACCTTGAGACTCATGCGTCAGGACACTGGCGGCATAGGCCTATGAGGCAATACACGTGTACATACATACACATCAGAAAACATGGCTGCGAATGAGGATAATGTTCTCGACATGTATCTGAGCTGCGAACCTCAACGTTGTTCGAGAATGAAAGGACACTCACCAGGTCGACATCTGAGCCAAAATATTGCCCAATTTCTCACCGGAAGAGACCAACACTTTGAGACTCATGCGTCAGGACACTGGCGGCATAGGCCTATGAGGCAATACACGTGTACATACATACATATCAGAACACATGGCTGCGAATGAGGATAATTTTCTCGACTTATATCTGAGCTGCGAACCTCAACGTTGTTGGAGAATGAAGAGACACTCACCAGCTCGACATCTGAGCCAAAATATTGCAAAATTTCTCACTGGAAAAAAAACAAACTGAGAGACTCATG
Organism: Crossaster papposus; assembly: GCA_037893245.1. Classification (NCBI taxonomy): domain Eukaryota; kingdom Metazoa; phylum Echinodermata; class Asteroidea; order Velatida; family Solasteridae; genus Crossaster; species Crossaster papposus. The sequence goes on from JBAIAA010000149.1 coordinate 407,395, forward strand.
CGTCAGGACACTGGCGGCATATGCCTATGTGGCAATACACGTGTACATACATACACATAAGAAAACATGGCTGCGAATGAGGATAATTTTCTCGACATATATCTGAGCTGCGAGCCTCAACGTTGTTCGAGAATAAAGAGACACTCACCAGCTCGACATCCGAGCCAAAATATTACCAAATTTCTCACTGGAAAAAAAACAAACTGAGAGACTCATGCGTCAGGATACTGGCGGCATAGGCCTATGTGGCAATACACGTGTACATACATACACATCAGAATACATGGCTGCGAATGAGGATAATGTTCTCGACATATATCTGAGCTGCGAACCTCAACGTTGTTCGAGAATGAAGAGACACTCACCAGCTCGACATCTGAGCCACAATATTGCCAAATTTTTCACGGGAACAAACCTAAACTGACAGACTCATGCGTCAGGACACTGGCGGCATATGCCTATGTGGTACTACACGTGTACATACAAACACATCAGAAAACATGGCTGCGAATGAGGATATTTTTGTCGACATATATCTGAGCTGCGAGCCTCAACTTTGTTCGAGAATGAAGAGACACTCACCAGCTCGACATCCGAGCCAAAATATTGCCAAATTTCTCACTGGAAAAAACCCAAACTGAGAGACTCATGCGTCAGGATACTGGCGGCATAGGCCTATGTGGCAATACACGTGTACATACATACACATCAGAAAACATGGCTGCGAATGAGGATAATGTTCTCGACATATATCTGATCTGCAAACCTCAACGTTGTTCGAGAATGAAGAGACACTCACCAGCTCGACATCTGATTCAAAATATTGCCAAATTTCTCACCGGAAGAGACCAAAACTTTGAGACTCATGCGTCAGGACACTGGCGGCATAGGCCTATGAGGCAATACACGTGTACATACATACATATCAGAACACATGGCTGCGAATGAGGATAATTTTCTCGACTTATATCTGAGCTGCGAACCTCCACGTTGTTGGAGAATGAAGAGACACTCACCAGCTCGACATCTGAGCCAAAATATTGAAAAATTTCTCACTGGAAAAAAACCAAACTGAGAGACTCATGCGTCAGGACACTGGCGGCATATGCCTATGTGGCAATACACGTGTACATACATACACATACGAAAACATGGCTGCGAATGCGGACAATTTTCTCGACATATATCCGAGCAGCGAGCCTCAACGTTGTTCGAGAATGAAGAGACATTCACCAGCTCGACATCCGAGCCAAAATATTGCCAAATTTCTCCTTGGAAAAACAAACAAACTGAGAGACTCATGCGTCAGGACACTGGCGGCATAGGCCTATGAGGCAATACACGTGTACATACATTCACATAAGAAAACATGGCTGCGAATGAAGATAATTTTCTCGACATATATCTGAGCTGCGAGCCTCAAGGTTGTTCGAGAATTAAGAGACACTCACCAGCTCGACATCCGAGCCAAAATATTGCCAAATTTTTCACTAGAAATACAAACAAACTGAGAGACTCATGCGTCAGGATACTGGCGGCATAGGCCTATGTGGCAATACACGTGTACATACATACACATCAGAAAACATGGCTGCCAATGAGGATAATGTTCTCGACATATATCTGAGCTGCGAACCTCAACGTTGTTCGAGAATAAAGAGACATTCACCACCTCCACATCTGAGCTAACACATCGCAAAAATTCTCCCCGGAAGAGACCAAAACTTTAAGACTCATGCGTCAGGACAGTGGCGGCATAGGCCTATGAGACAATACATGTGTACATACATACACATAAGAAAACATGGCTACGAATGAGGATAATGTTGTCGACACATATCTGAGCTGCGAGCCTCAACGTTGTTCGAGAATGAAGAGACACACACCAGCTCGACATCCGAGCCAAAATATTGGCAAATTTCGCACTGTAACAAACATAAACTGAGAGACTCATGCGTCAGGACACTGGCGGTATTATGCCTATGTGGCAATACACGTGTACATACAAACACATCAGAAAACATGGCTGCGAAAGAGGATAATTTTCTCGACATATATCTGAGCTGCGAGCCTCAACGTTGTTCGAGAATGAAGAGACACTCACCAGCTCGACATCCGAGCCAAAATATTGCCAAATTTCTCTCTGAAAAAAAACCCAAACTGTGAGACTCATGCGTTAGGACACTGGCGTCATAGGCCCATGAGGCAATACACGTGTACATCCATACACATAAGAAAACATGGCTGCGAATGAGGACAATTTTCTCGACATCTATTTGAGCTGCGAGCCTCAACGTTGTTCGAGAATTAAGAGACACTCACCAGCTCGACATCCGAGCCAAAATATTGCCAAATTTTTCACTGGAAAAACAAACAAACTGAGAGACTCATGCGTCAGGATACTGGCGGCATAGGCCTATGTGGCAATACACGTGTACATACATACACATCAGAAAACATAGCTGCAAATGAGGATAATGTTCTCAACATATATCTGTGCTGCGAACCTCAACGTTGTTCGAGAATGAAACGACATTCACCACCTCCACATCTGAGCTAACACATCGCCAAAATTCTCACCGGAAGAGACCAAAACTTTGAGACTCATGCGTCAGGACACTGGCGGCATAGGCCTATGAGGCAATACACGTGTACATACATACACATAATAAAACATGGCTGCGAATGAGGATAATGTTCTCAACATATATCTGAGCAGCGAACCTCAACGTTGTTCGAGAATGAAAAGACATTCACCACCTCCACATCTGAGCTAACACATCGCCAAAATTCTCACCGGAAGAGACCAAAACTTTAAGACTCATGCGTCATGACACTGGCGGCATAGGCCTATGAGGCAATACACGTGTACATACATACACATAAGAAAACATGGCTGCGAATGAGGACAATTTTCTCGACATATATCTGAGCTGCGAGCCTCAACGTTGTTCGAGAATTAAGAGACACTCACCAGCTCGACATCCGAGCCAAAATATTGCCAAATTTTTCACTGGAAAAACAAACAAACTGAGAGACTCATGCGTCAGGATACTGGCGGCATAGGCCTATGTGGCAATACACGTGTACATACATACACATCAGAAAACATAGCTGCAAATGAGGATAATGTTCTCAACATATATCTGTGCTGCGAACCTCAACGTTGTTCGAGAATGAAACGACATTCACCACCTCCACATCTGAGCTAACACATCGCCAAAATTCTCACCGGAAGAGACCAAAACTTTGAGACTCATGCGTCAGGACACTGGCGGCATAGGCCTATGAGGCAATACACGTGTACATACATACACATAATAAAACATGGCTGCGAATGAGGATAATGTTCTCAACATATATCTGAGCAGCGAACCTCAACGTTGTTCGAGAATGAAAAGACATTCACCACCTCCACATCTGAGCTAACACATCGCCAAAATTATCACCGGAAGAGACCAAAACTTTAAGACTCATGCGTCATGACACTGGCGGCATAGGCCTATGAGGCAATACACGTGTACATACATACACATAAGAAAACATGGCTGCGAATGAGGACAATTTTCTCGACATATATCTGAGCTGCGAGCCTCAACGTTGTTCGAGAATGAAGAGACACTCACCAGCTCGACATCCGAGCCAAAATATTGCCAAATTTTTCACTGGAAAAACAAACAAACTGAGAGACTCATGCGTCAGGATACTGGCGGCATAGGCCTATGTGGCAATACACGTGTACATACATACACATCAGAAAACATGGCTGCGAATGAGGATAATGTTCTCGACATATATCTGAGCTGCGAACCTCAACGTTGTTCGAGAATAAAGAGACATTCACCACCTCCACATCTGAGCTAACACATCGCAAAAATTCTCCCCGGAAGAGACCAAAACTTTAAGACTGATGCGTCAGGACAGTGGCGGCATAGGCCTATGAGACAATACATGTGTACATACATACACATAAGAAAACATGGCTACGAATGAGGATAATGTTGTCGACACATATCTGAGCTGCGAGCCTCAACGTTGTTCGAGAATGAAGAGACACACACCAGCTCGACATCCGAGCCAAAATATTGCCATATTTCTCACTGGAAAAAAAACCAAACTGAGAGACTCATGCGTCAGGATACTGGCGGCATAGGCCTATGTGGCAATACACGTGTACATACATACACATCAGAAAACATGGCTGCGAAAGAGGATAATGTTCTCGACATATATCTGAGCAGCGAACCTCAACGTTGTTCGAGAATGAAGAGACACTCACCAGCTCGACATCCGAGCCAAAATATTGCCAAATTTCTCTCTGAAAAAAAACCCAAACTGTGAGACTCATGCGTTAGGACACTGGCGTCATAGGCCCATGAGGCAATACACGTGTACATCCATACACATAAGAAAACATGGCTGCGAATGAGGACAATTTTCTCGACATCTATTTGAGCTGCGAGCCTCAACGTTGTTCGAGAATTAAGAGACACTCACCAGCTCGACATCCGAGCCAAAATATTGCCAAATTTTTCACTGGAAAAACAAACAAACTGAGAGACTCATGCGTCAGGATACTGGCGGCATAGGCCTATGTGGCAATACACGTGTACATACATACACATCAGAAAACATAGCTGCAAATGAGGATAATGTTCTCAACATATATCTGTGCTGCGAACCTCAACGTTGTTCGAGAATGAAACGACATTCACCACCTCCACATCTGAGCTAACACATCGCCAAAATTCTCACCGGAAGAGACCAAAACTTTGAGACTCATGCGTCAGGACACTGGCGGCATAGGCCTATGAGGCAATACACGTGTACATACATACACATAATAAAACATGGCTGCGAATGAGGATAATGTTCTCAACATATATCTGAGCAGCGAACCTCAACGTTGTTCGAGAATGAAAAGACATTCACCACCTCCACATCTGAGCTAACACATCGCCAAAATTCTCACCGGAAGAGACCAAAACTTTAAGACTCATGCGTCATGACACTGGCGGCATAGGCCTATGAGGCAATACACGTGTACATACATACACATAAGAAAACATGGCTGCGAATGAGGACAATTTTCTCGACATATATCTGAGCTGCGAGCCTCAACGTTGTTCGAGAATTAAGAGACACTCACCAGCTCGACATCCGAGCCAAAATATTGCCAAATTTTTCACTGGAAAAACAAACAAACTGAGAGACTCATGCGTCAGGATACTGGCGGCATAGGCCTATGTGGCAATACACGTGTACATACATACACATCAGAAAACATAGCTGCAAATGAGGATAATGTTCTCAACATATATCTGTGCTGCGAACCTCAACGTTGTTCGAGAATGAAACGACATTCACCACCTCCACATCTGAGCTAACACATCGCCAAAATTCTCACCGGAAGAGACCAAAACTTTGAGACTCATGCGTCAGGACACTGGCGGCATAGGCCTATGAGGCAATACACGTGTACATACATACACATAATAAAACATGGCTGCGAATGAGGATAATGTTCTCAACATATATCTGAGCAGCGAACCTCAACGTTGTTCGAGAATGAAAAGACATTCACCACCTCCACATCTGAGCTAACACATCGCCAAAATTCTCACCGGAAGAGACCAAAACTTTAAGACTCATGCGTCATGACACTGGCGGCATAGGCCTATGAGGCAATACACGTGTACATACATACACATAAGAAAACATGGCTGCGAATGAGGACAATTTTCTCGACATATATCTGAGCTGCGAGCCTCAACGTTGTTCGAGAATGAAGAGACACTCACCAGCTCGACATCCGAGCCAAAATATTGCCAAATTTTTCACTGGAAAAACAAACAAACTGAGAGACTCATGCGTCAGGATACTGGCGGCATAGGCCTATGTGGCAATACACGTGTACATACATACACATCAGAAAACATGGCTGCGAATGAGGATAATGTTCTCGACATATATCTGAGCTGCGAACCTCAACGTTGTTCGAGAATAAAGAGACATTCACCACCTCCACATCTGAGCTAACACATCGCAAAAATTCTCCCCGGAAGAGACCAAAACTTTAAGACTGATGCGTCAGGACAGTGGCGGCATAGGCCTATGAGACAATACATGTGTACATACATACACATAAGAAAACATGGCTACGAATGAGGATAATGTTGTCGACACATATCTGAGCTGCGAGCCTCAACGTTGTTCGAGAATGAAGAGACACACACCAGCTCGACATCCGAGCCAAAATATTGCCATATTTCTCACTGGAAAAAAAACCAAACTGAGAGACTCATGCGTCAGGATACTGGCGGCATAGGCCTATGTGGCAATACACGTGTACATACATACACATCAGAAAACATGGCTGCGAAAGAGGATAATGTTCTCGACATATATCTGAGCAGCGAACCTCAACGTTGTTCGAGAATGAAGAGACACTCACCAGCTCGACATCCGAGCCAAAATATTGGCAAATTTCGCACTGTAACAAACCTAAACTGAGAAACTCATGCGTCAGGACACTGGCGGCATTATGCCTATGTGGCAATACACGTGTACATACATACACATCAGAAAACATAGCTGCGAATGAGGATAATGTTCTCAACATATATCTGAGCTGCGAACCTCAACGTTGTTCGAGAATGAAACGACATTCACCACCTCCACATCTGAGCTAACACATCGCCAAAATTCTCACCGGAAGAGACCAAAACTTTGAGACTCATGCGTCAGGACACTGGCGGCATAGGCCTATGAGGCAATACACGTGTACATACATACACATAATAAAACATGGCTGCGAATGAGGATAATGTTCTCAACATATATCTGAGCAGCGAACCTCAACGTTGTTCGAGAATGAAAAGACATTCACCACCTCCACATCTGAGCTAACACATCGCCAAAATTCTCACCGGAAGAGACAAAAACTTTAAGACTCATGCGTCATGACACTGGCGGCATAGGCCTATGAGGCAATACACGTGTACATACATACACATAAGAAAACATGGCTGCGAATGAGGACAATTTTCTCGACATATATCTGAGCTGCGAGCCTCAACGTTGTTCGAGAATGAAGAGACACTCACCAGCTCGACATCCGAGCCAAAATATTGCCAAATTTTTCACTGGAAAAACAAACAAACTGAGAGACTCATGCGTCAGGATACTGGCGGCATAGGCCTATGTGGCAATACACGTGTACATACATACACATCAGAAAACATGGCTGCGAATGAGGATAATGTTCTCGACATATATCTGAGCTGCGAACCTCAACGTTGTTCGAGAATAAAGAGACATTCACCACCTCCACATCTGAGCTAACACATCGCAAAGATTCTCCCCGGAAGAGACCAAAACTTTAAGACTCATGCGTCAGGACAGTGGCGGCATAGGCATATGAGACAATACATGTGTACATACATACACATAAGAAAACATGGCTACGAATGAGGATAATGTTGTCGACACATATCTGAGCTGCGAGCCTCAACGTTGTTCGAGAATGAAGAGACACACACCAGCTCGACATCCGAGCCAAAATATTGCCATATTTCTCACTGGAAAAAAACCCAAACTGAGAGACTCATGCGTCAGGATACTGGCGGCATAGGCCTATGTGGCAATACACGTGTACATACATACACATCAGAAAACATGGCTGCGAAAGAGGATAATGTTCTCGACATATATCTGAGCAGCGAACCTCAACGTTGTTCAAGAATGAAGAGACACTCACCAGCTCGACATCCGAGCCAAAATATTGGCAAATTTCGCACTGTAACAAACCTAAACTGAGAGACTCATGCGTCAGGACACTGGCGGCATTATGCCTATGTGGCAATACACGTGTACATACAAACACATCAGAAAACATGGCTGCGAATGAGGACAATGTTCTCGACATCTGACCTGCGAGCCTCAACGTTGTTCGAGAATGAAGAGACACTCACCAGCTCGACATCCGAGGCAAAATATTGCCAAATTTCTCACTGGGAAAAAACAATCTGAGAGACTCATGCGTCAGGATACTGGTGGCATAGGCCTATGCGGCAATACACGTGTACATACATTCACATAAGAAAACATGGCTGCGAATGAAGATAATTTTCTCGACATATATCTGAGCTGCGAGCCTCAAGGTTGTTCGAGAATTAAGAGACACTCACCAGCTCGACATCCGAGCCAAAATATTGCCAAATTTTTCACTGGAAAAACAAACAAACTGAGAGACTCATGCGTCAGGATACTGACGGCATAGGCCTATGTGGCAATACACGTGTACATACATACACATCAGAAAACATGGCTGCGAATGAGGATAATGTTCTCAACATATATCTGAGCTGCGGACCTCAACGTTGTTCGAGAATGAAAAGACATTCACCACCTCCACATCTGAGCTAACACATCGCTAAAATTCTCACCGGAAGAGACCAAAACTTTGAGACTCATGCGTCAGGACACTGGCGGCATAGGCCTATGAGGCAATACACGGGTACATACAAACACATCAGAAAACATGGCTGCGAATGAGGATATTTTTCTCGACATATATCTGAGCTGCGAACCTCAACGTTATTGGAGAATGCAGAGACATTCACCACCTCCACATCTGAGCTAACATATCGCCAAAATTTCAACGGAAGAGACCAAAACTTTGAGACTCATGCGTCAGGACACTGGCGGCATTGTCCTATGCGGCAATACACGTGTACACGAATAAACATAAGAAAACATGGCTGCGAATGAGGATAATGTTATGAACTTATATTTGAGCTGCGAACCTCAACGTTGTTGGAGAATGAAGAGACCCTCGCCTGCTCGACATCTGAGCCAAACTATTGCCAAATTTCTCACTGAAAAAAACCCCAAACTGTGAGACTCATACGTCAGGACACGGGCGGCATATGCATATGAGGCAATACACGTGTACATCCATACACATAAGAAAACATGGCTGCGAATGAGGACAATTTTCTCGACATATATCTGAGCTGCGAGCCTCAACGTTGTTCGAGAATTAAGAGACACTCACCAGCTCGACATCCGAGCCAAAATATTGCCAAATTTTTCACTTGAAAAACAAACAAACTGAGAGACTCATGCGTCAGGATACTGGCGGCATACGCCTATGTGGCAATACACGTGTACATACATACACATCAGAAAACATGGCTGCGAATGAGGATAATGTTCTCAACATATATCTGAGCTGCGAACCTCAACGTTGTTCGAGAATGAAAAGACATTCACAACCTCCACATCTGAGCTAACACATCGCCAAAATTCTCACCGGAAGAGACCAAAACTTTGAGACTAATGCGTCAGGACACTGGCGGAATAGGCCTATGAGGCAATACACGTGTACATACATACACATAATAAAACATGGCTGCGAATGAGGACAATTTTCTCGACATATATCTGAGCTGCGAGCCTCAACGTTGTTCGAGAATGAAGAGACACTCACCAGCTCGACATTCGAGCCAAAATATTGCCAAATTTCTCACTGAAAAAAAACCCCAACTGTGAGACTCATGCGTTAGGACACTGGCGGCATAGGCCCATGAGGCAATACACATGTACATCCATACACATAAGAAAACATGGCTGCGAATGAGGACAATTTTCTCGACATCTATTTGAGCTGCGAGCCTCAACGTTGTTTGAGAATTAAGAGACACTCACCAGCTCGACATCCGAGCCAAAATATTGCCACATTTCTCACTAGAAAAAACTCAAACTGAGAGACTCATGCGTCAGGATACTGGCGGCATAGGCCTATGTGGCAATACACGTGTACATGCATACACATCAGAAAACATGGCTGCGAATGACGATAATGTTCTCGACATATATCTGAGCTGCGAACCTCAACGTTGTTCGAGAATGAAGAGACACTCACCAGCTCGACATCTGAGCCAAAATATTGCCAAATTTCTCACTGGAACAAACCTAAACTGAGAGACTCATGCGTCAGGACACTGGCGGCATATGCCTATGTGGCACTACACGTGTACATACAAACACACCAGAAAACATGGCTGCGAATGAGGATATTTTTCTCGAGATATATCTGAGCTGCGAGCCTCAATGTTGTTCGAGAATGAAGAGACACTCACCAGCTCGACATCCGAGCCAAAATATTGCCAAATTTTCCACTGAAAAAACCCAAACTGTGAGACTCATGCGTCAGGACACTGGCGGCATAGGCCTATGAGGCAATTCACGTGTACATCCATAGACATAAGAAAACATGGCTGCGAATGAGGATAATTTTCTCGACTTATATTTGAGCTGCGAGCCTCAACGTTGTTCGAGAATGAAGAGACACTCACCAGCTCGACATCCGAGCCAAAATATTGCCAGATTTCTCACGGGAAAAACAAACAAACTGAGAGGCTCATGCGTCAGTATACTGGCGGCATAGGCCTATGAGGCAATACACGTGTACATACATACACATAAGAAAACATGGCTACGAATGAGGATAACTTTGTCGACATATATCTGAGCTGCGAGCCTCAACGTTGTTCGAGAATGAAGAGACACTCGCCTGCTCGACATCTGAGCCAAAATATTTCCAAATTTCTCACTGGAACAAACCTAAACTGAGAGACTCATGCGTCAGGACACTGGCGGCATATGCCTATGTGGCAATACACGTGTACATACAAACACATCAGAAAACATGTCTGCGAATGAGGATATTTTTCTAGACATATATCTGAGCTGCGAACCTCAACGTTGTTGGAGAATGAAGAGACATTCACCACCTCCACATCTGAGCTAACACATCGCCAAAATTCTCACCGGAAGAGACCAAAACTTTGAGACTCATGCGTCAGGACACTGGCGGCATAGGCCTATGCGGTAATGCGGAACCTCAACGTTGTTCGAGAATGAAGAGACACTCGCCAGCTCGACATCTGAGCCAAAATATTTCCAAATTTCTCACTGGAAAAAAACCAAACTGTGAGACTCATGCGTCAGGATACTGGCGGCATAGGCCTATGAGGCAATACACGTGTACATACATACACGTCAGAAAACATGGCTGCGAATGAGGATAATGTTCTCGACATATATCTGAGCTGCGAACCTCAACGTTGTTCGAGAATGAAGAGACACTCACCAGCTCGACATCCGAGCCAAAATATTGCCAAATTTCTCACTGGAAAAAAAACAAGCTGAGAGACTCATGCGTCAGGATACTGGCGACATAGGCCGATGAGGCTATACACGTGTATATACATACACATCAGAAAACATGGCTGCGAATGAGGATAATGTTCTCGACATATATCTGAGCTGCGAACCTCAACGTTGTTCGAGAATGAAGAGACACTCACCAGCTAGACATCCGAGCCAAAAGATTGCCAAATTTCTCACTGGAAAAACAAACAAACTGAGAGACTCATGCGTCAGGACACTGGCGGCATATGCCTATGTGGCAATACACGTGTACATACAAACACATCAGAAAACATGTCTGCGAATGAGGATATTTTTCTCGACATATATCTGAGCTGCGAACCTCAACGTTGTTGGAGAATGAAGAGACATTCACCACCTCCACATCTGAGCTAACACATCGCCAACATTCTCACCGGAAGAGACCAAAATTTTGAGACTCATGCGTCAGGACACTGGCGGCATAGGCCTATGCGGTAATGCGGAACCTCAACGTTGTTCGAGAATGAAGAGACACTCGCCAGCTCGACATCTGAGCCAAAATATTTCCAAATTTCTCACTGGAAAAAAACCAAACTGTGAGACTCATGCGTCAGGATACTGGCGGCATAGGCCTATGAGGCAATACACGTGTACATACATACACGTCAGAAAACATGGCTGCGAATGAGGATAATGTTCTCGACATATATCTGAGCTGCGAACCTCAACGTTGTTCGAGAATGAAGAGACACTCACCAGCTCGACATCCGAGCCAAAATATTGCCAAATTTCTCACTGGGAAAAAAACAAGCTGAGAGACTCATGCGTCAGGATACTGGCGACATAGGCCGATGAGGCAATACACGTGTATATACATACACATCAGAAAACATGGCTGCGAATGAGGATAATGTTCTCGACATATATCTGAGCTGCGAACCTCAACGTTGTTCGAGAATGAAGAGACACTCACCAGCTAGACATCCGAGCCAAAAGATTGCCAAATTTCTCACTGGAAAAACAAACAAACTGAGAGACTCATGCGTCAGGATACTGGCGGCATAGGCCTATGTGGCAATACACGTGTACATACATACACATCAGAAAACATGGCTGCGAATGAGGATAATGTTCTCAATATATATCTGAGCTGCAAACCTCAACGTTGTTCGAGAATGAAAAGACATTCACCACCTCCACATCTGAGCTAACACATCGCCAACATTCTCACCGGAAGAGACCAAAACTTTGAGACTCATGCGTCAGGACACTGGCGGCATAGGCCTATGAGGCAATACACGTGTACGTCCATACACATACGAAAGCATGGCTGCGAATGAGGACACTTTTCTCGACATATATCTGAGCTGCGAGCCTCAACGTTGTTCGAGAATGAAGAGACACTCACCAGCTCGACATCCGAGCCAAAATATTGCCAAATTTCTCACTGAAAAAAACCCAAACTGTGAGACTCATGCGTCAGGACACTGGCGGCATAGGCCTATGAGGCAATACACGTGTACATCCATACACATAAGAAAACATGGCTGCGAATGAGGACAATTTTCTCGACATATATCTGAGCTGCGAGCCTCAACGTTGTTCGAGAATGAAGAGACACTCACCAGCTCGACATCCGAGCCAAAATATTGCCAATTTTTTCACTGGAAAAACAAACAAACTGAGAGACTCATGCGTCAGGATACTGGCGGCATAGGCCTATGAGGCAATACAAGTGTACATACATACACGTCAGAAAACATGGCTGCGAATGAGGATAATGTTCTCGACATATATCTGAGCTGCGAACCTCAACGTTGTTCGAGAATGAAGAGACACTCACCTGCTCGACATCCGAGCCAAAATATTGCCAAATTTCTCACTGGGAAAAAAACAAACTGAGAGACTCATGCGTCAGGATACTGGCGACATAGGCCGATGAGGCAATACACGTGTATATACATACACATCAGAAAACATGGCTGCGAATGAGGATAATGTTCTCGACATATATCTGAGCTGCGAACCTCAACGTTGTTCGAGAATGAAGAGACACTCACCAGCTAGACATCCGAGCCAAAAGATTGCCAAATTTCTCACTAGGAAAAAAACAAGCTGAGAGACTCATGCGTCAGGATACTGGCGACATAGGCCGATGAGGCAATACACGTGTATATACATACACATCAGAAAACATGGCTGCGAATGAGGATAATGTTCTCGACATATATCTGAGCTGCGAACCTCAACGTTGTTCGAGAATGAAGAGACACTCACCAGCTAGACATCCGAGCCAAAATATTGCCAAATTTCTCACGGAAAAACAAACAAACTGAGAGACTCATGCGTCAGGATACTGGCGGCATAGGCCTATGTGGCAATACACGTGTACATACATACACATCAGAAAACATGGCTGCGAATGAGGATAATGTTCTCAACATATATCTGAGCTGCGAACCTCAACGTTGTTCGAGAATGAAAAGACATTCACCACCTCCACATCTGAGCTAACACATCGCCAAAATTCTCACCGGAAGAGACCAAAACTTTGAGACTCATGCGTCAGGACACTGGCGGCATAGGCCTATGAGGCAATACACGTGTACATCCATACACATACGAAAGCATGGCTGCGAATGAGGATACTGTTCTCGACATATATCTGAGCTGCGAACCTCAACGTTGTTCGAGAATGAAGAGACACTCACCAGCTAGACATCCGAGCCAAAAGATTGCCAAATTTCTCACTGGAAAAACAAACAAACTGAGAGACTCATGCGTCAGGACACTGGCGGCATATGCCTATGTGGCAATACACGTGTACATACAAACACATCAGAAAACATGTCTGCGAATGAGGATATTTTTCTCGACATATATCTGAGCTGCGAACCTCAACGTTGTTGGAGAATGAAGAGACATTCACCACCTCCACATCTGAGCTAACACATCGCCAACATTCTCACCGGAAGAGACCAAAACTTTGAGACTCATGCGTCAGGACACTGGCGGCATAGGCCTATGCGGTAATGCGGAACCTCAACGTTGTTCGAGAATGAAGAGACACTCGCCAGCTCGACATCTGAGCCAAAATATTTCCAAATTTCTCACTGGAAAAAAATCAAACTGTGAGACTCATGCGTCAGGATACTGGCGGCATAGGCCTATGAGGCAATACACGTGTACATACATACACTTCAGAAAACATGGCTGCGAATGAGGATAATGTTCTCGACATATATCTGAGCTGCGAGCCTCAACGTTGTTCGAGAATGAAGAGACACTCACCAGCTCGACATCCGAGCCAAAATATTGCCAAATTTCTCACTGGGAAAAAACAAGCTGAGAGACTCATGCGTCAGGATACTGGCGACATAGGCCGATGAGGCAATACACGTGTATATACATACACATCAGAAAACATGGCTGCGAATGAGGATAATGTTCTCGACATATATCTGAGCTGCGAACCTCAACGTTGTTGGAGAATGAAGAGACATTCACCACCTCCACATCTGAGCTAACACATCGCCAAAATTCTCACCGGAAGAGACCAAAACTTTGAGACTCATGCGTCAGGACACTGGCGGCATAGGCCTATGCGGTAATGCGGAACCTCAACGTTGTTCGAGAATGAAGAGACACTCGCCAGCTCGACATCCGAGCCAAAATATTGCCAAATTTCTCACTGTGAAAAAAAACAAGCTGAGAAACTCATGCGTCAGGATACTGGCGACATAGGCCGATGAGGCAATACACGTGTATATACATACACATCAGAAAACATGGCTGCGAATGAGGATAATGTTCTCGACATATATCTGAGCTGCGAACCTCAACGTTGTTCGAGAATGAAGAGACACTCACCAGCTAGACATCCGAGCCAAAAGATTGCCAAATTTCTCACTGGAAAAACAAACAAACTGAGAGACTCATGCGTCAGGACACTGGCGGCATAGGCCTATGCGGTAATGCGGAACCTCAACGTTGTTCGAGAATGAAGAGACACTCGCCAGCTCGACATCCGAGCCAAAATATTGCCAAATTTCTCACTGTGAAAAAAAACAAGCTGAGAAACTCATGCGTCAGGATACTGGCGACATAGGCCGATGAGGCAATACACGTGTATATACATACACATCAGAAAACATGGCTGCGAATGAGGATAATGTTCTCGACATATATCTGAGCTGCGAACCTCAACGTTGTTCGAGAATGAAGAGACACTCACCAGCTAGACATCCGAGCCAAAAGATTGCCAAATTTCTCACTGGAAAAACAAACAAACTGAGAGACTCATGCGTCAGGACACTGGCGGCATATGCCTATGTGGCAATACACGTGTACATACAAACACATCAGAAAACATGTCTGCGAATGAGGATATTTTTCTCGACATATATCTGAGCTGCGAACCTCAACGTTGTTGGAGAATGAAGAGACATTCACCACCTCCACATCTGAGCTAACACATCGCCAACATTCTCACCGGAAGAGACCAAAACTTTGAGACTCATGCGTCAGGACACTGGCGGCATAGGCCTATGCGGTAATGCGGAACCTCAACGTTGTTCGAGAATGAAGAGACACTCGCCAGCTCGACATCTGAGCCAAAATATTTCCAAATTTCTCACTGGAAAAAAATCAAACTGTGAGACTCATGCGTCAGGATACTGGCGGCATAGGCCTATGAGGCAATACACGTGTACATACATACACGTCAGAAAACATGGCTGCGAATGAGGATAATGTTCTCGACATATATCTGAGCTGCGAACCTCAACGTTGTTCGAGAATGAAGAGACACTCACCAGCTCGACATCCGAGCCAAAATATTGCCAAATTTCTCACTGGGAAAAAAACAAGCTGAGAGACTCATGCGTCAGGATACTGGCGACATAGGCCGATGAGGCAATACACGTGTATATACATACACATCAGAAAACATGGCTGCGAATGAGGATAATGTTCTCGACATATATCTGAGCTGCGAACCTCAACGTTGTTCGAGAATGAAGAGACACTCACCAGCTAGACATCCGAGCCAAAATATTAACAAATTTCTCACTGGAAAAACAAACAAACTGAGAGACTCATGCGTCAGGATACTGGCGGCATAGGCCTATGTGGCAATACACGTGTACATACATACACATCAGAAAACATGGCTGCGAATGAGGATAATGTTCTCAACATATATCTGAGCTGCGAACCTCAACGTTGTTCGAGAATGAAAAGACATTCACCACCTCCACATCTGAGCTAACACATCGCCAAAATTCTCACCGGAAGAGACCAAAACTTTGAGACTCATGCGTCAGGACACTGGCGGCATAGGCCTATGAGGCAATACACGTGTACGTCCATACACATACGAAAGCATGGCTGCGAATGAGGATACTGTTCTCGACATATATCTGAGCTGCGAACCTCAACGTTGTTCGAGAATGAAGAGACACTCACCAGCTCGACATCCGAGCCAAAATATTGCCAAATTTCTCACTGGGAAAAAAACAAACTGAGAGACTCATGCGTCAGGATACTGGCGACATAGGCCGATGAGGCAATACACGTGTATATACATACACATCAGAAAACATTGCTGCGAATGAGGATAATGTTCTCGACATATATCTGAGCTGCGAACCTCAACGTTGTTGGAGAATGAAGAGACATTCACCACCTCCACATCTGAGCTAACACATCGCCAAAATTCTCACCGGAAGAGACCAAAACTTTGAGACTCATGCGTCAGGACACTGGCGGCATAGGCCTATGCGGTAATGCGGAACCTCAACGTTGTTCGAGAATGAAGAGACACTCGCCAGCTCGACATCTGAGCCAAAATATTTCCAAATTTCTCACTGGAAAAAAACCAAACTGTTAGATTCATGCGTCAGGATACTGGCGGCATAGGCCTATGAGGCAATACACGTGTACATACATACACTTCAGAAAACATGGCTGCGAATGAGGATAATGTTCTCGACATATATCTGAGCTGCGAGCCTCAACGTTGTTCGAGAATGAAGAGACACTCACCAGCTCGACATCCGAGCCAAAATATTGCCAAATTTCTCACTGGGAAAAAACAAGCTGAGAGACTCATGCGTCAGGATACTGGCGACATAGGCCGATGAGGCAATACACGTGTATATACATACACATCAGAAAACATGGCTGCGAATGAGGATAATGTTCTCGACATATATCTGAGCTGCGAACCTCAACGTTGTTGGAGAATGAAGAGACATTCACCACCTCCACATCTGAGCTAACACATCGCCAAAATTCTCACCGGAAGAGACCAAAACTTTGAGACTCATGCGTCAGGACACTGGCGGCATAGGCCTATGCGGTAATGCGGAACCTCAACGTTGTTCGAGAATGAAGAGACACTCGCCAGCTCGACATCCGAGCCAAAATATTGCCAAATTTCTCACTGTGAAAAAAAACAAGCTGAGAAACTCATGCGTCAGGATACTGGCGACATAGGCCGATGAGGCAATACACGTGTATATACATACACATCAGAAAACATGGCTGCGAATGAGGATAATGTTCTCGACATATATCTGAGCTGCGAACCTCAACGTTGTTCGAGAATGAAGAGACACTCACCAGCTAGACATCCGAGCCAAAAGATTGCCAAATTTCTCACTGGAAAAACAAACAAACTGAGAGACTCATGCGTCAGGACACTGGCGGCATAGGCCTATGCGGTAATGCGGAACCTCAACGTTGTTCGAGAATGAAGAGACACTCGCCAGCTCGACATCCGAGCCAAAATATTGCCAAATTTCTCACTGTGAAAAAAAACAAGCTGAGAAACTCATGCGTCAGGATACTGGCAACATAGGCCGATGAGGCAATACACGTGTATATACATACACATCAGAAAACATGGCTGCGAATGAGGATAATGTTCTCGACATATATCTGAGCTGCGAACCTCAACGTTGTTCGAGAATGAAGAGACACTCACCAGCTAGACATCCGAGCCAAAAGATTGCCAAATTTCTCACTGGAAAAACAAACAAACTGAGAGACTCATGCGTCAGGACACTGGCGGCATATGCCTATGTGGCAATACACGTGTACATACAAACACATCAGAAAACATGTCTGCGAATGAGGATATTTTTCTCGACATATATCTGAGCTGCGAACCTCAACGTTGTTGGAGAATGAAGAGACATTCACCACCTCCACATCTGAGCTAACACATCGCCAACATTCTCACCGGAAGAGACCAAAACTTTGAGACTCATGCGTCAGGACACTGGCGGCATAGGCCTATGCGGTAATGCGGAACCTCAACGTTGTTCGAGAATGAAGAGACACTCGCCAGCTCGACATCTGAGCCAAAATATTTCCAAATTTCTCACTGGAAAAAAATCAAACTGTGAGACTCATGCGTCAGGATACTGACGGCATAGGCCTATGAGGCAATACACGTGTACATACATACACGTCAGAAAACATGGCTGCGAATGAGGATAATGTTCTCGACATATATCTGAGCTGCGAACCTCAACGTTGTTCGAGAATGAAGAGACACTCACCAGCTCGACATCCGAGCCAAAATATTGCCAAATTTCTCACTGGGAAAAAAACAAGCTGAGAGACTCATGCGTCAGGATACTGGCGACATAGGCCGATGAGGCAATACACGTGTATGTACATACACATCAGAAAACATGGCTGCGAATGAGGATAATGTTCTCGACATATATCTGAGCTGCGAACCTCAACGTTGTTCGAGAATGAAGAGACACTCACCAGCTAGACATCCGAGCCAAAATATTGCCAAATTTCTCACTGGAAAAACAAACAAACTGAGAGACTCATGCGTCAGGATACTGGCGGCATAGGCCTATGTGGCAATACACGTGTACATACATACACATCAGAAAACATGGCTGCGAATGAGGATAATGTTCTCAACATATATCTGAGCTGCGAACCTCAACGTTGTTCGAGAATGAAAAGACATTCACCACCTCCACATCTGAGCTAACACATCGCCAAAATTCTCACCGGAAGAGACCAAAACTTTGAGACTCATGCGTCAGGACACTGGCGGCATAGGCCTATGAGGCAATACACGTGTACGTCCATACACATACGAAAGCATGGCTGCGAATGAGGACAATTTTCTCGACATATATCTGAGCTGCGAGCCTCAACGTTGTTCGAGAATGAAGAGACACTCACCAGCTCGACATCCGAGCCAAAATATTGCCAAATTTCTCACTGAAAAAAACCCAAACTGTGAGACTCATGCGTCAGGACACTGGCGGCATAGGCCTATGAGGCAATACACGTGTACATCCATACACATAAGAAAACATGGCTGCGAATGAGGACAATTTTCTCGACATATATCTGAGCTGCGAGCCTCAACGTTGTTCGAGAATGAAGAGACACTCACCAGCTCGACATCCGAGCCAAAATATTGCCAATTTTTTCACTGGAAAAACAAACAAACTGAGAGACTCATGCGTCAGGATACTGGCGACATAGGCCGATGAGGCAATACACGTGTATATACATACACATCAGAAAACATGGCTGCGAATGAGGATAATGTTCTCGACATATATCTGAGCTGCGAACCTCAACGTTGTTCGAGAATGAAGAGACACTCACCAGATAGACATCCGAGCCAAAAGATTGCCAAATTTCTCACTGGAAAAACAAACAAACTGAGAGACTCATGCGTCAGGACACTGGCGGCATATGCCTATGTGGCAATACACGTGTACATACAAACACATCAGAAAACATGTCTGCGAATGAGGATATTTTTCTCGACATATATCTGAGCTGCGAACCTCAACGTTGTTGGAGAATGAAGAGACATTCACTACCTCCACATCTGAGCTAACACATCGCCAAAATTCTCACCGGAAGAGACCAAAACTTTGAGACTCATGCGTCAGGACACTGGCGGCATAGGCCTATGCGGTAATGCGGAACCTCAACGTTGTTCGAGAATGAAGAGACACTCGCCAGCTCGACATCTGAGCCAAAATATTTCCAAATTTCTCACTGGAAAAAAACCAAACTGTGAGACTCATGCGTCAGGATACTGGCGGCATAGGCCTATGAGGCAATACACGTGTACATACATACACGTCAGAAAACATGGCTGCGAATGAGGATAATGTTCTCGACATATATCTGAGCTGCGAACCTCAACGTTGTTCGAGAATGAAGAGACACTCATCAGCCAGACATCCGAGCCAAAATATTGCCAAATTTCTCACTGGGAAAAAAACAAGCTGAGAGACTCATGCGTCAGGATACTGGCGACATAGGCCGATGAGGCAATACACGTGTATATACATACACATCAGAAAACATGGCTGCGAATGTGGATAATGTTCTCGACATATATCTGAGCTGCGAACCTCAACGTTGTTCGAGAATGAAGAGACACTCACCAGCTAGACATCCGAGCAAAAAGATTGCCAAATTTCTCACTGGAAAAACAAACAAACTGAGAGACTCATGCGTCAGGATACTGGCGGCATAGGCCTATGTGGCAATACACGTGTACATACATACACATCAGAAAACATGGCTGCGAATGAGGATAATGTTCTCAACATATATCTGAGCTGCGAACCTCAACGTTGTTCGAGAATGAAAAGACATTCACCACCTCCACATCTGAGCTAACACATCGCCAAAATTCTCACCGGAAGAGACCAAAACTTTGAGACTCATGCGTCAGGACACTGGCGGCATAGGCCTATGAGGCAATACACGTGTACATCCATACACATACGAAAGCATTGCTGCGAATGAGGACAAATTTCTCGACATATATCTGAGCTGCGAGCCTCAACGTTGTTCGAGAATGAAGAGACACTCACCACCTCGACATCCGAGCCAAAATATTGCCAATTTTTTCACTGGAAAAACAAACAAACTGAGAGACTCATGCGTCAGGATACTGGCGGCATAGGCCTATGTGGCAATACACGTGTACATACATACACATCAGAAAACATGGCTGCGAATGAGGATAATGTTCTCAACATATATCTGAGCTGCGAACCTTTACGTTGTTCGAGAATGAAAAGACATTCACCATCTCCACATCTGAGCTAACACATCGCCAACATTCTCACCGGAAGAGACCAAAACTTTGAGACTCATGCGTCAGGACACTGGCGTCATAGGCCTATGAGGCAATACACATGTACATACATACACATCAGAAAACATGGCTATGAATGAGGATAATTTTGTCGACATATATCTGAGCTGCGATCATCAACGTTGTTCGAGAATGAAGAGACACTCACCAGCTCGACATCCGAGCCAAAATATTGCCAAATTTCTCACTGGAAAAAACCCAAACTGAGAGACTCATGCGTCAGGACACTGGCGGCATATGCCTATGTGGCAATACACGTGTACATACAAACACATCAGAAAACATGGCTGCGAATGAGGATAATTTTATGAACTTATATCTGAGCTGCGAACCTCAACGTTGTTTGAGAATGAAGAGACACTCGCCTGCTCGACATCTGAGCCAAAATATTTCCAAATTTCTCACTGGAAAAAAACCAAACTGAGAGACTCATGCGTCAGGACACTGGCGGCATATGCCTATGAGGCAATACACGTGTACATACAAACACATCAGAAAACATGACTGCGAATGAGGATAATGTTCTCGACATATATCTGAGCTCCGAACCTCAACGTTGTTCGAGAATGAAGAGACACTCACCAGCTCGACATCCGAGCCAAAATATTGCCAAATTTCTCACTGGGAAAAAAACAAACTGAGAGACTCATGCGTCAGGATACTGGCGACATAGGCCGATGAGGCAATACACGTGTATATACATACACATCAGAAAACATGGCTGCTAATGAGGATAATTTTGTCTACTTATATCTGAGCTGCGAGCCTCAATGTTGTTCGAGAATGAAGAGACACTCACCAGCTCGACATCCGAGCCAAAATATTGCCAAATTTCTCACTGAAAAAAACAAAAAAACTGAGAGACTCATGCGTCTTGATACTGGCGGCATAGGCCTATGTGGCAATACACGTGTACATACATACACATCACAAAACATGGCTGCGAATGAGGATAATGTTCTCAACATATATCTGAGCTGCGAACCTCAACGTTGTTCGAGAATGAAAAGACATTCACCACCTCCACATCTGAGCTAACACATCGCCAAAATTATCACCGGAAGAGACCAAAACTTTGAGACTTATGCGTCAGGACACTGGCGGCATAGGCCTATGAGGCAATACACATGTACATACATACACATCAGAAAACATGGCTACGAATGAGGATAATTTTGTCGACATATATCTGAGCTGCGATCCTCAACGTTGTTCGAGAATGAAGAGACACTCACCAGCTCGACATCCGAGCCAAAATATTGCCAAATTTCTCACTGGAAAAAACCCAAACTGAGAGACTCAAGCCTCAGGACACTGGCGGCATATGCCTATGTGGCAATACACGTGTACATACATACACATCAGAAAACATGGCTGCGAATGAGGATAATTTTCTCGACATATATCTGAGCTGCTAACCTCAACGTTGTTCGAGAATGAAGAGACATTCACCACCTCCACATCTGAGCTAACATATCGCCACAATTCTCACCGGAAGAGACCAAAACTTTGAGACTCATGCGTCAGGACACTGGCGGCATAGGCCTATGAGGCAATACACGTGTACATACATACACATAATAAAACATGGCTGCGAATGAGGATAATGTTCTCAACATATATCTGAGCAGCGAACCTCAACGTTGTTCGAGAATGAAAAGACATTCACCACCTCCACATCTGAGCTAACACATCGCGAAAATTCTCACCGGAAGAGACCAAAACTTTGAGACTCATGCGTCATGACACTGGCGGCATAGGCCTATGAGGCAATACACGTGTACATACATACACATAAGAAAACATGGCTGCAAATGAGGACAATTTTCTCGACATATATCTGAGCTGCGAGCCTCAACGTTGTTCGAGAATGAAGAGACACTCACCAGCTCGACATCCGAGCCAAAATATTGCCAAATTTCTCACTTAAAAAAAAACCAAACTGTGAGACTTATGCTTCAGGACACTGGCGACATAAGCATATGCGGCAATACACGTGTACACGCACACACATAAGAAAACATGGCTGCGAATGAGGATAATTTTATGAACTTATATCTGAGATGCGAACCTCAACGTTGTTCGAGAATAAAGAGACACTCACCAGCTCGACATCCGAGCCAAAACATTGCCAAATTTCTCACTAGAAAAAACTCAAACTGAGAGACTCATGCGTCAGGATACGGGCGGCATAGGCCTATGTGGCAATACACGTGTACATGCATACACATCAGAAAACATGGCTGCGAATGACGATAATGTTCTCGACATATATCTGAGCTGCGAACCTCAACGTTGTTCGAGAATGAAGAGACACTCACCAGCTCGACATCTGAGCCAAAATATTGCCAAATTTCTCACTGGAACAAACCTAAACTGAGAAACTCATGCGTCAGGACACTGGCGGCATATGCCTATGTGGCACTACACGTGTACATACAAACACACCAGAAAACATGGCTGCGAATGAGGATATTTTTCTCGACATATATTTGAGCTGCGAGCCTCAATGTTGTTCGAGAATGAAGAGACACTCACCAGCTCGACATCCGAGCCAAAATATTGCCAAATTTTTCACTGCAAAAACAAACAAACTGAGAGACTCATGCGTCATGATACTGGCGGCATAGGCCTATGTGGCAATACACGTGTACATACATACACATCAGAAAACATGGCTGCGAATGAGGATAATGTTCTCAACATATATCTGAGCTGCGAACCTCAACGTTGTTCGAGAATGAAAAGACATTCACCACCTCCACATCTGAGCTAACACATCGCCAAAATTCTCACCGGAAGAGACCAAAACTTTGAGACTTATGCGTCAGGACACTGGCGGCATAGGCCTATGAGGCAATACACATGTACATACATACACATCAGAAAACATGGCTACGAATGAGGATAATTTTGTCGACATATATCTGAGCTGCGATCCTCAACGTTGTTCGAGAATGAAGAGACACTCACCAGCTCGACATCCGAGCCAAAATATTGCCAAATTTCTCACTGGAAAAAACCCAAACTGAGAGACTCATGCGTCAGGACACTGGCGGCATATGCCTATGTGGCAATACACGTGTACATCCGAGCCAAAATATTGCCAAATTTCTCACTTGAAAAAAAACCAAACTGTGAGACTTATGCTTCAGGACACTGGCGACATAAGCACATGCCGCAATACACGTGTACATGCATACACATCAGAAAACATGGCTGCGAATGAGGATAATTTTATGAACTTATATCTGAGATGCGAACCTCAACGTTGTTCGAGAATGAAGAGACACTCACCAGCTCGACATCCGAGCCAAAACATTGCCAAATTTCTCACTAGAAAAAACTCAAACTGAGAGACTCATGCGTCAGGATACTGGCGGCATAGGCCTATGTGGCAATACACGTGTACAGGCATACACATCAGAAAACATGGCTGCGAATGACGATAATGTTCTCGACATATATCTGAGCTGCGAACCTCAACATTTTTCGAGAATGAAGAGACACTCACCAGCTCGACATCTGAGCCAAAATATTGCCAAATTTCTCACTGGAACAAACCTAAACTGAGAGACTCATGCGTCAGGACACTGGCGGCATATGCCTATGTGGCACTACACGTGTACATACAAACACACCAGAAAACATGGCTGCGAATGAGGATATTTTTCTCGACATATATCTGAGCTGCGAGCGTCAATGTTGTTCGAGAATGAAGAGACACTCACCAGCTCGACATCCGAGCCAAAATATTGCCAAATTTTTCACTGCAAAAACAAACAAACTGAGAGACTCATGCGTCAGGATACTGGCGGCATAGGCCTATGTGGCAATACACGTGTACATACATACACATCACAAAACATGGCTGCGAATGAGGATAATGTTCTCAACATATATCTGAGCTGCGAACCTCAACGTTGTTCGAGAATGAAAAGACATTCACCACCTCCACATCTGAGCTAACACATCGCCAAAATTATCACCGGAAGAGACCAAAACTTTGAGACTTATGCGTCAGGACACTGGCGGCATAGGCCTATGAGGCAATACACATGTACATACATACACATCAGAAAACATGGCTACGAATGAGGATAATTTTGTCGACATATATCTGAGCTGCGATCCTCAACGTTGTTCGAGAATGAAGAGACACTCACCAGCTCGACATCCGAGCCAAAATATTGCCAAATTTCTCACTGGAAAAAACCCAAACTGAGAGACTCAAGCCTCAGGACACTGGCGGCATATGCCTATGTGGCAATACACGTGTACATACATACACATCAGAAAACATGGCTGCGAATGAGGATATTTTTCTCGACATATATCTGAGCTGCTAACCTCAACGTTGTTCGAGAATGAAGAGACATTCACCACCTCCACATCTGAGCTAACATATCGCCACAATTCTCACCGGAAGAGACCAAAACTTTGAGACTCATGCGTCAGGACACTGGCGGCATAGGCCTATGAGGCAATACACGTGTACATACATACACATAATAAAACATGGCTGCGAATGAGGATAATGTTCTCAACATATATCTGAGCAGCGAACCTCAACGTTGTTCGAGAATGAAAAGACATTCACCACCTCCACATCTGAGCTAACACATCGCGAAAATTCTCACCGGAAGAGACCAAAACTTTGAGACTCATGCGTCATGACACTGGCGGCATAGGCCTATGAGGCAATACACGTGTACATACATACACATAAGAAAACATGGCTGCAAATGAGGACAATTTTCTCGACATATATCTGAGCTGCGAGCCTCAACGTTGTTCGAGAATGAAGAGACACTCACCAGCTCGACATCCGAGCCAAAATATTGCCAAATTTCTCACTTAAAAAAAAACCAAACTGTGAGACTTATGCTTCAGGACACTGGCGACATAAGCATATGCGGCAATACACGTGTACACGCACACACATAAGAAAACATGGCTGCGAATGAGGATAATTTTATGAACTTATATCTGAGATGCGAACCTCAACGTTGTTCGAGAATAAAGAGACACTCACCAGCTCGACATCCGAGCCAAAACATTGCCAAATTTCTCACTAGAAAAAACTCAAACTGAGAGACTCATGCGTCAGGATACGGGCGGCATAGGCCTATGTGGCAATACACGTGTACATGCATACACATCAGAAAACATGGCTGCGAATGACGATAATGTTCTCGACATATATCTGAGCTGCGAACCTCAACGTTGTTCGAGAATGAAGAGACACTCACCAGCTCGACATCTGAGCCAAAATATTGCCAAATTTCTCACTGGAACAAACCTAAACTGAGAAACTCATGCGTCAGGACACTGGCGGCATATGCCTATGTGGCACTACACGTGTACATACAAACACACCAGAAAACATGGCTGCGAATGAGGATATTTTTCTCGACATATATTTGAGCTGCGAGCCTCAATGTTGTTCGAGAATGAAGAGACACTCACCAGCTCGACATCCGAGCCAAAATATTGCCAAATTTTTCACTGCAAAAACAAACAAACTGAGAGACTCATGCGTCATGATACTGGCGGCATAGGCCTATGTGGCAATACACGTGTACATACATACACATCAGAAAACATGGCTGCGAATGAGGATAATGTTCTCAACATATATCTGAGCTGCGAACCTCAACGTTGTTCGAGAATGAAAAGACATTCACCACCTCCACATCTGAGCTAACACATCGCCAAAATTCTCACCGGAAGAGACCAAAACTTTGAGACTTATGCGTCAGGACACTGGCGGCATAGGCCTATGAGGCAATACACATGTACATACATACACATCAGAAAACATGGCTACGAATGAGGATAATTTTGTCGACATATATCTGAGCTGCGATCCTCAACGTTGTTCGAGAATGAAGAGACACTCACCAGCTCGACATCCGAGCCAAAATATTGCCAAATTTCTCACTGGAAAAAACCCAAACTGAGAGACTCATGCGTCAGGACACTGGCGGCATATGCCTATGTGGCAATACACGTGTACATACAAACACATCAGAAAACATGGCTGCGAATGAGGATAATTTTATGAACTTATATCTGAGCTGCGAACCTCAACGTTGTTCGAGAATGAAGAGACACTCGCTTGCTCGACATCTGAGCCAAAATATTTCCAAATTTCTCACAGGAACAAACCTAAACTGAGAGACTCATGCGTCAGGACACTGGCGGCATATGCCTATGTGGCAATACACGTGTACATACAAACACATCAGAAAACATGTCTGCGAATGAGGATATTTTTCTCGACATATATCTGAGCTGCGAACCTCAACGTTGTTGGAGAATGAAGAGACATTCACCACCTCCACATCTGAGCTAACACATCGCAAAAATTCTCACCGGAAGAGACCAAAACTTTGAGACTCATGCGTCAGGACACTGGCGGCATACGCCTATGCGGTAATGCGGAACCTCAACGTTGTTCGAGAATGAAGAGACACTCGCCAGCTCGACATCTGAGCCAAAATATTTCCAAATTTCTCACTGGAAAAAAACCAAACTGAGAGACTCATGCGTCAGGATACTGGCGGCATAGGCCTATGTGGCAATACACGTGTACATACATACACATCAGAAAACATGGCTGCGAATGAGGATATTTTTCTCGACATATATCTGAGCTGCGAACCTCAACGTTGTTGGAGAATGAAGAGACATTCACCACCTCCACATCTGAGCTAACACATCGCCAAAATTCTCACCGGAAGAGACCAAAACTTTGAGACTCATGCGTCAGGACACTGGCGGCATATGCCTATGTGGCAATACACGTGTACATACAAACACATCAGAAAACATGGCTGCGAATGAGGATAATTTTATGAACTCATATCTGAGCTGCGAACCTCAACGTTGTTCGAGAATGAAGAGACACTCGCCTGCTCGACATCTGAGACAAAATATTTCCAAATTTCTCACTGGAACAAACCTAAACTGAGAGACTCATGCGTCAGGACACTGGCGGCATATGCCTATGTGGCAATACACGTGTACATACAAACACATCAGAAAACATGTCTGCGAATGAGGATATTTTTCTCGACATATATCTGAGCTGCGAACCTCAACGTTGTTGGAGAATGAAGAGACATTCACAACCTCCACATCTGAGCTAACACATCGCCAAAATTCTCACCGGAAGAGACCAAAACTTTGAGACTCATTCGTCAGGACACTGGCGGCATAGGCCTATGAGGCAATACACGTGTACATCCATACACATACGAAAGCATGGCTGCGAATGAGGACAATGTTCTCGACATATATCTGAGCTGCGAGCCTCAACGTTGTTCGAGAATGAAGAGACACTCACCAGCTAGACATCCGAGCCAAAAGATTGCCAAATTTCTCACTGGAAAAAAACAAACTGCGAGACCCATGTTCAGGACACTGGCGGCATCAGCCTATGCGGCAATACACGTGTACACGCATAAACATAAGAAAACATGGCTGCGAATGAGGATAATTTTATGAACTTATATCTGAGCTGCGAGCCTCAACGTTGTTCGAGAATGAAGAGACACTCACCAGTCCGATATCTGAGCAAAATATTGCTCAGATGGAAAAACGAAAGAAATGAGAGACCCATGCTTCAGGACACTGGCGGCATCAGCCTATGCGGCAATTCACGTGTACACGCATAAACATAAGAAAACATGGCTACGAATGAGGATAATTTTATGAACTTATATCTGAGCTGCGAACCTCAACGTTGTACGAGAATGAAGAGACACTCGCCAGCTCGCCATCCGAGCCAAAATATTGCCAAATTTCTCATTGGAAAAAACCCAAACTGAGAGACTTATGCGTCAGGATACTGGCGGCATAGGCCTATGTGGCAATACACGTGTACATACATACACATCAGAAAACATGGCTGCGAATGAGGATAATGTTCTCGACATTTATCTGAGCTGCGAACCTGAACGTTGTTCGAGAATGAAGAGACACTCCCCAGCTCGACATTTGAGCCAAAATATTGCCAAATTTCTCACTGGAACAAACCTAAACTGAGAGACTCATGCGTCAGGACACTGGCGGCATATGCCTATGTGGCAATACATGTGTACATACAAACACATCAGAAAACATGGCTGCGAATGAGGATAATGTTCTCGACATATATCTGAGCTGCGAACCTCAACGTTGTTCGCGAATGAAGAGACACTCACCAGCTCGACATCCGAGCCAAAATATTGCCAAATTTCGCTCTGGAACAAACCTAAACAGAGAGACTCATGCGTCAGGACACTGGCGGCATATGCCTATGTGGCAATACACATGTACATACAAACACATCAGAAAACATGGCTGCGAATGAGGATATTTTTCTCGACATATATGTGAGCTGCGAACCTCAACGTTGTTGGAGAATGAAGCGACATTCACCACCTCCACATCTGAGCTAACATATCGCCCAAATTCTCACCGGAAGATACCAAAACTTTTAGACTCATGCGTCAGGACACTGGCGGCATAGGCCTATGCGGCAATTCACGTGTACACGCATAAACATAAGAAAACATGGCTGCGAATGAGGATAATTTTATGAACTTATATCTGAGCTGCGAGCCTCAACGTTGTTCGAGAATAATGAGACACTCACCAGTCCGATATCTGAGCAAAATATTGCTCAGATGGAAAAACGAAAGAAATGAGAGACCCATGCTTCAGGACACTGGCGGCATCAGCCTATGCGGCAATTCACGTGTACACGCATAAACATAAGAAAACATGGCTACGAATGAGGATAATTTTATGAACTTATATCTGAGCTGCGAACCTCAACGTTGTACGAGAATGAAGAGACACTCGCCAGCTCGCCATCCGAGCCAAAATATTGCCAAATTTCTCATTGGAAAAAACCCAAACTGAGAGACTTATGCGTCAGGATACTGGCGGCATAGGCCTATGTGGCAATACACGTGTACATACATACACATCAGAAAACATGGCTGCGAATGAGGATAATGTTCTCGACATTTATCTGAGCTGCGAACCTGAACGTTGTTCGAGAATGAAGAGACACTCCCCAGCTCGACATTTGAGCCAAAATATTGCCAAATTTCTCACTGGAACAAACCTAAACTGAGAGACTCATGCGTCAGGACACTGGCGGCATATGCCTATGTGGCAATACATGTGTACATACAAACACATCAGAAAACATGGCTGCGAATGAGGATAATGTTCTCGACATATATCTGAGCTGCGAACCTCAACGTTGTTCGCGAATGAAGAGACACTCACCAGCTCGACATCCGAGCCAAAATATTGCCAAATTTCGCTCTGGAACAAACCTAAACAGAGAGACTCATGCGTCAGGACACTGGCGGCATATGCCTATGTGGCAATACACATGTACATACAAACACATCAGAAAACATGGCTGCGAATGAGGATATTTTTCTCGACATATATGTGAGCTGCGAACCTCAACGTTGTTGGAGAATGAAGCGACATTCACCACCTCCACATCTGAGCTAACAT
This sequence comes from Crossaster papposus, assembly GCA_037893245.1. Classification (NCBI taxonomy): domain Eukaryota; kingdom Metazoa; phylum Echinodermata; class Asteroidea; order Velatida; family Solasteridae; genus Crossaster; species Crossaster papposus. The sequence continues at coordinate 438,296 of JBAIAA010000149.1, forward strand.
ATCGCCCAAATTCTCACCTGAAGATACCAAAACTTTGAGACTCATGCGTCAGGACACTGGCGGCATAGGCCTATGCGGCAATTCACGTGTACACGCATAAACATAAGAAAACATGGCTGCGAATGAGAATAATTTGATGAAATTATATCTGAGCTGCGAACCTCAACGTTGTTCGAGAATGAAGAGACACTTGCCGGCTCGCCATCCGAGCCAAAATATTGAAAAAGTTTCTCACTGGAAAAAACCCAAACTGAGAGACTTATGCGTCAGGATACTGGCGGCATAGGCCTACGTGGCAATACACGTGTACATACATACACATCAGAAAACATGGCTGCGAATGAGGATAATGTTCTCGACATTTATCTGAGCTGCGAACCTCAACGTTGTTCGAGAATGAAGAGACACTCACCAGCTCGACATTTGAGCCAAAATATTTCCAAATTTCTCACTGGAACAAACCTAAACTGAGAGACTCATGCGTCAGGACACTGGCGGCATATGCCTATGTGGCAATACACGTGTACATACAAACACATCAGAAAACATGGCTGCGAATGAGGAAAATTTTCTCGACATATATCTGAGCTGCGAAACTCAACGTTGTTCGCGAATGAAGAGACACTCACCAGCTCGACATCCGAGCCAAAATATTGCCAAATTTCGCACGGGAACAAACCTAAACAGAGAGACTCATGCGTCAGGACACTGGCGGCATATGCCTATGTGGCAATACACGTGTACATACAAACACATCAGAAAACATGGCTGCGAATGAGGATATTTTTCTCGACATATATGTGAGCTGCGAACCTCAACGTTGTTGGAGAATGAAGAGACATTCACCACCTCCACATCTGAGCTAACATATCGCCCAAATTCTCACCGGAAGATACCAAAACTTTGAGACTCATGCGTCAGGACACTGGCGGCATAGGCCTATGCGGCAATTCACGTGTACACGTATAAACATAAGAAAACATGGCTGCGAATGAGGATAATTTTATGAACTTATATCTGAGCTGCGAACCTCAACGTTGTTCGAGAATGAAGAGACACTCGCCAGCTCGCCATCCGAGCCAAAATATTTCCAAATTTCTCACTGGAAAAAAACAAACTGTGAGACCCATGCTTCAGGACACTGGCGGCATCAGCCTATGCGGCAATACACGTGTACACGCATAAACATAAGAAAACATGGCTGTGAATGAGGATAATTTTATGAACTTATATCTGAGCTGCGAGCCTCAACGTTGTTCGAGAATGAAGAGACACTCACCAGCTCGACATCCGAGCCAAAATATTGCCAAATTTCTCACTGGAAAAACAAACAAACTGAGAGGCTCATGCGTCAGTATACTGGCGGCATAGCCCTATGTGGCAATACACGTGTACATACATACACATCAGAAAACATGGCTGCGAATGAGGATAATGTTCTCAACATATATCTGAGCTGCGAACCTCAACGTTGTTCGAGAATGAAGAGACATTCACCACCTCCACATCTGAGCTAACACATCGCCAAAATTCTCACCGGAAGATACCAAAACTTTGAGACTCATGCGTCAGGACACTGGCGGCATAGGCCTATGCGGCAATTCACGTGTACATGCATAAACATAAGAAAACATGGCTGCGAATGAGGATAATTTTATAAAATTATATCTGAGCTGCGAACCTCAACGTTGTACGAGAATGAAGAGACACTCGCCAGCTCGCCATGCGAGCCAAAATATTGCCAAATTTCTCACTGGAAAAAACCCAAACTGAGAGACTTATGCGTCAGGATACTGGCGGCATAGGCCTATGTGGCAATACACGTGTACATACATACACATCAGAAAACATGGCTGCGAATGATGATAATGTTCTCGACATTTATCTGAGCTGCAAACCTCAACGTTGTTCGAGAATAAAGAGACACTCACCAGCTCGACATTTGAGCCAAAATATTGCCAAATTTCTCACTGGAACAAACCTAAACTGAGAGACTCATGCGTCAGGACACTGGCGGCATATGCCTATGTGGCAATACACATGTACATACAAACACATCAGAAAACATGGCTGCGAATGAGGATATTTTTCTCGACATATATGTGAGCTGCGAACCTCAACGTTGTTGGAGAATGAAGCGACATTCACCACCTCCACATCTGAGCTAACATATCGCCCAAATTCTCACCAGAAGATACCAAAACTTTGAGACTCATGCGTCAGGACACTGGCGGCATAGGCCTATGCGGCAATTCACGTGTACGGGCATAAACATAAGAAAACATGGCTGCGAATGAGAATAATTTTGATGAAATTATATCTGAGCTGCGAACCTCAACGTTGTTCGAGAATGAAGAGACACTCGCCGGCTCGCCATCCGAGCCAAAATATTGCCAAATTTCTCACTGGAAAAAACCCAAACTGAGAGACTTATGCGTCAGGATACTGGCGGCATAGGCCTATGTGGCAATACACGTGTACATACATACACATCAGAAAACATGGCTGCGAATGAGGATAATGTTCTCGACATTTATCTGAGCTGCGAACCTCAACGTTGTTCGAGAATGAAGAGATACTCACCAGCTCGACATTTGAGCCAAAATATTTCCAAATTTCTCACTGGAACAAATCTAAACTGAGAGACTCATGCGTCAGGACACTGGCGGCATATGCCTATGTGGCAATACACGTGTACACGCATAAACATAAGAAAACATGGCTGCGAAGGAGGATAATTTTATGAACTTATATCTGAGCTGCGAACCTCAACGTTGTTCGAGAATGAAGAGACACTCGCCAGCTCGCCATCCGAGCCAAAATATTTCCAAATTTCTCACTGGAAAAAAACAAACTGTGAGACCCATGCTTCAGGACACTGGCGGCATCAGCCTATGCGGCAATACACGTGTACACGCATAAACATAAGAAAACATGGCTGCGAATGAGGATAATTTTACGAACTTATATCTGAGCTGCGAGCCTCAACGTTTTTCGAGAATGAAGAGACACTCACCAGCTCGACATCCGAGCCAAAATATTGCCAAATTTCTCACTGGAAAAACAAACAAACTGAGAGGCTCATGCGTCAGTATACTGGCGGCATAGGCCTATGTGGCAATACACGTGTACATACATACACATCAGAAAATATTCCTGCGAATGAGGATAATGTTCTCGACATATATCTGAGCTGCGAACCTCAACGTTGTTCGAGAATAAAGAGACATTCACCACCTCCACATCTGAGCTAACACATCGCCAAAATTCTCACCGGAAGATACCAAAACTTTGAGACTCATGCGTCAGGACACTGGCGGCATAGGCCTATGCGGCAATTCACGTGTACATGCATAAACATAAGAAAACATGGCTGCGAATGAGGATAATTTTATGAAATTATATCTGAGCTGCGAACCTCAACGTTGTACGAGAATGAAGAGACACTCGCCGGCTCGCCATCCGAGCCAAAATATTGCCAAATTTCTCACTGGAAAAAACCTAAACTGAGAGACTTATGCGTCAGGATACTGGCGGCATAGGCCTATGTGGCAATACACGTGTACATACATACACATCAGAAAACATGGCTGCGAATGAGGATAATGTTCTCGACATTTATCTGAGCTGCGAACCTGAACGTTGTTCGAGAATAAAGAGACACTCACCAGCTCGACATTTGAGCCAAAATATTGCCAAATTTCTCACTGGAACAAACGTAAACTGAGAGACTCATGCGTCAGGACACTGGCGGCATATGCCTATGTGGCAATACACGTGTACATACAAACACATCAGAAAACATGGCTGCGAATGAGGATAATGTTCTCGACATATATCTGAGCTGCGAACCTCAACGTTGTTCGCGAATGAAGAGACACTCACCAGCTCGACATCCGAGCCAAAATATTGCCAAAATTCGCACTGGAACAAACCTAAACAGAGAGACTCATGCGTCAGGACACTGGCGGCATAAGCCTATGTGGCAATACACGTGTACATACAAACACATCAGAAAACATGGCTGCGAATGAGGATATTTTTCTCGACATATATGTGAGCTGCGAACCTCAACGTTGTTGGAGAATGAAGCGACATTCACCACCTCCACATCTGAGCTAACATATCGCCCAAATTCTCACCGGAAGATACCAAAACTTTGAGACTCATGCGTCAGGACACTGGCGGCATAGGCCTATGCGGCAATTCACGTGTACACGCATAAACATAAGAAAACATGGCTGCGAATGAGAATAATTTTATGAAATTATATCTGAGCTGCGAACCTCAACGTTGTTCGAGAATGAAGAGACACTCGCCGGCTCGCCATCCGAGCCAAAATATTTCCAAATTTCTCACTGGAAAAAACCCAAACTGAGAGACTTATGCGTCAGGATACTGGCGGCATAGGCCTATGTGGCAATACACGTGTACATACATACACATCAGAAAACATGGCTGCGAATGAGGATAATGTTCTCGACATATATCTGAGCTGCGAACCTCAACGTTGTTCGCGAATGAAGAGACACTCACCAGCTCGACATTCGAGCCAAAATATTGCCAAATTTCGCACTGGAACAAACCTAAACAGAGAGACTCATGCGTCAGGACACTGGCGGCATATGCCTATGTGGCAATACACGTGTACATACAAACACATCCGAAAACATGCCTGCGAATGAGGATATTTTTCTCAACATATATGTGAGCTGCGAACCTCAACGTTGTTGGAGAATGACGAGACATTCACCACCTCCACATCTGAGCTAACATATCGCCCAAATTCTCACCGGAAGATACCAAAACTTTGAGACTCATGCGTCAGGACACTGGCGGCATAGGCCTATGCGGCAATTCACGTGTACACGCATAAACATAAGAAAACATGGCTGCGAATGAGGATAATTTTATGAACTTATATCTGAGCTGCGAACCTCAACGTTGTTCGAGAATGAAGAGACACTCGCCAGCTCGCCATCCGAGCCAAAATATTTCCAAATTTCTCACTGGAAAAAAACAAACTGTGAGACACATGCTTCAGGACACTGGCGGCATCAGCCTATGCGGCAATACACGTGTACACGCATAAACATAAGAAAACATGGCTGCGAATGAGGATAATTTTATGAACTTATATCTGAGCTGCGAGCCTCAACGTTGTTCGAGAATGAAGAGACACTCACCAGCTCGACATCCGAGCCAAAATATTGCCAAATTTCCCACTGGAAAAACAAACAAACTGAGAGGCTCATGCTTCAGTATACTGGCGGCATAGGCCTATGTGGCAATACACGTGTACATAAATACACATCAGAAAACATGGCTGCGAATGAGGATAATGTTCTCGACATATATCTGAGCTGCGAACCTCAACGTTGTTCGAGAATGAAGAGACATTCACCACCTCCACATCTGAGCTAACACATCGCCAAAATTCTCACCGGAAGATACCAAAACTTTGAGACTCATGCGTCAGGAGACTGGCGGCATAGGCCTATGCGGCAATTCACGTGTACACGTATAAACATAAGAAAACATGGCTGCGAATGAGGATAATTTTATGAACTTATATCTGAGCTGCGAACCTCAACGTTGTTCGAGAATGAAGAGACACTCGCCGGTTCGCCATCCGAGCCAAAATATTGCCAAATTTCTCACTGGAAAAAACCCAAACTGAGAGACTTATGCGTCAGGATACTGGCGGCATAGGCCTATGTGGCAATACACGTGTACATACATACACATCAGAAAACATGGCTGCGAATGAGGATAATGTTCTCGACATTTATCTGAGCTGCGAACCTCAACGTTGTTCGAGAATGAAGAGACACTCACCAGCTCGACATTTGAGCCAAAATATTGCCAAATTTCTCACTGGAACAAACCTAAACTGAGAGACTCATGCGTCAGGACACTGGCGGTATATGCCTATGTGGCAATACACGTGTACATACAAACACATCAGAAAACATGGCTGCGAATGAGGATAATGTTCTCGACATATAAGCTGCGAACCTCAACGTTGTTCGCGAATGAAGAGACACTCACCAGCTCGACATCCGAGCCAAAATATTGCCAGATTTCTCACTGGAAAAACAAACAAACGGAGAGACTCATGCGTCAGTATACTGGCGGCATAGGCCTACGTGGCAATACACGTGTATATACATACACATCAGAAAACATGGCTGCGAATGAGGATAATGTTCTCGACATATATCTGAGCTGCGAACCTCAACGTTGTTCGAGAATGAAGAGACATTCACCACCTCCACATCTGAGCTAACACATCGCCAAAATTATCACCGGAAGACACCAAAACTTTGAGACTCATGCGTCAGGAGACTGGCGGCATAGGCTTATGCGGCAATTCACGTGTACACGCATAAACATAAGAAAACATGGCTGCGAATGAGGATAATTGTATGAACTTATATCTGAGCTGCGAGCCTCAACGTTGTTCGCGAATGAAGAGACACTCACCAGCTCGACATCCGAGCCAAAATATTGCCAAATTTCTCACTGGAGAAAAACAAACTGTGAAACTCATGCTTCAGGACACTGGCGACATAAGCCTATGCGGCAATACACGTGTACACGCATAAACATAAGAAAACATGGCTGCGAATGAGGATAATTTTATGAACTTATATCTGAGATGCGAACCTCAACGTTGTTCGAGAATGAAGAGACACTCACCAGCTTGACATCCGAGCCAAAACATTGCGAAATTGCTCACTGGAAAAAACCCAAACTGAGAGACGCATGCGTCAGGATACTGGCGGCATAGGCCTATGTGGCAATACACGTGTACATACATACACATCAGAAAACATGGCTGCGAATGAGGATAATGTTCTCGACATATATCTGAGCTGCGAACCTCAACGTTGTTCGAGAATGAAGAGACACTCACCAGCTCGACATCTGAGCCAAAATATTGCCAAATTTCTCACTGGAACAAACCTAAACTGAGAGACTCATGCGTCAGGACACTGGCGGCATATGCCTATGTGGCACTACACGTGTACATACAAACACATCAGAAAACATGGCTGCGAATGAGGATATTTTTCTCGACATATATCTGAGCTGCGAGCCTCAACGTTGTTCGAGAATGAAGAGACACTCACCAGCTCGACATCCGAGCCAAAATATTGCCAAATTTCTCACTGAAAAAAACCCAAACTGTGAGACTCTGCGTCAGGACACTGGCGGCATAGGCCTATGAGGCAATACACGTGTACATCCATACACATAAGAAAACATGGCTGCGAATGAGGATAATGTTCTCGACATATATCTGAGCTGCGAACCTCAACGTTGTTCGAGAATGAAAAGACATTCACCACCTCCACATCTGAGCTAACACATCGCCAAAATTCTCACCGGAAGAGACCAAAACTTGGAGACTCATGCGTCAGGACACTGGCGGCATAGGCCTATGAGGCAATACACGTGTACATACATACATAAACATAAGAAAACATGTTTACGAATGAGGATAATTTTGTCAACATATATCTGAGCTGCAAACCTCAACGTTGTTCGAGAATGAAGAGACATTCACCACCTCCACATCTGAGCTAACACATCGCCAAAATTATCACCGGAAGACACCAAAACTTTGAGACTCATGCGTCAGGACACTGGCGGCATAGGCCTATGCGGCAATACACGTGTACACGCATAAACATAAGAAAACATGGCTGCGAATGAGGATAATTGTATGAACTTATATCTGAGCTGCGAGCCTCAACGTTGTTCGCGAATGAAGAGACACTCACCAGCTCGACATCCGAGCCAAAATATTGCCAAATTTCTCACTGGAAAAAAAAAATGTGAGACTCATGCTTCAGGACACTGGCGACATAAGCCTATGCGGCAATACACGTGTACACGCATAGAAGTGGGTAAATGCCGTCAATAGGGGACGGGGCATTGTCCGACCGTCTTCCTTCTTTTGTTTGTACTCTAACGTTTTCGAATGATCGCCATAGGATTTGCACACGAGTCTGAATCGCGGACCTTTGCGGAATAGGGGACCCCATTGTTCCCTTTGTCATACGTCCCCTATTTCAATCAAAAACAAACGCATAAACATAAGAAAACATGGCTGCGAATGAGGATAATTTTATGAACTTATATCTGAGATGCGAACCTCAACGTTGTTCGAGAATGAGGAGACACTCACCAGCTTGACATCCGAGCCAAAACATTGCCAAATTGCTCACTGGAAAAAAAACCCAAACTGAGAGACTCATGCGTCAGGATACTGGCGGCATAGGCCTATGTGGCAATACACGTGTACATACATACACATCAGAAAACATGGCTGCGAATGAGGATAATGTTCTCGACATATATCTGAGCTGCGAACCTCAACGTTGTTCGAGAATGAAGAGACACTCACCAGCTCGACATCTGAGCCAAAATATTGCCAAATTTCTCACTGAAAAAAACCCAAACTGTGAGACTCTGCGTCAGAACACTGGCGGCATAGGCATATGAGGCAATACACGTGTACATCCATACACATAAGAAAACATGGCTGCGAATGAGGACAATTTTCTCGACATATATCTCTGCTGCGAGCCTCAACGTTGTTCGAGAATGAAGAGACACTCACCAGCTTGACATCCGAGCCAAAACATTGCCAAATTGCTCACTGGAAAAAACCCAAACTGAGAGACGCATGCGTCAGGATACTGGCGGCATAGGCCTATGTGGCAATACACGTGTACATACATACACATCAGAAAACATGGCTGCGAATGAGGATAATGTTCTCGACATATATCTGAGCTGCGAACCTCAACGTTGTTCGAGAATGAAGAGACACTCACCAGCTCGACATCTGAGCCAAAATATTGCCAAATTTCTCACTGGAACAAACCTAAACTGAGAGACTCATGCGTCAGGACACTGGCGGCATATGCCTATGTGGCACTACACGTGTACATACAAACACATCAGAAAACATGGCTGCGAATGAGGATATTTTTCTCGACATATATCTGAGCTGCGAGCCTCAACGTTGTTCGAGAATGAAGAGACACTCACCAGCTCGACATCCGAGCCAAAATATTGCCAAATTTCTCACTGAAAAAAAACCAAACTGTGAGACTCTGCGTCAGGACACTGGCGGCATAGGCCTATGAGGCAATACACGTGTACATCCATACACATAAGAAAACATGGCTGCGAATGAGGACAATTTTCTCGACATATATCTCTGCTGGGAGCCTCAACGTTGTTCGAGAATGAAGAGACACTCACCAGCTCGACATCCGAGCCAAAATATTTCCAAATTTCTCACTGAAAAAAACCCAAACTGTGAGACTCTGCGTCAGGACACTGGCGGCATAGGCCTATGAGGCAATACACGTGTACATCCATACACATAAGAAAACATGGCTGCGAATGAGGACAATTTTCTCGACATATATCTCTGCTGCGAGCCTCAACGTTGTTCGAGAATGAAGAGACACTCACCAGCTCGACATCCGAGCCAAAATATTGCCAAATTTTTCACTGGAAAAACAAACAAACTGAGAGACTCATGCATCAGGATACTGGCGGCATAGGCCTATGAGGCAATACACGTGTACATACATACATAAACATAAGAAAACATGTTTACGAATGAGGATAATTTTGTCAACATATATCTGAGCTGCAAACCTCAACGTTGTTCGAGAATGAAGAGACATTCACCACCTCCACATCTGAGCTAACACATCGCCAAAATTATCACCGGAAGACACCAAAACTTTGAGACTCATGCGTCAGGACACTGGCGACATAAGCCTATGCGGCAATACACGTGTACACGCATATAAGTGGGTAAATGCCGTCAATAGGGGACGGGGCATTGTCCGACCGTCTTCCTTCTTTTGTTTGTACTCTAACGTTTTCGAATGATCGCCATAGGATTTGCACACGAGTCTGAATCGCGGACCTTTGCGGAATAGGGGACCCCATTGTTCCCTTTGTCATACGTCCCCTATTTCAATCAAAAACAAACGCATAAACATAAGAAAACATGGCTGCGAATGAGGATAATTTTATGAACTTATATCTGAGATGCGAACCTCAACGTTGTTCGAGAATGAGGAGACACTCACCAGCTTGACATCCGAGCCAAAACATTGCCAAATTGCTCACTGGAAAAAAAAACCAAACTGAGAGACTCATGCGTCAGGATACTGGCGGCATAGGCCTATGTGGCAATACACGTGTACATACATACACATCAGAAAACATGGCTGCGAATGAGGATAATGTTCTCGACATATATCTGAGCTGCGAACCTCAACGTTGTTCGAGAATGAAGAGACACTCACCAGCTCGACATCTGAGCCAAAATATTGCCAAATTTCTCACTGAAAAAAACCCAAACTGTGAGACTCTGCGTCAGAACACTGGCGGCATAGCCATATGAGGCAATACACGTGTACATCCATACACATAAGAAAACATGGCTGCGAATGAGGACAATTTTCTCAACATATATCTCTGCTGCGAGCCTCAACGTTGTTCGAGAATGAAGAGACACTCAACAGCTTGACATCCGAGCCAAAACATTGCCAAATTGCTCACTGGAAAAAACCCAAACTGAGAGACGCATGCGTCAGGATACTGGCGGCATAGGCCTATGTGGCAATACACGTGTACATACATACACATCAGAAAACATGGCTGCGAATGAGGATAATGTTTTCGACATATATCTGAGCTGCGAACCTCAACGTTGTTCGAGAATGAAGAGACACTCACCAGCTCGACATCTGAGCCAAAATATTGCCAAATTTCTCACTGGAACAAACCTAAACTGAGAGACTCATGCGTCAGGACACTGGCGGCATATGCCTATGTGGCACTACACGTGTACATACAAACACATCAGAAAACATGGCTGCGAATGAGGATATTTTTCTCGACATATATCTGAGCTGCGAGCCTCAACGTTGTTCGAGAATGAAGAGACACTCACCAGCTCGACATCCGAGCCAAAATATTGCCAAATTTCTCACTGAAAAAAAACCAAACTGTGAGACTCTGCGTCAGGACACTGGCGGCATAGGCCTATGAGGCAATACACGTGTACATCCATACACATAAGAAAACATGGCTGCGAATGAGGACAATTTTCTCGACATATATCTCTGCTGGGAGCCTCAACGTTGTTCGAGAATGAAGAGACACTCACCAGCTCGACATCCGAGCCAAAATATTGCCAAATTTTTCACTGGAAAAACAAACAAACTGAGAGACTCATGCGTCAGGATACTGGCGGCATAGGCCTATGTGGCAATACACGTGTACATACATACACATCAGAAAACATGGCTGCGAATGAGGATAATGTTCTCAACATATATCTGAGTTGCGAACCTCAACGTTGTTCGAGAATGAAAAGACATTCACCACCTCCACATCTGAGCTAACACATCGCCAAAATTCTCACCGGAAGAGACCAAAACTTGGAGACTCATGCGTCAGGACACTGGCGGCATAGGCCTAGGAGGCAATACACGTGTACATACATACATAAACATAAGAAAACATGGCTACGAATGAGGATAATTTTGTCAACATATATCTGAGCTGCAAACCTCAACGTTGTTCGAGAATGAAGAGACATTCACCACCTCCACATCTGAGCTAACACATCGCCAAAATTATCACCGGAAGACACCAAAACTTTGAGACTCATGCGTCAGGACACTGGCGGCATAGGCCTATGCGGCAATACACGTGTACACGCATAAACATAAGAAAACATGGCTGCGAATGAGGATAATTGTATGAACTTATATCTGAGCTGCGAGCCTCAACGTTGTTCGCGAATGAAGAGACACTCACCAGCTCGACATCCGAGCCAAAATATTGCCAAATTTCTCACTGAAAAAAACCAAACTGAGAAACTCATGCGTCAGGACACTGGCGGCATATGCCTAAGTGGCAATACACGTGTACATACAAACACATCAGAAAACATGGCTGCGAATGAGGATAATTTTATGAACTAATATCTGAGCTGCGAACCTCAACGTTGAGGCTAAAAAACACTTTTCGGTTTTTTTCACCGTAAGAAAGCGAAATGAACGTCCAACACTCCCAAATGGTCTACAGCGCCCATTGAGGCTAAAAAAACACTTTTCGGTTTGTTTCACCGTAAGAAAGCGAAATGAACGTCCAACAATCCCAAATGGTCTACAGCGCCCATTGAGGCTAAAAAACACACCAGATATATGTCGTGAAAATTGTCCTCATTCGCAGCCATGTTTTCTTATGTGTATGTATGTACACGTGTATTGCCTCATATGCCTATGCCGCCAGTGTCCTGACGCAGAGTCTCACAGTTTGGTTTTTTTCAGTGAGAAATTTGGCAATATTTTGCTCAGATGTCGGACTGGTGAGTGTCTCTTCATTCTCGAACAACGTTGAGGCTCGCAGCTCAAATATAAGTAGACAAAATTATCCTCATTAGCAGCCATGTTTTCTGATGTGTATGTATGTACACGTGTATTGCCACATAGGCCTATGCCGCCAGTATCCTGACGCATGAGTCTCTCAGTTTGGGTTTTTTCCAGTGAGCAATTTGGCAATGTTTTGGCTCGGATGTCGAGCTGGTGAGTGTCTCTTCATTCTCGAACAACGTTGAGGTTCGCATCTCAGATATAAGTTTATAAAATTATCCTCATTCGCAGCCATGTTTTCTTATGTTTATGCGTGTACACGTGTATTGCCGCATAGGCTTATGTCGCCAGTGTCCTGAAGCATGAGTCTCACAGTTGTTTTTTTTCCAGTGAGAAATTTGGCAATATTTTGGCTCGGATGTCGAGCTGGTGAGTGTCTCTTTATTCGCGAACAACGTTGAGGCTCGCAGCTCAGATATAAGTTCATACAATTATCCTCATTCGCAGCCATGTTTTCTTATGTTTATGCGTGTACACGTGTATTGCCGCATAGGCCTATGCCGCCAGTGTCCTGACGCATGAGTCTCAAAGTTTTGGTGTCTTCCCGTGATAATTTTGGCGATGTGTTAGCTCAGATGTGGAGGTGGTGAATGTCTCTTCATTCTCGAACAACGTTGAGGTTAGCAGCTCAGATATATGTCGAGAACATTATCCTCATTCGCAGCCATGTTTTCTGATGTGTATGTATGTACACGTGTATTGCCTCATAGGCCTATGCCGCCAGTATCCTGACGCATAAGTCTCTCAGTTTGTTTTTCCCCAGTGAGAAATTTGGCAATATATTGCCTCTGATGTCGAGCTGGTGAGTGTCTCTTCATTCTCGAACAACGTTGAGGCTCGCAGCTCAGATATAAGTTCATAACATTATCCTCATTCGCAGCCATGTTTTCTTATGTTTATGCGTGTACACGTGTATTGCCGCATAGGCCTATGCCGCCAGTGTCCTGACGCATGAGTCTCAAAGTTTTGGTTTCTTCCGGTGAAATTTTGGCGATATGTTAGCTCAGATGTGGAGGTGGTGAATGTCTTTTCATTCTCGAACAACGTTGAGGTTCGCAGCTCAGATATATGTTGAGAACATTATCCTCATTCGCAGCCATGTTTTCTGATGTGTATGTATGTACACGTGTATTGCCACATAGGCCTATGCCGCCAGTATCCTGACGCATGAGTCTCTCAGTTTGTTTGTTTTTCCAGTGAAAAATTTGGCAATATTTTGGCTCGGATGTCGAGCTGGTGAGTGTCTCTTAATTCTAGAACAACGTTGAGGCTCGCAGCTCAGATATATGTCAAGAACATTATCCTCATTCGCAGCCATGTTTTCTGATGTGTATGTATGTACGCGTGTATTGCCTCATAGGCCTATGCCGCCAGTATCCTGACGCATAAGTCTCTCAGTTTGTTTTTCCCCAGTGAGAAATTTGGCAATATATTGCCTCGGATGTCGAGCTGGTGAGTGTCTCTTCATTCTCGAACAACGTTGAGGCTCGCAGCTCAGATATAAGTTCATAACATTATCCTCATTCGCAGCCATGTTTTCTTATGTTTATGCGTGTACACGTGTATTGCCGCATAGGCCTATGCCGCCAGTGTCCTGACGCATGAGTCTCAAAGTTTTGGTTTCTTCCGGTGAAATTTTGGCGATATGTTAGCTCAGATGTGGAGGTGGTGAATGTCTTTTCATTCTCGAACAACGTTGAGGTTCGCAGCTCAGATATATGTTGAGAACATTATCCTCATTCGCAGCCATGTTTTCTGATGTGTATGTATGTACACGTGTATTGCCACATAGGCCTATGCCGCCAGTATCCTGACGCATGAGTCTCTCAGTTTGTTTGTTTTTCCAGTGAAAAATTTGGCAATATTTTGGCTCGGATGTCGAGCTGGTGAGTGTCTCTTAATTCTAGAACAACGTTGAGGCTCGCAGCTCAGATATATGTCGAGAAAATTGTCCTCATTCGCAGCCATGTTTTCTTATATGTATGGATGTACACGTGTATTGCCTCATAGGCCTATGGCGCCAGTGTCCTGACGCATGAGTTTCAAAGTTTTGGTCTCTTCCGGTGAGAATTTTGGCGATGTGTTAGCTCAGATGTGGAGGTGGTGAATGTCTTTTCATTCTCGAACAACGTTGAGGTTTGCAGCTCAGATATATGTTGAGAACATTATCCTCATTCGCAGCCATGTTTTCTGATGTGTATGTATGTACACGTGTATTGCCACATAGGCCTATGCCGCCAGTATCCTGACGCATGAGTCTCTCAGTTTGTTTGTTTTTCCAGTGAACAATTTGGCAATATTTTGCCTCGGATGTCGAGCTGGTGAGTGTCTTTTCATTCTCGAACAACGTTGAGGCTCGCAGCTCAGATATATGTCGAGAAAATTGTCCTCATTCGCAGCCATGTTTTCTTATGTGTATGGATGTACACGTGTATTGCCTCATATGCATATGCCGCCCGTGTCCTGACGTATGAGTCTCACAGTTTGGGATTTTTTCAGTGAGAAATTTGGCAATAGTTTGGCTCAGATGTCGAGTAGGCGAGGGTCTCTTCATTCTCGAACAACGTTGAGCTTCGCAGCTCAGATATAAGTTCATAACATTATCCTCATTCGCAGCCATGTTTTCTTATGTTTATGCGTGTACACGTGTATTGCCGCATAGGCCTATGCCGCCAGTGTCCTGACGCATGAGTCTCAAAGTTTTGGTTTCTTCCGGTAAAATTTTGGCGATATGTTAGCTCAGATGTGGAGGTGGTGAATGTCTTTTCATTTTCGAACAACGTTGAGGTTCGCAGCTCAGATATATGTTGAGAACATTATCCTCATTCGCAGCCATGTTTTCTGATGTGTATGTATGTACACGTGTATTGCCACATAGGCCTATGCCGCCAGTATCCTGACGCATGAGTCTCTCAGTTTGTTTGTTTTTCCAGTGAAAAATTTGGCAATATTTTGGCTCGGATGTCGAGCTGGTGAGTGTCTCTTAATTCTAGAACAACGTTGAGGCTCGCAGCTCAGATATATGTCGAGAACATTATCCTCATTCGCAGCCATGTTTTCTGATGTGTATGTATGTACGCGTGTATTGCCTCATAGGCCTATGCCGCCAGTATCCTGACGCATAAGTCTCTCAGTTTGTTTTTCCCCAGTGAGAAATTTGGCAATATATTGCCTCGGATGTCGAGCTGGTGAGTGTCTCTTCATTCTCGAACAACGTTGAGGCTCGCAGCTCAGATATAAGTTCATAACATTATCCTCATTCGCAGCCATGTTTTCTTATGTTTATGCGTGTACACGTGTATTGCCGCATAGGCCTATGCCGCCAGTGTCCTGACGCATGAGTCTCAAAGTTTTGGTTTCTTCCGGTGAAATTTTGGCGATATGTTAGCTCAGATGTGGAGGTGGTGAATGTCCTCTCATTCTCGAACAACGTTGAGGTTCGCAGCTCAGATATATGTTGAGAACATTATCCTCATTCGCAGCCATGTTTTCTTATATGTATGGATGTACACGTGTATTGCCTCATAGGCCTATGGCGCCAGTGTCCTGACGCATGAGTCTTAAAGTTTTGGTCTCTTCCGGTTAGAATTTTGGCGATGTGTTAGCTCAGATGTGGAGGTGGTGAATGTCTTTTCATTCTCGAACAACGTTGAGGTTGGCAGCTCAGATATATGTTGAGAACATTATCCTCATTCGCAGCCATGTTTTCTGATGTGTATGTATGTACACGTGTATTGCCACATAGGCCTATGCCGCCAGTATCCTGACGCATGAGTCTCTCAGTTTGTTTGTTTTTCCAGTGAAAAATTTGGCAATATTTTGGCTCGGATGTCGAGCTGGTGAGTGTCTCTTAATTCTAGAACAACGTTGAGGCTCGCAGCTCAGATATATGTCGAGAACATTATCCTCATTCGCAGCCATGTTTTCTTATATGTATGGATGTACACGTGTATTGCCTCATAGGCCTATGGCGCCAGTGTCCTGACGCATGAGTCTTAAAGTTTTGGTCTCGTCCGGTGAGAATTTTGGCGATGTGTTAGCTCAGATGTGGAGGTGGTGAATGTCTTTTCATTCTCGAACAACGTTGAGGTTTGCAGCTCAGATATATGTTGAGAACATTATCCTCATTCGCAGCCATGTTTTCTGATGTGTATGTATGTACACGTGTATTGCCACATAGGCCTATGCCGCCAGTATCCTGACGCATGAGTCTCTCAGTTTGTTTGTTTTTCCAGTGAACAATTTGGCAATATTTTGCCTCGGATGTCGAGCTGGTGAGTGTCTCTTCATTCTCGAACAACGTTGAGGCTCGCAGCTCAGATATATGTCGAGACAATTGTCCTCATTCGCAGCCATGTTTTCTTATGTGTATGGATGTACACGTGTATTGCCTCATATGCATATGCCGCCCGTGTCCTGACGTATGAGTCTCACAGTTTGGGGTTTTTTCAGTGAGAAATTTGGCAATAGTTTGGCTCAGATGTCGAGTAGGCGAGGGTCTCTTCATTCTCGAACAACGTTGAGCTTCGCAGCTCAGATATAAGTTCATAACATTATCCTCATTCGCAGCCATGTTTTCTTATGTTTATGCGTGTACACGTGTATTGCCGCATAGGCCTATGCCGCCAGTGTCCTGACGCATGAGTCTCAAAGTTTTGGTTTCTTCCGGTAAAATTTTGGCGATATGTTAGCTCAGATGTGGAGGTGGTGAATGTCTTTTCATTTTCGAACAACGTTGAGGTTCGCAGCTCAGATATATGTTGAGAACATTATCCTCATTCGCAGCCATGTTTTCTGATGTGTATGTATGTACACGTGTATTGCCACATAGGCCTATGCCGCCAGTATCCTGACGCATGAGTCTCTCAGTTTGTTTGTTTTTCCAGTGAAAAATTTGGCAATATTTTGGCTCGGATGTCGAGCTGGTGAGTGTCTCTTAATTCTAGAACAACGTTGAGGCTCGCAGCTCAGATATATGTCGAGAACATTATCCTCATTCGCAGCCATGTTTTCTGATGTGTATGTATGTACGCGTGTATTGCCTCATAGGCCTATGCCGCCAGTATCCTGACGCATAAGTCTCTCAGTTTGTTTTTCCCCAGTGAGAAATTTCGCAATATATTGCCTCGGATGTCGAGCTGGTGAGTGTCTCTTCATTCTCGAACAACGTTGAGGCTCGCAGCTCAGATATAAGTTCATAACATTATCCTCATTCGCAGCCATGTTTTCTTATGTTTATGCGTGTACACGTGTATTGCCGCATAGGCCTATGCCGCCAGTGTCCTGACGCATGAGTCTCAAAGTTTTGGTTTCTTCCGGTGAAATTTTGGCGATATGTTAGCTCAGATGTGGAGGTGGTGAATGTCTTTTCATTCTCGAACAACGTTGAGGTTCGCAGCTCAGATATATGTTGAGAACATTATCCTCATTCGCAGCCATGTTTTCTGATGTGTATGTATGTACACGTGTATTGCCACATAGGCCTATGCCGCCAGTATCCTGACGCATGAGTCTCTCAGTTTGTTTGTTTTTCCAGTGACAAATTTGGCAATATTTTGGCTCGGATGTCGAGCTGGTGAGTGTCTCTTAATTCTAGAACAACGTTGAGGCTCGCAGCTCAGATATATGTCGAGAAAATTGTCCTCATTCGCAGCCATGTTTTCTTATATGTATGGATGTACACGTGTATTGCCTCATAGGCCTATGGCGCCAGTGTCCTGACGCATGAGTCTTAAAGTTTTGGTCTCTTCCGGTGAGAATTTTGGCGATGTGTTAGCTCAGATGTGGAGGTGGTGAATGTCTTTTCATTCTCGAACAACGTTGAGGTTTGCAGCTCAGATATATGTTGAGAACATTATCCTCATTCGCAGCCATGTTTTCTGATGTGTATGTATGTACACGTGTATTGCCACATAGGCCTATGCCGCCAGTATCCTGACGCATGAGTCTCTCAGTTTGTTTGTTTTTCCAGTGAACAATTTGGCAATATTTTGCCTCGGATGTCGAGCTGGTGAGTGTCTCTTCATTCTCGAACAACGTTGAGGCTCGCAGCTCAGATATATGTCGAGACAATTGTCCTCATTCGCAGCCATGTTTTCTTATGTGTATGGATGTACACGTGTATTGCCTCATATGCATATGCCGCCCGTGTCCTGACGTATGAGTCTCACAGTTTGGGGTTTTTTTCAGTGAAAAATTTGGCAATAGTTTGGCTCAGATGTCGAGTAGGCGAGGGTCTCTTCATTCTCGAACAACGTTGAGCTTCGCAGCTCAGATATAAGTTCATAACATTATCCTCATTCGCAGCCATGTTTTCTTATGTTTATGCGTGTACACGTGTATTGCCGCATAGGCCTATGCCGCCAGTGTCCTGACGCATGAGTCTCAAAGTTTTGGTTTCTTCCGGTAAAATTTTGGCGATATGTTAGCTCAGATGTGGAGGTGGTGAATGTCTTTTCATTTTCGAACAACGTTGAGGTTCGCAGCTCAGATATATGTTGAGAACATTATCCTCATTCGCAGCCATGTTTTCTTATGTGTATGGATGTACACGTGTATTGCCTCATAGGCCTATGCCGCCAGTGTCCTAACGCATGAGTCTCACAGTTTGGGTTTGTTTTCAGTGAGAAATTTTGGAATATTTTGGCTCGGATGTCGAGCTGGTGAGTGTCTCTTAATTCTCGAACATCGTTGAGGCTCGCAGCTCAGATAAATGTCGAGAAAATTGTCCTCATTCGCAGCCATGTTTTCTTATGTGTATGGATGTACACGTGTATTGCCTCATATGCATATGCCGCCCGTGTCCTGACGTATGAGTCTCTCAGTTTGGGGTTTTTTTCAGTGAGAAATTTGGCAATAGTTTGGCTCAGATGTCGAGCAGGCGAGGGTCTCTTCATTCTCGAACAACGTTGAGGTTCGCAGCTCAGATATAAGTTCATAACATTATCCTCATTCGCAGCCATGTTTTCTTATGTTTATGCGTGTACACGTGTATTGCCGCATAGGCCTATGCCGCCAGTGTCCTGACGCATGAGTCTCAAAGTTTTGGTTTCTTCCGGTGAAATTTTGGCGATATGTTAGCTCAGATGTGGAGGTGGTGAATGTCTTTTCATTTTCGAACAACGTTGAGGTTCGCAGCTCAGATATATGTTGAGAACATTATCCTCATTCGCAGCCATGTTTTCTTATGTGTATGGATGTACACGTGTATTGCCTCATAGGCCTATGCCGCCAGTGTCCTAACGCATGAGTCTCACAGTTTGGGTTTGTTTTCAGTGAGAAATTTTGGAATATTTTGGCTCGGATGTCGAGCTGGTGAGTGTCTCTTAATTCTCGAACAACGTTGAGGCTCGCAGCTCAGATATATGTCGAGAAAATTGTCCTCATTCGCAGCCATGTTTTCTTATGTTTATGCGTGTACACGTGTATTGCCGCATAGGCTTATGTCGCCAGTGTCCTGAAGCATGAGTCTCACAGTTTAGTTTTTTTCCAGTGAGAAATATGGCAATATTTTGGCTCGGATGTCGAGCTGGTGAGTGTCTCTTCATTCGCGAACAACGTTGAGGCTCGCAGCTCAGATATATGTCGAGAAAATTGTCCTCATTCGCAGCCATGTTTTCTTATGTGTATTTATGTACACGTGTATTGACTCATAGGCCTATGCCGCTCGTGTCCTGACGTATGAGTCTCACAGTTTCGGTTTTTTCCAGTGGGAAATTTGGTAATATTTTGGCTCAGATGTCGAGCAGGCGAGTGTCTCTTCATTTTCGAACAACGTTGAGGTTCGCATCTCAGATATATGTTGAGAACATTATCCTCATTCGCAGCCATGTTTTCTGATGTGTATGTATGTACACGTGTATTGCCACATAGGCCTATGCCGCCAGTATCCTGACGCATGAGTCTCTCAGTTTGTTTGTTTTTCCAGTGAAAAATTTGGCAATATTTTGGCTCGGATGTCGAGCTGGTGAGTGTCTCTTAATTCTCGAACAACCTTGAGGCTCGCATCTCAGATATAAGTTCATATAATTATCCTCATTCGCAGCCATGTTTTCTTATGTGTATGGATGTACATCTGTATTGCCTCATAGGCCTATGCCGCCAGTGTCCTAACGCATGAGTCTCACAGTTTGGGTTTTTTTTCAGTGATAAATCTGGCCATATTTTGGCTCGGATGTCGAGCTGGTGAGTGTCTCTTAATTCTCGAACAACGTTGAGGCTCGCAGCTCAGATATATGTCGAAAAAATTTTCTTCATTCGCAGCCATGTTTTCTTATGTGTATGGATGTAAACGTGTATTGCCTCATAGGCCTATGCCGCCAGTGTCCTAACGCATGAGTCTCACAGTTTTTGTTTTTTTTTCAGTGATAAATCTGGCCATATTTTGGCTCGGATGTCGAGCTGGTGAGTGTCTCTTCATTCTCGAACAACGTTGAGGCTCGCAGCTCAGATATATGTCGAGAAAATTGTCCTCATTCGCAGCCATGTTTTCTTATGTGTATGTATGTACACGTGTATTGCCTCATAGGCCTATGCCGCCAGTGTCCTGACGCATGAGTTTCAAAGTTTTGGTCTCTTCCGGTGAGAATTTTGGCGATTTGTTAGCTCAGATGTGGAGGTGGTGAATGTCTTTTCATTCTCGAACAACGTTGAGGTTCGCAGCTCAGATATATGTTGAGAACATTATCCTCATTCGCAGCCATGTTTTCTGATGTGTATGTATGTACACGTGTATTGCCACATAGGCCTATGCCGCCAGTATCCTGACGCATGAATCTCTCAGTTTGTTTGTTTTTCCAGTGAAAAATTTGGCAATATTTTGGCTCGGATGTCGAGCTGGTGAGTGTCTCTTAATTCTCGAACAACGTTGAGGCTCGCAGATCAGATATAAGTTCATAACATTATCCTCATTCGCAGCCATGTTTTCTTATGTTTATGCGTGTACACGTGTATTGCCGCATAGGCCTATGCCGCCAGTGTCCTGACGCATGAGTCTCAAAGTTTTGGTTTCTTCCGGTGAAATTTTGGCGATATGTTAGCTCAGATGTGGAGGTGGTGAATGTCTTTTCATTTTCGAACAACGTTGAGGTTCGCAGCTCAGATATATGTTGAGAACATTATCCTCATTCGCAGCCATGTTTTCTTATGTGTATGGATGTACACGTGTATTGCCTCATAGGCCTATGCCGCCAGTGTCCTAACGCATGAGTCTCACAGTTTGGGTTTGTTTTCAGTGAGAAATTTTGGAATATTTTGGCTCGGATGTCGAGCTGGTGAGTGTCTCTTTATTCTCGAACAACGTTGAGGCTCGCAGCTCAGATAAATGTCGAGAAAATTGTCCTCATTCGCAGCCATGTTTTCTTATGTGTATGGATGTACACGTGTATTGCCTCATATGCATATGCCGCCCGTGTCCTGACGTATGAGTCTCACAGTTTGGGGTTTTTTTCAGTGAGAAATTTGGCAATAGTTTGGCTCAGATGTTGAGCAGGCGAGGGTCTCTTCATTCTCGAACAACGTTGAGGTTCGCAGCTCAGATATAAGTTCATAACATTATCCTCATTCGCAGCCATGTTTTCTTATGTTTATGCGTGCACACGTGTATTGCCGCATAGGCCTATGCCGCCAGTGTCCTGACGCATGAGTCTCAAAGTTTTGGTTTCTTCCGGTGAAATTTTGGCGATATGTTAGCTCAGATGTGGAGGTGGTGAATGTCTTTTCATTCTCGAACAACGTTGAGGTTCGCAGCTCAGATATATGTTGAGAACATTATCCTCATTCGCAGCCATGTTTTCTGATGTGTATGTATGTACACGTGTATTGCCACATAGGCCTATGCCGCCAGTATCCTGACGCATGAGTCTCTCAGTTTGTTTGTTTTTCCAGTGAAAAATTTGGCAATATTTTGGCTCGGATGTCGAGCTGGTGAGTGTCTCTTAATTCTCGAACAACCTTGAGGCTCGCATCTCAGATATAAGTTCATAAAATTATCCTCATTCGCAGCCATGTTTTCTTATGTTTATGCGTGTACACGTGTATTGCCGCATAGGCTTATGTCGCCAGTGTCCTGAAGCATGAGTCTCACAGTTTAGTTTTTTTCCAGTGAGAAATATGGCAATATTTTGGCTCGGATGTCGAGCTGGTGAGTGTCTCTTCATTCGCGAACAACGTTGAGGCTCGCAGCTCAGATATATGTCGAGAAAATTGTCCTCATTTGCAGCCATGTTTTCTTATGTGTATTTATGTACACGTGTATTGACTCATAGGCCTATGCCGCTCGTGTCCTGACGTATGAGTCTCACAGTTTCGGTTTTTTCCAGTGGGAAATTTGGTAATATTTTGGCTCAGATGTCGAGCAGGCGAGTGTCTCTTCATTTTCGAACAACGTTGAGGTTCGCATCTCAGATATATGTTGAGAACATTATCCTCATTCGCAGCCATGTTTTCTGATGTGTATGTATGTACACGTGTATTGCCACATAGGCCTATGCCGCCAGTATCCTGACGCATGAGTCTCTCAGTTTGTTTGTTTTTCCAGTGAAAAATTTGGCAATATTTTGGCTCGGATGTCGAGCTGGTGAGTGTCTCTTAATTCTCGAACAACCTTGAGGCTCGCATCTCAGATATAAGTTCATATAATTATCCTCATTCGCAGCCATGTTTTCTTATGTGTATGGATGTACATCTGTATCGCCTCATAGGCCTATGCCGCCAGTGTCCTAACGCATGAGTCTCACAGTTTGGTTTTTTTTTCAGTGATAAATCTGGCCATATTTTGGCTCGGATGTCGAGCTGGTGAGTGTCTCTTAATTCTCGAACAACGTTGAGGCTCGCAGCTCAGATATATGTCGAGAAAATTTTCTTCATTCGCAGCCATGTTTTCTTATGTGTATGGATGTACACGTGTATTGCCTCATAGGCCTATGCCGCCAGTGTCTTGACGCATGAGTCTCTCAGTTTGGGTTTGTACCAGTCTGAAATTTGGCAATATTTTGGCTCAGATGTCGAGCTGGTGAGTGTCTCTTCATTCTCGAACAACGTTGAGGTTCGCATCTCAGATATAAGTTCATAAAATTACCCTCATTCGCAGCCATGTTTTCTTATGTGTATGGATGTAAACGTGTATTGCCTCATAGGCCTATGCCGCCAGTGTCCTAACGCATGAGTCTCACAGTTTTTTTTTTTTTCAGTGATAAATCTGGCCATATTTTGGCTCGGATGTCGAGCTGGTGAGTGTCTCTTCATTCTCGAACAACGTTGAGGCTCGCAGCTCAGATATATGTCGAGAAAATTGTCCTCATTCGCAGCCATGTTTTCTTATGTGTATGTATGTACACGTGTATTGCCTCATAGGCCTATGCCGCCAGTGTCCTGACGCATGAGTTTCAAAGTTTTGGTCTCTTCCGGTGAGAATTTTGGCGATTTGTTAGCTCAGATGTGGAGGTGGTGAATGTCTTTTCATTCTCGAACAACGTTGAGGTTCGCAGCTCAGATATATGTTGAGAACATTATCCTCATTCGCAGCCATGTTTTCTGATGTGTATTTATGTACACGTGTATTGCCACATAGGCCTATGCCGCCAGTATCCTGACGCATGAATCTCTCAGTTTGTTTGTTTTTCCAGTGAAAAATTTGGCAATATTTTGGCTCGGATGTCGAGCTGGTGAGTGTCTCTTAATTCTCGAACAACGTTGAGGCTCGCAGATCAGATATAAGTTCATAACATTATCCTCATTCGCAGCCATGTTTTCTTATGTTTATGCGTGTACACGTGTATTGCCGCTTAGGCCTATGCCGCCAGTGTCCTGACGCATGAGTCTCAAAGTTTTGGTTTCTTCCGGTGAAATTTTGGCGATATGTTAGCTCAGATGTGGAGGTGGTGAATGTCTCTTAATTCTCGAACAACGTTGAGGCTCGCAGCTCAGATATATGTCGAGAAAATTGTCCTCATTCGCAGCCATGTTTTCTTATGTGTATGGATGTACACGTGTATTGCCTCATATGCATATGCCGCCCGTGTCCTGACGTATGAGTCTCACAGTTTGGGGTTTTTTTCAGTGAGAAATTTGGCAATAGTTTGGCTCAGATGTCGAGCAGGCGAGGGTCTCTTCATTCTCGAACAACGTTGAGGTTCGCAGCTCAGATATAAGTTCATAACATTATCCTCATTCGCAGCCATGTTTTCTTATGTTTATGCGTGTACACGTGTATTGCCGCATAGGCCTATGCCGCCAGTGTCCTGACGCATGAGTCTCAAAGTTTTGGTTTCTTCCGGTGAAATTTTGGCGATATGTTAGCTCAGATGTGGAGGTGGTGAATGTCTTTTCATTTTCGAACAACCTTGAGGCTCGCTGCTCAGATATATGTCGAGAAAATTGTCCTCATTCGCAGCCATGTTTTATTATGTGTATGTATGTACACGTGTATTGCCTCATAGGCCTATGCCGCCAGTGTCCTGACGCATGAGTCTCTCAGTTTGGGTTGTTTCCAGTGAGAAATTTGGCAATGTTTTGGCTCGGATGTCGAGCTGGTGAGTGTCTCTTCATTCTCGAACAACGTTGAGGTTCGCATCTCAGATATCAGTTAATAAAATTATCCTCATTCGCAGCCATGTTTTCTTATGTTGATGCGTGTACACGTGTATTGCCGCATATGCTTATGTCGCCAGTGTCCTGAAGCATGAGTCTCACAGTTTAGTTTTTTTCCAGTGAGAAATATGGCAATATTTTGGCTCGGATGTCGAGCTGGTGAGTGTCTCTTCATTCGCGAACAACGTTGAGGCTCGCAGCTCAGATATATGTCGAGAAAATTTTCTTCATTCGCAGCCATGTTTTCTTATGTGTATTGATGTACACGTGTATTGCCTCTTAGGCCTATGCCGCCAGTGTCTTGACGCATGAGTCTCTCAGTTTGGGTTTGTACCAGTCTGAAATTTGGCAATATTTTGGCTCAGATGTCGAGCTGGTGA
The DNA here is from genome assembly GCA_037893245.1 of Crossaster papposus. Lineage (NCBI taxonomy): Eukaryota > Metazoa > Echinodermata > Asteroidea > Velatida > Solasteridae > Crossaster > Crossaster papposus. The sequence continues at coordinate 463,752 of JBAIAA010000149.1, forward strand.
GTGTCTCTTCATTCTCAAACAACGTTGAGGTTCGCATCTCAGATATAAGTTCATAAAATTATCCTCATTCGCAGCCATGTTTTCTTATGTGTATGGATGTAAACGTGTATTGCCTCATAGGCCTATGCCGCCAGTGTCCTAACGCATGAGTCTCACAGTTTTTGTTTTTTTTCAGTGATAAATCTGGCCATATTTTGGCTCGGATGTCGAGCTGGTGAGTGTCTCTTAATTCTCGAACAACGTTGAGGCTCGCAGCTCAGATATATGTCGAGAAAAGTGTCCTCATTCGCAGCCATGTTTTCTTATATGTATGGATGTACACGTGTATTGCCTCATAGGCCTATGCCGCCAGTGTCCTGACGCATGAGTCTCAAAGTTTTGGTCTCTTCCGGTGAGAATTTTGGCGATTTGTTAGCTCAGATGTGGAGGTGGTGAATGTCTTTTCATTCTCGAACAACGTTGAGGTTCGCAGCTCAGATATATGTTGAGAACATTATCCTCATTCGCAGCCATGTTTTCTGATGTGTATGTATGTACACGTGTATTGCCACATAGGCCTATGCCGCCAGTATCCTGACGCATGAGTCTCTCAGTTTGTTTGTTTTTCCAGTGAAAAATTTGGCAATATTTTGGCTCGGATGTCGAGCTGGTGAGTGTCTCTAAATTCTCGAACAACCTTGAGGCTCGCTGCTCAGATATATGTCGAGAAAATTGTCCTCATTCGCAGCCATGTTTTATTATGTGTATGTATGTACACGTGTATTGCCTCATAGGCCTATGCCGCCAGTGTCCTGACGCATGAGTCTCAAAGTTTTGGTCTCTTCCGGTGAGAATTTTGGCGATGTGTTAGCTCAGATGTGGAGGTGGTGAATGTCTTTTCATCCTCGAACAACGTTGAGGTTCGCAGCTCAGATATATGTTGAGAACATTATCCTCATTCGCAGCCATGTTTTCTGATGTGTATGTATGTACACGTGTATTGCCACATAGGCCTATGCCGCCAGTATCCTGACGCATGAATCTCTCAGTTTGTTTGTTTTTCCAGTGAAAAATTTGGCAATATTTTGGCTCGGATGTCGAGCTGGTGAGTGTCTCTTAATTCTCGAACAACGTTGAGGCTCGCAGATCTGATATATGTCGAGAAAATTGTCCTCATTCGCAGCCATGTTTTATTATGTGTATGTATGTACACGTGTATTGCCTCATAGGCCTATGCCGCCAGTGTCCTGACGCATGAGTCTCTCAGTTTGGTTTTTTTCCAGTGAGAAATTTGGCAATGTTTTGGCTCGGATGTCGAGCTGGTGAGTGTCTCTTCATTCTCGAACAACGTTGAGGTTCGCATCTCAGATATAAGTTCATAAAATTATCCTCATTCGCAGCCATGTTTTCTTATGTTTATGCGTGTACACGTGTATTGCCGCATATGCTTATGTCGCCAGTGTCCTGAAGCATGAGTCTCACAGTTTAGTTTTTTTCCAGTGAAAAATATGGCAATATTTTGGCTCGGATGTCGAGCTGGTGAGTGTCTCTTCATTCGCGAACAACGTTGAGGCTCGCAGCTCAGATATATGTCGAGAAAATTGTCCTCATTCGCAGCCATGTTTTCTTATGTGTATTTATGTACACGTGTATTGCCTCATAGGCCTATGCCGCTCGTGTCCTGACGTATGAGTCTCACAGTTTCGGTTTTTTCCAGTGGGAAATTTGGAAATATTTTGGCTCAGATGTCGAGCAGGCGAGTGTCTCTTCATTTTCGAACAACGTTGAGGTTCGCATCTCAGATATAAGTTCATATAATTATCCTCATTCGCAGCCATGTTTTCTTATGTGTATGGATGTACATCTGTATTGTCTCATAGGCCTATGCCGCCAGTGTCCTAACGCATGAGTCTCACAGTTTGGGTTTTTTTCAGTGAGAAATCTGGCAATATTTTGGCTCGGATGTCGAGCTGGTGAGTGTCTCTTCATTCTCGAACAACGTTGAGGGTCGCAGCTCAGATATATGTCGAGAAAATTGTCCTCATTCGCAGCCATGTTTTATTATGTGTATGTATGTACACGTGTATTGCCTCATAGGCCTATGCCGCCAGTGTCCTGACGCATGAGTCTCAAAGTTTTGGTCTCTTCCGGTGAGAATTTTGGCGATGTGTTAGCTCAGATGTGGAGGTGGTGAATGTCTTTTCATTCTCGAACAACGTTGAGGTTCGCAGCTCAGATATATGTCGAGAACATTATCCTCATTCGCAGCCATGTTTTCTGATGTGTATGTATGTACACGTGTATTGCCACATAGGCCTATGCCGCCAGTATCCTGACGCATGAGTCTCTCAGTTTGGGTTTTTTCCAGTGAGAAATTTGGCAATATCTTGGCTCAGATGTCGAGCTGGTGAGTGTCTCTTCATTCTCGAACAACGTTGAGGTTCGCAGCTCAGATATATGTCGAGAACATTATCCTCATTCGCAGCCATGTTTTCTGATGTGTATGTATGTACACGTGTATTGCCACATAGGCCTATGCCGCCAGTATCCTGACGCATGAGTCTCTCAGTTTGGGTTTTTTCCAGTGAGAAATTTGGCAATATTTTGGCTCAGATGTCGAACTGGCGAGTGTCTCTTCATTCTCGAACAACGTTGAGGTTCGCATCTCAGATATAAGTTCATAAAATTATCCTCATTCGCAGCCATGTTTTCTGATGTGTATGTATGTACACGTGTATTACCGCATAGGCTTATGTCGCCAGTGTCCAGAAACATGAGTTTCACAGTTTGGTTTTTTTTCCAGTGAGAAATTTGGCAATATTTTGGCTCGGATGTCGAGCTGGTGAGTGTCTCTTCATTCTCGAACAAAGTTGAGGCTCGCAGCTCAGATATATGTCGACCAAAATATCCTCATTCGCAGCCATGTTTTCTGATGTGTTTGTATGTACACGTGTAGTGCCACATAGGCATATTCCGCCGGTGTCCTGACGCATGAGTCTCTCAGTTTAGGTTTGTTCCAGTGGGAAATTTGGCAATATTGTGGCTCAGATGTCGAGCTGGTGAGTGTCTCTTCATTCTCGAACAACGTTGAGGTTCGCAGCTCAGATATATGTCGAGAACATTATCCTCATTCGCAGCCATGTGTTCTGATGTGTATGTATGTACACGTGTATTGCCACATAGGCCTATGCCGCCAGTATCCTGACGCATGAGTCTCTCAGTTTGGTTTTTTTCCAGTGAGAAATTTGGTAATATTTTGGCTGGGATGTCGAGCTGGTGAGTGTCTATTCATTCTCGAACAACGTTGAGGCTCGCAGCACAGATGTATGTCGAGAAAATTATCCTCATTCGCAGCCATGTGTTCTGATATGTATGTATGTACACATGTATTGCCTCATAGGCCTATGCCGCCCGTGTCCTGACGTATGAGTCTCACAGTTTGGGTTTTTTCCAGTGAGAAATTTGGCAATATTTTGGCTCAGATGTCGAGCTGGTGAGTGTCTCTTCATTCTCGAACAACGTTGAGGTTCGCAGCTCAGATATATGTCGAGAACATTATACTCATTCGCAGCCATGTGTTCTGATGTGTATGTATGTACACGTGTATTGCCACATAGGCCTATGCCGCCAGTATCCTGACGCATGAGTCTCTCAGTTTGGTTTTTTTCCAGTGAGAAATTTGGTAATATTTTGGCTGGGATGTCGAGCTGGTGAGTGTCTATTCATTCTCGAACAACGTTGAGGCTCGCAGCACAGATATATGTCGAGAAAATTATCCTCATTCGCAGCCATGTTTTCTTATGTGTATGTATGTACACGTGTATTGCCACATAGGCATATGCCGCCAGTGTCCTGACGCATGAGTCTCTCATTTTTTTTTTTCCAGTGAGAAATTTTTCAATATTTTGGCTCAGATGTCGAGCTGGTGAGTGTCTCTTCATTCTCCAACAACGTTGAGGTTCGCAGCTCAGATATAAGTCGAGAAAATTATCCTCATTCGCAGCCATGTGTTCTGATATGTATGTATGTACACGTGTATTGCCTCATAGGCCTATGCCGCCAGTGTCCTGACGCATGAGTCTCAAAGTTTTGGTCTCTTCCGGTGAGAAATTTGGTAATATTTTGGCTGGGATGTCGAGCTGGTGAGTGTCTATTCATTCTCGAACAACGTTGAGGTTCGCAGATCAGATATATGTCGAGAACATTATCTTCATTCGCAGCCATGTTTTCTGATGTGTATGTATGTACACGTGTATTGCCACATAGGCCTATGCCGCCAGTATCCTGACGCATGAGTCTCTCAGTTTGGGTTTTTTCCAGTGAGAAATTTGGCAATATCTTGGCTCAGATGTCGAGCTGGTGAGTGTCTCTTCATTCTCTAACAACGTTGAGGTTCGCAGCTCAGATATATGTCGAGAACATTATCCTCATTCGCAGCCATGTTTTCTGAGGTGTATGTATGTACACGTGTATTGCCACATAGGCCTATGCCGCCAGTATCCTGACGCATGAGTCTCTCAGTTTGGTTTTTTTCCAGTGAAAAATTTGGTAATATTTTGGCTCGGATGTCGAGCTGGTGAGTGTCTATTCATTCTCGGACAACGTTGAGTCTCGCAGCTCAGATATATGTCGAGAAAATTGTCCTCGTTCGCAGCCATGTTTTCTTATGTGTATGGATGTACACGTGTATTGCCTCAGAGGCCTATGCCGCCAGTGTCCTGACGCATGAGTCTCAAAGTTTGTTTTTTCCAGTGAAAAATTTGGAAATATTTTGGCTCAGATGTCGAGCTGGCGAGTGTCTCTTCATTCTCGAACAACGTTGAGGTTCGCAGCTCAGATATAATTTCATAAAATTATCCTCTTTTGCAGCCATGTTTTCTTATGTTTATGCGTGTACACGTGTATTGCCGCATATGCCTATGCCACCAGTGTCCTGACGCATGAGTCTCAAAGTTTTGGTCTCTTCCGGTGAGAATTTTGGCGATTTGTTAGCTCAGATGTGGAGGTGGTGAATGTCTCTTCATTTTCGAACAACGTTGAAGCTCGCAGCTCAGATATATGTTGAGAACATTATCCTCATTCGCAGCCATGTTTTCTGATGTGTATGTATGTACATGTGTATTGCCACATAGGCCTATGCCGCCAGTATCCTGACGCATGAGTCTCACAGTTTGGGTTTTTTTCAGTGAGAAATTTGGCAATATTTTGGCTCAGATGTCGAGCTGGCGAGTGTCTCTTCATTCTCGAACAACGTTGAGGTTCGCATCTCAGATATAAGTTCATAAAATTATCCTCATTCGCAGCCATGTTTTCTTATGTTTATGCGTGTACACGTGTATTACCGCATAGGCTTATGTCGCCAGTGTCCAGAAGCATGAGTCTCACACTTTGTTTTTTTTTCCAGTGAGAAATTTGGCAATATTTTGGCTCGGATGTCGAGCTGGTGAGTGTCTCTTCATTCTTGAACAAGGTTGAGGCTCGCACCTCAGATATATGTCGACAAAAATATCCTCATTCGCAGCCATGTTTTCTGATGTGTTTGTATGTACACGTGTAGTGCCACATAGGCATATGCCGCCAGTGTCCTGACGCATGAGTCTCTCAGTTTAGGTTTGTTTCAGTGAGAAATTTGGCAATATTGTGGCTCAGATGTCGAGCTGGTGAGTGTCTCTTCATTCTCGAACAACGTTGAGGTTCGCAGCTCAGATATATGTCGAGAACATTATCCTCATTCGCAGCCATGTGTTCTGATGTGTATGTATGTACACGTATATTGCCTCATAGGCCTATGCCGGCAGTGTCCTGACGCATGAGTCTCAAAGTTTTGGTCTCTTCCGGTGAGAATTTTGGCGATGTGTTAGCTCAGATGTGGCGGTGGTGAATGTCTCTTCATTCTCTAACAACGTTGAGGTTCGCAGCTCAGATATATGTCGAGAACATTATCCTCATTCGCAGCCATGTTTTCTGAGGTGTATGTATGTACACGTGTATTGCCACATAGGCCTATGCCGCCAGTATCCTGACGCATGAGTCTCTCAGTTTGGTTTTTTTCCAGTGAAAAATTTGGTAATATTTTGGCTCGGATGTCGAGCTGGTGAGTGTCTATCCATTCTCGGACAACGTTGAGTCTCGCAGCTGAGATATATGTCGAGAAAATTGTCCTCGTTCGCAGCCATGTTTTCTTATGTGTATGGATGTACACGTGTATTGCCTCAGAGGCCTATGCCGCCAGTGTCCTGACGCATGAGTCTCACAGTTTGTTTTTTCCAGTGAAAAAGTTGGAAATATTTTGGCTCAGATGTCGAGCTGGCGAGTGTCTCTTCATTCTCGAACAACGTTGAGGTTCGCAGCTCAGATATAATTTCATAAAATTATCCTCTTTTGCAGCCATGTTTTCTTATGTTTATGCGTGTACACGTGTATTGCCGCATATGCCTATGCCACCAGTGTCCTGACGCATGAGTCTCAAAGTTTTGGTCTCTTCCGGTGAGAATTTTGGCGATTTGTTAGCTCAGATGTGGAGGTGGTGAATGTCTCTTCATTTTCGAACAACGTTGAAGCTCGCAGCTCAGATATATGTTGAGAACATTATCCTCATTCGCAGCCATGTTTTCTGATGTGTATGTATGTACATGTGTATTGCCACATAGGCCTATGCCGCCAGTATCCTGACGCATGATTCTCACAGTTTGGGTTTTTTTCAGTGAGAAATTTGGCAATATTTTGGCTCAGATGTCGAGCTGGCGAGTGTCTCTTCATTCTCGAACAACGTTGAGGTTCGCATCTCAGATATAAGTTCATAAAATTATCCTCATTCGCAGCCATGTTTTCTTATGTTTATGCGTGTACACGTGTATTACCGCATAGGCTTATGTCGCCAGTGTCCAGAAGCATGAGTCTCACACTTTGTTTTTTTTTCCAGTGAGAAATTTGGCAATATTTTGGCTCGGATGTCGAGCTGGTGAGTGTCTCTTCATTCTTGAACAAGGTTGAGGCTCGCACCTCAGATATATGTCGACAAAAATATCCTCATTCGCAGCCATGTTTTCTGATGTGTTTGTATGTACACGTGTAGTGCCACATAGGCATATGCCGCCAGTGTCCTGACGCATGAGTCTCTCAGTTTAGGTTTGTTTCAGTGAGAAATTTGGCAATATTGTGGCTCAGATGTCGAGCTGGTGAGTGTCTCTTCATTCTCGAACAACGTTGAGGTTCGCAGCTCAGATATATGTCGAGAACATTATCCTCATTCGCAGCCATGTGTTCTGATGTGTATGTATGTACACGTGTATTGCCACATAGGCCTATGCCGCCAGTATCCTGACGCATGAGTCTCTCAGTTTGGTTTTTTTCCAGTGAGAAATTTGGTAATATTTTGGCTGGGATGTCGAGCTGGTGAGTGTCTATTCATTCTCGAACAACGTTGAGGCTCGCAGCACAGATGTATGTCGAGAAAATTATCCTCATTCGCAGCCATGTGTTCTGATATGTATGTATGTACACATGTATTGCCTCATAGGCCTATGCCGCCCGTGTCCTGACGTATGAGTCTCACAGTTTGGGTTTTTTCCAGTGAGAAATTTGGCAATATTTTGGCTCAGATGTCGAGCTGGTGAGTGTCTCTTCATTCTCGAACAACGTTGAGGTTCGCAGCTCAGATATATGTCGAGAACATTATACTCATTCGCAGCCATGTGTTCTGATGTGTATGTATGTACACGTGTATTGCCACATAGGCCTATGCCGCCAGTATCCTGACGCATGAGTCTCTCAGTTTGGTTTTTTTCCAGTGAGAAATTTGGTAATATTTTGGCTGGGATGTCGAGCTGGTGAGTGTCTATTCATTCTCGAACAACGTTGAGGCTCGCAGCACAGATATATGTCGAGAAAATTATCCTCATTCGCAGCCATGTTTTCTTATGTGTATGTATGTACACGTGTATTGCCACATAGGCATATGCCGCCAGTGTCCTGACGCATGAGTCTCTCATTTTTTTTTTTCCAGTGAGAAATTTTTCAATATTTTGGCTCAGATGTCGAGCTGGTGAGTGTCTCTTCATTCTCCAACAACGTTGAGGTTCGCAGCTCAGATATAAGTCGAGAAAATTATCCTCATTCGCAGCCATGTGTTCTGATATGTATGTATGTACACGTGTATTGCCTCATAGGCCTATGCCGCCAGTGTCCTGACGCATGAGTCTCAAAGTTTTGGTCTCTTCCGGTGAGAAATTTGGTAATATTTTGGCTGGGATGTCGAGCTGGTGAGTGTCTATTCATTCTCGAACAACGTTGAGGTTCGCAGATCAGATATATGTCGAGAACATTATCTTCATTCGCAGCCATGTTTTCTGATGTGTATGTATGTACACGTGTATTGCCACATAGGCCTATGCCGCCAGTATCCTGACGCATGAGTCTCTCAGTTTGGGTTTTTTCCAGTGAGAAATTTGGCAATATCTTGGCTCAGATGTCGAGCTGGTGAGTGTCTCTTCATTCTCTAACAACGTTGAGGTTCGCAGCTCAGATATATGTCGAGAACATTATCCTCATTCGCAGCCATGTTTTCTGAGGTGTATGTATGTACACGTGTATTGCCACATAGGCCTATGCCGCCAGTATCCTGACGCATGAGTCTCTCAGTTTGGTTTTTTTCCAGTGAAAAATTTGGTAATATTTTGGCTCGGATGTCGAGCTGGTGAGTGTCTATTCATTCTCGGACAACGTTGAGTCTCGCAGCTCAGATATATGTCGAGAAAATTGTCCTCGTTCGCAGCCATGTTTTCTTATGTGTATGGATGTACACGTGTATTGCCTCAGAGGCCTATGCCGCCAGTGTCCTGACGCATGAGTCTCAAAGTTTGTTTTTTCCAGTGAAAAATTTGGAAATATTTTGGCTCAGATGTCGAGCTGGCGAGTGTCTCTTCATTCTCGAACAACGTTGAGGTTCGCAGCTCAGATATAATTTCATAAAATTATCCTCTTTTGCAGCCATGTTTTCTTATGTTTATGCGTGTACACGTGTATTGCCGCATATGCCTATGCCACCAGTGTCCTGACGCATGAGTCTCAAAGTTTTGGTCTCTTCCGGTGAGAATTTTGGCGATTTGTTAGCTCAGATGTGGAGGTGGTGAATGTCTCTTCATTTTCGAACAACGTTGAAGCTCGCAGCTCAGATATATGTTGAGAACATTATCCTCATTCGCAGCCATGTTTTCTGATGTGTATGTATGTACATGTGTATTGCCACATAGGCCTATGCCGCCAGTATCCTGACGCATGAGTCTCACAGTTTGGGTTTTTTTCAGTGAGAAATTTGGCAATATTTTGGCTCAGATGTCGAGCTGGCGAGTGTCTCTTCATTCTCGAACAACGTTGAGGTTCGCATCTCAGATATAAGTTCATAAAATTATCCTCATTCGCAGCCATGTTTTCTTATGTTTATGCGTGTACACGTGTATTACCGCATAGGCTTATGTCGCCAGTGTCCAGAAGCATGAGTCTCACACTTTGTTTTTTTTTCCAGTGAGAAATTTGGCAATATTTTGGCTCGGATGTCGAGCTGGTGAGTGTCTCTTCATTCTTGAACAAGGTTGAGGCTCGCACCTCAGATATATGTCGACAAAAATATCCTCATTCGCAGCCATGTTTTCTGATGTGTTTGTATGTACACGTGTAGTGCCACATAGGCATATGCCGCCAGTGTCCTGACGCATGAGTCTCTCAGTTTAGGTTTGTTTCAGTGAGAAATTTGGCAATATTGTGGCTCAGATGTCGAGCTGGTGAGTGTCTCTTCATTCTCGAACAACGTTGAGGTTCGCAGCTCAGATATATGTCGAGAACATTATCCTCATTCGCAGCCATGTGTTCTGATGTGTATGTATGTACACGTATATTGCCTCATAGGCCTATGCCGGCAGTGTCCTGACGCATGAGTCTCAAAGTTTTGGTCTCTTCCGGTGAGAATTTTGGCGATGTGTTAGCTCAGATGTGGCGGTGGTGAATGTCTCTTCATTCTCTAACAACGTTGAGGTTCGCAGCTCAGATATATGTCGAGAACATTATCCTCATTCGCAGCCATGTTTTCTGAGGTGTATGTATGTACACGTGTATTGCCACATAGGCCTATGCCGCCAGTATCCTGACGCATGAGTCTCTCAGTTTGGTTTTTTTCCAGTGAAAAATTTGGTAATATTTTGGCTCGGATGTCGAGCTGGTGAGTGTCTATCCATTCTCGGACAACGTTGAGTCTCGCAGCTGAGATATATGTCGAGAAAATTGTCCTCGTTCGCAGCCATGTTTTCTTATGTGTATGGATGTACACGTGTATTGCCTCAGAGGCCTATGCCGCCAGTGTCCTGACGCATGAGTCTCACAGTTTGTTTTTTCCAGTGAAAAAGTTGGAAATATTTTGGCTCAGATGTCGAGCTGGCGAGTGTCTCTTCATTCTCGAACAACGTTGAGGTTCGCAGCTCAGATATAATTTCATAAAATTATCCTCTTTTGCAGCCATGTTTTCTTATGTTTATGCGTGTACACGTGTATTGCCGCATATGCCTATGCCACCAGTGTCCTGACGCATGAGTCTCAAAGTTTTGGTCTCTTCCGGTGAGAATTTTGGCGATTTGTTAGCTCAGATGTGGAGGTGGTGAATGTCTCTTCATTTTCGAACAACGTTGAAGCTCGCAGCTCAGATATATGTTGAGAACATTATCCTCATTCGCAGCCATGTTTTCTGATGTGTATGTATGTACATGTGTATTGCCACATAGGCCTATGCCGCCAGTATCCTGACGCATGATTCTCACAGTTTGGGTTTTTTTCAGTGAGAAATTTGGCAATATTTTGGCTCAGATGTCGAGCTGGCGAGTGTCTCTTCATTCTCGAACAACGTTGAGGTTCGCATCTCAGATATAAGTTCATAAAATTATCCTCATTCGCAGCCATGTTTTCTTATGTTTATGCGTGTACACGTGTATTACCGCATAGGCTTATGTCGCCAGTGTCCAGAAGCATGAGTCTCACACTTTGTTTTTTTTTCCAGTGAGAAATTTGGCAATATTTTGGCTCGGATGTCGAGCTGGTGAGTGTCTCTTCATTCTTGAACAAGGTTGAGGCTCGCACCTCAGATATATGTCGACAAAAATATCCTCATTCGCAGCCATGTTTTCTGATGTGTTTGTATGTACACGTGTAGTGCCACATAGGCATATGCCGCCAGTGTCCTGACGCATGAGTCTCTCAGTTTAGGTTTGTTTCAGTGAGAAATTTGGCAATATTGTGGCTCAGATGTCGAGCTGGTGAGTGTCTCTTCATTCTCGAACAACGTTGAGGTTCGCAGCTCAGATATATGTCGAGAACATTATCCTCATTCGCAGCCATGTGTTCTGATGTGTATGTATGTACACGTATATTGCCTCATAGGCCTATGCCGGCAGTGTCCTGACGCATGAGTCTCAAAGTTTTGGTCTCTTCCGGTGAGAATTTTGGCGATGTGTTAGCTCAGATGTGGCGGTGGTGAATGTCTCTTCATTCTCGAACAACGTTGAGGTTCGCAGCTCAGATATATGTCGAGAACATTATCCTCATTCGCAGCCATGTTTTCTGGTGTGTATGTATGTACACGTGTATTGCCGAATAGGCTTATGTCGCCAGTGTCCTGAAGCATGAGTCTCACAATTTGTTTTTTTTTTCAGTGAGAAATTTGGCAATATTTTGGCTCGGATGTTGAGCTGGTGAGTGTCTCTTCATTCTCGAACAACGTTGAGGTTCGCATCTCAGATATAAGTTCATAAAATTATCTTCATTCGCAGCCATGTTTTCTTATGTTTATGCGTGTACACGTGTATTGCCGCATAGGCTTATGTCGCCAGTGTCCTGAAGCATGAGTCTCACAGTTTGGGTTTTTTCCAGTGAGAAATTTGGAAATATTTTGGCTTAGATGTCGAGCAGGCGAGGGTCTCTTCATTCTCGAACAACGTTGAGGTTCGCAGCTCAGATATAAGTTCATAACATTATCCTCATTCGCAGCCACGTTTTCTTATGTTTATGCGTGTACACGTGTATTGCCGCATAGGCATATGCCGCCAGTGTCCTGACGCATGAGTCTCAACGTTTTGTTCTCTTCCGGTGAAATGTTGGTGATATGTTAGCTCAGATGTGGAGGTGGTGAATGTCTCTTCATTCTCCAATAACGTTGAGGTTCGCAGCTCAGATATATGTCGAGAACATTATCCTCATTCGCAGCCATGTTTTCTGATGTGTATGTATGTACACGTGTATTGCCACATAGGCCTATGCCGCCAGTATCCTGACGCATGAGTCTCTCAGTTTGGGTTTTTTCCAGTGAGAAATTTGGCAATATTTTGGCTCGGATGTCGAGCTGGTGAGTGTCTCTTCATTCTCGAACAACGTTGAGGTTCGCAGATCAGATATATGTCGAGAACATTATCCTCATTCGCAGCCATGTTTTCTGATGTGTATGTATGTACACGTGTATTGCCACATAGGCCTATGCCGCCAGTATCCTGACGCATGAGTCTCTCAGTTTGGGTTTTTTCCAGTGAGAAATTTGGCAATATTTTGGCTCGGATGTCGAGCTGGTGAGTGTCTCTTCATTCTCGAACAACGTTGAGGCTCGCAGCTCAGATATATGTCGAGAAAAATATCCTCATTCGCAGCCATGTTTTCTGATGTGTTTGTATGTACACGTGTAGTGCCACATAGGCATATGCCGCCAGTGTCCTGACGCATGAGTCTCAAAGTTTTGGTCTCTTCCGGTGAGAATTTTGGCGATGTGTTAGCTCAGATGTGGAGGTGGTGAGTGTCTCTTCATTCTCCAACAACGTTGAGGTTTGCAGCTCAGATATAAGTCGAGACAATTATCCTCATTCGCAGCCATGTGTTCTGATATGTATGTATGTACACGTGTATTGCCTCATAGGCCTATGCCGCCAGTGTCCTGACGCATGAGTCTCAAAGTTTTGGTCTCTTCCGGTGAGAAATTTGGCAATATTTTGGCTCAGATGTCGAGCTGGTGAGTGTCTCTTCATTCTCGAACAACGTTGAGGTTCGCAGATCAGATATATGTCGAGAACATTATCCTCATTCGCAGCCATGTTTTCTGATGTGTACGTATGTACACGTGTATTGCCACATAAGCATATGCCGCCAGTGTCCTGACGCATGAGTCTCTCAGTTTAGGTTTGTTCCAGTGAGAAATTGGGCAATATTTTGGCTCAGATGTCGACCTGGTGAGTGTCCTTTCTTTCTCGAACAACATTGAGGTTCGCAGCTCAGATACATGTCGAGAACATTATCCTCATTTGCAGCCATGTTTTCTGATGTGTATGTATGTACACGTGTATTGCCACATAGGCCTATGCCGCCAGTATCCTGACGCGTGAGTCTCTCAGTTTGGGTTTTTTCCAGGGAGAAATTTGGCAATATTTTGGCTGGGATGTCGAGCTGGTGAGTGTCTCTTCATTCTCGAACAACGTTGAGGCTCGCTGCTCAGATATATGTCGACAAAGTTATCCTCATTCCTAGCCATGTTTTCTTATGTGTATGTATGTACACGTGTATTGCCTCATATTCCTATGCCGCCAGTGTCCTGACGCATGAGTCTCAAAGTTTTGGTCTCTTCCGGTGAGAATTTTGGCGATGTGTTAGCTCAGATGTGGAGGTGGTGAATGTCTCTTCATTCTCGAAAAACGTTGAGGTTCGCAGCTCAGATATATGTTGAGAACATTATCCTCATTGGCAGCCATGTTTTCTGATGTGTATGTATGTACACGTGTATTGCCACATAGGCCTATGCCGCCAGTATCCTGACGCATGAGTCTCTCAGTTTGTTTGTTTTTCCAGTGAGAAATTTGGCAATATTTTGGCTCGGATGTCGAGCTGGTGAGTGTCTCTTCATTCTCGAACAACGTTGAGGTTCGCAGCTCAGATATATGTCGAGAACATTATCCTCATTCGCAGCCATGTTTTCTGATGTGTATGTATGTACACGTGTATTGCCACATAGGCCTATGCCGCCAGTATCCTGACGCATGAGTCCCTCGGTTTGGGTTTTTTCCAGTGAGAAATTTGGCAATATTTTGGCTCGGATGTCGAGCTGGTGAATGTCTCTTCATTCTCGAACAACGTTGAGGCTCGCAGCTCAGATATATGTCGAGAAAAATATCCTCATTCGCAGCCATGTTTTCTGATGTGTTTGTATGTACACGTGTAGTGCCACATAGGCATATGCCGCCAGTGTCCTGACGCATGAGTCTCAAAGTTTTGGTCTCTTCCGGTGAGAATTTTGGCGATGTGTTAGCTCAGATGTGGAGGTGGTGAATGTCTCTTCATTCTCGAACAACGTTGAGGTTCGCAGCTCAGATATATGTCGAGAACATTATCCTCATTCGCAGCCATGTTTTCTGATGTGTATGTATGTACACGTGTATTGCCGAATAGGCTTATGTCGCCAGTGTCCTGAAGCATGAGTCTCACAATTTGGTTTTTTTTCCAGTGAGAAATTTGGCAATATTTTGGCTCGGATGTCGAGCTGGTGAGTGTCTCTTCATTCTGGAACAACGTTGAGGTTCGCATCTCAGATATAAGTTCATAAAATTATCTTCATTCGCAGCCATGTTTTCTTATGTTTATGCGTGTACACGTGTATTGCCGCATAGGCTTATGTTGCCAGTGTCCTGAAGCATGAGTCTCACAGTTTGGTTTTTTTTCCAGTGAGAAATTTGGCAATATTTTGGCTCGGCTGTCGAGCTGGTGAGTGGCTCTTCATTCTCGAACAACGTTGAGGCTTGCAGCTCAGATATATGTCCAGAAAATTGTCCTCATTCGCAGCCATGTTTTCTTATGTGTATGTATGTACACGTGTATTGCCTCATAGGCCTATGCCGCCCGTGTCCTGACGTATGAGTCTCACAGTTTGGGTTTTTTCCAGTGAGAAATTTGGAAATATTTTGGCTTAGATGTCGAGCAGGCGAGGGTTTCTTCATTCTCGATCAACGTTGAGGTTCGCAGCTCAGATATAAGTTCATAACATTATCCTCATTCGCAGCCACGTTTTCTTATGTTTATGCGTGTACACGTGTATTGCCGTATAGGCCTATGCCGCCAGTTTCCTGACGCATGAGTCTCAACGTTTTGGTCTCTTCCGGTGAAATGTTGGCGATATGTTAGCTCAGATGTGGAGGTGGTAAATGTCTCTTCATTCTCCAATAACGTTGAGGTTCGCAGCTCAGATATATGTCGAGAACATTATCCTCATTCGCAGCCATGTTTTCTGATGTGTATACATGCGTCTGTTTATGGTGTAAATCGAGGACACATACCTGGCGACACGAAGGTGAATTGGGGTTAGGGTTAGAATCGAGGACGACCTCGATTGAGATTCGTGTACAAAACCAATGAGATCCGTCGAAAAACGTTAGAGTACAAACAAAGGAAATTTTCGAGAGGAACAAAGGAAACTTCTCGATTTACACCATAAACAAACGTACATGTACACGTGTATTGCCGAATAGGCTTATGTCGCCAGTGTCCTGAAGCATGAGTCTCACAATTTGGTTTTTTTTCCAGTAAGAAATTTGGCAATATTTTGGCTCGGATGTCGAGCTGGTGAGTGGCTCTTCATTCTCGAACAACGTTGAGGCTTGCAGCTCAGATATATGTCCAGAAAATTGTCCTCATTCGCAGCCATGTTTTCTTATGTGTATGTATGTACACGTGTATTGCCTCATAGGCCTATGCCGCCCGTGTCCTGACGTATGAGTCTCACAGTTTGGGTTTTTTCCAGTGAGAAATTTGGAAATATTTTGGCTTAGATGTCAAGCAGGCGAGGGTTTCTTCATTCTCGAACAACGTTGAGGTTCGCAGCTCAGATATAAGTTCATAACATTATCCTCATTCGCAGCCACGTTTTCTTATGTTTATGCGTGTACACGTGTATTGCCGTATAGGCCTATGCCGCCAGTTTCCTGACGCATGAGTCTCAACGTTTTGGTCTCTTCCGGTGAAATGTTGGCGATATGTTAGCTCAGATGTGGAGGTGGTGAATGTCTCTTCATTCTCCAATAACGTTGAGGTTCGCAGCTCAGATATATGTCGAGAACATTATCCTCATTCGCAGCCATGTTTTCTGATGTGTATACATGTACACGTGTATTGCCGAATAGGCTTATGTCGCCAGTGTCCTGAAGCATGAGTCTCACAATTTGGTTTTTTTTCCAGTGAGAAATTTGGCAATATTTTGGCTCGGATGTCGAGCTGGTGAGTGTCTCTTCATTCTGGAACAACGTTGAGGTTCGCATCTCAGATATAAGTTCATAAAATTGTCCTCATTCGCAGCCATGTTTTCTTATGTGTATGGATGTACACGTGTATTGCCTCATAGGCCTATGCCGCCAGCGTCCTGACGCATGAGTCTCAAAGTTTTGGTCTCTTCCGGTGAGAATTTTGGCGCTGTGTTAGCTCAGATGTGGAGGTGGTGAAAGTCTCTTCATTCTCGAACAACGTTAAGGTTCGCAGCTCAGATATATGTCGAGAACATTATCCTCATTTGCAGCCATGTTTTCTGATGTGTATGTATGTACACGTGTATTGCCACATAGGCCTATGCCGCCAGTATACTGACGCATGAGCCTCTCAGTTTGTTTGTTTTTCGAGTGAGAAATCTGGCAATATTTTGGCTCGGATGTCGAGCTGGTGAGTGTCTCTTCATTCTCGAACAACGTTGAGGCTCGCAGCTCAGATATATGTCCAGAAAATTGTCCTCATTCGCAGCCATGTTTTCTTATGTGTATGGATGTACACGTGTATTGCCTCAGAGGCCTATGCCGCCAGTGTCCTGACGCATGAGTCTCAAAGATTTGGTCTCTTTCGGTGAGAATTTTGGCGATTTGTTAGCTCAGATGTGGAGGTGGTGAATGTCTCTTCATTTTCGAACAACGTTGAGGCTCGCAGCTCAGATATATGTCGAGAAAATTATCCTCATTCGCAGCCATGTGTTCTGATATGTATGTATGTACACATGTATTGCCTCATAGGCCTATGCTGCCAGTATCCTGACGTATGAGTCTCACAGTTTGGGTTTTTTCCAGTGAGAAATTTGGCAATATTTTGGCTCAGATGTCGAGCTGGTGAGTGTTTCTTCATTCTCGAACAACGTTGAGGTTCGCAGCTCAGATATATGTCGAGAACATTATACTCATTCGCAGCCATGTGTTCTGATGTGTATGTATGTACACGTGTATTGCCACATAGGCCTATGCCGCCAGTATCCTGACGCATGAGTCTCTCAGTTTGGTTTTTTTCCAGTGGGAAATTTGGTAATATTTTGGCTGGGATGTCGAGCTGGTGAGTGTCTATTCATTCTCGAACAACGTTGAGGCTCGCAGCACAGATATATGTCGAGAAAATTATCCTCATTCGCAGCCATGTTTTCTTATGTGTATGTATGTACACGTGTATTGCCACATAGGCATATGCCGCCAGTGCCCTGACGCATGAGTCTCTCATTTTTTTTTTTCCAGTGAGAAATTTTTCAATATTTTGGCTCAGATGTCGCGCTGGTGAGTGTCTCTTCATTCTCCAACAACGTTGAGGTTCGCAGCTCAGATATATGTCGAGAAAATTATCCTCATTCGCAGCCATGTGTTCTGATGTGTATGTATGTACACGTGTATTGCCACATAGGCCTATGCCGCCAGTATCCTGACGCATGAGTCTCTCAGTTTGGTTTTTTTCCAGTGGGAAATTTGGTAATATTTTGGCTGGGATGTCGAGCTGGTGAGTGTCTATTCATTCTCGAACAACGTTGAGGCTCGCAGCACAGATATATGTCGAGAAAATTATCCTCATTCGCAGCCATGTTTTCTTATGTGTATGTATGTACACGTGTATTGCCACATAGGCATATGCCGCCAGTGCCCTGACGCATGAGTCTCTCAATTTTTTTTTTCCAGTGAGAAATTTTTCAATATTTTGGCTCAGATGTCGCGCTGGTGAGTGTCTCTTCATTCTCCAACAACGTTGAGGTTCGCAGCTCAGATATAAGTCGAGAAAATTATCCTCATTCGCAGCCATGTGTTCTGATATGTATGTATGTACACGTGTATTGCCTCATAGACCTATGCCGCCAGTGTCCTGACGCATGAGTCTCAAAGTTTTGGTCTCTTCCGGTGAGAAATTTGGTAATATTTTGGCTGGGATGTCGAGCTGGTGAGTGTCTATTCATTCTCGAACAACGTTGAGGTTCGCAGATCAGATATATGTCGAGAACATTATCTTCATTCGCAGCCATGTTTTCTGATGTGTATGTATGTACACGTGTATTGCCACATAGGCCTATGCCGCCAGTATCCTGACGCATGAGTCTCTCAGTTTGGGTTTTTTCCAGTGAGAAATTTGGCAATATCTTGGCTCAGATGTCGAGCTGGTGAGTGTCTCTTCATTCTCGAACAACGTTGAGGTTCGCAGCTCAGATATATGTCGAGAATATTATCCTCATTCGCAGCCATGTTTTCTGCGGTGTATGTATGTACACGTGTATTGCCACATAGGCCTATGCCGCCAGTATCCTGACGCATGAGTCTCTCAGTTTGGTTTTTTTCCAGTGAACAATTTGGTAATATTTTGGCTCGGATGTCGAGCTGGTGAGTGTCTATTCATTCTCGGACAACGTTGAGTCTCGCAGCTCAGATATATGTCGAGAAAATTGTCCTCGTTCGCAGCCATGTTTTCTTATGTGTATGGATGTACACGTGTATTGCCTCAGAGGCCTATGCCGCCAGTGTCCTGACGCATGAGTCTCACAGTTTTGGTTTTTTCCAGTGAAAAATTTGGAAATATTTTGGCTCAGATGTCGAGCTGGCGAGTGTCTCTTCATTCTCGAACAACGTTGAGGTTCGCAGCTCAGATATAATTTCATAAAATTATCCTCTTTTGCAGCCATGTTTTCTTATGTTTATGCGTGTACACGTGTATTGCCGCATATGCCTATGCCACCAGTGTCCTGACGCATGAGTCTCAAAGTTTTGGTCTCTTCCGGTGAGAATTTTGGCGATTTGTTAGCTCAGATGTGGAGGTGGTTAATGTCTCTTCATTTTCGAACAACGTTGAAGCTCGCAGCTAAGATATATGTTGAGAACATTATCCTCATTCGCAGCCATGTTTTCTGATGTGTATGTATGTACATGTGTATTGCCACATAGGCCTATGCCGCCAGTATCCTGACGCATGAGTCTCACAGTTTGGGTTTTTTTCAGTGAGAAATTTGGCAATATTTTGGCTCAGATGTCGAGCTGGCGAGTGTCTCTTCATTCTCGAACAACGTTGAGGTTCGCATCTCAGATATAAGTTCATAAAATTATCCTCATTCGCAGCCATGTTTTCTTATGTTTATGCGTGTACACGTGTATTACCGCATAGGCTTATGTCGCCAGTGTCCAGAAGCATGAGTCTCACACTTTGTTTTTTTTTCCAGTGAGAAATTTGGCAATATTTTGGCTCGGATGTCGAGCTGGTGAGTGTCTCTTCATTCTCGAACAAGGTTGAGGCTCGCACCTCAGATATATGTCGACAAAAATATCCTCATTCGCAGCCATGTTTTCTGATGTGTTTGTATGTACACGTGTAGTGCCACATAGGCATATGCCGCCAGTGTCCTGACGCATGAGTCTCTCAGTTTAGGTTTGTTTCAGTGAGAAATTTGGCAATATTGTGGCTCAGATGTCGAGCTGGTGAGTGTCTCTTCATTCTCGAACAACGTTGAGGTTCGCAGCTCAGATATATGTCGAGAACATTATCCTCATTCGCAGCCATGTGTTCTGATGTGTATGTATGTACACGTATATTGCCTCATAGGCCTATGCCGGCAGTGTCCTGACGCATGAGTCTCAAAGTTTTGGTCTCTTCCGGTGAGAATTTTGGCGATGTGTTAGCTCAGATGTGGCGGTGGTGAATGTCTCTTCATTCTCGAACAACGTTGAGGTTCGCAGCTCAGATATATGTCGAGAACATTATCCTCATTCGCAGCCATGTTTTCTGATGTGTATGTATGTACACGTGTATTGCCGCATAGGCTTATGTCGCCAGTGTCCTGAAGCATGAGTCTCACAGTTTGGGGGGTTTTTTCAGTGAGAAATTTGGCAATATTTTGGCTCGGATGTCGAGCTGGTGAGTGTCTCTTCATTCTCGGACAACGTTGAGGCTCGCAGCTCAGATATATGTCGAGAAAATTGTCCTCATTCGCAGTCATGTTTTCTTATGTGTATGTATGTACACGTGTATTGCCTCATAGGCCTATGCCGCCCGTGTCCTGACGTATGAGTCTCACAGTTTGGTTTTTTTTTCAGTGAGAAATTTGGCAATATTTTGGCTCGGATGTCGAGCTGGTGAGTGTCTCTTCATTCTCGAACAACGTTGAGGTTCGCATCTCAGATATAAGTTCATAAAATTATCTTCATTCGCAGCCATGTTTTCTTATGTGTATGTATGTACACGTGTATTGCCTTATGGGCCTATGCCGCCCGTGTCCTGACGTATGAGTCTCACAGTTTGGGTTTTTTCCAGTGAGAAATTTGGAAATATTTTGGCTTAGATGTCGAGCAGGCGAGCGTCTCTTCATTCTCGAACAACGTTGAGGTTCGCAGCTCAGATATAAGTTCATAACATTATCCTCATTCGCAGCCATATTTTCTTATGTTTATGCGTGTACACGTGTATGGCAGCATAGGCCTATGCCGCCAGTGTCCTGACGCATGAGTCTCAAAGTTTTGGTCTCTTCCGGTGAGAATTTTGGCGATGTGTTAGCTCAGATGTGGGGGTGGTGAAAGTCTCTTCATTCTCGAACAAGGTTGAGGTTCGCAGCTCAGATATATGTCGAGAACATTATCCTCATTCGCAGCCATGTTTTCTGATGTGTATGTATGTACACGTGTATTGCCACATAGGCCTATGCCGCCAGTATACTGACGCATGAGCCTCTCAGTTTGTTTGTTTTTCGAGTGAGAAATCTGGCAATATTTTGGCTCGGATGTCGAGCTGGTGAGTGTCTCTTCATTCTCGAACAACGTTGAGGCTCGCAGCTCAGATATATGTCCAGAAAATTGTCCTCATTCGCAGCCATGTTTTCTTATGTGTATGGATGTACACGTGTATTGCCTCAGAGGCCTATGCCGCCAGTGTCCTGACGCATGAGTCTCAAAGTTTTGGTCTCTTTCGGTGAGAATTTTGGCGATTTGTTAGCTCAGATGTGGAGGTGGTGAATGTCTCTTCATTTTCCAACAACGTTGAGGCTCGCAGCTCAGATATATGTTGAGAACATTATCCTCATTCGCAGCCATGTTTTCTGATGTGTATGTATGTACATGTGTATTGCCACATAGGCCTATGCCGCCAGTATCCTGACGCATGAGTCTCAGAGTTTGGGGTTTTTTCAGTGAGAAATTTGGCAATATAATTTGGCTCAGATGTCGAGCTGGCGAGTGTCTCTTCATTCTCGAACAACGTTGAGGTTCGCATCTCAGATATAAGTTCATAAAATTATCCTCATTCGCAGCCATGTTTTCTTATGTTTATGCGTGTACACGTGTATTACCGCATAGGCTTATGTCACCAGTGTCCAGAAGCATGAGTCTCACAGTTTGGTTTTTTTTCCAGTGAGAAATTTGGCAATATTTTGGCTCGGATGTCGAGCTGGTGAGTGTCTCTTCATTCTCGAACAAAGTTGAGGTTCGCAGCTCAGATATATGTCGAGAACATTATCCTCATTCGCAGCCATGTTTTCTGATGTGTATGTATGTACACGTGTATTGCCGAATAGGCTTATGTCGCCAGTGTCCTGAAGCATGAGTCTCACAATTTGTTTTTTTTTCCAGTGAGAAATTTGGCAATATTTTGGCTCGGATGTCGAGCTGGTGAGTGTCTCTTCATTCTGGAACAACGTTGAGGTTCGCATCTCAGATATAAGTTCATAAAATTATCTTCATTCGCAGCCATGTTTTCTTATGTTTATGCGTGTACATGTGTATTGCCGCATAGGCATATGTTGCCAGTGTCCTGAAGCACGAGTCTCACAATTTGGTTTTTTTTCCAGTGAGAAATTTGGCAATATTTTGGCTCGGCTGTCGAGCTGGTGAGTGTCTCTTCATTCTCGAACAACGTTGAGGCTCGCAGCTCAGATATATGTCCAGAAAATTGTCCTCATTCGCAGCCATGTTTTCTTATGTGTATGTATGTACACGTGTATTGCCTCATAGGCCTATGCCGCCCGTGTCCTGACGTATGAGTCTCACAGTTTGGGTTTTTTCCAGTGAGAAATTTGGAAATATTTTGGCTTAGATGTCGAGCAGGCGAGGGTTTCTTCATTCTCGAACAACGTTGAGGTTCGCAGCTCAGATATAAGTTCATAACATTATCCTCATTCGCAGCTACGTTTTCTTATGTTTATGCGTGTACACGTGTATTGCCGTATAGGCCTATGCCGCCAGTTTCCTGACGCATGAGTCTCAACATTTTGGTCTCTTCCGGTGAAATGTTGGCGATATGTTAGCTCAGATGTGGAGGTGGTGAATGTCTCTTCATTCTCCAATAACGTTGAGGTTCGCAGCTCAGATATATGTCGAGAACATTATCATCATTCGCAGCCATGTTTTCTGATGTGTATGTATGTACACGTGTATTGCCGAATAGGCTTATGTCGCCAGTGTCCTGAAGCATGAGTCTCACAATTTGGTTTTTTTTCCAGTGAGAAATTTGGCAATATTTTGGCTCGGATGTCGAGCTGGTGAGTGTCTCTTCATTCTGAAACAACGTTGAGGTTCGCATCTCAGATATAAGTTCATAAAATTGTCCTCATTCGCAGCCATGTTTTCTTATGTGTATGGATGTACACGTGTATTGCCTCATAGGCCTATGCCGCCAGCGTCCTGACGCATGAGTCTCAAAGTTTTGGTCTCTTCCGGTGAGAATTTTGGCGATGTGTTAGCTCAGATGTGGAGGTGGTGAAAGTCTCTTCATTCTCGAACAACGTTGAGGTTCGCAGCTCAGATATATGTCGAGAACATTATCCTCATTCGCAGCCATGTTTTCTGATGTGTATGTATGTACACGTGTATTGCCACATAGGCCTATGCCGCCAGTATACTGACGCATGAGCCTCTCAGTTTGTTTGTTTTTCGAGTGAGAAATCTGGCAATATTTTGGCTCGGATGTCGAGCTGGTGAGTGTCTCTTCATTCTCGAACAACGTTGAGGCTCGCAGCTCAGATATATGTCCAGAAAATTGTCCTCATTCGCAGCCATGTTTTCTTATGTGTATGGATGTACACGTGTATTGCCTCAGAGGCCTATGCCGCGAGTGTCCTGACGCATGAGTCTCAAAGTTTTGGTCTCTTTCGGTGAGAATTTTGGCGATTTGTTAGCTCAGATGTGGAGGTGGTGGATGTCTCTTCATTTTCGAACAACGTTGAGGCTCGCAGCTCAGATATATGTTGAGAACATTATCCTCATTCGCAGCCATGTTTTCTGATGTGTATGTATGTACATGTGTATTGCCACATTGGCCTATGCCGCCAGTATCCTGACGCATGAGTCTCAGAGTTTGGGTTTTTTTCAGTGAGAAATTTGGCAATATAATTTGGCTCAGATGTCGAGCTGGCGAGTGTCTCTTCATTCTCGAACAACGTTGAGGTTCGCATCTCAGATATAAGTTCATAAAATTATCCTCATTCGCAGCCATGTTTTCTTATGTTTATGCGTGTACACGTGTATTACCACATAGGCCTATGCCGCCAGTATCCTGACGCATGAGTCTCTCGGTTTGGGTTTTTTCCAGTGAGAAATTTGGCAATATTTTGGCTCGGATGTCGAGCTGGTGAGTGTCTCTTCATTCTCGAACAACGTTGAGGCTCGCAGCTCAGATATATGTCGAGAAAAATATCCTCATTCGCAGCCATGTTTTCTGATGTGTTTGTATGTACACGTGTAGTGCCACATAGGCATATGCCGCCAGTGTCCTGACGCATGAGTCTCAAAGTTTTGGTCTCTTCCGGTGAGAATTTTGGCGATGTGTTAGCTCAGATGTGGAGGTGGTGAATGTCTCTTCATTCTCGAACAACGTTGAGGTTCGCAGCTCAGATATATGTCGAGAACATTATCCTCATTCGCAGCCATGTTTTCTGATGTGTATGTATGTACACGTGTATTGCCGAATAGGCTTATGTCGCCAGTGTCCTGAAGCATGAGTCTCACAATTTGGGTTTTTTTCCAGTGAGAAATTTGGCAATATTTTGGCTCGGATGTCGAGCTGGTGAGTGTCTCTTCATTCTGGAACAACGTTGAGGTTCGCATCTCAGATATAAGTTCATAAAATTATCTTCATTCGCAGCCATGTTTTCTTATGTTTATGCGTGTACACGTGTATTGCCGCATAGGCTTATGTTGCCAGTGTCCTGAAGCATGAGTCTCACAGTTTGGTTTTTTTTCCAGTGAGAAATTTGGCAATATTTTGGCTCGGCTGTCGAGCTGGTGAGTGTCTCTTCATTCTCGAACAACGTTGAGGCTCGCAGCTCAGATATATGTCCAGAAAATTGTCCTCATTCGCAGCCATGTTTTCTTATGTGTATGTATGTACACGTGTATTGCCTCATAGGCCTATGCCGCCCGTGTCCTGACGTATGAGTCTCACAGTTTGGTTTTTTTCCAGTGAGAAATTTGGAAATATTTTGGCTTAGATGTCGAGCAGGCGAGGGTTTCTTCATTCTCGAACAACGTTGAGGTTCGCAGCTCAGATATAAGTTCATAACAATATCCTCATTCGCAGCCACGTTTTCTTATGTTTATGCGTGTACACGTGTATTGCCGTATAGGCCTATGCCGCCAGTTTCCTGACGCATGAGTCTCAACGTTTTGGTCTCTTCCGGTGAAATGTTGGCGATATGTTAGCTCAGCTGTGGAGGTGGTGAATGTCTCTTCATTCTCCAATAACGTTGAGGTTCGCAGCTCAGATATATGTCGAGAACATTATCCTCATTCGCAGCCATGTTTTCTGATGTGTATGTATGTACACGTGTATTGCCGAATAGGCTTATGTCGCCAGTGTCCTGAAGCATGAGTCTCACAATTTGGTTTTTTTTCCAGTGAGAAATTTGGCAATATTTTGGCTCGGATGTCGAGCTGGTGAGTGTCTCTTCATTCTGGAACAACGTTGAGGTTCGCATCTCAGATATAAGTTCATAAAATTGTCCTCATTCGCAGCCATGTTTTCTTATGTGTATGGATGTACACGTGTATTGCCTCATAGGCCTATGCCGCCAGCGTCCTGACGCATGAGTCTCAAAGTGTTGATCTCTTCCGGTGAGAATTTTGGCGATGTGTTAGCTCAGATGTGGAGGTGGTGAAAGTCTCTTCATTCTCGAACAACGTTGAGGTTCGCAGCTCAGATATATGTCGAGAACATTATCCTCATTCGCAGCCATGTTTTCTGATGTGTATGTATGTACACGTGTATTGCCACATAGGCCTATGCCGCCAGTATACTGACGCATGAGCCTCTCAGTTTGTTTGTTTTTCGAGTGAGAAATCTGGCAATATTTTGGCTCGGATGTCGAGCTGGTGAGTGTCTCTTCATTCTCGAACAACGTTGAGGCTCGGAGCTCAGATATATGTCCAGAAAATTGTCCTAATTCGCAGCCATGTTTTCTTATGTGTATGGATGTACACGTGTATTGCCTCAGAGGCCTATGCCGCCAGTGTCCTGACGCATGAGTCTCAAAGTTTTGGTCTCTTCCGGTGAGAATTTTGGCGATGTGTTAGCTCAGATGTGGAGGTGGTGAATGTCTCTTCATTCTCGAACAACGTTGAGGTTCGCAGCTCAGATATATGTCGAGAACATTATCCTCATTCGCAGCCATGTTTTCTGATGTGTATGTATGTACACGTGTATTGCCGAATAGGCTTATGTCGCCAGTGTCCTGAAGCATGAGTCTCACAATTTGGGTTTTTTTCCAGTGAGAAATTTGGCAATATTTTGGCTCGGATGTCGAGCTGGTGAGTGTCTCTTCATTCTGGAACAACGTTGAGGTTCGCATCTCAGATATAAGTTCATAAAATTATCTTCATTCGCAGCCATGTTTTCTTATGTTTATGCGTGTACACGTGTATTGCCGCATAGGCTTATGTTGCCAGTGTCCTGAAGCATGAGTCTCACAGTTTGGTTTTTTTTCCAGTGAGAAATTTGGCAATATTTTGGCTCGGCTGTCGAGCTGGTGAGTGTCTCTTCATTCTCGAACAACGTTGAGGCTCGCAGCTCAGATATATGTCCAGAAAATTGTCCTCATTCGCAGCCATGTTTTCTTATGTGTATGTATGTACACGTGTATTGCCTCATAGGCCTATGCCGCCCGTGTCCTGACGTATGAGTCTCACAGTTTGGTTTTTTTCCAGTGAGAAATTTGGAAATATTTTGGCTTAGATGTCGAGCAGGCGAGGGTTTCTTCATTCTCGAACAACGTTGAGGTTCGCAGCTCAGATATAAGTTCATAACAATATCCTCATTCGCAGCCACGTTTTCTTATGTTTATGCGTGTACACGTGTATTGCCGTATAGGCCTATGCCGCCAGTTTCCTGACGCATGAGTCTCAACGTTTTGGTCTCTTCCGGTGAAATGTTGTCGAGCTGGTGAGTGTCTCTTCATTCTGGAACAACGTTGAGGTTCGCATCTCAGATATAAGTTCATAAAATTATCTTCATTCGCAGCCATGTTTTCTTATGTTTATGCGTGTACACGTGTATTGCCGCATAGGCTTATGTTGCCAGTGTCCTGAAGCATGAGTCTCACAGTTTGGTTTTTTTTTCCAGTGAGAAATTTGGCAATATTTTGGCTCGGCTGTCGAGCTGGTGAGTGTCTCTTCATTCTCGAACAACGTTGAGGCTCGCAGCTCAGATATATGTCCAGAAAATTGTCCTCATTCGCAGCCATGTTTTCTTATGTGTATGTATGTACACGTGTATTGCCTCATAGGCCTATGCCGCCCGTGTCCTGACGTATGAGTCTCACAGTTTGTTTTTTTTCCAGTGAGAAATTTGGAAATATTTTGGCTTAGATGTCGAGCAGGCGAGGGTTTCTTCATTCTCGAACAACGTTGAGGTTCGCAGCTCAGATATAAGTTCATAACAATATCCTCATTCGCAGCCACGTTTTCTTATGTTTATGCGTGTACACGTGTATTGCCGTATAGGCCTATGCCGCCAGTTTCCTGACGCATGAGTCTCAACGTTTTGGTCTCTTCCGGTGAAATGTTGGCGATATGTTAGCTCAGCTGTGGAGGTGGTGAATGTCTCTTCATTCTCCAATAACGTTGAGGTTCGCAGCTCAGATATATGTCGAGAACATTATCCTCATTCGCAGCCATGTTTTCTGATGTGTATGTATGTACACGTGTATTGCCGAATAGGCTTATGTCGCCAGTGTCCTGAAGCATGAGTCTCACAATTTGGTTTTTTTTCCAGTGAGAAATTTGGCAATATTTTGGCTCGGATGTCGAGCTGGTGAGTGTCTCTTCATTCTGGAACAACGTTGAGGTTCGCATCTCAGATATAAGTTCATAAAATTGTCCTCATTCGCAGCCATGTTTTCTTATGTGTATGGATGTACACGTGTATTGCCTCATAGGCCTATGCCGCCAGCGTCCTGACGCATGAGTCTCAAAGTGTTGATCTCTTCCGGTGAGAATTTTGGCGATGTGTTAGCTCAGATGTGGAGGTGGTGAAAGTCTCTTCATTCTCGAACAACGTTGAGGTTCGCAGCTCAGATATATGTCGAGAACATTATCCTCATTCGCAGCCATGTTTTCTGATGTGTATGTATGTACACGTGTATTGCCACATAGGCCTATGCCGCCAGTATACTGACGCATGAGCCTCTCAGTTTGTTTGTTTTTCGAGTGAGAAATCTGGCAATATTTTGGCTCGGATGTCGAGCTGGTGAGTGTCTCTTCATTCTCGAACAACGTTGAGGCTCGGAGCTCAGATATATGTCCAGAAAATTGTCCTAATTCGCAGCCATGTTTTCTTATGTGTATGGATGTACACGTGTATTGCCTCAGAGGCCTATGCCGCCAGTGTCCTGACGCATGAGTCTCAAAGTTTTGGTCTCTTCCGGTGAGAATTTTGGCGATGTGTTAGCTCAGATGTGGAGGTGGTGAATGTCTCTTCATTCTCGAACAACGTTGAGGTTCGCAGCTCAGATATATGTCGAGAACATTATCCTCATTCGCAGCCATGTTTTCTGATGTGTATGTATGTACACGTGTATTGCCGAATAGGCTTATGTCGCCAGTGTCCTGAAGCATGAGTCTCACAATTTGGGTTTTTTTCCAGTGAGAAATTTGGCAATATTTTGGCTCGGATGTCGAGCTGGTGAGTGTCTCTTCATTCTGGAACAACGTTGAGGTTCGCATCTCAGATATAAGTTCATAAAATTATCTTCATTCGCAGCCATGTTTTCTTATGTTTATGCGTGTACACGTGTATTGCCGCATAGGCTTATGTTGCCAGTGTCCTGAAGCATGAGTCTCACAGTTTGGTTTTTTTTCCAGTGAGAAATTTGGCAATATTTTGGCTCGGCTGTCGAGCTGGTGAGTGTCTCTTCATTCTCGAACAACGTTGAGGCTCGCAGCTCAGATATATGTCCAGAAAATTGTCCTCATTCGCAGCCATGTTTTCTTATGTGTATGTATGTACACGTGTATTGCCTCATAGGCCTATGCCGCCCGTGTCCTGACGTATGAGTCTCACAGTTTGGTTTTTTTCCAGTGAGAAATTTGGAAATATTTTGGCTTAGATGTCGAGCAGGCGAGGGTTTCTTCATTCTCGAACAACGTTGAGGTTCGCAGCTCAGATATAAGTTCATAACAATATCCTCATTCGCAGCCACGTTTTCTTATGTTTATGCGTGTACACGTGTATTGCCGTATAGGCCTATGCCGCCAGTTTCCTGACGCATGAGTCTCAACGTTTTGGTCTCTTCCGGTGAAATGTTGTCGAGCTGGTGAGTGTCTCTTCATTCTGGAACAACGTTGAGGTTCGCATCTCAGATATAAGTTCATAAAATTATCTTCATTCGCAGCCATGTTTTCTTATGTTTATGCGTGTACACGTGTATTGCCGCATAGGCTTATGTTGCCAGTGTCCTGAAGCATGAGTCTCACAGTTTGGTTTTTTTTCCAGTGAGAAATTTGGCAATATTTTGGCTCGGCTGTCGAGCTGGTGAGTGTCTCTTCATTCTCGAACAACGTTGAGGCTCGCAGCTCAGATATATGTCCAGAAAATTGTCCTCATTCGCAGCCATGTTTTCTTATGTGTATGTATGTACACGTGTATTGCCTCATAGGCCTATGCCGCCCGTGTCCTGACGTATGAGTCTCACAGTTTGGTTTTTTTCCAGTGAGAAATTTGGAAATATTTTGGCTTAGATGTCGAGCAGGCGAGGGTTTCTTCATTCTCGAACAACGTTGAGGTTCGCAGCTCAGATATAAGTTCATAACAATATCCTCATTCGCAGCCACGTTTTCTTATGTTTATGCGTGTACACGTGTATTGCCGTATAGGCCTATGCCGCCAGTTTCCTGACGCATGAGTCTCAACGTTTTGGTCTCTTCCGGTGAAATGTTGGCGATATGTTAGCTCAGCTGTGGAGGTGGTGAATGTCTCTTCATTCTCCAATAACGTTGAGGTTCGCAGCTCAGATATATGTCGAGAACATTATCCTCATTCGCAGCCATGTTTTCTGATGTGTATGTATGTACACGTGTATTGCCGAATAGGCTTATGTCGCCAGTGTCCTGAAGCATGAGTCTCACAATTTGGTTTTTTTTCCAGTGAGAAATTTGGCAATATTTTGGCTCGGATGTCGAGCTGGTGAGTGTCTCTTCATTCTGGAACAACGTTGAGGTTCGCATCTCAGATATAAGTTCATAAAATTGTCCTTATTCGCAGCCATGTTTTCTTATGTGTATGGATGTACACGTGTATTGCCTCATAGGCCTATGCCGCCAGCGTCCTGACGCATGAGTCTCAAAGTGTTGATCTCTTCCGGTGAGAATTTTGGCGATGTGTTAGCTCAGATGTGGAGGTGGTGAAAGTCTCTTCATTCTCGAACAACGTTGAGGTTCGCAGCTCAGATATATGTCGAGAACATTATCCTCATTCGCAGCCATGTTTTCTGATGTGTATGTATGTACACGTGTATTGCCACATAGGCCTATGCCGCCAGTATACTGACGCATGAGCCTCTCAGTTTGTTTGTTTTTCGAGTGAGAAATCTGGCAATATTTTGGCTCGGATGTCGAGCTGGTGAGTGTCTCTTCATTCTCGAACAACGTTGAGGCTCGGAGCTCAGATATATGTCCAGAAAATTGTCCTAATTCGCAGCCATGTTTTCTTATGTGTATGGATGTACACGTGTATTGCCTCAGAGGCCTATGCCGCCAGTGTCCTGACGCATGAGTCTCAAAGTTTTGGTCTCTTCCGGTGAGAATTTTGGCGATGTGTTAGCTCAGATGTGGAGGTGGTGAATGTCTCTTCATTCTCGAACAACGTTGAGGTTCGCAGCTCAGATATATGTCGAGAACATTATCCTCATTCGCAGCCATGTTTTCTGATGTGTATGTATGTACACGTGTATTGCCGAATAGGCTTATGTCGCCAGTGTCCTGAAGCATGAGTCTCACAATTTGGGTTTTTTTCCAGTGAGAAATTTGGCAATATTTTGGCTCGGATGTCGAGCTGGTGAGTGTCTCTTCATTCTGGAACAACGTTGAGGTTCGCATCTCAGATATAAGTTCATAAAATTATCTTCATTCGCAGCCATGTTTTCTTATGTTTATGCGTGTACACGTGTATTGCCGCATAGGCTTATGTTGCCAGTGTCCTGAAGCATGAGTCTCACAGTTTGGTTTTTTTTCCAGTGAGAAATTTGGCAATATTTTGGCTCGGCTGTCGAGCTGGTGAGTGTCTCTTCATTCTCGAACAACGTTGAGGCTCGCAGCTCAGATATATGTCCAGAAAATTGTCCTAATTCGCAGCCATGTTTTCTTATGTGTATGGATGTACACGTGTATTGCCTCAGAGGCCTATGCCGCCAGTGTCCTGACGCATGAGTCTCAAAGTTTTGGTCTCTTTCGGTGAGAATTTTGGCGATTTGTTAGCTCAGATGTGGAGGTGGTGAATGTCTCTTCATTTTCGAACAACGTTGAGGCTCGCAGCTCAGATATATGTCGAGAACATTATCCTCATTCGCAGCCATGTTTTCTGATGTGTATGTATGTACATGTGTATTGCCACATAGGCCTATGCCGCCAGTATCCTGACGCATGAGTCTCAGAGTTTGGGTTTTTTTCAGTGAGAAATTTGGCAATATAATTTGGCTCAGATGTCGAACTGGCGAGTGTCTCTTCATTCTCGAACAACGTTGAGGTTCGCATCTCAGATATAAGTTCATAAAATTATCCTCATTCGCAGCCATGTTTATGCGTGTACACGTGTATTACCGCATAGGCTTATGTCGCCAGTGTCCAGAAGCATGAGTCTCACAGTTTGGTTTTTTTTCCAGTGAGAA
This sequence comes from Crossaster papposus, assembly GCA_037893245.1. Lineage (NCBI taxonomy): Eukaryota > Metazoa > Echinodermata > Asteroidea > Velatida > Solasteridae > Crossaster > Crossaster papposus. Next base: position 495,358 of record JBAIAA010000149.1, read on the forward strand.
ATTTGGCAATATTTTGGCTCGGATGTCGAGCTGGTGAGTGTCTCTTCATTCTCGAACAAAGTTGAGGTTCGCAGCTCAGATATATGTCGAGAACATTATCCTTATTCGCAGCCATGTGTTCTGATGTGTATGTATGTACACGTGTATTGCCACATAGGCCTATGCCGCCAGTATCCTGACGCATGAGTCTCTCAGTTTGGTTTTTTTTCAGTGAGAAATTTGGTAATATTTTGGCTCGGATGTGGAGCTGGTGAGTGTCTATTCATTCTCGAACAACGTTGAGGCTCGCAGCTCAGATATATGTCGAGAAAATTATACTCATTCGCAGCCATGTGTTCTGATATGTATGTATGTACACGTGTATTGCCTCATAGGCCTATGCCGCCAGTGTCCTGACGCATGAGTCTCAAAGTTTTGGTCTCTTCCGGTGAGAAATTTGGCAATATTTTAGCTCAGATGTCGAGCTGGTGAGTGTCTCTTCATTCTCGAACAACGTTGAGGTTCGCAGATCAGATATATGTCGAGAACATTATCCTCATTCGCAGCCATGTTTTCTGATGTGTATGTATGTACACGTGTATTGCCACATAGGCCTATGCCGCCAGTATCCTGACGCATGAGTCTCTCAGTTTGGGTTTTTTCCAGTGAGAAATTTGGAAATATTTTGGCTCGGATGTCGAGCTGGTGAGTGTCTCTTCATTCTCGAACAACGTTGAGGCTCGCAGCTCAGATATATGTCGACAAAGTTATCCTCATTCCTAGCCATGTTTTCTTATGTGTATGTATGTACACGTGTATTGCCTCATATGCCTATGCCGCCAGTGTCCTGACGCATGAGTCTCAAAGTTTTGGTCTCTTCCGGTGAGAAATTTGGCAATATTTTGGCTCGGATGTCGAGCTGGTGAGTGTCTCTTCATTCTCGAACAACGTTGAGGTTCGCAGCTCAGATATATGTCGAGAACATTATCCTCATTCGCAGCCATGTTTTCTGATGTGTATGTATGTACACGTGTATTGCCACATAGGCCTATGCCGCCAGTATCCTGACGCATGAGTCTCTCGGTTTGGGTTTTTTCCAGTGAGAAATTTGGCAATATTTTGGCTCGGATGTCGAGCTGGTGAGTGTCTCTTCATTCTCGAACAACGTTGAGGCTCGCAGCTCAGATATATGTCCAGAAAAATATCCTCATTCGCAGCCATGTTTTCTGATGTGTTTGTATGTACACGTGTAGTGCCACATAGGCATATGCCGCCAGTGTCCTGACGCATGAGTCTCAAAGTTTTGGTCTCTTCCGGTGAGAATTTTGGCGATGTGTTAGCTCAGATGTGGAGGTGGTGAATGTCTCTTCATTCTCGAACAACGTTGAGGTTCGCAGCTCAGATATATGTCGAGAACATTATCCTCATTCGCAGCCATGTTTTCTGATGTGTATGTATGTACACGTGTATTGCCGAATAGGCTTATGTCGCCAGTGTCCTGAAGCATGAGTCTCACAATTTGTTTTTTTTCCAGTGAGAAATTTGGCAATATTTTGGCTCGGATGTCGAGCTGGTGAGTGTCTCTTCATTCTCGAACAACGTTGAGGTTCGCATCTCAGATATAAGTTCATAAAATGATCTTCATTCGCAGCCATGTTTTCTTATGTTTATGCGTGTACACGTGTATTGCCGCATAGGCTTATGTCGCCAGTGTCCTGAAGCATGAGTCTCACAGTTTGGGTTTTTTCCAGTGAGAAATTTGGAAATATTTTGTCTTAGATTTCGAGCAGGCGAGGGTCTCTTCATTCTCGAACAACGTTGAGGTTCGCAGCTCAGATATAAGTTCATAACATTATCCTCATTCGCAGCCACGTTTTCTTATGTTTATGCGTGTACACGTGTATTGCCGCATAGGCCTATGCCGCCAGTGTCCTGACGCATGAGTCTCAACGTTTTGTTCTCTTCCGGTGAAATGTTGGCGATATGTTAGCTCAGATGTGGAGGTGGTGAATGTCTCTTCATTCTCGAAAAACGTTGAGGTTCGCAGCTCAGATATATGTTCATAAAATGATCTTCATTCGCAGCCATGTTTTCTTATGTTTATGCGTGTACACGTGTATTGCCGCATAGGCTTATGTCGCCAGTGTCCTGAAGCATGAGTCTCACAGTTTGGGTTTTTTCCAGTGAGAAATTTGGAAATATTTTGGCTCGGATGTCGAGCTGGTGAGTGTCTCTTCATTCTCGAACAACGTTGAGGCTCGCAGCTCAGATATATGTCGACAAAGTTATCCTCATTCCTAGCCATGTTTTCTTATGTGTATGTATGTACACGTGTATTGCCTCATATGCCTATGCCGCCAGTGTCCTGACGCATGAGTATCAAAGTTTTGGTCTCTTCCGGTGAGAATTTTGGCGATGTGTTAGCTCAGATGTGGAGGTGGTGAATGTCTCTTCATTCTCGAAAAACGTTGAGGTTCGCAGCTCAGATATATGTTCATAAAATGATCTTCATTCGCAGCCATGTTTTCTTATGTTTATGCGTGTACACGTGTATTGCCGCATAGGCTTATGTCGCCAGTGTCCTGAAGCATGAGTCTCACAGTTTGGGTTTTTTCCAGTGAGAAATTTGGAAATATTTTGGCTTAGATTTCGAGCAGGCGAGGGTCTCTTCATTCTCGAACAACGTTGAGGTTCGCAGCTCAGATATAAGTTCATAACATTATCCTCATTCGCAGCCATGTTTTCTTATGTTTATGCGTGTACACGTGTATGGCCGCATAGGCCTATGCCGCCAGTGTCCTGACGCATGAGTCTCAAAGTTTTGGTCTCTTCCGGTGAGAATTTTGGCGATGTGTTAGCTCAGATGTGGAGGTGGTGAAAGTCTCTTCATTCTCGAACAACGTTGAGGTTCGCAGCTCAGATATATGTCGAGAACATTATCCTCATTCGCAGCCATGTTTTCTGATGTGTATGTATGAACACGTGTATTGCCACATAGGCCTATGCCGCCAGTATACTGACGCATGAGCCTCTCAGTTTGTTTGTTTTTCGAGTGAGAAATCTGGCAATATTTTGGCTCGGATGTCGAGCTGGTGAGTGTCTCTTCATTCTCGAACAACGTTGAGGCTCGCAGCTCAGATATATGTCCAGAAAATTGTCCTCATTCGCAGCCATGTTTTCCTATGTGTATGGATGTACACGTGTATTGCCTCAGAGGCCTATGCCGCCAGTGTCCTGACGCATGAGTCTCAAAGTTTTGGTCTCTTTCGGTGAGAATTTTGGCGATTTGTTAGCTCAGATGTGGAGGTGGTGAATGTCTCTTCATTTTCGAACAACGTTGAGGCTCGCAGCTCAGATATATGTTGAGAACATTATCCTCATTCGCAGCCATGTTTTCTGATGTGTATGTATGTACATGTGTATTGCCACATAGGCCTATGCCGCCAGTATCCTGACGCTGAGTCTCAGAGTTTGGGTGTTTTTCAGTGAGAAATTTGGCAATATAATTTGGCTCAGATGTCGAGCAGGCGAGTGTCTCTTCATTCTCGAACAACGTTGAGGTTCGCATCTCAGATATAAGTTCATAACATTATCCTCATTCGCAGCCATGTTTTCTTATGTTTATGCGTGTACACGTGTATTACCGCATAGGCTTATGTCGCCAGTGTCCAGAAGCATGAGTCTCACAGTTTGGTTTTTTTTCCAGTGAGAAATTTGGCAATATTTTGGCTCGGATGTCGAGCTGGTGAGTGTCTCTTCATTCTCGAACAAAGTTGAGGTTCGCAGCTCAGATATATGTCGAGAACATTATCCTTATTCGCAGCCATGTGTTCTGATGTGTATGTATGTACACGTGTATTGCCACATAGGCCTATGCCGCCAGTATCCTGACGCATGAGTCTCTCAGTTTGGTTTTTTTTCAGTGAGAAATTTGGTAATATTTTGGCTCGGATGTGGAGCTGGTGAGTGTCTATTCATTCTCGAACAACGTTGAGGCTCGCAGCTCAGATATATGTCGAGAAAATTATACTCATTCGCAGCCATGTGTTCTGATATGTATGTATGTACACGTGTATTGCCTCATAGGCCTATGCCGCCAGTGTCCTGACGCATGAGTCTCAAAGTTTTGGTCTCTTCCGGTGAGAAATTTGGCAATATTTTAGCTCAGATGTCGAGCTGGTGAGTGTCTCTTCATTCTCGAACAACGTTGAGGTTCGCAGATCAGATATATGTCGAGAACATTATCCTCATTCGCAGCCATGTTTTCTGATGTGTATGTATGTACACGTGTATTGCCACATAGGCCTATGCCGCCAGTATCCTGACGCATGAGTCTCTCAGTTTGGGTTTTTTCCAGTGAGAAATTTGGAAATATTTTGGCTCGGATGTCGAGCTGGTGAGTGTCTCTTCATTCTCGAACAACGTTGAGGCTCGCAGCTCAGATATATGTCGACAAAGTTATCCTCATTCCTAGCCATGTTTTCTTATGTGTATGTATGTACACGTGTATTGCCTCATATGCCTATGCCGCCAGTGTCCTGACGCATGAGTCTCAAAGTTTTGGTCTCTTCCGGTGAGAAATTTGGCAATATTTTGGCTCGGATGTCGAGCTGGTGAGTGTCTCTTCATTCTCGAACAACGTTGAGGTTCGCAGCTCAGATATATGTCGAGAACATTATCCTCATTCGCAGCCATGTTTTCTGATGTGTATGTATGTACACGTGTATTGCCACATAGGCCTATGCCGCCAGTATCCTGACGCATGAGTCTCTCGGTTTGGGTTTTTTCCAGTGAGAAATTTGGCAATATTTTGGCTCGGATGTCGAGCTGGTGAGTGTCTCTTCATTCTCGAACAACGTTGAGGCTCGCAGCTCAGATATATGTCCAGAAAAATATCCTCATTCGCAGCCATGTTTTCTGATGTGTTTGTATGTACACGTGTAGTGCCACATAGGCATATGCCGCCAGTGTCCTGACGCATGAGTCTCAAAGTTTTGGTCTCTTCCGGTGAGAATTTTGGCGATGTGTTAGCTCAGATGTGGAGGTGGTGAATGTCTCTTCATTCTCGAACAACGTTGAGGTTCGCAGCTCAGATATATGTCGAGAACATTATCCTCATTCGCAGCCATGTTTTCTGATGTGTATGTATGTACACGTGTATTGCCGAATAGGCTTATGTCGCCAGTGTCCTGAAGCATGAGTCTCACAATTTGTTTTTTTTCCAGTGAGAAATTTGGCAATATTTTGGCTCGGATGTCGAGCTGGTGAGTGTCTCTTCATTCTCGAACAACGTTGAGGTTCGCATCTCAGATATAAGTTCATAAAATGATCTTCATTCGCAGCCATGTTTTCTTATGTTTATGCGTGTACACGTGTATTGCCGCATAGGCTTTTGTCGCCAGTGTCCTGAAGCATGAGTCTCACAGTTTGGGTTTTTTCCAGTGAGAAATTTGGAAATATTTTGGCTTAGATTTCGAGCAGGCGAGGGTCTCTTCATTCTCGAACAACGTTGAGGTTCGCAGCTCAGATATAAGTTCATAACATTATCCTCATTCGCAGCCACGTTTTCTTATGTTTATGCGTGTACACGTGTATTGCCGCATAGGCCTATGCCGCCAGTGTCCTGACGCATGAGTCTCAACGTTTTGTTCTCTTCCGGTGAAATGTTGGCGATATGTTAGCTCAGATGTGGAGGTGGTGAATGTCTCTTCATTCTCGAAAAACGTTGAGGCTCGCAGCTCAGATATATGTCGAGAAAAATATCCTCATTCGCAGCCATGTTTTCTGATGTGTATGTATGTACACGTGTATTGCCACATATGCCTATGCCGCCAGTGTCCTGACGCATGAGTCTCAAAGTTTTGGTCTCTTCCGATGAGAATTTTGGCGATGTGTTAGCTCAGATGTGGAGGTGGTGAATGTCTCTTCATTCTCGAAAAACGTTGAGGTTCGCAGCTCAGATATATGTCGAGAAAATTATACTCATTCGCAGCCATGTTTTCTTATGTGTATGTATGTTCAAGTGTATTGCCACATAGGCATATGCCGCCAGTGTCCTGACGCATGAGTCTCTCAGTTTGGTTTTTTTCCATTGAGAAATTTTTCAATATTTTGGCTCAGATGTCGAGCTGGTGAGTGTCTCTTCATTCTCCAACAACGTTGAGGTTTGCAGCTCAGATATAAGTCGAGACAATTATCCTCATTCGCAACCATGTGTCCTGATATGTATGTATGTACACGTGTATTGCCTCATAGGCCTATGCCGCCAGTGTCCTGACGCATGAGTCTCACAGTTTTGTTTTTTTTCCAGTGAAAAATTTGGCAATATTTTGGCTCGGATGTCGAGCTGGTGAGTGTCTCTTCATTCTTGAACAACGTTGAGGATCGTAGCTCAGATATATGTCGAGAGAAATATCCTCATTCGCAGCCATGTTTTCTGATGTGTTTGTATGTACACGTGTAGTGCCACATAGGCATATGCCGCCAGTGTCCTGACGCATGAGTCTCAAAGTTTTAGTCTCTTCCGTTGAGAATTTTGGCGATGTGTTAGCTCAGATGTGGAGGTGGTGAATGTCTCTTCATTCTCGAACAACGTTGAGGTTCGCAGCTCAGATATATGTCGAGAACATTATCCTCATTCGCAGCCATGTTTTCTTATGTTTATGCGTGTACACGTGTATTGCCACATAGGCCTATGCCGCCAGTATCCTGACGCATGAGTCTCTCAGTTTGGTTTTTTTCCAGTGAGAAATTTGGCAATATTTTGGCTCGGATGTCGAGCTGGTGAGTGTCTCTTCATTCTCGAACAACGTTGAGGCTCGCAGCTCAGATATATGTCGACAAAGTTATCCTCATTCCTAGCCATGTTTTCTTATGTGTATGTATGTACACGTGTATTGCCTCATATGCCTATGCCGCCAGTGTCCTGACGCATGAGTCTCAAAGTTTTGGTCTCTTCCGGTGAGAATTTTGGCGATGTGTTAGCTCAGATGTGGAGGTGGTGAATGTCTCTTCATTCTCGAAAAACGTTGAGGTTCGCAGCTCAGATATATGTTGAGAACATTATCCTCATTCGCAGCCATGTTTTCTGATGTGTATGTATGTACACGTGTATTGCCACATAGGCCTATGCCGCCAGTATCCTGACGCATGAGTCTCTCAGTTTGTTTGTTTTTCCAGTGATAAATTTGGCAATATTTTGGCTCGGATGTCGAGCTGGTGAGTGTCTCTTCATTCTCGAACAACGTTGAGGTTCACAGCTCAGATATATGTCGAGAACATTATCCTCATTCGCAGCCATGTTTTCTGATGTGTATGTATGTACACGTGTATTGCCACATAGGCCTATGCCGCCAGTATCCTGACACATGAGTCTCTCGGTTTGGGTTTTTTCCAGTGAGAAATTTGGCAATATTTTGGCTCGGATGTCGAGCTGGTGAGTGTCTCTTCATTCTTGAACAACGTTGAGGATCGCAGCTCAGATATATGTCGAGAGAAATATCCTCATTCGCAGCCATGTTTTCTGATGTGTTTGTATGTACACGTGTAGTGCCACATAGGCATATGCCGCCAGTGTCCTGACGCATGAGTCTCAAAGTTTTAGTCTCTTCCGTTGAGAATTTTGGCGATGTGTTAGCTCAGATGTGGAGGTGGTGAATGTCTCTTCATTCTCGAACAACGTTGAGGTTCGCAGCTCAGATATATGTCGAGAACATTATCCTCATTCGCAGCCATGTTTTCTTATGTTTATGCGTGTACACGTGTATTGCCGCATAGGCTTATGTTGCCAGTGTCCTGAAGCATGAGTCTCACAGTTTTGTTTTTTTTCCAGTGAAAAATTTGGCAATATTTTGGCTCGGCTGTCGAGCTGGTGAGTGTCTCTTTATTCTCGAACAACGTTGAGGCTCGCAGCTCAGATATATGTCCAGAAAATTGTCCTCATTCGCAGCCATGTTTTCTTATGTGTATGTATGTACACGTGTATTGCCTCATAGGCCTATGCCGCCCGTGTCCTGACGTATGAGTCTCACAGTTTGGTTTTTTTCCAGTGAGAAATTTGGAAATATTTTGGCTTAGATGTCGAGCAGGCGAGGGTTTCTTCATTCTCGAACAACGTTGAGGTTCGCAGCTCAGATATAAGTTCATAACATTATCCTCATTCGCAGCCACGTTTTCTTATGTTTATGCGTGTACACGTGTATTGCCGTATAGGCCTATGCCGCCAGTGTCCTGACGCATGAGTCTCAACGTTTTGGTCTCTTCCGGTGAAATGTTGGCGATATGTTAGCTCAGATGTGGAGGTGGTGAATGTCTCTTCATTCTCCAATAACGTTGAGGTTCGCAGCTCAGATATATGTCGAGAACATTATCCTCATTCGCAGCCATGTTTTCTGATGTGTATGTATGTACACGTGTATTGCCGAATAGGCTTATGTCGCCAGTGTCCTGAAGCATGAGTCTCACAATTTGTTTTTTTTTCCAGTGAGAAATTTGGCAATATTTTGGCTCGGATGTCGAGCTGGTGAGTGTCTCTTCATTCTGGAACAACGTTGAGGTTCGCATCTCAGATATAAGTTCATAAAATTATCTTCATTCGCAGCCATGTTTTCTTATGTTTATGCGTGTACACGTGTATTGCCGCATAGGCTTATGTTGCCAGTGTCCTGAAGCATGAGTCTCACAGTTTTGTTTTTTTTCCAGTGAAAAATTTGGCAATATTTTGGCTCGGCTGTCGAGCTGGTGAGTGTCTCTTTATTCTCGAACAACGTTGAGGCTCGCAGCTCAGATATATGTCCAGAAAATTGTCCTCATTCGCAGCCATGTTTTCTTATGTGTATGTATGTACACGTGTATTGCCTCATAGGCCTATGCCGCCCGTGTCCTGACGTATGAGTCTCACAGTTTGGTTTTTTTCCAGTGAGAAATTTGGAAATATTTTGGCTTAGATGTCGAGCAGGCGAGGGTTTCTTCATTCTCGAACAACGTTGAGGTTCGCAGCTCAGATATAAGTTCATAACATTATCCTCATTCGCAGCCACGTTTTCTTATGTTTATGCGTGTACACGTGTATTGCCGTATAGGCCTATGCCGCCAGTGTCCTGACGCATGAGTCTCAACGTTTTGGTCTCTTCCGGTGAAATGTTGGCGATATGTTAGCTCAGATGTGGAGGTGGTGAATGTCTCTTCATTCTCCAATAACGTTGAGGTTCGCAGCTCAGATATATGTCGAGAACATTATCCTCATTCGCAGCCATGTTTTCTGATGTGTATGTATGTACACGTGTATTGCCGAATAGGCTTATGTCGCCAGTGTCCTGAAGCATGAGTCTCACAATTTGTTTTTTTTTCCAGTGAGAAATTTGGCAATATTTTGGCTCGGATGTCGAGCTGGTGAGTGTCTCTTCATTCTGGAACAACGTTGAGGTTCGCATCTCAGATATAAGTTCATAAAATTATCTTCATTCGCAGCCATGTTTTCTTATGTTTATGCGTGTACACGTGTATTGCCGCATAGGCTTATGTTGCCAGTGTCCTGAAGCATGTGTCTCACAGTTTGGTTTTTTTTCCAGTAAGAAATTTGGCAATATTTTGGCTCGGCTGTCGAGCTGGTGAGTGTCTCTTCATTCTCGAACAACGTTGAGGCTCGCAGCTCAGATATATGTCCATAAAATTGTCCTCATTCGCAGCCATGTTTTCTTATGTGTATGTATGTACACGTGTATTGCCTCATAGGCCTATGCCGCCCGTGTCCTGACGTATGAGTCTCACAGTTTGGGTTTTTTCCAGTGAGAAATTTGGAAATATTTTGGCTTAGATGTCGAGCAGGCGAGGGTTTCTTCATTCTCGAACAACGTTGAGGTTCGCAGCTCAGATATAAGTTCATAACATTATCCTCATTCGCAGCCACGTTTTCTTATGTTTATGCGTGTACACGTGTATTGCCGTATAGGCCTATGCCGCCAGTGTCCTGACGCATGAGTCTCAAAGTTTTGGTCTCTTCCAGTGAGAATGTTGGCGATGTGTTAGCTCCGATGTGGAGGTGGTGAATGTCTCTTCATTCTCGAACAACGTTGAGGTTCGCAGCTCAGATATATGTCGAGAACATTATCCTCATTCGCAGCCATGTTTTCTGATGTGTATGTATGTACACGTGTATTGCCGCATAGGCTTATGTCGCCAGTGTCCTGAAGCATGAGTCTCACAGTTTAGGTTTTTTTCCAGTGAGAAATTTGGTAATATTTTGGCTCGGATGTCGAGCTGGTGAGTGTCTCTTCATTCTCGAACAACGTTGAGGCTCGCAGCTCAGATATATGTCGACAACAATTATTCTCATTCGTAGCCGTGTTTTCTTATGTGTATGTATGTACACATGTATTGCCTCATAGTCCTATGCCGGCAGTGTCCTGACGCATGAGTCTCAAAGTTTTGGTCTCTTCCAGTGAGAATGTTGGCGATGTGTTAGCTCCGATGTGGAGGTGGTGAATGTCTCTTCATTCTCGAACAACGTTGAGGTTCGCAGCTCAGATATATGTCGAGAACATTATCCTCATTCGCAGCCATGTTTTCTGATGTGTATGTATGTACACGTGTATTGCCGCATAGGCTTATGTCGCCAGTGTCCTGAAGCATGAGTCTCACAGTTTAGGTTTTTTTCCAGTGAGAAATTTGGTAATATTTTGGCTCGGATGTCGAGCTGGTGAGTGTCTCTTCATTCTCGAACAACGTTGAGGCTCGCAGCTCAGATATATGTCGAGAAAATTGTCCTCATTCGCAGTCATGTTTTCTTATGTGTATGTATGTACACGTGTATTGCCTCATGAAGGCCTATGCCGCCCGTGTCCTGACGTATGAGTCTCTCAGTTTGTTTTTTTTCCAGTGAGAAATTTTTCAATATTTTGTCTCAGATGTCGAGCTGGTGAGTGTCTTTTCATTCTCCAACAACGTTGAGGTTCGCAGCTCAGATATAAGTCGAGAAAATTATCCTCATTCGCAGCCATGTGTTCTGATATGTATGTATGTACACGTGTATTGCCTCATAGGCCTATGCCGCCAGTGTCCTGACGCATGAGTCTCAAAGTTTTGTTCTCTTCCGGTGAGAAAATTGGCAATATTTTGGCTTAGATGTCGAGCTGGTGAGTGTCTCTTCATTCTCGAACAACGTTGAGGTTCGCAGATCAGATATATGTCGAGAACATTATCCTCATTCGCAGCCATGTTTTCTGATGTGTATGTATGTATACGTGTATTGCCACATAAGCATATGCCGCCAGTGTCCTGACGCATGAGTCTCTCAGTTTAGGTTTGTTCCAGTGAGAAATTTGGCAATATTTTGGCTCAGATGTCGACCTGGTGAGTGTCCTTTCATTCTCGAACAACGTTGAGGTTCGCAGCTCAGATTCATGTCGAGAACATTATCCTCATTCGCAGCCATGTTTTCTGATGTGTATGTATGTACACATGTATTGCCACATAGGCCTATGCCGCCAGTATCCTGACGCATGAGTCTCTCAGTTTGGTTTTTTTCCAGTGAGAAATTTGGAAATATTTTGGCTCGGATGTTGAGCTGATGAGTGTCTTTTCATTCTCCAACAACGTTGAGGTTCGCAGCTCAGATATATGTCGAGAACATTATCCTCATTGGCAGCCATGTTTTCTGATGTGTATGTATGTACACGTGTATTGCCACATAGGCCTATGCAACCGGTATACTGACGCATGAGCCTCTCAGTTTGTTTGTTTTTCCAGTGAGAAATCTGGCAATATTTTGGCTCGGATGTCGAGCTTGTGAGTGTCTCTTCATTCTCGAACAACGTTGAGGCTCGCAGCTCAGATATATGTCGAGAAAATTGTCCTCATTCGCAGCCATGTTTTCTTATGTGTATGGATGTACACGTGTATTGCCTCAGAGGCATATGCCGCCAGTGTCCTGACGCATGAGTCTCTCAGTTTGGTTTTTTTCCAGTGAGACATTTTGCAATATTTTGGCTCAGATGTCGAGCTGGTGAGTGTCTCTTCATTCTCCAACAACGTTGAGGTTCGCAGCTCAGATATAAGTCGAGAAAATTATCCTCATTCGCAGCCATGTGTTCTGATATGTATGTATGTTCACGTGTATTGCCTCATAGGCCTATGCCGCCAGTGTCCTGACGCATGAGTCTCAAAGTTTTGGTTTTTTCCAGTGAGAAATTTGGAAATATTTTGGCTCAGATGTCGAGCTGGCGAGTGTCTCTTCATTCTCGAACAACGTTGAGGTTCGCAACTCAGATATAAGTTCATAAAATTATCCTCATTCGCAGACATGTTTTATTATGTTTATGCGTTTGTTTTTGATTGACAAAGGGAACAATGGTGTCCCCTATTCCGCAAAGGTCCCCGATTCAGACTCGTGTGCAAATCCTATGGCGATCATCCGAAAACGTTAGAGTACAAACAAAAGAGGGAAGACGGTCGGACAATGCCCCGTCCCCTATTGACGGCATTTACCCACTTATGCGCGTGTACACGTGTATTGCCGCATAGGCCTATGCCTACAGTGTCCTGACGCATGAGTCTCAAAGTTTTGGTCTCTTCCGGTGAAAATTTTGGCGATGTTAGCTCAGATATGGAGGTTGTGAATGTCTCTTCATTCTCCAACAACGTTGAGGTTCGCAGCTCAGATATATGTTGAGAACATTATCCTCATTCGCAGCCATGTTTTCTTATGTGTATGTATGTACACGTGTATTGCCTCATAGGCCTATGCCGCCAGTGTCATGAAGCATGAGTCTCACAGTTTTGGTTTCTTCCTGGGAGAATTGTGGCGATATGTTAGTTCAGATGTCGAGCTGGTGAGTGTCGTTTCATTCTCGAACAACGTTGAGGTTCGCAGCTCAAATATAAGTCGAGAATATTATCCTCATTCGCATCCATGTTTTCTTATGTGTATGTATGTACACGTGTATTACCGCATAGGCCTATGCAGCCAGTGTCCTGACTCATGGGTCTCAGAGTTTGGGCTTTTTCCAGTGAGAAATTTGGCAATATTTTGGCTCGGATGGCGAGCTGGTGAGTGTTTCTTCATTCTCGAACAACGTTGAGGCTCGCAGCTCAGATATATGTCGACAATTTATCCTCATTCGCAGCCATGTTTTCTTATGAGTATGTATGTACCCGTGTATTGCCGCATAGGCCTATGCCGCCAGTATCCTGACGCATGAGTCTATCAGTTTGTTATTTTTTCCAGTGAGAAATTTGGCAATATTTTGGCTCGGATGTCGAGCTGGTGAGTGTCTCTTCTTTCTCGAACAACGTTGAGGTTCGCAGCTCAGATATATGTCGAGAAAAATATCCTCATTCGCAGCCATGTTTTCTGATGTGTTTGTATGTACACGTGTATTGCCACATATGCATATGCCGTCAGTGTCCTGACGCATGAGTCTCCCAGTTTAGGTTTGTTCCAGTGCGAAATTTGGCAATATTTTGGCTCGGATGTCGAGCTGGTGAGTGTCTCTTCATTCTCGAACAACGTTGAGGTTCGCAGCTGAGATATATGTCGAAAAAATTATCCTCATTCGCAGCCATGTTTTCTTATGTGTATGTATGTACACGTGTATTGCCTCATAGGCCTATGCCGCCAGTGTCCTGAAGCATGAGTCTCACAGTTTTGGTCTCTTCCTGTGAGAATTGTGGCGATATGTTAGCTCAGATGTCGAGCTGGTGAGTGTCGTTTCATTCTCGAACAACGTTGAGGTTCGCAGCTCAAATATAAGTCGAGAATATTATGCTCATTCGCATCCATGTTTTCTTATGTGTATGTATGTACACGTGTATTACCGCATAGGCCTATGCCGCCAGTGTCCTGACTCATGGGTCTCAGAGTTTGGGTTTTTTCCAGTGAGAAATTTGGCAATATTTTGGCTCAGATGTTGAGCTAGCGTTTGTCTCTTCATTCTCGAACTACGTTGAGGTTCGCAGGTCAGATATAAGTTCATAAACTTATCCTCATTCGCAGCCATGTTTTCTTATGTTTATGCGTGTACACGTGTATTGCCGCATAGGCTGATGCCGCCAGTGTCCTGAAGCATGGGTCTCACATTTTTTTTTTTCCAGTGAGAAATTTGGCAATATTTTGGCTCGGATGCCGAGCTGGTGAGTGTCTCTTCATTCTCGAACAACATTGAGGCTCGCAGCTCAGATATATGTCGAAAAATTATCCTCATTCGCAGCCATGTTTTCTTATGAGTATGTATGTACCCGTGTATTGCCGCATAGGCATATGCCGCCAGTATCCTGACTCATGAGTCTCTCAGTTTGTTATTTTTTCCAGTGATAAATTTGGCAATATTTTTGCTCAGATGTCGGGCTGGTGAGTGTCTCTTCGATCTCGAACAGCGTTGAGGCTCGCAGCTCAAATATAAGTCGAAAGAATTATCCTCATTCGCAGCCATGTTTTCTGATGTGTATGTATGTACATGTGTATCGCCACATAGGCATATGCCGCCAGTGTCCTGACGCATGAGTCTCCAAGTTTTGGTCTCTTCCGGTAAGACTTTTGGCGATATGTTAGATCAGATGTGGAGGTGGTGAATGTCTCTTCATTCTCGAACAACGTTGAGGGTAGCAGCTCAGATATATGTCCAGAAAATTATCCTCATTAGCAGCCATGTTTTCTGATGTGTATTTATGTACACGTGTATTGCCACAAAGGCCTATGCCGCCAGTATCCTGACGCATGAGTCTCTCATTTGTTTTTGTTTTCCTGTGAGAAATTTGGCAATAGTTTGGCTCGGATGTCGAGCTGGTGAGTGGATCTTCATTCTCGAACAACGTTAAGGCTCGCAGCTCAGATATATGTCGAGAAAATTATCTTCATTCGCAGCCATGTTTTCTTATGTGAATGTATGTACCCGTGTATTGCCGCATAGGCCTATGCCACCAGTATCCTGACGCATGAGTCTCTCAGGTTTTTGTTTTTTTCAGTGAGAAATTTGGCAATATTTTGTTCAGATGTCGGACTGGTGAGTGTCTCTTCATTCTCGAACAACGTTGAGGCTCGCAGCTTAAATATTAGTAGACAAAATTATCCTCATTCGCAGCCATGTTTTCTGATGTGTTTGTATGTACACGTGTATTGCCACATAGGCATATGCCGCCAGTGTCCTGACGCATGAGTCTCTCAGTTTAGGTTTGTTCCAGTGAGAAATTTGGCAATATTTTGGCTCAGATGTCGAGCTGGTGAGTGTCTCTTCATTCACGAACAACGTTGAGGTTCGCAGCTCAGATATATGCCGAGAACATTATCCTCATTCGCAGCCATGTTTTCTGATGTGTATGTATGTAGACGTGTATTGCCACATAGGCATATGCCGCCAGTGTCCTGACGCATGAGTCTCTCAGTTTGGGTTTTTTCCAGTGAGAAATTTGGCAATATTTTGGCTCGGATGTCGAGCTGGTGAGTGTCTCTTTATTCTCGAACAACGTTGAGGATCGCAGCTCAGATATATGTCGACAAAATTATCCTCATTCGTAGCCATGTTTTCTGATGTGTATGTATGTACATGTGTATTGCCACATAGGCCTATGCCGCCAGTATCCTTACGCATGAGTCTCTCAGTTTGTTTGTTTTTCCAGTGAAAAATTTGGCAATATTTTGGCTCGGATGTCGAGCTGGTGAGTGTCTCTTCATTCTCGAACAACATTGAGGCTCGCAGCTCAGATATATGTCGAGAAAAATATCCTCATTCGCAGCCATGTTTTCTGGTGTGTTTGTATGTACACGTGTAGTGCCACATAGGCATATGCCGCCAGTGTCCTGACGCATGAGTCTCTCAGTTTAGGTTTGTTCCAGTGAGAAATTTGGCAATATTTTGGCTCAGATGTCGAGCTGGTGAGTGTCTCTTCATTCTCGAACAACGTTGAGGTTCGCATCTCAGATATAAGTTCATAAAATTATCCTCATTCGCAGCCATGTTTTCTTATGTGGGTGCGTGTACACGTGTATTGCCGCATATGCTTATGTCGCCAGTGTCCTGAAGCATGAGTCTCACAGTTTGGTTTTTTTTCAAGTGAGAAATTTGGCAATATTTTGGCTCGGATGTCGAGCTGGTGAGTGTCTCTTCATTCTCGAACAACGTTGAGGCTCGCAGCTCAGATATATGTCGAGAAAATTATCCGCATTCGTAGCCATGTTTTCTTATGTGTATGTATGTACATGTGTATTGCCTCATAGGCCTATGCCGCCAGTGTCCTGACGCATGAGTCTCAAAGTATTGGTCTCTTCCGGTGAGAATTTTGGCGATGTGTTAGCTCAGATGTGGAGGTGGTGAATGTCTTTTCATTCTCGAACAACGTTGAGGTTCGCAGCTCAGATATATGTTGAGAACATTACCCTCATCCGCAGCCATGTTTTTTGATGTGTATGTATGTACACGTGCATTGCCACATAGGCCTATGCCATCAGTATCCTGACGCATGAGTCTCTCAGTTTGTTTGTTTTTCCAGTGAACAATTTGGCAATATTTTGGCTCGGATGTCGAGCTGGTGAGTGTCTCTTCATTCTCGAACAACATTGAGGCTCGCAGCTCAGATATATGTTGAGAAAAATGTCCTCATTCGCAGCCATGTTTTCTGATGTGTTTGTATGTACACGTGTAGTGCCACATAGGCATATGCCGCCAGTGTCCTGACGCATGAGTCTCTCAGTTTAGGTTTGTTCCAGTGAGAAATTTGGCAATATTTTGGCTCGGATGTCGAGCTGGTGAGTGTCTCTTCATTCTCGAACAACGTTGAGGTTCGCAGCTCAGATATATGTCGAGAACATTATCCTCATTCGCAGCCATGTTTTCTGATGTGTATGTATGTACACGTGTATTGCCACATAGGCCTATGCCGCCAGTATCCTGACGCATGAGTCTCTCAGTTTAGGTTTGTTACCGTGAGAAATTTGGCAATATTGTGGCTCGGATGTCGAGCTGGTGAGTGTCTCTTCATTCTCGAACAACGTTGAGGTTCGCAGCTCAGATATAAGTTCATAAAATTGTCCTCATTCGCAGCCATGTTTTCTTATGTGTATGTATGTACACGTGTATGGCCTCATAGGCCTATGCCGCCATTGTCCTGACACATGAGTCCCAAAGTTTTGGTCTGTTCCGGTGAGAATTTTGGCGATGTGTTAGCTCAGATGTGGAGGTGGTGAATGTCTCTTCATTCTCGAACAACGTTGAGGCTCGCAGCTCAGATATATGTCGAGAAAATGGTCCTCATTCGCAGCCATGTTTTCTTATGTGTATGGATGTACACATGTATTGCCTCATAGGCCTATGCCGCCAGTGTCCTGACGCATGAGTCTCACAGTTTGGTTTTTTTTCAAGTGAGAAATTTGGCAATATTTTGGCTCGGATGTCGAGCTGGTGAGTGTCTCTTCATTCTCGAACAACGTTGAGGCTCGCAGCTCAGATATATGTCGAGAAAATTGTCCTCATTCGCAGCCATGTTTTCTTATGTGTATGTATGTACACGTGTATTGCCTCATAGGCCTATGCCGCCAGTGTCCTGACGCATGAGTCTCACAGTTTTGGTCTCTTCCGGTGAGAATTTTGGCGATGTGTTAGCTCAGATGTGGAGGTGGTGAATGTCTCTTCATTCTCGAACAATGTTGAGGCTCGCAGCTCAGATATATGTCGAGAAAATGGTCCTCATTCGCAGCCATGTTTTCTGATGTGTTTGTATGTACACGTGTATTGCCACATAGGCATATGCCGCCAGTGTCCTGACGCATGAGTCTCTCAGTTTAGGTTTGTTCCAGTGAGAAATTTGGCAATATTTTGGCGCAGATGTCGAGCTGGTGAGTGTCTCTTCATTCTCGAACAACGTTGAGGTTCGCAGCTCAGATATATGTCGAGAACATTATCCTCATTCGCAGCCATGTTTTCTGATGTGTTTGTATGTACACGTGTATTGCCGCATATGCTTATGTCGCCAGTGTCCTGAAGCATGAGTCTCACAGTTTGGTTTTTTTTTAAGTGAGAAATTTGGCAATATTTTGGCTCGGATGTCGAGCTGGTGAGTGTCTCTTCATTCTCGAACAACGTTGAGGCTCGCAGCTCAGATATATGTCGAGAAAATTATCCGCATTCGTAGCCATGTTTTCTTATGTGTATGTATGTACATGTGTATTGCCTCATAGGCCTATGCCGCCAGTGTCCTGACGCATGAGTCTCAAAGTATTGGTCTCTTCCGGTGAGAATTTTGGCGATGTGTTAGCTCAGATGTGGAGGTGGTGAATGTCTTTTCATTCTCGAACAACGTTGAGGTTCGCAGCTCAGATATATGTTGAGAACATTATCCTCATCCGCAGCCATGTTTTTTGATGTGTATGTATGTACACGTGCATTGCCACATAGGCCTATGCCATCAGTATCCTGACGCATGAGTCTCTCAGTTTGTTTGTTTTTCCAGTGAACAATTTGGCAATATTTTGGCTCGGATGTCGAGCTGGTGAGTGTCTCTTCATTCTCGAACAACATTGAGGCTCGCAGCTCAGATATATGTTGAGAAAAATGTCCTCATTCGCAGCCATGTTTTCTGATGTGTTTGTATGTACACGTGTAGTGCCACATAGGCATATGCCGCCAGTGTCCTGAAGCATGAGTCTCTCAGTTTAGGTTTGTTCCAGTGAGAAATTTGGCAATATTTTGGCTCGGATGTCGAGCTGGTGAGTGTCTCTTCATTCTCGAACAACGTTGAGGTTCGCAGCTCAGATATATGTCGAGAACATTATCCTCATTCGCAGCCATGTTTTCTGATGTGTATGTATGTACACGTGTATTGCCACATAGGCCTATGCCGCCAGTATCCTGACGCATGAGTCTCTCAGTTTAGGTTTGTTACCGTGAGAAATTTGGCAATATTGTGGCTCGGATGTCGAGCTGGTGAGTGTCTCTTCATTCTCGAACAACGTTGAGGTTCGCAGCTCAGATATAAGTTCATAAAATTGTCCTCATTCGCAGCCATGTTTTCTTATGTGTATGTATGTACACGTGTATGGCCTCATAGGCCTATGCCGCCATTGTCCTGACACATGAGTCCCAAAGTTTTGGTCTGTTCCGGTGAGAATTTTGGCGATGTGTTAGCTCAGATGTGGAGGTGGTGAATGTCTCTTCATTCTCGAACAACGTTGAGGCTCGCAGCTCAGATATATGTCGAGAAAATGGTCCTCATTCGCAGCCATGTTTTCTTATGTGTATGGATGTACACATGCATTGCCACATAGGCCTATGCCATCAGTATCCTGACGCATGAGTCTCTCAGTTTGTTTGTTTTTCCAGTGAACAATTTGGCAATATTTTGGCTCGGATGTCGAGCTGGTGAGTGTCTCTTCATTCTCGAACAACATTGAGGCTCGCAGCTCAGATATATGTTGAGAAAAATGTCCTCATTGGCAGCCATGTTTTCTGATGTGTTTGTATGTACACGTGTAGTGCCACATAGGCATATGCCGCCAGTGTCCTGACGCATGAGTCTCTCAGTTTAGGTTTGTTCCAGTGAGAAATTTGGCAATATTTTGGCTCGGATGTCGAGCTGGTGAGTGTCTCTTCATTCTCGAACAACGTTGAGGTTCGCAGCTCAGATATATGTCGAGAACATTATCCTCATTCGCAGCCATGTTTTCTGATGTGTATGTATGTACACGTGTATTGCCACATAGGCCTATGCCGCCAGTATCCTGACGCATGAGTCTCTCAGTTTAGGTTTGTTACCGTGAGAAATTTGGCAATATTGTGGCTCGGATGTCGAGCTGGTGAGTGTCTCTTCATTCTCGAACAACGTTGAGGTTCGCAGCTCAGATATAAGTTCATAAAATTGTCCTCATTCGCAGCCATGTTTTCTTATGTGTATGTATGTACACGTGTATGGCCTCATAGGCCTATGCCGCCATTGTCCTGACACATGAGTCCCAAAGTTTTGGTCTGTTCCGGTGAGAATTTTGGCGATGTGTTAGCTCAGATGTGGAGGTGGTGAATGTCTCTTCATTCTCGAACAACGTTGAGGCTCGCAGCTCAGATATATGTCGAGAAAATGGTCCTCATTCGCAGCCATGTTTTCTTATGTGTATGGATGTACACATGTATTGCCTCATAGGCCTATGCCGCCAGTGTCCTGACGCATGAGTCTCTCAGTTTGTTTGTTTTTCCAGTGAACAATTTGGCAATATTTTGGCTCGGATGTCGAGCTGGTGAGTGTCTCTTCATTCTCGAACAACATTGAGGCTCGCAGCTCAGATATATGTTGAGAAAAATGTCCTCATTCGCAGCCATGTTTTCTGATGTGTTTGTATGTACACGTGTAGTGCCACATAGGCATATGCCGCCAGTGTCCTGACGCATGAGTCTCTCAGTTTAGGTTTGTTCCAGTGAGAAATTTGGCAATATTTTGGCTCGGATGTCGAGCTGGTGAGTGTCTCTTCATTCTCGAACAACGTTGAGGTTCGCAGCTCAGATATATGTCGAGAACATTATCCTCATTCGCAGCCATGTTTTCTGATGTGTATGTATGTACACGTGTATTGCCACATAGGCCTATGCCGCCAGTATCCTGACGCATGAGTCTCTCAGTTTAGGTTTGTTACCGTGAGAAATTTGGCAATATTGTGGCTCGGATGTCGAGCTGGTGAGTGTCTCTTCATTCTCGAACAACGTTGAGGTTCGCAGCTCAGATATAAGTTCATAAAATTGTCCTCATTCGCAGCCATGTTTTCTTATGTGTATGTATGTACACGTGTATGGCCTCATAGGCCTATGCCGCCATTGTCCTGACACATGAGTCCCAAAGTTTTGGTCTGTTCCGGTGAGAATTTTGGCGATGTGTTAGCTCAGATGTGGAGGTGGTGAATGTCTCTTCATTCTCGAACAACGTTGAGGCTCGCAGCTCAGATATATGTCGAGAAAATGGTCCTCATTCGCAGCCATGTTTTCTTATGTGTATGGATGTACACATGTATTGCCTCATAGGCCTATGCCGCCAGTGTCCTGACGCATGAGTCTCACAGTTTGGTTTTTTTTCAAGTGAGAAATTTGGCAATATTTTGGCTCGGATGTCGAGCTGGTGAGTGTCTCTTCATTCTCGAACAACGTTGAGGCTCGCAGCTCAGATATATGTCGAGAAAATTGTCCTCATTCGCAGCCATGTTTTCTTATGTGTATGTATGTACACGTGTATTGCCTCATAGGCCTATGCCGCCAGTGTCCTGACGCATGAGTCTCACAGTTTTGGTCTCTTCCGGTGAGAATTTTGGCGATGTGTTAGCTCAGATGTGGAGGTGGTGAATGTCTCTTCATTCTCGAACAATGTTGAGGCTCGCAGCTCAGATATATGTCGAGAAAATGGTCCTCATTCGCAGCCATGTTTTCTGATGTGTTTGTATGTACACGTGTATTGCCACATAGGCATATGCCGCCAGTGTCCTGACGCATGAGTCTCTCAGTTTAGGTTTGTTCCAGTGAGAAATTTGGCAATATTTTGGCGCAGATGTCGAGCTGGTGAGTGTCTCTTCATTCTCGAACAACGTTGAGGTTCGCAGCTCAGATATATGTCGAGAACATTATCCTCATTCGCAGCCATGTTTTCTGATGTGTTTGTATGTACACGTGTATTGCCGCATATGCTTATGTCGCCAGTGTCCTGAAGCATGAGTCTCACAGTTTGGTTTTTTTTTAAGTGAGAAATTTGGCAATATTTTGGCTCGGATGTCGAGCTGGTGAGTGTCTCTTCATTCTCGAACAACGTTGAGGTTCGCAGCTCAGATATATGTCGAGAACATTATCCTCATTCGCAGCCATGTTTTCTGATGTGTATGTATGTACACGTGTATTGCCACATAGGCCTATGCCGCCAGTATCCTGACGCATGAGTCTCTCAGTTTAGGTTTGTTACCGTGAGAAATTTGGCAATATTGTGGCTCGGATGTCGAGCTGGTGAGTGTCTCTTCATTCTCGAACAACGTTGAGGTTCGCAGCTCAGATATAAGTTCATAAAATTGTCCTCATTCGCAGCCATGTTTTCTTATGTGTATGTATGTACACGTGTATGGCCTCATAGGCCTATGCCGCCATTGTCCTGACACATGAGTCCCAAAGTTTTGGTCTGTTCCGGTGAGAATTTTGGCGATGTGTTAGCTCAGATGTGGAGGTGGTGAATGTCTCTTCATTCTCGAACAACGTTGAGGCTCGCAGCTCAGATATATGTCGAGAAAATGGTCCTCATTCGCAGCCATGTTTTCTTATGTGTATGGATGTACACATGCATTGCCACATAGGCCTATGCCATCAGTATCCTGACGCATGAGTCTCTCAGTTTGTTTGTTTTTCCAGTGAACAATTTGGCAATATTTTGGCTCGGATGTCGAGCTGGTGAGTGTCTCTTCATTCTCGAACAACATTGAGGCTCGCAGCTCAGATATATGTCGAGAAAATTATCCGCATTCGTAGCCATGTTTTCTTATGTGTATGTATGTACATGTGTATTGCCTCATAGGCCTATGCCGCCAGTGTCCTGACGCATGAGTCTCAAAGTATTGGTCTCTTCCGGTGAGAATTTTGGCGATGTGTTAGCTCAGATGTGGAGGTGGTGAATGTCTTTTCATTCTCGAACAACGTTGAGGTTCGCAGCTCAGATATATGTTGAGAACATTATCCTCATCCGCAGCCATGTTTTTTGATGTGTATGTATGTACACGTGCATTGCCACATAGGCCTATGCCATCAGTATCCTGACGCATGAGTCTCTCAGTTTGTTTGTTTTTCCAGTGAACAATTTGGCAATATTTTGGCTCGGATGTCGAGCTGGTGAGTGTCTCTTCATTCTCGAACAACATTGAGGCTCGCAGCTCAGATATATGTTGAGAAAAATGTCCTCATTCGCAGCCATGTTTTCTGATGTGTTTGTATGTACACGTGTAGTGCCACATAGGCATATGCCGCCAGTGTCCTGACGCATGAGTCTCTCAGTTTAGGTTTGTTCCAGTGAGAAATTTGGCAATATTTTGGCTCGGATGTCGAGCTGGTGAGTGTCTCTTCATTCTCGAACAACGTTGAGGTTCGCAGCTCAGATATATGTCGAGAACATTATCCTCATTCGCAGCCATGTTTTCTGATGTGTATGTATGTACACGTGTATTGCCACATAGGCCTATGCCGCCAGTATCCTGACGCATGAGTCTCTCAGTTTAGGTTTGTTACCGTGAGAAATTTGGCAATATTGTGGCTCGGATGTCGAGCTGGTGAGTGTCTCTTCATTCTCGAACAACGTTGAGGTTTGCAGCTCAGATATAAGTTCATAAAATTGTCCTCATTCGCAGCCATGTTTTCTTATGTGTATGTATGTACACGTGTATGGCCTCATAGGCCTATGCCGCCATTGTCCTGACACATGAGTCCCAAAGTTTTGGTCTGTTCCGGTGAGAATTTTGGCGATGTGTTAGCTCAGATGTGGAGGTGGTGAATGTCTCTTCATTCTCGAACAACGTTGAGGCTCGCAGCTCAGATATATGTCGAGAAAATGGTCCTCATTCGCAGCCATGTTTTCTTATGTGTATGGATGTACACATGTATTGCCTCATAGGCCTATGCCGCCAGTGTCCTGACGCATGAGTCTCACAGTTTGGTTTTTTTTCAAGTGAGAAATTTGGCAATATTTTGGCTCGGATGTCGAGCTGGTGAGTGTCTCTTCATTCTCGAACAACGTTGAGGCTCGCAGCTCAGATATATGTCGAGAAAATTGTCCTCATTCGCAGCCATGTTTTCTTATGTGTATGTATGTACACGTGTATTGCCTCATAGGCCTATGCCGCCAGTGTCCTGACGCATGAGTCTCACAGTTTTGGTCTCTTCCGGTGAGAATTTTGGCGATGTGTTAGCTCAGATGTGGAGGTGGTGAATGTCTCTTCATTCTCGAACAATGTTGAGGCTCGCAGCTCAGATATATGTCGAGAAAATGGTCCTCATTCGCAGCCATGTTTTCTGATGTGTTTGTATGTACACGTGTATTGCCACATAGGCATATGCCGCCAGTGTCCTGACGCATGAGTCTCTCAGTTTAGGTTTGTTCCAGTGAGAAATTTGGCAATATTTTGGCGCAGATGTCGAGCTGGTGAGTGTCTCTTCATTCTCGAACAACGTTGAGGTTCGCAGCTCAGATATATGTCGAGAACATTATCCTCATTCGCAGCCATGTTTTCTGATGTGTTTGTATGTACACGTGTATTGCCGCATATGCTTATGTCGCCAGTGTCCTGAAGCATGAGTCTCACAGTTTGGTTTTTTTTTAAGTGAGAAATTTGGCAATATTTTGGCTCGGATGTCGAGCTGGTGAGTGTCTCTTCATTCTCGAACAACGTTGAGGCTCGCAGCTCAGATATATGTCGAGAAAATTATCCGCATTCGTAGCCATGTTTTCTTATGTGTATGTATGTACATGTGTATTGCCTCATAGGCCTATGCCGCCAGTGTCCTGACGCATGAGTCTCAAAGTATTGGTCTCTTCCGGTGAGAATTTTGGCGATGTGTTAGCTCAGATGTGGAGGTGGTGAATGTCTTTTCATTCTCGAACAACGTTGAGGTTCGCAGCTCAGATATATGTTGAGAACATTATCCTCATCCGCAGCCATGTTTTTTGATGTGTATGTATGTACACGTGCATTGCCACATAGGCCTATGCCATCAGTATCCTGACGCATGAGTCTCTCAGTTTGTTTGTTTTTCCAGTGAACAATTTGGCAATATTTTGGCTCGGATGTCGAGCTGGTGAGTGTCTCTTCATTCTCGAACAACATTGAGGCTCGCAGCTCAGATATATGTTGAGAAAAATGTCCTCATTCGCAGCCATGTTTTCTGATGTGTTTGTATGTACACGTGTAGTGCCACATAGGCATATGCCGCCAGTGTCCTGACGCATGAGTCTCTCAGTTTAGGTTTGTTCCAGTGAGAAATTTGGCAATATTTTGGCTCGGATGTCGAGCTGGTGAGTGTCTCTTCATTCTCGAACAACGTTGAGGTTCGCAGCTCAGATATATGTCGAGAACATTATCCTCATTCGCAGCCATGTTTTCTGATGTGTATGTATGTACACGTGTATTGCCACATAGGCCTATGCCGCCAGTATCCTGACGCATGAGTCTCTCAGTTTAGGTTTGTTACCGTGAGAAATTTGGCAATATTGTGGCTCGGATGTCGAGCTGGTGAGTGTCTCTTCATTCTCGAACAACGTTGAGGTTTGCAGCTCAGATATAAGTTCATAAAATTGTCCTCATTCGCAGCCATGTTTTCTTATGTGTATGTATGTACACGTGTATGGCCTCATAGGCCTATGCCGCCATTGTCCTGACACATGAGTCCCAAAGTTTTGGTCTGTTCCGGTGAGAATTTTGGCGATGTGTTAGCTCAGATGTGGAGGTGGTGAATGTCTCTTCATTCTCGAACAACGTTGAGGCTCGCAGCTCAGATATATGTCGAGAAAATGGTCCTCATTCGCAGCCATGTTTTCTTATGTGTATGGATGTACACATGTATTGCCTCATAGGCCTATGCCGCCAGTGTCCTGACGCATGAGTCTCACAGTTTGGTTTTTTTTCAAGTGAGAAATTTGGCAATATTTTGGCTCGGATGTCGAGCTGGTGAGTGTCTCTTCATTCTCGAACAACGTTGAGGCTCGCAGCTCAGATATATGTCGAGAAAATTGTCCTCATTCGCAGCCATGTTTTCTTATGTGTATGTATGTACACGTGTATTGCCTCATAGGCCTATGCCGCCAGTGTCCTGACGCATGAGTCTCACAGTTTTGGTCTCTTCCGGTGAGAATTTTGGCGATGTGTTAGCTCAGATGTGGAGGTGGTGAATGTCTCTTCATTCTCGAACAATGTTGAGGCTCGCAGCTCAGATATATGTCGAGAAAATGGTCCTCATTCGCAGCCATGTTTTCTGATGTGTTTGTATGTACACGTGTATTGCCACATAGGCATATGCCGCCAGTGTCCTGACGCATGAGTCTCTCAGTTTAGGTTTGTTCCAGTGAGAAATTTGGCAATATTTTGGCGCAGATGTCGAGCTGGTGAGTGTCTCTTCATTCTCGAACAACGTTGAGGTTCGCAGCTCAGATATATGTCGAGAACATTATCCTCATTCGCAGCCATGTTTTCTGATGTGTTTGTATGTACACGTGTATTGCCGCATATGCTTATGTCGCCAGTGTCCTGAAGCATGAGTCTCACAGTTTGGTTTTTTTTTAAGTGAGAAATTTGGCAATATTTTGGCTCGGATGTCGAGCTGGTGAGTGTCTCTTCATTCTCGAACAACGTTGAGGCTCGCAGCTCAGATATATGTCGAGAAAATTATCCGCATTCGTAGCCATGTTTTCTTATGTGTATGTATGTACATGTGTATTGCCTCATAGGCCTATGCCGCCAGTGTCCTGACGCATGAGTCTCAAAGTATTGGTCTCTTCCGGTGAGAATTTTGGCGATGTGTTAGCTCAGATGTGGAGGTGGTGAATGTCTTTTCATTCTCGAACAACGTTGAGGTTCGCAGCTCAGATATATGTTGAGAACATTATCCTCATTCGCAGCCATGTTTTTTGATGTGTATGTATGTACACGTGCATTGCCACATAGGCCTATGCCGTCAGTATCCTGACGCATGAGTCTCTCAGTTTGTTTGTTTTTCCAGTGAACAATTTGGCAATATTTTGGCTCGGATGTCGAGCTGGTGAGTGTCTCTTCATTCTCGAACAACATTGAGGCTCGCAGCTCAGATATATGTTGAGAAAAATGTCCTCATTCGCAGCCATGTTTTCTGATGTGTTTGTATGTACACGTGTATTGCCACATAGGCATATGCCGCCAGTATCCTGACGCATGAGTCTCTCAGTTTAGGTTTGTTACCGTGAGAAATTTGGCAATATTGTGGCTCGGATGTCGAGCTGGTGAGTGTCTCTTCATTCTCGAACAACGTTGAGGTTCGCAGCTCAGATATAAGTTCATAAAATTGTCCTCATTCGCAGCCATGTTTTCTTATGTGTATGTATGTACACGTGTATGGCCTCATAGGCCTATGCCGCCATTGTCCTGACACATGAGTCCCAAAGTTTTGGTCTGTTCCGGTGAGAATTTTGGCGATGTGTTAGCTCAGATGTGGAGGTGGTGAATGTCTCTTCATTCTCGAACAACGTTGAGGCTCGCAGCTCAGATATATGTCGAGAAAATGGTCCTCATTCGCAGCCATGTTTTCTTATGTGTATGGATGTACACATGTATTGCCTCATAGGCCTATGCCGCCAGTGTCCTGACGCATGAGTCTCACAGTTTGGTTTTTTTTCAAGTGAGAAATTTGGCAATATTTTGGCTCGGATGTCGAGCTGGTGAGTGTCTCTTCATTCTCGAACAACGTTGAGGCTCGCAGCTCAGATATATGTCGAGAAAATTGTCCTCATTCGCAGCCATGTTTTCTTATGTGTATGTATGTACACGTGTATTGCCACATAGGCCTATGCCGCCAGTGTCCTGACGCATGAGTCTCACAGTTTTGGTCTCTTCCGGTGAGAATTTTGGCGATGTGTTAGCTCAGATGTGGAGGTGGTGAATGTCTCTTCATTCTCGAACAATGTTGAGGCTCGCAGCTCAGATATATGTCGAGAAAATGGTCCTCATTCGCAGCCATGTTTTCTGATGTGTTTGTATGTACACGTGTATTGCCACATAGGCATATGCCGCCAGTGTCCTGACGCATGAGTCTCTCAGTTTAGGTTTGTTCCAGTGAGAAATTTGGCAATATTTTGGCGCAGATGTCGAGCTGGTGAGTGTCTCTTCATTCTCGAACAACGTTGAGGTTCGCAGCTCAGATATATGTCGAGAACATTATCCTCATTCGCAGCCATGTTTTCTGATGTGTTTGTATGTACACGTGTATTGCCGCATATGCTTATGTCGCCAGTG
This sequence comes from Crossaster papposus, assembly GCA_037893245.1. Taxonomy (NCBI): domain Eukaryota; kingdom Metazoa; phylum Echinodermata; class Asteroidea; order Velatida; family Solasteridae; genus Crossaster; species Crossaster papposus. The sequence goes on from JBAIAA010000149.1 coordinate 523,295, forward strand.
TCCTGAAGCATGAGTCTCACAGTTTGGTTTTTTTTTAAGTGAGAAATTTGGCAATATTTTGGCTCGGATGTCGAGCTGGTGAGTGTCTCTTCATTCTCGAACAACGTTGAGGCTCGCAGCTCAGATATATGTCGAGAAAATTATCCGCATTCGTAGCCATGTTTTCTTATGTGTATGTATGTACATGTGTATTGCCTCATAGGCCTATGCCGCCAGTGTCCTGACGCATGAGTCTCAAAGTATTGGTCTCTTCCGGTGAGAATTTTGGCGATGTGTTAGCTCAGATGTGGAGGTGGTGAATGTCTTTTCATTCTCGAACAACGTTGAGGTTCGCAGCTCAGATATATGTTGAGAACATTATCCTCATTCGCAGCCATGTTTTTTGATGTGTATGTATGTACACGTGCATTGCCACATAGGCCTATGCCGTCAGTATCCTGACGCATGAGTCTCTCAGTTTGTTTGTTTTTCCAGTGAACAATTTGGCAATATTTTGGCTCGGATGTCGAGCTGGTGAGTGTCTCTTCATTCTCGAACAACATTGAGGCTCGCAGCTCAGATATATGTTGAGAAAAATGTCCTCATTCGCAGCCATGTTTTCTGATGTGTTTGTATGTACACGTGTAGTGCCACATAGGCATATGCCGCCAGTGTCCTGACGCATGAGTCTCTCAGTTCAGGTTTGTTCCAGTGAGAAATTTGGCAATATTGTGGCGCAGATGTCGAGCTGGTGAGTGTCTCTTCATTCTCGAACAACGTTGAGGTTCGCAGCTCAGATATATGTCGAGAACATTATCCTCATTCGCAGCCATGTTTTCTGATGTGTTTGTATGTGAACGTGTATTGCCACATAGGCATATGCCGCCAGTGTCCTGACGCATGAGTCTCTCAGTTTAGGTTTGTTCCAGTGAGAAATTTGGCAATATTTTGGCTCAGATGTCGAGCTGGTGAGTGTCTCTTCATTCTCGAACAACGTTGAGGTTCGCAGCTCAGATATATGTCGAGAACATTATCCTCATTCGCAGCCATGTTTTCTGATGTGTATGTATGTAGACGTGTATTGCCACATAGGCATATGCCGCCAGTGTCCTGACGCATGAGTCTCTCAGTTTGGGTTTTTTCCAGTGAGAAATTTGGCAATATTTCGGCTCGGATGTCGAGCTGGTGAGTGTCTCTTTATTCTCGAACAACGTTGAGGATCGCAGCTCAGATATATGTCGACAAAATTATCCTCATTCGTAGCCATGTTTTCTGATGTGTATGTATGTACATGTGTATTGCCACATAGGCCTATGCCGCCAGTATCCTGACGCATGAGTTCCTCAGTTTGTTTGTTTTTCCAGTGAAAAATTTGGCAATATTTTGGCTCGGATGTCGAGCTGGTGAGTGTCTCTTCATTCTCGAACAACATTGAGGCTCGCAGCTCGGATATATGTCGAGAAAAATATCCTCATTCGCAGCCATGTTTTCTGGTGTGTTTGTATGTACACGTGTAGTGCCACATAGGCATATGCCGCCAGTGTCCTGACGCATGAGTCTCTCAGTTTAGGTTTGTTCCAGTGAGAAATTTGGCAATATTTTGGCTCAGATGTCGAGCTGGTGAGTGTCTCTTCATTCTCGAACAACGTTGAGGTTCGCAGCTCAGATATATGTCGAGAACATTATCCTCATTCGCAGCCATGTTTTCTGATGTGTATGCATGTACACGTGTATTGCCACATAGGCCTATGCCGCCAGTATCCTGACGCATGAGTCTCTCAGTTTGGGTTTTTTCTAGTGAGAAATTTGGCAATGTTTTGGCTCGGATGTCGAGCTGGTGAGTGTCTCTTCATTCTCGAACAACGTTGAGGCTCGCAGCTCAAATATATGTCGAGAAAATTGTCCTCATTCGCAGCCATGCTTTCGTATGTGTATGGATGTACACGTGTATTGCCGCATAGGCCTATGCCGCCAGTGTCCTGACGCATGAGTCTCAAAGTTTTGGTCTCTTCCGGTGAGAATTTTGGCGATGTGTTAGCTCAGATGTGGAGGTGGTGAATGTCTTTTCATTCTCGAACAACGTTGAGGCTCGCAGCTCAGATATATGTCGAGAACATTATCCTCATTCGCAGCCATGTTTTCTGACGTGTATGTATGTACACGTGTATTGCCTCATAGGCCTATGCCGCCAGTATCCTGACGCATGAGTCTTACAGTTGGGTTTTTTTCCAGTGAGAAATTTTGAAATATTTTGGCTCAGATGTCGAGCTGGCGAGCGTCTCTTCATTCTCGAACAACGATGAGGTTCCGCATTACCACATAGGCATATGCCGCCAGTGTCCTGACGCATGAGTCTCTCAGTTTAGGTTTGTTCCAGTGAGAAATTTGGCAATATTTTGGCTCAGATGTCGAGCTGGTGAGTGTCTCTTCATTCTCAAACAACGTTGAGGTTCGCAGCTCAGATATATGTCGAGAACATTATCCTCATTCGCAGCCATGTTTTCTGATGTGTATGTATGTAGACGTGTATTGCCACATAGGCCTATGCCGCCAGTGTCCTGACGCATGAGTCTCTCAGTTTGGGTTTTTTCCAGTGAGAAATTTGGCAATGTTTTGGCTCGGATGTCGAGCTGGTGAGTGTCTCTTCATTCTCGAACAACGTTGAGGTTCGCAGCTCAGATATATGTCGAGAACATTATCGTCATTCGCAGCCATGTTTTCTGATATGTATGTATGTACACGTGTATTGCCGCATAGGCCTATGCCGCCAGTATCCTGACGCATGAGTCTCTCAGTTTGGGTTTTTTCCAGTGAGACATTTGGCAATATTTTGGCTCGGATGTCGAGCTGGTGAGTGTCTCTTCATTCTCGAACAATGTTGAGGTTCGCATCTCAGATATAAGTTCATAAAATTATCCTCATTCGCAGCCATGTTTTCTTATGTGGGTGCGTGTACACGTGTATTGCCGCATATGCTTATGTCGCCAGTGTCCTGAAGCATGAGTCTCACAGTTTGGTTTTTTTTCAAGTGAGAAATTTGGCAATATTTTGGCTCGGATGTCGAGCTGGTGAGTGTCTCTTCATTCTCGAACAACGTTGAGGCTCGCAGCTCAGATATATGTCGAGAAAATTATCCGCATTCGTAGCCATGTTTTCTTATGTGTATGTATGTACATGTGTATTGCCTCATAGGCCTATGCCGCCAGTGTCCTGACGCATGAGTCTCAAAGTATTGGTCTCTTCCGGTGAGAATTTTGGCGATGTGTTAGCTCAGATGTGGACGTGGTGAATGTCTTTTCATTCTCGAACAACGTTGAGGTTCGCAGCTCAGATATATGTTGAGAACATTATCCTCATTCGCAGCCATGTTTTTTGATGTGTATGTATGTACACGTGCATTGCCACATAGGCCTATGCAGTCAGTATCCTGACGCATGAGTCTCTCAGTTTGTTTGTTTTTCCAGGGAACAATTTGGCAATATTTTGGCTCGGATGTCGAGCTGGTGAGTGTCTCTTCATTCTCGAACAACATTGAGGCTCGCAGCTCAGATATATGTTGAGAAAAATGTCCTCATTCGCAGCCATGTTTTCTGATGTGTTTGTATGTACACGTGTAGTGCCACATAGGCATATGCCGCCAGTGTCCTGACGCATGAGTCTCTCAGTTTAGGTTTGTTCCAGTTAGAAATTTGGCAATATTTTGGCTCGGATGTCGAGCTGGTGAGTGTCTCTTCATTCTCGAACAACGTTGAGGTTCGCAGCTCAGATATATGTCGAGAACATTATCCTCATTCGCAGCCATGTTTTCTGATGTGTATGTATGTACACGTGTATTGCCACATAGGCCTATGCCGCCAGTATCCTGACGCATGAGTCTCTCAGTTTAGGTTTGTTACCGTGAGAAATTTGGCAATATTGTGGCTCGGATGTCGAGCTGGTGAGTGTCTCTTCATTCTCGAACAACGTTGAGGTTCGCAGCTCAGATATAAGTTCATAAAATTGTCCTCATTCGCAGCCATGTTTTCTTATGTGTATGTATGTACACGTGTATGGCCTCATAGGCCTATGCCGCCATTGTCCTGACACATGAGTCCCAAAGTTTTGGTCTGTTCCGGTGAGAATTTTGGCGATGTGTTAGCTCAGATGTGGAGGTGGTGAATGTCTCTTCATTCTCGAACAACGTTGAGGCTCGCAGCTCAGATATATGTCTAGAAAATGGTCCTCATTCGCAGCCATGTTTTCTTATGTGTATGGATGTACACATGTAGTGCCACATAGGCATATGCCGCCAGTGTCCTGACGCATGAGTCTCTCAGTTTAGGTTTGTTCCAGTGAGAAATTTGGCAATATTTTGGCTCGGATGTCGAGCTGGTGAGTGTCTCTTCATTCTCGAATAACGTTGAGGTTCGCAGCTCAGATATATGTCGAGAACATTATCCTCATTCGCAGCCATGTTTTCTGATGTGTATGTATGTACACGTGTATTGCCACATAGGCCTATGCCGCCAGTATCCTGACGCATGAGTCTCTCAGTTTAGGTTTGTTACCGTGAGAAATTTGGCAATATTGTGGCTCGGATGTCGAGCTGGTGAGTGTCTCTTCATTCTCGAACAACGTTGAGGTTCGCAGCTCAGATATAAGTTCATAAAAATGTCCTCATTCGCAGCCATGTTTTCTTATGTGTATGTATGTACACGTGTATGGCCTCATAGGCCTATGCCGCCATTGTCCTGACACATGAGTCCCAAAGTTTCGGTCTGTTCCGGTGAGAATTTTGGCGATGTGTTAGCTCAGATGTGGAGGTGGTGAATGTCTCTTCATTCTCGAACAACGTTGAGGCTCGCAGCTCAGATATATGTCGAGAAAATGGTCCTCATACGCAGCCATGTTTTCTTATGTGTATGGATGTACACATGTATTGCCTCATAGGCCTATGCCGCCAGTGTCCTGACGCATGAGTCTCACAGTTTGGTTTTTTTTCAAGTGAGAAATTTGGCAATATTTTGGCTCGGATGTCGAGCTGGTGAGTGTCTCTTCATTCTCGAACAACGTTGAGGCTCGCAGCTCAGATATATGTCGAGAAATTTGTCCTCATTCGCAGCCATGTTTTCTTATGTGTATGTATGTACACGTGTATTGCCTCATAGGCCTATGCCGCCAGTGTCCTGACGCATGAGTCTCACAGTTTTGGTCTCTTCCGGTGAGAATTTTGGCGATGTGTTAGCTCAGATGTGGAGGTGGTGAATGTCTCTTCATTCTCGAACAATGTTGAGGCTCGCAGCTCAGATGTATGTCGAGAAAATGGTCCTCATTCGCAGCCATGTTTTCTGATGTGTTTGTATGTACACGTGTATTGCCACATAGGCATATGCCGCCAGTGTCCTGACGCATGAGTCTCTCAGTTTAGGTTTGTTCCAGTGAGAAATTTGGCAATATTTTGGCGCAGATGTCGAGCTGGTGAGTGTCTCTTCATTCTCGAACAACGTTGAGGTTCGCAGCTCAGATATATGTCGAGAACATTATCCTCATTCGCAGCCATGTTTTCTGATGTGTTTGTATGTACACGTGTATTGCCACATAGGCATATGCCGCCAGTGTCCTGACGCATGAGTCTCTCAGTTTAGGTTTGTTCCAGTGAGAAATTTGGCAATATTTTGGCTCAGATATCGAGCTGGTGAGTGTCTCTTCATTCTCGAACAACGTTGAGGTTCGCAGCTCAGATATATGTCGAGAACATTATCCTCATTCGCAGCCATGTTTTCTTATGTGTATGTATGTAGACGTGTATTGCCACATAGGCATATGCCGCCAGTGTCCTGACGCATGAGTCTCTCAGTTTGGGTTTTTTCCAGTGAGACATTTGGCAATATTTTGGCTCGGATGTCGAGCTGGTGAGTGTTTCTTTATTCTCGAACAACGTTGAGGATCGCAGCTCAGATATATGTCGACAAAATTATCCTCATTCGTAGCCATGTTTTCTGATGTGTATGTATGTACATGTGTATTGCCACATAGGCCTATGCCGCCAGTATCCTGACGCATGAGTCTCTCAGTTTGTTTGTTTTTCCAGTGAAAAATTTGGCAATATTTTGGCTCGGATGTCGAGCTGGTGAGTGTCTCTTCATTCTCGAACAACATTGAGGCTCGCAGCTCAGATATATGTCGAGAACATTATCCTCATTCGCAGCCATGTTTTCTGATGTGTATGCATGTACACGTGTATTGCCACATAGGCCTATGCCGCCAGTATCCTGACGCATGAGTCTCTCAGTTTGGGTTTTTTCTAGTGAGAAATTTGGCAATGTTTTGGCTCGGATGTCGAGCTGGTGAGTGTCTCTTCATTCTCGAACAACGTTGAGGCTCGCAGCTCAGATATATGTCGAGAAAATTGTCCTCATTCGCAGCCATGCTTTCGTATGTGTATGGATGTACACGTGTATTGCCGCATAGGCCTATGCCGCCAGTGTCCTGACGCATGAGTCTCAAAGTTTTGGTCTCTTCCGGTGAGAATTTTGGCGATGTGTTAGCTCAGATGTGGAGGTGGTGAATGTCTTTTCATTCTCGAACAACGTTGAGGCTCGCAGCTCAGATATATGTCGAGAACATTATCCTCATTCGCAGCCATGTTTTCTGATGTGTTTGTATGTACACGTGTATTGCCACATAGGCATATGCCGCCAGTGTCCTGACGCATGAGTCTCTCAGTTTAGGTTTGTTCCAGTGAGAAATTTGGCAATATTTTGGCTCAGATATCGAGCTGGTGAGTGTCTCTTCATTCTCGAACAACGTTGAGGTTCGCAGCTTAGATATAAGTTCATAACATTATCCTCATTCGCAGCCACGTTTTCTTATGTTTATGCGTGTACACGTGTATTGCCGTATAGGCCTATGCCGCCAGTGTCCTGACGCATGAGTCTCAACGTTTTGGTCTCTTCCGGTGAAATGTTGGCGATATGTTAGCTCAGATGTGGAGGTGGTGAATGTCTCTTCATTCTCCAATAACGTTGAGGTTCGCAGCTCAGATATATATCGAGAACATTATCCTCATTCGCAGCCATGTTTTCTGATGTGTATGTATGTAAACGTGTATTGCCACATAGGCCTATGCCGGCAGTGTCCTGACGCATGAGTCTCAAAGTTTTGGTCTCTTCCAGTGAGAATGTTGGCGATGTGTTAGCTCCGATGTGGAGGTGGTGAATGTCTCTTCATTCTCGAACAACGTTGAGGTTCGCAGCTCAGATATATGTCGAGAACATTATCCTCATTCGCAGCCATGTTTTCTGATGTGTATGTATGTACACGTGTATTGCCGCATAGGCTTATGCCGGCAGTGTCCTGACGCATGAGTCTCTCAGTTTGGGTTTTTTCCAGTGAGAAATTTGGCAATATTTTGGGTCGGATGTCGAGCTGGTGAGTGTCTCTTCATTCTCGAACAACGTTGAGGCTCGCAGCTCAGATATATGTCGACAACAATTATCCTCATTCGTAGCCGTGTTTTCTTATGTGTATGTATGTACACATGTATTGCCTCATAGTCCTATGCCGGCAGTGTCCTGACGCATGAGTCTCAAAGTTTTGGTCTCTTCCAGTGAGAATGTCTCTTCATTCTTGAACAACGTTGAGGATCGCAGCTCAGATATATGTCGAGAGAAATATCCTCATTCGCAGCCATGTTTTCTGATGTGTTTGTATGTACACGTGTAGTGCCACATAGGCATATGCCGCCAGTGTCCTGACGCATGAGTCTCAAAGTTTTAGTCTCTTCCGTTGAGAATTTTGGCGATGTGTTAGCTCAGATGTGGAGGTGGTGAATGTCTCTTCATTCTCGAACAACGTTGAGGTTCGCAGCTCAGATATATGTCGAGAACATTATCCTCATTCGCAGCCATGTTTTCTTATGTTTATGCGTGTACACGTGTATTGCCGCATAGGCTTATGTTGCCAGTGTCCTGAAGCATGAGTCTCACAGTTTTGTTTTTTTTCCAGTGAAAAATTTGGCAATATTTTGGCTCGGCTGTCGAGCTGGTGAGTGTCTCTTCATTCTCGAACAACGTTGAGGCTCGCAGCTCAGATATATGTCCAGAAAATTGTCCTCATTCGCAGCCATGTTTTCTTATGTGTATGTATGTACACGTGTATTGCCTCATAGGCCTATGCCGCCCGTGTCCTGACGTATGAGTCTCACAGTTTGGTTTTTTTCCAGTGAGAAATTTGGAAATATTTTGGCTTAGATGTCGAGCAGGCGAGGGTTTCTTCATTCTCGAACAACGTTGAGGTTCGCAGCTCAGATATAAGTTCATAACATTATCCTCATTCGCAGCCACGTTTTCTTATGTTTATGCGTGTACACGTGTATTGCCGTATAGGCCTATGCCGCCAGTGTCCTGACGCATGAGTCTCAACGTTTTGGTCTCTTCCGGTGAAATGTTGGCGATATGTTAGCTCAGATGTGGAGGTGGTGAATGTCTCTTCATTCTCCAATAACGTTGAGGTTCGCAGCTCAGATATATGTCGAGAACATTATCCTCATTCGCAGCCATGTTTTCTGATGTGTATGTATGTACACGTGTATTGCCGAATAGGCTTATGTCGCCAGTGTCCTGAAGCATGAGTCTCACAATTTGTTTTTTTTTCCAGTGAGAAATTTGGCAATATTTTGGCTCGGATGTCGAGCTGGTGAGTGTCTCTTCATTCTGGAACAACGTTGAGGTTCGCATCTCAGATATAAGTTCATAAAATTATCTTCATTCGCAGCCATGTTTTCTTATGTTTATGCGTGTACACGTGTATTGCCGCATAGGCTTATGTTGCCAGTGTCCTGAAGCATGTGTCTCACAGTTTGGTTTTTTTTCCAGTGAGAAATTTGGCAATATTTTGGCTCGGCTGTCGAGCTTGTGAGTGTCTCTTCATTCTCGAACAACGTTGAGGCTCGCAGCTCAGATATATGTCCATAAAATTGTCCTCATTCGCAGCCATGTTTTCTTATGTGTATGTATGTACACGTGTATTGCCTCATAGGCCTATGCCGCCCGTGTCCTGACGTATGAGTCTCACAGTTTGGGTTTTTTCCAGTGAGAAATTTGGAAATATTTTGGCTTAGATGTCGAGCAGGCGAGGGTTTCTTCATTCTCGAACAACGTTGAGGTTCGCAGCTCAGATATAAGTTCATAACATTATCCTCATTCGCAGCCACGTTTTCTTATGTTTATGCGTGTACACGTGTATTGCCGTATAGGCCTATGCCGCCAGTGTCCTGACGCATGAGTCTCAACGTTTTGGTCTCTTCCGGTGAAATGTTGGCGATATGTTAGCTCAGATGTGGAGGTGGTGAATGTCTCTTCATTCTCCAATAACGTTGAGGTTCGCAGCTCAGATATATATCGAGAACATTATCCTCATTCGCAGCCATGTTTTCTGATGTGTATGTATGTAAACGTGTATTGCCACATAGGCCTATGCCGGCAGTGTCCTGACGCATGAGTCTCAAAGTTTTGGTCTCTTCCAGTGAGAATGTTGGCGATGTGTTAGCTCCGATGTGGAGGTGGTGAATGTCTCTTCATTCTCGAACAACGTTGAGGTTCGCAGCTCAGATATATGTCGAGAACATTATCCTCATTCGCAGCCATGTTTTCTGATGTGTATGTATGTACACGTGTATTGCCGCATAGGCTTATGCCGGCAGTGTCCTGACGCATGAGTCTCTCAGTTTGGGTTTTTTCCAGTGAGAAATTTGGCAATATTTTGGGTCGGATGTCGAGCTGGTGAGTGTCTCTTCATTCTCGAACAACGTTGAGGCTCGCAGCTCAGATATATGTCGACAACAATTATCCTCATTCGTAGCCGTGTTTTGTTATGTGTATGTATGTACACATGTATTGCCTCATAGTCCTATGCCGGCAGTGTCCTGACGCATGAGTCTCAAAGTTTTGGTCTCTTCCAGTGAGAATGTTGGCGATGTGTTAGCTCCGATGTGGAGGTGGTGAATGTCTCTTCATTCTCGAACAACGTTGAGGCTCGCAGCTCAGATATATGTCCATAAAATTGTCCTCATTCGCAGCCATGTTTTCTTATGTGTATGTATGTACACGTGTATTGCCTCATAGGCCTATGCCGCCCGTGTCCTGACGTATGAGTCTCACAGTTTGGGTTTTTTCCAGTGAGAAATTTGGAAATATTTTGGCTTAGATGTCGAGCAGGCGAGGGTTTCTTCATTCTCGAACAACGTTGAGGTTCGCAGCTCAGATATAAGTTCATAACATTATCCTCATTCGCAGCCACGTTTTCTTATGTTTATGCGTGTACACGTGTATTGCCGTATAGGCCTATGCCGCCAGTGTCCTGACGCATGAGTCTCAACGTTTTGGTCTCTTCCGGTGAAATGTTGGCGATATGTTAGCTCAGATGTGGAGGTGGTGAATGTCTCTTCATTCTCCAATAACGTTGAGGTTCGCAGCTCAGATATATATCGAGAACATTATCCTCATTCGCAGCCATGTTTTCTGATGTGTATGTATGTAAACGTGTATTGCCACATAGGCCTATGCCGGCAGTGTCCTGACGCATGAGTCTCAAAGTTTTGGTCTCTTCCAGTGAGAATGTTGGCGATGTGTTAGCTCCGATGTGGAGGTGGTGAATGTCTCTTCATTCTCGAACAACGTTGAGGTTCGCAGCTCAGATATATGTCGAGAACATTATCCTCATTCGCAGCCATGTTTTCTGATGTGTATGTATGTACACGTGTATTGCCGCATAGGCTTATGCCGGCAGTGTCCTGACGCATGAGTCTCTCAGTTTGGGTTTTTTCCAGTGAGAAATTTGGCAATATTTTGGGTCGGATGTCGAGCTGGTGAGTGTCTCTTCATTCTCGAACAACGTTGAGGCTCGCAGCTCAGATATATGTCGACAACAATTATCCTCATTCGTAGCCGTGTTTTGTTATGTGTATGTATGTACACATGTATTGCCTCATAGTCCTATGCCGGCAGTGTCCTGACGCATGAGTCTCAAAGTTTTGGTCTCTTCCAGTGAGAATGTTGGCGATGTGTTAGCTCCGATGTGGAGGTGGTGAATGTCTCTTCATTCTCGAACAACGTTGAGGTTCGCAGCTCAGATATATGTCGAGAACATTATCCTCATTCGCAGCCATGTTTTCTGATGTGTATGTATGTACACGTGTATTGCCGCATAGGCTTATGTCGCCAGTGTCCTGAAGCATGAGTCTCACAGTTTAGGTTTTTTTCCAGTGAGAAATTTGGCAATATTTTGGCTCGGATGTCGAGCTGGTGAGTGTCTCTTCATTCTCGAACAACGTTGAGGCTCGCAGCTCAGATATATGTCGAGAAAATTGTCCTCATTCGCAGTCATGTTTTCTTATGTGTATGTATGTACACGTGTATTGCCTCATGAAGGCCTATGCCGCCCGTGTCCTGACGTATGAGTCTCACAGTTTGGTTTTTTTTCCAGTGAGAAATTTGGCGATGTGTTAGCTCAGATGTTGAGGTGGTGAATGTCTCTTCATTCTCCAACAACGTTGAGGTTCGCAGCTCAGATATGAGTTCATAAAATTATCCTCATTCGCAGCCATGTTTTCTGATGTGTTTGTATGTACACGTGTATTGCCACATAGGCCTATGCCGCCAGTATACTGACGCATGAGCCTCTCAGTTTGTTTGTTTTTCGAGTGAGAAATCTGGCAATATTTTGGCTCGGATGTCGAGCTGGTGAGTGTCTCTTCATTCTCGAACAACGTTGAGGCTCGCAGCTCAGATATATGTCGAGAAAATTGTCCTCATTCGCAGCCATGTTTTCTTATGTGTATGGATGTACACGTGTATTGCCTCAGAGGCCTATGCCGCCAGTGTCCTGACGCATGAGTCTCACAGTTTTGGTTTTTTCCAGTGAGAAATTTGGAAATATTTTGGCTCAGATGTCGAGCTGGCGAGTGTCTCTTCATTCTCGAACAACGTTGAGGTTTGCAGCTCAGATATAATTTCATAAAATTATCCTCATTCGCAGCCATGTTTTCTTATGTTTATGCGTGTACACGTGTATTGCCGCATATGCCTATGCCACCAGTGTCCTGACGCATGAGTCTCAAAGTTTTGGTCTCTTCCGGTGAGAATTTTGGCGATTTGTTAGCTCAGATGTGGAGGTGGTGAATGTCTCTTCATTTTCGAACAACGTTGAGGCTCGCAGCTCAGGTGTATGTTGAGAACATTATCCTCATTCGCAGCCATGTGTTCTGATGTGTATGTATGTACACGTGTATTGCCACATAGGCCTATGCCGCCAGTATCCTGACGCATGAGTCTCTCAGTTTGGTTTTTTTTCAGTGAGAAATTTGGCAATATTTTGGCTCGGTTGTCGAGCTGGTGAGTGTCTCTTCATTCTCGAACAACGTTGAGGTTCGCAGCTCAGATATATGTCGAGAACATTATCCTCATTTGCAGCCATGTGTTCTGATGTATATGTATGTACACGTGTATTGCCACATAGGCCTATGCCGCCAGTATCCTGACGCATGAGTCTCTCAGTTTGGCTTTTTTCCAGTGAGAAATTTGGTAATATTTTGGCTCGGATGTCGAGCTGGTGAGTGTCTCTTCATTCTGGAACAACGTTGAGGCTCGCAGCTCAGATATATGTCGACAACAATTATCCTCATTCGTAGCCGTGTTTTGTTATGTGTATGTATGTACACATGTATTGCCTCATAGTCCTATGCCGGCAGTGTCCTGACGCATGAGTCTCAAAGTTTTGGTCTCTTCCAGTGAGAATGTTGGCGATGTGTTAGCTCCGATGTGGAGGTGGTGAATGTCTCTTCATTCTCGAACAACGTTGAGGTTCGCAGCTCAGATATATGTCGAGAACATTATCCTCATTCGCAGCCATGTTTTCTGATGTGTATGTATGTACACGTGTATTGCCGCATAGGCTTATGTCGCCAGTGTCCTGAAGCATGAGTCTCACAGTTTAGGTTTTTTTCCAGTGAGAAATTTGGCAATATTTTGGCTCGGATGTCGAGCTGGTGAGTGTCTCTTCATTCTCGAACAACGTTGAGGCTCGCAGCTCAGATATATGTCGAGAAAATTGTCCTCATTCGCAGTCATGTTTTCTTATGTGTATGTATGTACACGTGTATTGCCTCATGAAGGCCTATGCCGCCCGTGTCCTGACGTATGAGTCTCACAGTTTGGTTTTTTTTCCAGTGAGAAATTTGGCGATGTGTTAGCTCAGATGTTGAGGTGGTGAATGTCTCTTCATTCTCCAACAACGTTGAGGTTCGCAGCTCAGATATGAGTTCATAAAATTATCCTCATTCGCAGCCATGTTTTCTGATGTGTTTGTATGTACACGTGTATTGCCACATAGGCCTATGCCGCCAGTATACTGACGCATGAGCCTCTCAGTTTGTTTGTTTTTCGAGTGAGAAATCTGGCAATATTTTGGCTCGGATGTCGAGCTGGTGAGTGTCTCTTCATTCTCGAACAACGTTGAGGCTCGCAGCTCAGATATATGTCGAGAAAATTGTCCTCATTCGCAGCCATGTTTTCTTATGTGTATGGATGTACACGTGTATTGCCTCAGAGGCCTATGCCGCCAGTGTCCTGACGCATGAGTCTCACAGTTTTGGTTTTTTCCAGTGAGAAATTTGGAAATATTTTGGCTCAGATGTCGAGCTGGCGAGTGTCTCTTCATTCTCGAACAACGTTGAGGTTTGCAGCTCAGATATAATTTCATAAAATTATCCTCATTCGCAGCCATGTTTTCTTATGTTTATGCGTGTACACGTGTATTGCCGCATATGCCTATGCCACCAGTGTCCTGACGCATGAGTCTCAAAGTTTTGGTCTCTTCCGGTGAGAATTTTGGCGATTTGTTAGCTCAGATGTGGAGGTGGTGAATGTCTCTTCATTTTCGAACAACGTTGAGGCTCGCAGCTCAGGTGTATGTTGAGAACATTATCCTCATTCGCAGCCATGTGTTCTGATGTGTATGTATGTACACGTGTATTGCCACATAGGCCTATGCCGCCAGTATCCTGACGCATGAGTCTCTCAGTTTGGTTTTTTTTCAGTGAGAAATTTGGCAATATTTTGGCTCGGTTGTCGAGCTGGTGAGTGTCTCTTCATTCTCGAACAACGTTGAGGTTCGCAGCTCAGATATATGTCGAGAACATTATCCTCATTTGCAGCCATGTGTTCTGATGTATATGTATGTACACGTGTATTGCCACATAGGCCTATGCCGCCAGTATCCTGACGCATGAGTCTCTCAGTTTGGCTTTTTTCCAGTGAGAAATTTGGTAATATTTTGGCTCGGATGTCGAGCTGGTGAGTGTCTCTTCATTCTGGAACAACGTTGAGGCTCGCAGCTCAGATATATGTCGAGAAAATTATCCTCATTCGCAGCCATGTTTTCTTATGTGTATGTATGTACACGTGTATTGCCACATAGGCATATACCGCCAGTGTCCTGACGCATGAGTCTCTCAGTTTGTTTTTTTTCCAGTGAGAAATTTGGCAATATTTTGGCTCGGATGTCGAGCTGGTGAGTGTCTCTTCATTTTCGAACAACGTTGAGGCTCGCAGCTCAGATATATGTCGAGAAAATTGTGCTCATTCGCAGTCATGTTTTCTTATGTGTATGTATGTACACGTGTATTGCCTCATGAAGGCCTATGCCGCCCGTGTCCTGACGTATGAGTCTCACAGTTTGTTTTGTTTTCCAGTGAGAAATTTGGCGATGTGTTAGCTCAGATGTTGAGGTGGTGAATGTCTCTTCATTCTCCAACAACGTTGAGGTTCGCAGCTCAGATATGAGTTCATAAAATTATCCTCATTCGCAGCCATGTTTTCTGATGTGTTTGTATGTACACGTGTATTGCCACATAGGCCTATGCCGCCAGTATACTGACGCATGAGCCTCTCAGTTTGTTTGTTTTTCGAGTGAGAAATCTGGCAATATTTTGGCTCGGATGTCGAGCTGGTGAGTGTCTCTTCATTCTCGAACAACGTTGAGGCTCGCAGCTCAGATATATGTCGAGAAAATTGTCCTCATTCGCAGCCATGTTTTCTTATGTGTATGGATGTACACGTGTATTGCCTCAGAGGCCTATGCCGCCAGTGTCCTGACGCATGAGTCTCACAGTTTTGGTTTTTTCCAGTGAGAAATTTGGAAATATTTTGGCTCAGATGTCGAGCTGGCGAGTGTCTCTTCATTCTCGAACAACGTTGAGGTTTGCAGCTCAGATATAATTTCATAAAATTATCCTCATTCGCAGCCATGTTTTCTTATGTTTATGCGTGTACACGTGTATTGCCGCATATGCCTATGCCACCAGTGTCCTGACGCATGAGTCTCAAAGTGTTGGTCTCTTCCGGTGAGATTTTTGGCGATTTGTTAGCTCAGATGTGGAGGTGGTGAATGTCTCTTCATTTTCGAACAACGTTGAGGCTCGCAGCTCAGGTGTATGTTGAGAACATTATCCTCATTCGCAGCCATGTGTTCTGATGTGTATGTATGTACACGTGTATTGCCACATAGGCCTATGCCGCCAGTATCCTGACGCATGAGTCTCTCAGTTTGGTTTTTTTTCAGTGAGAAATTTGGCAATATTTTGGCTCGGTTGTCGAGCTGGTGAGTGTCTCTTCATTCTCGAACAACGTTGAGGTTCGCAGCTCAGATATATGTCGAGAACATTATCCTCATTCGCAGCCATGTGTTCTGATGTATATGTATGTACACGTGTATTGCCACATAGGCCTATGCCGCCAGTATCCTGACGCATGAGTCTCTCAGTTTGGCTTTTTTCCAGTGAGAAATTTGGTAATATTTTGGCTCGGATGTCGAGCTGGTGAGTGTCTCTTCATTCTGGAACAACGTTGAGGCTCGCAGCTCAGATATATGTCGAGAAAATTATCCTCATTCGCAGCCATGTTTTCTTATGTGTATGTATGTACACGTGTATTGACACATAGGCATATACCGCCAGTGTCCTGACGCATGAGTCTCTCAGTTTGTTTTTTTTCCAGTGAGAAATTTTTCAATATTTTGTCTCAGATGTCGAGCTGGTGAGTGTCTTTTCATTCTCCAACAACGTTGAGGTTCGCAGCTCAGATATAAGTCGAGAAAATTATCCTCATTCGCAGCCATGTGTTCTGATATGTATGTATGTACACGTGTATTGCCTCATAGGCCTATGCCGCCAGTGTCCTGACGCATGAGTCTCAAAGTTTTGTTCTCTTCCGGTGAGAAAATTGGCAATATTTTGGCTTAGATGTCGAGCTGGTGAGTGTCTCTTCATTCTCGAACAACGTTGAGGTTCGCAGATCAGATATATGTCGAGAACATTATCCTCATTCGCAGCCATGTTTTCTGATGTGTATGTATGTATACGTGTATTGCCACATAAGCATATGCCGCCAGTGTCCTGACGCATGAGTCTCTCAGTTTAGGTTTGTTCCAGTGAGAAATTTGGCAATATTTTGGCTCAGATGTCGACCTGGTGAGTGTCCTTTCATTCTCGAACAACGTTGAGGTTCGCAGCTCAGATTCATGTCGAGAACATTATCCTCATTCGCAGCCATGTTTTCTGATGTGTATGTATGTACACGTGTATTGCCACATAGGCCTATGCCGCCAGTATCCTGACGCATGAGTCTCTCAGTTTGGTTTTTTTCCAGTGAGAAATTTGGAAATATTTTGGCTCGGATGTTGAGCTGATGAGTGTCTTTTCATTCTCCAACAACGTTGAGGTTCGCAGCTCAGATATATGTCGAGAACATTATCCTCATTGGCAGCCATGTTTTCTGATGTGTATGTATGTACACGTGTATTGCCACATAGGCCTATGCCGCCGGTATACTGACGCATGAGCCTCTCAGTTTGTTTGTTTTTCCAGTGAGAAATCTGGCAATATTTTGGCTCGGATGTCGAGCTTGTGAGTGTCTCTTCATTCTCGAACAACGTTGAGGCTCGCAGCTCAGATATATGTCGAGAAAATTGTCCTCATTCGCAGCCATGTTTTCTTATGTGTATGGATGTACACGTGTATTGCCTCAGAGGCATATGCCGCCAGTGTCCTGACGCATGAGTCTCTCAGTTTGGTTTTTTTCCAGTGAGACATTTTGCAATATTTTGGCTCAGATGTCGAGCTGGTGAGTGTCTCTTCATTCTCCAACAACGTTGAGGTTCGCAGCTCAGATATAAGTCGAGAAAATTATCCTCATTCGCAGCCATGTGTTCTGATATGTATGTATGTTCACGTGTATTGCCTCATAGGCCTATGCCGCCAGTGTCCTGACGCATGAGTCTCAAAGTTTTGGTTTTTTCCAGTGAGAAATTTGGAAATATTTTGGCTCAGATGTCGAGCTGGCGAGTGTCTCTTCATTCTCGAACAACGTTGAGGTTCGCAACTCAGATATAAGTTCATAAAATTATCCTCATTCGCAGACATGTTTTATTATGTTTATGCGTTTGTTTTTGATTGACAAAGGGAACAATGGTGTCCCCTATTCCGCAAAGGTCCCCGATTCAGACTCGTGTGCAAATCCTATGGCGATCATCCGAAAACGTTAGAGTACAAACAAAAGAGGGAAGACGGTCGGACAATGCCCCGTCCCCTATTGACGGCATTTACCCACTTATGCGCGTGTACACGTGTATTGCCGCATAGGCCTATGCCTACAGTGTCCTGACGCATGAGTCTCAAAGTTTTGGTCTTTTCCGGTGAGAATTTTGGCGATGTTAGCTCAGATATGGAGGTTGTGAATGTCTCTTCATTCTCCAACAACGTTGAGGTTCGCAGCTCAGATATATGTTGAGAACATTATCCTCATTCGCAGCCATGTTTTCTTATGTGTATGTATGTACACGTGTATTGCCTCATAGGCCTATGCCGCCAGTGTCATGAAGCATGAGTCTCACAGTTTTGGTTTCTTCCTGGGAGAATTGTGGCGATATGTTAGTTCAGATGTCGAGCTGGTGAGTGTCGTTTCATTCTCGAACAACGTTGAGGTTCGCAGCTCAAATATAAGTCGAGAATATTATCCTCATTCGCATCCATGTTTTCTTATGTGTATGTATGTACACGTGTATTACCGCATAGGCCTATGCAGCCAGTGTCCTGACTCATGGGTCTCAGAGTTTGGGCTTTTTCCAGTGAGAAATTTGGCAATATTTTGGCTCGGATGGCGAGCTGGTGAGTGTTTCTTCATTCTCGAACAACGTTGAGGCTCGCAGCTCAGATATATGTCGACAATTTATCCTCATTCGCAGCCATGTTTTCTTATGAGTATGTATGTACCCGTGTATTGCCGCATAGGCCTATGCCGCCAGTATCCTGACGCATGAGTCTATCAGTTTGTTATTTTTTCCAGTGAGAAATTTGGCAATATTTTGGCTCGGATGTCGAGCTGGTGAGTGTCTCTTCTTTCTCGAACAACGTTGAGGTTCGCAGCTCAGATATATGTCGAGAAAAATATCCTCATTCGCAGCCATGTTTTCTGATGTGTTTGTATGTACACGTGTATTGCCACATATGCATATGCCGTCAGTGTCCTGACGCATGAGTCTCCCAGTTTAGGTTTGTTCCAGTGCGAAATTTGGCAATATTTTGGCTCGGATGTCGAGCTGGTGAGTGTCTCTTCATTCTCGAACAACGTTGAGGTTCGCAGCTGAGATATATGTCGAAAAAATTATCCTCATTCGCAGCCATGTTTTCTTATGTGTATGTATGTACACGTGTATTGCCTCATAGGCCTATGCCGCCAGTGTCCTGAAGCATGAGTCTCACAGTTTTGGTCTCTTCCTGTGAGAATTGTGGCGATATGTTAGCTCAGATGTCGAGCTGGTGAGTGTCGTTTCATTCTCGAACAACGTTGAGGTTCGCAGCTCAAATATAAGTCGAGAATATTATGCTCATTCGCATCCATGTTTTCTTATGTGTATGTATGTACACGTGTATTACCGCATAGGCCTATGCCGCCAGTGTCCTGACTCATGGGTCTCAGAGTTTGGGTTTTTTCCAGTGAGAAATTTGGCAATATTTTGGCTCAGATGTTGAGCTAGCGTTTGTCTCTTCATTCTCGAACTACGTTGAGGTTCGCAGGTCAGATATAAGTTCATAAACTTATCCTCATTTGCAGCCATGTTTTCTTATGTTTATGCGTGTACACGTGTATTGCCGCATAGGCTGATGTCGCCAGTGTCCTGAAGCATGGGTCTCACATTTTTTTTTTTCCAGTGAGAAATTTGGCAATATTTTGGCTCGGATGCCGAGCTGGTGAGTGTCTCTTCATTCTCGAACAACGTTGAGGCTCGCAGCTCAGATATATGTCGAAAAATTATCCTCATTCGCAGCCATGTTTTCTTATGAGTATGTATGTACCCGTGTATTGCCGCATAGGCATATGCCGCCAGTATCCTGACTCATGAGTCTCTCAGTTTGTTATTTTTTCCAGTGATAAATTTGGCAATATTTTTGCTCAGATGTCGGGCTGGTGAGTGTTTCTTCGATCTCGAACAGCGTTGAGGCTCGCAGCTCAAATATAAGTCGAAAGAATTATCCTCATTCGCAGCCATGTTTTCTGATGTGTATGTATGTACATGTGTATCGCCACATAGGCATATGCCGCCAGTGTCCTGACGCATGAGTCTCCAAGTTTTGGTCTCTTCCGGTAAGACTTTTGGCGATATGTTAGATCAGATGTGGAGGTGGTGAATGTCTCTTCATTCTCGAACAACGTTGAGGGTAGCAGCTCAGATATATGTCCAGAAAATTATCCTCATTAGCAGCCATGTTTTCTGATGTGTATTTATGTACACGTGTATTGCCACAAAGGCCTATGCCGCCAGTATCCTGACGCATGAGTCTCTCATTTGTTTTTGTTTTCCTGTGAGAAATTTGGCAATAGTTTGGCTCGGATGTCGAGCTGGTGAGTGGATCTTCATTCTCGAACAACGTTAAGGCTCGCAGCTCAGATATATGTCGAGAAAATTATCTTCATTCGCAGCCATGTTTTCTTATGTGAATGTATGTACCCGTGTATTGCCGCATAGGCCTATGCCACCAGTATCCTGACGCATGAGTCTCTCAGGTTTTTGTTTTTTTCAGTGAGAAATTTGGCAATATTTTGTTCAGATGTCGGACTGGTGAGTGTCTCTTCATTCTCGAACAACGTTGAGGCTCGCAGCTTAAATATTAGTAGACAAAATTATCCTCATTCGCAGCCATGTTTTCTGATGTGTTTGTATGTACACGTGTATTGCCACATAGGCATATGCCGCCAGTGTCCAGACGCATGAGTCTCTCAGTTTAGGTTTGTTCCAGTGAGAAATTTGGCAATATTTTGGCTCAGATGTCGAGCTGGTGAGTGTCTCTTCATTCACGAACAACGTTGAGGTTCGCAGCTCAGATATATGCCGAGAACATTATCCTCATTCGCAGCCATGTTTTCTGATGTGTATGTATGTAGACGTGTATTGCCACATAGGCATATGCCGCCAGTGTCCTGACGCATGAGTCTCTCAGTTTGGGTTTTTTCCAGTGAGAAATTTGGCAATATTTTGGCTCGGATGTCGAGCTGGTGAGTGTCTCTTTATTCTCGAACAACGTTGAGGATCGCAGCTCAGATATATGTCGACAAAATTATCCTCATTCGTAGCCATGTTTTCTGATGTGTATGTATGTACATGTGTATTGCCACATAGGCCTATGCCGCCAGTATCCTTACGCATGAGTCTCTCAGTTTGTTTGTTTTTCCAGTGAAAAATTTGGCAATATTTTGGCTCGGATGTCGAGCTGGTGAGTGTCTCTTCATTCTCGAACAACATTGAGGCTCGCAGCTCAGATATATGTCGAGAAAAATATCCCCATTCGCAGCCATGTTTTCTGGTGTGTTTGTATGTACACGTGTAGTGCCACATAGGCATATGCCGCCAGTGTCCTGACGCATGAGTCTCTCAGTTTAGGTTTGTTCCAGTGAGAAATTTGGCAATATTTTGGCTCAGATGTCGAGCTGGTGAGTGTCTCTTCATTCTCGAACAACGTTGAGGTTCGCATCTCAGATATAAGTTCATAAAATTATCCTCATTCGCAGCCATGTTTTCTTATGTGGGTGCGTGTACACGTGTATTGCCGCATATGCTTATGTCGCCAGTGTCCTGAAGCATGAGTCTCACAGTTTGGTTTTTTTTCAAGTGAGAAATTTGGCAATATTTTGGCTCGGATGTCGAGCTGGTGAGTGTCTCTTCATTCTCGAACAACGTTGAGGCTCGCAGCTCAGATATATGTCGAGAAAATTATCCGCATTCGTAGCCATGTTTTCTTATGTGTATGTATGTACATGTGTATTGCCTCATAGGCCTATGCCGCCAGTGTCCTGACGCATGAGTCTCAAAGTATTGGTCTCTTCCGGTGAGAATTTTGGCGATGTGTTAGCTCAGATGTGGAGGTGGTGAATGTCTTTTCATTCTCGAACAACGTTGAGGTTCGCAGCTCAGATATATGTTGAGAACATTATCCTCATCCGCAGCCATGTTTTTTGATGTGTATGTATGTACACGTGCATTGCCACATAGGCCTATGCCATCAGTATCCTGACGCATGAGTCTCTCAGTTTGTTTGTTTTTCCAGTGAACAATTTGGCAATATTTTGGCTCGGATGTCGAGCTGGTGAGTGTCTCTTCATTCTCGAACAACATTGAGGCTCGCAGCTCAGATATATGTTGAGAAAAATGTCCTCATTCGCAGCCATGTTTTCTGATGTGTTTGTATGTACACGTGTAGTGCCACATAGGCATATGCCGCCAGTGTCCTGACGCATGAGTCTCTCAGTTTAGGTTTGTTCCAGTGAGAAATTTGGCAATATTTTGGCTCGGATGTCGAGCTGGTGAGTGTCTCTTCATTCTCGAACAACGTTGAGGTTCGCAGCTCAGATATATGTCGAGAACATTATCCTCATTCGCAGCCATGTTTTCTGATGTGTATGTATGTACACGTGTATTGCCACATAGGCCTAAGCCGCCAGTATCCTGACGCATGAGTCTCTCAGTTTAGGTTTGTTACCGTGAGAAATTTGGCAATATTGTGGCTCGGATGTCGAGCTGGTGAGTGTCTCTTCATTCTCGAACAACGTTGAGGTTCGCAGCTCAGATATAAGTTCATAAAATTGTCCTCATTCGCAGCCATGTTTTCTTATGTGTATGTATGTACACGTGTATGGCCTCATAGGCCTATGCCGCCATTGTCCTGACACATGAGTCCCAAAGTTTTGGTCTGTTCCGGTGAGAATTTTGGCGATGTGTTAGCTCAGATGTGGAGGTGGTGAATGTCTCTTCATTCTCGAACAATGTTGAGGCTCGCAGCTCAGATATATGTCGAGAAAATGGTCCTCATTCGCAGCCATGTTTTCTGATGTGTTTGTATGTACACGTGTATTGCCACATAGGCATATGCCGCCAGTGTCCTGACGCATGAGTCTCTCAGTTTAGGTTTGTTCCAGTGAGAAATTTGGCAATATTTTGGCGCAGATGTCGAGCTGGTGAGTGTCTCTTCATTCTCGAACAACGTTGAGGTTCGCAGCTCAGATATATGTCGAGAACATTATCCTCATTCGCAGCCATGTTTTCTGATGTGTTTGTATGTACACGTGTATTGCCGCATATGCTTATGTCGCCAGTGTCCTGAAGCATGAGTCTCACAGTTTGGTTTTTTTTTAAGTGAGAAATTTGGCAATATTTTGGCTCGGATGTCGAGCTGGTGAGTGTCTCTTCATTCTCGAACAACGTTGAGGCTCGCAGCTCAGATATATGTCGAGAAAATTATCCGCATTCGTAGCCATGTTTTCTTATGTGTATGTATGTACATGTGTATTGCCTCATAGGCCTATGCCGCCAGTGTCCTGACGCATGAGTCTCAAAGTATTGGTCTCTTCCGGTGAGAATTTTGGCGATGTGTTAGCTCAGATGTGGAGGTGGTGAATGTCTTTTCATTCTCGAACAACGTTGAGGTTCGCAGCTCAGATATATGTTGAGAACATTATCCTCATCCGCAGCCATGTTTTTTTATGTGTATGTATGTACACGTGCATTGCCACATAGGCCTATGCCATCAGTATCCTGACGCATGAGTCTCTCAGTTTGTTTGTTTTTCCAGTGAACAATTTGGCAATATTTTGGCTCGGATGTCGAGCTGGTGAGTGTCTCTTCATTCTCGAACAACATTGAGGCTCGCAGCTCAGATATATGTTGAGAAAAATGTCCTCATTCGCAGCCATGTTTTCTGATGTGTTTGTATGTACACGTGTAGTGCCACATAGGCATATGCCGCCAGTGTCCTGACGCATGAGTCTCTCAGTTTAGGTTTGTTCCAGTGAGAAATTTGGCAATATTTTGGCTCGGATGTCGAGCTGGTGAGTGTCTCTTCATTCTCGAACAACGTTGAGGTTCGCAGCTCAGATATATGTCGAGAACATTATCCTCATTCGCAGCCATGTTTTCTGATGTGTATGTATGTACACGTGTATTGCCACATAGGCCTATGCCGCCAGTATCCTGACGCATGAGTCTCTCAGTTTAGGTTTGTTACCGTGAGAAATTTGGCAATATTGTGGCTCGGATGTCGAGCTGGTGAGTGTCTCTTCATTCTCGAACAACGTTGAGGTTCGCAGCTCAGATATAAGTTCATAAAATTGTCCTCATTCGCAGCCATGTTTTCTTATGTGTATGTATGTACACGTGTATTGCCTCATAGGCCTATGCCGCCAGTGTCCTGACGCATGAGTCCCAAAGTTTTGGTCTGTTCCGGTGAGAATTTTGGCGATGTGTTAGCTCAGATGTGGAGGTGGTGAATGTCTCTTCATTCTCGAACAACGTTGAGGCTCGCAGCTCAGATATATGTCGAGAAAATGGTCCTCATTCGCAGCCATGTTTTCTTATGTGTATGGATGTACACATGTATTGCCTCATAGGCCTATGCCGCCAGTGTCCTGACGCATGAGTCTCACAGTTTGGTTTTTTTTCAAGTGAGAAATTTGGCAATATTTTGGCTCGGATGTCGAGCTGGTGAGTGTCTCTTCATTCTCGAACAACGTTGAGGCTCGCAGCTCAGATATATGTCGAGAAAATTGTCCTCATTCGCAGCCATGTTTTCTTATGTGTATGTATGTACACGTGTATTGCCTCATAGGCCTATGCCGCCAGTGTCCTGACGCATGAGTCTCACAGTTTTGGTCTCTTCCGGTGAGAATTTTGGCGATGTGTTAGCTCAGATGTGGAGGTGGTGAATGTCTCTTCATTCTCGAACAATGTTGAGGCTCGCAGCTCAGATATATGTCGAGAAAATGGTCCTCATTCGCAGCCATGTTTTCTGATGTGTTTGTATGTACACGTGTATTGCCACATAGGCATATGCCGCCAGTGTCCTGACGCATGAGTCTCTCAGTTTAGGTTTGTTCCAGTGAGAAATTTGGCAATATTTTGGCGCAGATGTCGAGCTGGTGAGTGTCTCTTCATTCTCGAACAACGTTGAGGTTCGCAGCTCAGATATATGTCGAGAACATTATCCTCATTCGCAGCCATGTTTTCTGATGTGTTTGTATGTACACGTGTATTGCCGCATATGCTTATGTCGCCAGTGTCCTGAAGCATGAGTCTCACAGTTTGGTTTTTTTTTAAGTGAGAAATTTGGCAATATTTTGGCTCGGATGTCGAGCTGGTGAGTGTCTCTTCATTCTCGAACAACGTTGAGGCTCGCAGCTCAGATATATGTCGAGAAAATTATCCGCATTCGTAGCCATGTTTTCTTATGTGTATGTATGTACATGTGTATTGCCTCATAGGCCTATGCCGCCAGTGTCCTGACGCATGAGTCTCAAAGTATTGGTCTCTTCCGGTGAGAATTATGGCGATGTGTTAGCTCAGATGTGGAGGTGGTGAATGTCTTTTCATTCTCGAACAACGTTGAGGTTCGCAGCTCAGATATATGTTGAGAACATTATCCTCATTCGCAGCCATGTTTTTTGATGTGTATGTATGTACACGTGCATTGCCACATAGGCCTATGCCGTCAGTATCCTGACGCATGAGTCTCTCAGTTTGTTTGTTTTTCCAGTGAACAATTTGGCAATATTTTGGCTCGGATGTCGAGCTGGTGAGTGTCTCTTCATTCTCGAACAACATTGAGGCTCGCAGCTCAGATATATGTTGAGAAAAATGTCCTCATTCGCAGCCATGTTTTCTGATGTGTTTGTATGTACACGTGTATTGCCACATAGGCATATGCCGCCAGTATCCTGACGCATGAGTCTCTCAGTTTAGGTTTGTTACCGTGAGAAATTTGGCAATATTGTGGCTCGGATGTCGAGCTGGTGAGTGTCTCTTCATTCTCGAACAACGTTGAGGTTCGCAGCTCAGATATAAGTTCATAAAATTGTCCTCATTCGCAGCCATGTTTTCTTATGTGTATGTATGTACACGTGTATGGCCTCATAGGCCTATGCCGCCATTGTCCTGACACATGAGTCCCAAAGTTTTGGTCTGTTCCGGTGAGAATTTTGGCGATGTGTTAGCTCAGATGTGGAGGTGGTGAATGTCTCTTCATTCTCGAACAACGTTGAGGCTCGCAGCTCAGATATATGTCGAGAAAATGGTCCTCATTCGCAGCCATGTTTTCTTATGTGTATGGATGTACACATGTATTGCCTCATAGGCCTATGCCGCCAGTGTCCTGACGCATGAGTCTCACAGTTTGGTTTTTTTTCAAGTGAGAAATTTGGCAATATTTTGGCTCGGATGTCGAGCTGGTGAGTGTCTCTTCATTCTCGAACAACGTTGAGGCTCGCAGCTCAGATATATGTCGAGAAAATTGTCCTCATTCGCAGCCATGTTTTCTTATGTGTATGTATGTACACGTGTATTGCCTCATAGGCCTATGCCGCCAGTGTCCTGACGCATGAGTCTCACAGTTTTGGTCTCTTCCGGTGAGAATTTTGGCGATGTGTTAGCTCAGATGTGGAGGTGGTGAATGTCTCTTCATTCTCGAACAATGTTGAGGCTCGCAGCTCAGATATATGTCGAGAAAATGGTCCTCATTCGCAGCCATGTTTTCTGATGTGTTTGTATGTACACGTGTATTGCCACATAGGCATATGCCGCCAGTGTCCTGACGCATGAGTCTCTCAGTTTAGGTTTGTTCCAGTGAGAAATTTGGCAATATTTTGGCGCAGATGTCGAGCTGGTGAGTGTCTCTTCATTCTCGAACAACGTTGAGGTTCGCAGCTCAGATATATGTCGAGAACATTATCCTCATTCGCAGCCATGTTTTCTGATGTGTTTGTATGTACACGTGTATTGCCGCATATGCTTATGTCGCCAGTGTCCTGAAGCATGAGTCTCACAGTTTGGTTTTTTTTTAAGTGAGAAATTTGGCAATATTTTGGCTCGGATGTCGAGCTGGTGAGTGTCTCTTCATTCTCGAACAACGTTGAGGCTCGCAGCTCAGATATATGTCGAGAAAATTATCCGCATTCGTAGCCATGTTTTCTTATGTGTATGTATGTACATGTGTATTGCCTCATAGGCCTATGCCGCCAGTGTCCTGACGCATGAGTCTCAAAGTATTGGTCTCTTCCGGTGAGAATTTTGGCGATGTGTTAGCTCAGATGTGGAGGTGGTGAATGTCTTTTCATTCTCGAACAACGTTGAGGTTCGCAGCTCAGATACATGTTGAGAACATTATCCTCATTCGCAGCCATGTTTTTTGATGTGTATGTATGTACACGTGCATTGCCACATAGGCCTATGCCGTCAGTATCCTGACGCATGAGTCTCTCAGTTTGTTTGTTTTTCCAGTGAACAATTTGGCAATATTTTGGCTCGGATGTCGAGCTGGTGAGTGTCTCTTCATTCTCGAACAACATTGAGGCTCGCAGCTCAGATATATGTTGAGAAAAATGTCCTCATTCGCAGCCATGTTTTCTGATGTGTTTGTATGTACACGTGTAGTGCCACATAGGCATATGCCGCCAGTGTCCTGACGCATGAGTCTCTCAGTTCAGGTTTGTTCCAGTGAGAAATTTGGCAATATTGTGGCGCAGATGTCGAGCTGGTGAGTGTCTCTTCATTCTCGAACAACGTTGAGGTTCGCAGCTCAGATATATGTCGAGAACATTATCCTCATTCGCAGCCATGTTTTCTGATGTGTTTGTATGTACACGTGTATTGCCACATAGGCATATGCCGCCAGTGTCCTGACGCATGAGTCTCTCAGTTTAGGTTTGTTCCAGTGAGAAATTTGGCAATATTTTGGCTCAGATGTCGAGCTGGTGAGTGTCTCTTCATTCTCGAACAACGTTGAGGTTCGCAGCTCAGATATATGTCGAGAACATTATCCTCATTCGCAGCCATGTTTTCTGATGTGTATGTATGTAGACGTGTATTGCCACATAGGCATATGCCGCCAGTGTCCTGACGCATGAGTCTCTCAGTTTGGGTTTTTTCCAGTGAGAAATTTGGCAATATTTCGGCTCGGATGTCGAGCTGGTGAGTGTCTCTTTATTCTCGAACAACGTTGAGGATCGCAGCTCAGATATATGTCGACAAAATTATCCTCATTCGTAGCCATGTTTTCTGATGTGTATGTATGTACATGTGTATTGCCACATAGGCCTATGCCGCCAGTATCCTGACGCATGAGTTCCTCAGTTTGTTTGTTTTTCCAGTGAAAAATTTGGCAATATTTTGGCTCGGATGTCGAGCTGGTGAGTGTCTCTTCATTCTCGAACAACATTGAGGCTCGCAGCTCGGATATATGTCGAGAAAAATATCCTCATTCGCAGCCATGTTTTCTGGTGTGTTTGTATGTACACGTGTAGTGCCACATAGGCATATGCCGCCAGTGTCCTGACGCATGAGTCTCTCAGTTTAGGTTTGTTCCAGTGAGAAATTTGGCAATATTTTGGCTCAGATGTCGAGCTGGTGAGTGTCTCTTCATTCTCGAACAACGTTGAGGTTCGCAGCTCAGATATATGTCGAGAACATTATCCTCATTCGCAGCCATGTTTTCTGATGTGTATGCATGTACACGTGTATTGCCACATAGGCCTATGCCGCCAGTATCCTGACGCATGAGTCTCTCAGTTTGGGTTTTTTCTAGTGAGAAATTTGGCAATGTTTTGGCTCGGATGTCGAGCTGGTGAGTGTCTCTTCATTCTCGAACAACGTTGAGGCTCGCAGCTCAAATATATGTCGAGAAAATTGTCCTCATTCGCAGCCATGCTTTCGTATGTGTATGGATGTACACGTGTATTGCCGCATAGGCCTATGCCGCCAGTGTCCTGACGCATGAGTCTCAAAGTTTTGGTCTCTTCCGGTGAGAATTTTGGCGATGTGTTAGCTCAGATGTGGAGGTGGTGAATGTCTTTTCATTCTCGAACAACGTTGAGGCTCGCAGCTCAGATATATGTCGAGAACATTATCCTCATTCGCAGCCATGTTTTCTGACGTGTATGTATGTACACGTGTATTGCCTCATAGGCCTATGCCGCCAGTATCCTGACGCATGAGTCTTACAGTTGGGTTTTTTTCCAGTGAGAAATTTTGAAATATTTTGGCTCAGATGTCGAGCTGGCGAGCGTCTCTTCATTCTCGAACAACGATGAGGTTCCGCATTACCACATAGGCATATGCCGCCAGTGTCCTGACGCATGAGTCTCTCAGTTTAGGTTTGTTCCAGTGAGAAATTTGGCAATATTTTGGCTCAGATGTCGAGCTGGTGAGTGTCTCTTCATTCTCAAACAACGTTGAGGTTCGCAGCTCAGATATATGTCGAGAACATTATCCTCATTCGCAGCCATGTTTTCTGATGTGTATGTATGTAGACGTGTATTGCCACATAGGCCTATGCCGCCAGTGTCCTGACGCATGAGTCTCTCAGTTTGGGTTTTTTCCAGTGAGAAATTTGGCAATGTTTTGGCTCGGATGTCGAGCTGGTGAGTGTCTCTTCATTCTCGAACAACGTTGAGGTTCGCAGCTCAGATATATGTCGAGAACATTATCGTCATTCGCAGCCATGTTTTCTGATATGTATGTATGTACACGTGTATTGCCGCATAGGCCTATGCCGCCAGTATCCTGACGCATGAGTCTCTCAGTTTGGGTTTTTTCCAGTGAGACATTTGGCAATATTTTGGCTCGGATGTCGAGCTGGTGAGTGTCTCTTCATTCTCGAACAACGTTGAGGTTCGCATCTCAGATATAAGTTCATAAAATTATCCTCATTCGCAGCCATGTTTTCTTATGTGGGTGCGTGTACACGTGTATTGCCGCATATGCTTATGTCGCCAGTGTCCTGAAGCATGAGTCTCACAGTTTGGTTTTTTTTCAAGTGAGAAATTTGGCAATATTTTGGCTCGGATGTCGAGCTGGTGAGTGTCTCTTCATTCTCGAACAACGTTGAGGCTCGCAGCTCAGATATATGTCGAGAAAATTATCCGCATTCGTAGCCATGTTTTCTTATGTGTATGTATGTACATGTGTATTGCCTCATAGGCCTATGCCGCCAGTGTCCTGACGCATGAGTCTCAAAGTATTGGTCTCTTCCGGTGAGAATTTTGGCGATGTGTTAGCTCAGATGTGGACGTGGTGAATGTCTTTTCATTCTCGAACAACGTTGAGGTTCGCAGCTCAGATATATGTTGAGAACATTATCCTCATTCGCAGCCATGTTTTTTGATGTGTATGTATGTACACGTGCATTGCCACATAGGCCTATGCAGTCAGTATCCTGACGCATGAGTCTCTCATTTTGTTTGTTTTTCCAGGGAACAATTTGGCAATATTTTGGCTCGGATGTCGAGCTGGTGAGTGTCTCTTCATTCTCGAACAACATTGAGGCTCGCAGCTCAGATATATGTTGAGAAAAATGTCCTCATTCGCAGCCATGTTTTCTGATGTGTTTGTATGTACACGTGTAGTGCCACATAGGCATATGCCGCCAGTGTCCTGACGCATGAGTCTCTCAGTTTAGGTTTGTTCCAGTGAGAAATTTGGCAATATTTTGGCTCGGATGTCGAGCTGGTGAGTGTCTCTTCATTCTCGAACAACGTTGAGGTTCGCAGCTCAGATATATGTCGAGAACATTATCCTCATTCGCAGCCATGTTTTCTGATGTGTATGTATGTACACGTGTATTGCCACATAGGCCTATGCCGCCAGTATCCTGACGCATGAGTCTCTCAGTTTAGGTTTGTTACCGTGAGAAATTTGGCAATATTGTGGCTCGGATGTCGAGCTGGTGAGTGTCTCTTCATTCTCGAACAACGTTGAGGTTCGCAGCTCAGATATAAGTTCATAAAATTGTCCTCATTCGCAGCCATGTTTTCTTATGTGTATGTATGTACACGTGTATGTCCTCATAGGCCTATGCCGCCATTGTCCTGACACATGAGTCCCAAAGTTTTGGTCTGTTCCGGTGAGAATTTTGGCGATGTGTTAGCTCAGATGTGGAGGTGGTGAATGTCTCTTCATTCTCGAACAACGTTGAGGCTCGCAGCTCAGATATATGTCTAGAAAATGGTCCTCATTCGCAGCCATGTTTTCTTATGTGTATGGATGTACACATGTAGTGCCACATAGGCATATGCCGCCAGTGTCCTGACGCATGAGTCTCTCAGTTTATGTTTGTTCCAGTGAGAAATTTGGCAATATTTTGGCTCGGATGTCGAGCTGGTGAGTGTCTCTTCATTCTCGAATAACGTTGAGGTTCGCAGCTCAGATATATGTCGAGAACATTATCCTCATTCGCAGCCATGTTTTCTGATGTGTATGTATGTACACGTGTATTGCCACATAGGCCTATGCCGCCAGTATCCTGACGCATGAGTCTCTCAGTTTAGGTTTGTTACCGTGAGAAATTTGGCAATATTGTGGCTCGGATGTCGAGCTGGTGAGTGTCTCTTCATTCTCGAACAACGTTGAGGTTCGCAGCTCAGATATAAGTTCATAAAAATGTCCTCATTCGCAGCCATGTTTTCTTATGTGTATGTATGTACACGTGTATGGCCTCATAGGCCTATGCCGCCATTGTCCTGACACATGAGTCCCAAAGTTTCGGTCTGTTCCGGTGAGAATTTTGGCGATGTGTTAGCTCAGATGTGGAGGTGGTGAATGTCTCTTCATTCTCGAACAACGTTGAGGCTTGCAGCTCAGATATATGTCGAGAAAATGGTCCTCATTCGCAGCCATGTTTTCTTATGTGTATGGATGTACACATGTATTGCCTCATAGGCCTATGCCGCCAGTGTCCTGACGCATGAGTCTCACAGTTTGGTTTTTTTTCAAGTGAGAAATTTGGCAATATTTTGGCTCGGATGTCGAGCTGGTGAGTGTCTCTTCATTCTCGAACAACGTTGAGGCTCGCAGCTCAGATATATGTCGAGAAATTTGTCCTCATTCGCAGCCATGTTTTCTTATGTGTATGTATGTACACGTGTATTGCCTCATAGGCCTATGCCGCCAGTGTCCTGACGCATGAGTCTCTCAGTTTAGGTTTGTTCCAGTGAGAAATTTGGCAATATTTTGGCGCAGATGTCGAGCTGGTGAGTGTCTCTTCATTCTCGAACAACGTTGAGGTTCGCAGCTCAGATATATGTCGAGAACATTATCTTCATTCGCAGCCATGTTTTCTGATGTGTTTGTATGTACACGTGTATTGCCACATAGGCATATGCCGCCAGTGTCCTGACGCATGAGTCTCTCAGTTTAGGTTTGTTCCAGTGAGAAATTTGGCAATATTTTGGCTCAGATATCGAGCTGGTGAGTGTCTCTTCATTCTCGAACAACGTTGAGGTTCGCAGCTCAGATATATGTCGAGAACATTATCCTCATTCGCAGCCATGTTTTCTGATGTGTATGTATGTAGACGTGTATTGCCACATAGGCATATGCCGCCAGTGTCCTGACGCATGAGTCTCTCAGTTTGGGTTTTTTCCAGTGAGAAATTTGGCAATATTTTGGCTCGGATGTCGAGCTGGTGAGTGTCTCTTTATTCTCGAACAACGTTGAGGATCGCAGCTCAGATATATGTCGACAAAATTATCCTCATTCGTAGCCATGTTTTCTGATGTGTATGTATGTACATGTGTATTGCCACATAGGCCTATGCCGCCAGTATCCTGACGCATGAGTCTCTCAGTTTGTTTGTTTTTCCAGTGAAAAATTTGGCAATATTTTGGCTCGGATGTCGAGCTGGTGAGTGTCTCTTCATTCTCGAACAACATTGAGGCTCGCAGCTCAGATATATGTCGAGAACATTATCCTCATTCGCAGCCATGTTTTCTGATGTGTATGCATGTACACGTGTATTGCCACATAGGCCTATGCCGC
Source organism: Crossaster papposus (assembly GCA_037893245.1). Classification (NCBI taxonomy): domain Eukaryota; kingdom Metazoa; phylum Echinodermata; class Asteroidea; order Velatida; family Solasteridae; genus Crossaster; species Crossaster papposus. The sequence continues at coordinate 555,656 of JBAIAA010000149.1, forward strand.
CAGTATCCTGACGCATGAGTCTCTCAGTTTGGGTTTTTTCTAGTGAGAAATTTGGCAATGTTTTGGCTCGGATGTCGAGCTGGTGAGTGTCTCTTCATTCTCGAACAACGTTGAGGCTCGCAGCTCAGATATATGTCGAGAAAATTGTCCTCATTCGCAGCCATGCTTTCGTATGTGTATGGATGTACACGTGTATTGCCGCATAGGCCTATGCCGCCAGTGTCCTGACGCATGAGTCTCAAAGTTTTGGTCTCTTCCGGTGAGAATTTTGGCGATGTGTTAGCTCAGATGTGGAGGTGGTGAATGTCTTTTCATTCTCGAACAACGTTGAGGCTCGCAGCTCAGATATATGTCGAGAACATTATCCTCATTCGCAGCCATGTTTTCTGATGTGTTTGTATGTACACGTGTATTGCCACATAGGCATATGCCGCCAGTGTCCTGACGCATGAGTCTCTCAGTTTAGGTTTGTTCCAGTGAGAAATTTGGCAATATTTTGGCTCAGATATCGAGCTGGTGAGTGTCTCTTCATTCTCGAACAACGTTGAGGTTCGCAGCTCAGATATATGTCGAGAACATTATCCTCATTCGCAGCCATGTTTTCTGATGTGTATGTATGTAGACGTGTATTGCCACATAGGCATATGCCGCCAGTGTCCTGACGCATGAGTCTCTCAGTTTGGGTTTTTTCCAGTGAGAAATTTGGCAATATTTTGGCTCGGATGTCGAGCTGGTGAGTGTCTCTTTATTCTCGAACAACGTTGAGGATCGCAGCTCAGATATATGTCGACAAAATTATCCTCATTCGTAGCCATGTTTTCTGATGTGTATGTATGTACATGTGTATTGCCACATAGGCCTATGCCGCCAGTATCCTGACGCATGAGTCTCTCAGTTTGTTTGTTTTTCCAGTGAAAAATTTGGCAATATTTTGGCTCGGATGTCGAGCTGGTGAGTGTCTCTTCATTCTCCAACAACATTGAGGCTCGCAGCTCAGATATATGTCGAGAACATTATCCTCATTCGCAGCCATGTTTTCTGATGTGTATGCATGTACACGTGTATTGCCACATAGGCCTATGCCGCCAGTATCCTGACGCATGAGTCTCTCAGTTTGGGTTTTTTCTAGTGAGAAATTTGGCAATGTTTTGGCTCGGATGTCGAGCTGGTGAGTGTCTCTTCATTCTCGAACAACGTTGAGGCTCGCAGCTCAGATATATGTCGAGAAAATTGTCCTCATTCGCAGCCATGCTTTCGTATGTGTATGGATGTACACGTGTATTGCCGCATAGGCCTATGCCGCCAGTGTCCTGACGCATGAGTCTCAAAGTTTTGGTCTCTTCCGGTGAGAATTTTGGCGATGTGTTAGCTCAGATGTGGAGGTGGTGAATGTCTTTTCATTCTCGAACAACGTTGAGGCTCGCAGCTCAGATATATGTCGAGAACATTATCCTCATTCGCAGCCATGTTTTCTGACGTGTATGTATGTACACGTGTATTGCCTCATAGGCCTATGCCGCCAGTATCCTGACGCATGAGTCTTACAGTTGGGTTTTTTTCCAGTGAGAAATTTTGAAATATTTTGGCTCAGATGTCGAGCTGGCGAGCGTCTCTTCATTCTCGAACAACGATGAGGTTCCGCATTACCGCATAGGCCTATGCCGCCAGTGTCCTGACGCATGAGTCTCTCAGTTTAGGTTTGTTCCAGTGGGAAATTTGGCAATATTTTGGCTCAGATGTCGAGCTGGCGAGTGTCTCTTCATTCTCAAACAACGTTGAGGTTCGCAGCTCAGATATATGTCGAGAACATTATCCTCATTCGCAGCCATGTTTTCTGATGTGTATGTATGTACACGTGTATTGCCACATAGGCATATGCCGCCAGTGTCCTGACGCATGAGTCTCTCAGTTTGGGTTTTTTCCAGTGAGAAATTTAGCAATGTTTTGGCTCGGATGTCGAGCTGGTGAGTGTCTCTTCATTCTCGAACAACGTTGAGGTTCGCAGCTCAGATATATGTCGAGAACATTATCGTCATTCGCAGCCATGTTTTCTGATATGTATGTATGTACACGTGTATTGCCGCATAGGCCTATGCCGCCAGTATCCTGACGCATGAGTCTCTCAGTTTGGGTTTTTTCCAGTGAGACATTTGGCAATATTTTGGCTCGGATGTCGAGCTGGTGAGTGTCTCTTCATTCTCGAACAACGTTGAGGTTCGCATCTCAGATATAAGTTCATAAAATTATCCTCATTCGCAGCCATGTTTTCTTATGTGGGTGCGTGTACACGTGTATTGCCGCATATGCTTATGTCGCCAGTGTCCTGAAGCATGAGTCTCACAGTTTGTTTTTTTTTCAAGTGAGAAATTTTGCAATATTTTGGCTCGGATGTCGAGCTGGTGAGTGTCTCTTCATTCTCGAACAACGTTGAGGCTCGCAGCTCAGATATATGTCGAGAAAATTATCCGCATTCGTAGCCATGTTTTCTTATGTGTATGTATGTACATGTGTATTGCCTCATAGGCCTATGCCGCCAGTGTCCTGACGCATGAGTCTCAAAGTATTGGTCTCTTCCGGTGAGAATTTTGGCGATGTGTTAGCTCAGATGTGGAGGTGGTGAATGTCTTTTCATTCTCGAACAACGTTGAGGTTCGCAGCTCAGATATATGTTGAGAACATTATCCTCATTCGCAGCCATGTTTTTTGATGTGTATGTATGTACACGTGCATTGCCACATAGGCCTATGCCGTCAGTATCCTGACGCATGAGTCTCTCAGTTTGTTTGTTTTTCCAGTGAACAATTTGGCAATATTTTGGCTCGGATGTCGAGCTGGTGAGTGTCTCTTCATTCTCGAACAACATTGAGGCTCGCAGCTCAGATATATGTTGAGAAAAATATCCTCATTCGCAGCCATGTTTTCTGATGTGTTTGTATGTACACGTGTAGTGCCACATAGGCATATGCCGCCAGTGTCCTGACGCATGAGTCTCTCAGTTTAGGTTTGTTCCAGTGAGAAATTTGGCAATATTTTGGCTCGGATGTCGAGCTGGTGAGTGTCTCTTCATTCTCGAACAACGTTGAGGTTCGCAGCTCAGATATATGTCGAGAACATTATCCTCATTCGCAGCCATGTTTTCTGATGTGTATGTATGTACACGTGTATTGCCACATAGGCCTATGCCGCCAGTATCCTGACGCATGAGTCTCTCAGCTTAGGTTTGTTACCGTGAGAAATTTGGCAATATTGTGGCTCGGATGTCGAGCTGGTGAGTGTCTCTTCATTCTCGAACAACGTTGAGGTTCGCAGCTCAGATATAAGTTCATAAAATTGTCCTCATTCGCAGCCATGTTTTCTTATGTGTATGTATGTACACGTGTATTGCCTCATAGGCCTATGCCGCCAGTGTCCTGACGCATGAGTCTCAAAGTTTTGGTCTCTTCCGGTGAGAATTTTGGCGATGTGTTAGCTCAGATGTGGAGGTGGTGAATGTCTTTTCATTCTCGAACAACGTTGAGGCTCGCAGCTCAGATATATGTCGAGAACATTATCCTCATTCGCAGCCATGTTTTCTGACGTGTATGTATGTACACGTGTATTGCCTCATAGGCCTATGCCGCCAGTATCCTGACGCATGAGTCTTACAGTTGGGTTTTTTTCCAGTGAGAAATTTTGAAATATTTTGGCTCAGATGTCGAGCTGGCGAGCGTCTCTTCATTCTCGAACAACGATGAGGTTCCGCATTACCGCATAGGCCTATGCCGCCAGTGTCCTGACGCATGAGTCTCTCAGTTTAGGTTTGTTCCAGTGGGAAATTTGGCAATATTTTGGCTCAGATGTCGAGCTGGCGAGTGTCCCTTCATTCTCAAACAACGTTGAGGTTCGCAGCTCAGATATATGTCGAGAACATTATCCTCATTCGCAGCCATGTTTTCTGATGTGTATGTATGTACACGTGTATTGCCACATAGGCATATGCCGCCAGTGTCCTGACGCATGAGTCTCTCAGTTTGGGTTTTTTCCAGTGAGAAATTTAGCAATGTTTTGGCTCGGATGTCGAGCTGGTGAGTGTCTCTTCATTCTCGAACAACGTTGAGGTTCGCAGCTCAGATATATGTCGAGAACATTATCGTCATTCGCAGCCATGTTTTCTGATATGTATGTATGTACACGTGTATTGCCGCATAGGCCTATGCCGCCAGTATCCTGACGCATGAGTCTCTCAGTTTGGGTTTTTTCCAGTGAGACATTTGGCAATATTTTGGCTCGGATGTCGAGCTGGTGAGTGTCTCTTCATTCTCGAACAACGTTGAGGTTCGCATCTCAGATATAAGTTCATAAAATTATCCTCATTCGCAGCCATGTTTTCTTATGTGGGTGCGTGTACACGTGTATTGCCGCATATGCTTATGTCGCCAGTGTCCTGAAGCATGAGTCTCACAGTTTGGTTTTTTTTCAAGTGAGAAATTTTGAAATATTTTGGCTCGGATGTCGAGCTGGTGAGTGTCTCTTCATTCTCGAACAACGTTGAGGCTCGCAGCTCAGATATATGTCGAGAAAATTATCCGCATTCGTAGCCATGTTTTCTTATGTGTATGTATGTACATGTGTATTGCCTCATAGGCCTATGCCGCCAGTGTCCTGACGCATGAGTCTCAAAGTATTGGTCTCTTCCGGTGAGAATTTTGGCGATGTGTTAGCTCAGATGTGGAGGTGGTGAATGTCTTTTCATTCTCGAACAACGTTGAGGTTCGCAGCTCAGATATATGTTGAGAACATTATCCTCATTCGCAGCCATGTTTTTTGATGTGTATGTATGTACACGTGCATTGCCACATAGGCCTATGCCGTCAGTATCCTGACGCATGAGTCTCTCAGTTTGTTTGTTTTTCCAGTGAACAATTTGGCAATATTTTGGCTCGGATGTCGAGCTGGTGAGTGTCTCTTCATTCTCGAACAACATTGAGGCTCGCAGCTCAGATATATGTTGAGAAAAATATCCTCATTCGCAGCCATGTTTTCTGATGTGTTTGTATGTACACGTGTAGTGCCACATAGGCATATGCCGCCAGTGTCCTGACGCATGAGTCTCTCAGTTTAGGTTTGTTCCAGTGAGAAATTTGGCAATATTTTGGCTCGGATGTCGAGCTGGTGAGTGTCTCTTCATTCTCGAACAACGTTGAGGTTCGCAGCTCAGATATATGTCGAGAACATTATCCTCATTCGCAGCCATGTTTTCTGATGTGTATGTATGTACACGTGTATTGCCACATAGGCCTATGCCGCCAGTATCCTGACGCATGAGTCTCTCAGCTTAGGTTTGTTACCGTGAGAAATTTGGCAATATTGTGGCTCGGATGTCGAGCTGGTGAGTGTCTCTTCATTCTCGAACAACGTTGAGGTTCGCAGCTCAGATATAAGTTCATAAAATTGTCCTCATTCGCAGCCATGTTTTCTTATGTGTATGTATGTACACGTGTATTGCCTCATAGGCCTATGCCGCCAGTGTCCTGACGCATGAGTCTCACAGTTTTGGTCTCTTCCGGTGAGAATTTTGGCGATGTGTTAGCTCAGATGTGGAGGTGGTGAATGTCTCTTCATTCTCGAACAATGTTGAGGCTCGCAGCTCAGATATATGTCGAGAAAATGGTCCTCATTCGCAGCCATGTTTTCTGATGTGTTTGTATGTACACGTGTATTGCCACATAGGCATATGCCGCCAGTGTCCTGACGCATGAGTCTCTCAGTTTAGGTTTGTTCCAGTGAGAAATTTGGCAATATTTTGGCGCAGCTGTCGAGCTGGTGAGTGTCTCTTCATTCTCGAACAACGTTGAGGTTCGCAGCTCAGATATATGTCGAGAACATTATCCTCATTCGCAGCCATGTTTTCTGATGTGTATGTATGTACATGTGTATTGCCACATAGGCCTATGCCGCCAGTATCCTGACGCATGAGTCTCTCAGTTTGTTTGTTTTTCCAGTGAAAAATTTGGCAATATTTTGGCTCGGATGTCGAGCTGGTGAGTGTCTCTTCATTCTCAAACAACATTGAGGCTCGCAGCTCAGATATATGTCGAGAAAAATATCCTCATTCGCAGCCATGTTTTCTGGTGTGTTTGTATGTACACGTGTAGTGCCACATAGGCATATGCCGCCAGTGTCCTGACGCATGAGTCTCTCAGTTTAGGTTTGTTCCAGTGAGAAATTTGGCAATATTTTGGCTCAGATGTCGAGCTGGTGAGTGTCTCTTCATTCTCGAACAACGTTGAGGTTCGCAGCTCAGATATATGTCGAGAACATTATCCTCATTCGCAGCCATGTTTTCTGATGTGTACGCATGTACACGTTTATTGCCACATAGGCCTATGCCGCCAGTATCCTGACGCATGAGTCTCTCAGTTTGGGTTTTTTTCTAGTGAGAAATTTGGCAATGTTTTGGCTCGGATGTCGAGCTGGTGAGTGTCTCTTCATTCTCGAACAACGTTGAGGCTCGCAGCTCAGATATATGTCGAGAAAATTGTCCTCATTCGCAGCCATGCTTTCGTATGTGTATGGATGTACACGTGTATTGCCTCATAGGCCTATGCCGCCAGTGTCCTGACGCATGAGTCTCAAAGTTTTGGTCTCTTCCGGTGAGAATTTTGGCGATGTGTTAGCTCAGATGTGGAGGTGGTGATTGTCTTTTCATTCTCGAACAACGTTGAGGCTCGCAGCTCAGATATATGTCGAGAACATTATCCTCATTCGCAGCCATGTTTTCTGACGTGTATGTATGTACACGTGTATTGCCTCATAGGCCTATGCCGCCAGTATCCTGACGCATGAGTCTCACAGTTGGGTTTTTTTCCAGTGAGAAATTTTGAAATATTTTGGCTCAGATGTCGAGCTGGCGAGCCTCTCTTCATTCTCGAACAACGATGAGGTTCCGCATTACCGTATAGGCCTATGCCGCCAGTGTCCTGACGCATGAGTCTCAAAGTATTGGTCTCTTCCGGTGAGAATTTTGGCGATGTGTTAGCTCAGATGTGGAGGTGGTGAATGTCTTTTCATTCTCGAACAACGTTGAGGTTCGCAGCTCAGATATATGTTGAGAACATTATCCTCATTCGCAGCCATGTTTTTTGATGTGTATGTTTGTACACGTGCATTGCCACATAGGCCTATGCCGTCAGTATCCTGACGCATGAGTCTCTCAGTTTGTTTGTTTTTCCAGTGAACAATTTGGCAATATTTTGGCTCGGATGTCGAGCTGGTGAGTGTCTCTTCATTCTCGAACAACATTGAGGCTCGCAGCTCAGATATATGTTGAGAAAAATATCCTCATTCGTAGCCATGTTTTCTGATGTGTTTGTATGTACACGTGTAGTGCCACATAGGCATATGCCGCCAGTGTCCTGACGCATGAGTCTCTCAGTTTAGGTTTGTTCCAGTGAGAAATTTGGCAATATTTTGTCTCGGATGTCGAGCTGGTGAGTGTCTCTTCATTCTCGAACAACGTTGAGGTTCGCAGCTCAGATATATGTCGAGAACATTATCCTCATTCGCAGCCATGTTTTCTGATGTGTATGTATGTACACGTGTATTGCCACATATGCCTATGCCGCCAGTATCCTGACGCATGAGTCTCTCAGTTTAGGTTTGTTACCGTGAGAAATTTGGCAATATTGTGGCTCGGATGTCGAGCTGGTGAGTGTCTCTTCATTCTCGAACAACGTTGAGGTTCGCAGCTCAGATATAAGTTCATAAAATTGTCCTCATTCGCAGCCATGCTTTCGTATGTGTATGGATGTACACGTGTATTGCCTCATAGGCCTATGCCGCCAGTGTCCTGACGCATGAGTCTCAAAGTTTTGGTCTCTTCCGGTGAGAATTTTGGCGATGTGTTAGCTCAGATGTGGAGGTGGTGATTGTCTTTTCATTCTCGAACAACGTTGAGGCTCGCAGCTCAGATATATGTCGAGAACATTATCCTCATTCGCAGCCATGTTTTCTGACGTGTATGTATGTACACGTGTATTGCCTCATAGGCCTATGCCGCCAGTATCCTGACGCATGAGTCTCACAGTTGGGTTTTTTTCCAGTGAGAAATTTTGAAATATTTTGGCTCAGATGTCGAGCTGGCGAGCGTCTCTTCATTCTCGAACAACGATGAGGTTCCGCATTACCGTATAGGCCTATGCCGCCTGTATCCTGACGCATGAGTCTCACAGTTGGGTTTTTTTCCAGTGAGAAATTTTGAAATATTTTGGCTCAGATGTCGAGCTGGTGAGAGTCTCTTCATTCTCGAACAACGTTGAGGTTCGCAGCTCAGATATATGTCGAGAACATTATCGTCATTCGCAGCCATGTTTTCTGATGTGTATGTATGTACACGTGTATTGCCGCATAGGCCTATGCCGCCAGTATCCTGACGCATGAGTCTCTAAGTTTGTTTTTTTCCCAGTGATCCTGAAGCATGAGTCTCACAGTTTGTTTTTTTTTCAAGTGAGAAATTTGGCAATATTTTGGCTCGAATGTCGAGCTGGTGAGTGTCTCTTCATTCTCGAACAACGTTGAGGCTCGCAGCTCAGATATATGTCGAGAAAATTATCCTCATTCGTAGCCATGTTTTCTTATGTGTATGTATGTACATGTGTATTGCCTCATAGGCCTATGCCGCCAGTGTCCTGACGCATGAGTCTCGAAGTTTTGGTCTCTTCCGGTGAGAATTTTGGCGATGTGTTAGCTCAGATGTGGAGGTGGTGAATGTCTTTTCATTCTCGAACAACGTTGAGGTTCGCAGCTCAAATTTTTGTTGAGAACATTATCGTCATTCGCAGCCATGTTTTCTAATGTGTATGTATGTACACGTGCATTGCCACATAGGTCTATGCCGCCAGTATCCTGACGCATGAGTCTCTCAGTTTGTTTGTTTTTCCAGTGACAAATTTGGCAATATTTTGGCTCGGATGTCGAGCTGGTGAGTGTCTCTTCATTCTCGAACAACGTTGAGGCTCGCAGCTCAGATATATGTCGAGAAAATTGTCCTCATTCGCAGCCATGTTTTCTTATGTGTATGTAAGTACACGTGTATTGCCTCATAGGCCTATGCCGCCCGTGTCCTGACGTATGAGTCTCATAGTTTGGGTTTTTTCCAGTGAGAAATTTGGAAATATTTTGGCTCAGATGTCGAGCAGGCGAGTGTCTCTTCATTCTCGAACAACGTTGAGGTTCGCAGCTCAGATATAAGTTCATAAAATTATCCTCAATCGCAGCCATGTTTTCTGATGTGTTTGTATGTACACGTGTATTGCCACATAGGCATATGCCGCCAGTGTCCTGACGCATGAGTCTCTCAGTTTGGTTTTTTTCTAGTGAGAAATTTGGCAATATTTTGGCTCGGATGTCGAGCTGGTGAGTGTCTCTTCATTCTCGAACAACATTGAGGCTCGCAGCTCAGATATATGTTGAGAAAAATATCCTCATTCGCAGCCATGTTTCCTGATGTGTTTGTATGTACACGTGTAGTGCCACATAGGCATATGCCGCCAGTGTCCTGACGCATGAGTCTCTCAGTTTAGGTTTGTTCCAGTGAGAAATTTGGCAATATTTTGGCTCGGATGTCGAGCTGGTGAGTGTCTCTTCATTCTCGAACAACGTTGAGGTTCGCAGCTCAGATATATGTCGAGAACATTATCCTCATTCGCAGCCATGTTTTCTGATGTGTATGTATGTACATGTGTATTGCCACATAGGCCTATGCCGCCAGTATCCTGACGCATGAGTCTCTCAGTTTAGGTTTGTTACCGTGAGAAATTTGGCAATATTGTGGCTCGGATGTCGAGCTGGTGAGTGTCTCTTCATTCTCGAACAACGTTGAGGTTCGCAGCTCAGATATAAGTTCATAAAATTGTCCTCATTCGCAGCCATGTTTTCTTATGTGTATGTATGTACACGTGTATGGCCTCATAGGCCTATGCCGCCATTGTCCTGACACATGAGTCCCAAAGTTTTGGTCTGTTCCGGTTAGAATTTTGGCGATGTGTTAGCTCAGATGTGGAGGTGGTGAATGTCTCTTCATTCTCGAACAACGTTGAGGCTCGCAGCTCAGATATATGTCGAGAAAATGGTCCTCATTCGCAGCCATGTTTTCTTATGTGTATCGATGTACACATGTATTGCCTCATAGGCCTATGCCGCCAGTGTCCTGACGCATGAGTCTCACAGTTTTGGTCTCTTCCGGTGAGAATATTTGGCGATATGTTAGCTAAGATGTGGAGGTGGTGAATGTCTCTTCATTCTCGAACAATGTTGAGGCTCGCAGCTCAGATATATGTCGAGAAAATGGTCCTCATTCGCAGCCATGTTTTCTAATGTGTTTGTATGTACACGTGTATTGCCACATAGGCATATGCCGCCAGTGTCCTGACGCATGAGTCTCTCAGTTTAGGGTTGTTCCAGTGAGAAATTTGGCAATATTTTGGCTCAGATGTCGAGCTGGTGAGTGTCTCTTCATTCTCGAACAACGTTGAGGTTCGCAGCTCAGATATATGTCGAGAACATTATCCTCATTCGCAGCCATGTTTTCTGATGTGTATATATGTACACGTGTATTGCCACATAGGCATATGCCGCCAGTGTCCTGACGCATGAGTCTCTCAGTTTGGTTTTTTTCCAGTGAGAAATTTGGCAATATTTTGGCTCGGATGTCGAGCTGGTGAGTGTCTCTTCATTCTCGAACAACGTTGAGGATCGCAGCTCAGATATATGTCGACAAAATTATCCTCATTCGCAGCCATGTTTTCTTATGTTTATGCGTGTACACGTGTATTGCCGCATAGGCCTATGCCGCCAGTGTCCTGACGCATGAGTCTCAAAGTTTTGGTCTCTTCCGGTGAGAATTTTGGCGATGTGTTAGCTCAGATGTGGAGGTGGTGAATGTCTTTTCATTCTCGAACAACGTTGAGGTTCGCAGCTCAGATATATGTTGAGAACATTATCCTCATTCGCAGCCATGTTTTCTGATGTGTATGTATGTACACGTGCATTGCCACATAGGCCTATGCCGCCAGTATCCTGACGCATGAGTCTCTCAGTTTGTTTGTTTTTCCAGTGAAAAATTTGGCAATATTTTGGCTCGGATGTCGAGCTGGTGAGTGTCTCTTCATTTTCGAACAACGTTGAGGCTCGCAGCTCAGATATATGTCGAGAAAATTGTCCTCATTCGCAGCCATGTTTTCTTATGTGTATGGATGTACACGTGTATTGCCTCATAGGCCTATGCCGCCAGTGTCCTGACGCATGAGTCTCTCAGTTTAGGTTTGTTCCAGTGAGAAATTTGGCAATATTTTGGCTCGGATGTCGAGCTGGTGAGAGTCTCTTCATTTTCGAACAACGTTGAGGTTCGCAGCTCAGATATATGTCGAGAACATTATCGTCATTCGCAGCCATGTTTTCTGATGTGTATGTATGTACACGTGTATTGCCGCATAGGCCTATGCCGCCAGTATCCTGACGCATGAGTCTCTAAGTTTGGTTTTTTCCCAGTGATCCTGAAGCATGAGTCTCACAGTTTGTTTTTTTTCAAGTGAGAAATTTGGCAATATTTTGGCTCGAATGTCGAGCTGGTGAGTGTCTCTTCATTCTCGAACAACGTTGAGGCTCGCAGCTCAGATATATGTCGAGAAAATTATCCTCATTCGTAGCCATGTTTTCTTATGTGTATGTATGTACATGTGTATTGCCTCGTAGGCCTATGCCGCCAGTGTCCTGACGCATGAGTCTCGAAGTTTTGGTCTCTTCCGGTGAGAATTTTGGCGATGTGTTAGCTCAGATGTGGAGGTGATGAATGTCTTTTCATTCTCGAACAACGTTGAGGTTCGCAGCTCAAATTTTTGTTGAGAACATTATCGTCATTCGCAGCCATGTTTTCTAATGTGTATGTATGTACACGTGCCTTGCCACATAGGCCTATGCCGCCAGTATCCTGACGCATGAGTCTCTCAGTTTGTTTGTTTTTCCAGTGAAAAATTTGGCAATATTTTGGCTCGGATGTCGAGCTGGTGAGTGTCTCTTCATTCTCGAACAACGTTGAGGCTCGCAGCTCAGATATATGTCGAGAAAATTGTCCTCATTCGCAGCCATGTTTTCTTATGTGTATGTAAGTACACGTGTATTGCCTCATAGGCCTATGCCGCCCGTGTCCTGACGTATGAGTCTCATAGTTTGGGTTTTTTCCAGTGAGAAATTTGGAAATATTTTGGCTCAGATGTCGAGCAGGCGAGTGTCTCTTCATTCTCGAACAACGTTGAGGTTCGCAGCTCAGATATAAGTTCATAAAATTATCCTCAATCGCAGCCATGTTTTCTGATGTGTTTGTATGTACACGTGTATTGCCACATAGGCATATGCCGCCAGTGTCCTGACGCATGAGTCTCTCAGTTTAGGTTTGTTCCAGTGAGAAATTTGGCAATATTTTGGCTCAGATGTCGAGCTGGTGAGTGTCTCTTCATTCTCGAACAACGTTGAGGTTCGCAGCTCAGATATATGTCGAGAACATTATCCTCATTCGCAGCCATGTTTTCTGATGTGTATGTATGTACACGTGTATTGCCACATAGGCATATGCCGCCAGTGTCCTGACGCATGAGTCTCTCAGTTTGGTTTTTTTTTCAGTGAGAAATTTGGCAATATTTTGGCTCGGATGTCGAGCTGGTGAGTGTCTCTTCATTCTCGAACAACGTTGAGGATCGCATCTCAGATATATGTCGACAAAATTATCCTCATTCGCAGCCATGTTTTCTTATGTTTATGCGTGTACACGTGTATTGCCGCATAGGCCTATGCCGCCAGTGTCCTGACGCATGAGTCTCAAAGTTTTGGTCTCTTCCGGTGAGAATTTTGGCGATGTGTTAGCTCAGATGTGGAGGTGGTGAATGTCTTTTCATTCTCGAACAACGTTGAGGTTCGCAGCTCAGATATATGTTGAGAACATTATCCTCATTCGCAGCCATGTTTTCTGATGTGTATGTATGTACACGTGCATTGCCACATAGGCCTATGCCGCCAGTATCCTGACGCATGAGTCTCTCAGTTTGTTTGTTTTTCCAGTGAACAAATTGGCAATATTTTGGCTCGGATGTCGAGCTGGTGAGTGTCTCTTCATTCTCGAACAACGTTGAGGCTCGCAGCTCAGATATATGTCGAGAAAATTGTCCTCACTCGCAGCCATGTTTTCTTATGTGTATGGATGTACACGTGTATTGCCTCATAGGCCTATGCCGCCAGTGTCCTGACGCATGAGTCTCTCAGTTTAGGTTTGTTCCAGTGAGAAATTTGGCAATATTTTGGCTCTGATGTCGAGCTGGTGAGAGTCTCTTCATTCTCGAACAACGTTGAGGTTCGCAGCTCAGATATATGTCGAGAACATTATCGTCATTCGCAGCCATGTTTTCTGATGTGTATGTATGTACACGTGTATTGCCGCATAGGCCTATGCCGCCAGTATCCTGACGCATGAGTCTCTCAGTTTGGTTTTTTTCCAGTGATCCTGAAGCATGAGTCTCACAGTTTTTGTTTTTTTCAAGTGAGAAATTTGGCAATATTTTGGCTCGAATTTCGAGCTGGTGAGTGTCTCTTCATTCTCGAACAACGTTGAGGCTTGCAGCTCAGATATATGTCGAGAAAATTATCCTCATTCGTAGCCATGTTTTCTTATGTGTATGTATATACATGTGTATTGCCTCATAGGCCTATGCTGCCAGTGTCCTGACGCATGAGTCTCGAAGTTTTGGTCTCTTCCGGTGAGAATTTTGGCGATGTGTTAGCTCAGATGTGGAGGTGGTGAATGTCTTTTCATTCTCGAACAACGTTGAGGTTCGCAGCTCAGATATATGTCGAGAAAAATATCCTCATTCGCAGCCATGTTTTCTGATGTGTTTGTATGTACACGTGTAGTGCCACATAGGCATATGCCGCCAGTGTCCTGACGCATGAGTCTCTCAGTTTAGGTTTGTTCCAGTGAGAAATTTGGCAATATTTTGGCTCGGATGTCGAGCTGGTGAGTGTCTCTTCATTCTCGAACAACGTTGAGGTTCGCAGCTCAGATATATGTCGAGAATATTATCCTCATTCGCAGCCATGTTTTCTGATGTGTATGTATGTACACGTGTATTGCCAAATAGGCCTATGCCGCCAGTATCCTGACGCATAAGTCTCTCAGTTTGGTTTTTTTCCAGTGAGAAATTTGGCAATATTTTGGCTGGGATGTCGAGATGGTGAGTGTCTCTTCATTCTCGAAAAACGTTGAGGTTCGCAGCTCAGATATATGTCGAGAAAATTATCGTCATTCGCAGCCATGTTTTCTGATGTGTATGTATGTACACGTGTATTGCCGCATAGGCCTATGCCGCCAGTATCCTGACGCATGAGTCTCTAAGTTTGGTTTTTTCACAGTGATCCTGAAGCATGAGTCTCACAGTTTTTTTTTTTAAAGTGAGAAATTTGGCAATATTTTGGCTCGAATGTCGAGCTGGTGAGTGTCTCTTCATTCTCGAACAACGTTGAGGCTCGCAGCTCAGATATATGTCGAGAAAATTATCCTCATTCGTAGCCATGTTTTCTTATGTGTATGTATGTACATGTGTATTGCCTCATAGGCCTATGCCGCCAGTGTCCTGACGCATGAGTCTCGAAGTTTTGGTCTCTTCCGGTGAGAATTTTGGCGATGTGTTAGCTCAGATGTGGAGGTGGTGAATGTCTTTTCATTCTCGAACAACGTTGAGGTTCGCAGCTCAAATTTTTGTTGAGAACATTATCGTCATTCGCAGCCATGTTTTCTAATGTGTATGTATGTACACGTGCATTGCCACATAGGCCTATGCCGCCAGTATCCTGACGCATGAGTCTCTCAGTTTGTTTGTTTTTCCAGTGAAAAATTTGGCAATATTTTGGCTCGGATGTCGAGCTGGTGAGTGTCTCTTCATTCTCGAACAACGTTGTGGCTCGCAGCTCAGATATATGTCGAGAAAATTGTCCTCATTCGCAGCCATGTTTTCTTATGTGTATGTAAGTACACGTGTATTGCCTCATAGGCCTATGCCGCCCGTGTTCTGACGTATGAGTCTCATAGTTTGGGTTTTTTCCAGTGAGAAATTTGGAAATATTTTGGCTCAGATGTCGAGCAGGCGAGTGTCTCTTCATTCTCGAACAACGTTGAGGTTCGCAGCTCAGATATAAGTTCATAAAATTATCCTCAATCGCAGCCATGTTTTCTGATGTGTTTGTATGTACACGTGTATTGCCACATAGGCATATGCCGCCAGTGTCCTGACGCATGAGTCTCTCAGTTTAGGTTTGTTCCAGTGAGAAATTTGGCAATATTTTGGCTCAGATGTCGAGCTGGTGAGTGTCTCTTCATTCTCGAGCAACGTTGAGGTTCGCAGCTCAGATATATGTCGAGAACATTATCCTCATTCGCAGCCATGTTTTCTGATGTGTATGTATGTACACGTGTATTGCCACATAGGCATATGCCGCCAGTGTCCTGACGCATGAGTCTCTCAGTTTGGTTTTTTTTCAGTGATAAATTTGGCAATATTTTGGCTCGGATGTCGAGCTGGTGAGTGTCTCTTCATTCTCGAACAACGTTGAGGATCGCATCTCAGATATATGTCGACAAAATTATCCTCATTCGCAGCCATGTTTTCTTATGTTTATGCGTGTACACGTGTATTGCCGCATAGGCCTATGCCGCCAGTGTCCTGACGCATGAGTCTCAAAGTTTTGGTCTCTTCCGGTGAGAATTTTGGCGA
Organism: Crossaster papposus; assembly: GCA_037893245.1. Lineage (NCBI taxonomy): Eukaryota > Metazoa > Echinodermata > Asteroidea > Velatida > Solasteridae > Crossaster > Crossaster papposus. The sequence continues at coordinate 571,447 of JBAIAA010000149.1, forward strand.
TGTGTTAGCTCAGATGTGGAGGTGGTGGATGTCTTTTCATTCTCGAACAACGTTGAGGTTCGCAGCTCAAATTTTTGTTGAGAACATTATCGTCATTCGCAGCCATGTTTTCTAATGTGTATGTATGTACACGTGCATTGCCACATAGGCCTATGCCGCCAGTATCCTGACGCATGAGTCTCTCAGTTTGTTTGTTTTTCCAGTGAAAAATTTGGCAATATTTTGGCTCGGATGTCGAGCTGGTGAGTGTCTCTTCATTCTCGAACAACGTTGTGGCTCGCAGCTCAGATATATGTCGAGAAAATTGTCCTCATTCGCAGCCATGTTTTCTTATGTGTATGTAAGTACACGTGTATTGCCTCATAGGCCTATGCCGCCCGTGTCCTGACGTATGAGTCTCATAGTTTGGGTTTTTTCCAGTGAGAAATTTGGAAATATTTTGGCTCAGATGTCGAGCAGGCGAGTGTCTCTTCATTCTCGAACAACGTTGAGGTTCGCAGCTCAGATATAAGTTCATAAAATTATCCTCAATCGCAGCCATGTTTTCTGATGTGTTTGTATGTACACGTGTATTGCCACATAGGCATATGCCGCCAGTGTCCTGACGCATGAGTCTCTCAGTTTAGGTTTGTTCCAGTGAGAAATTTGGCAATATTTTGGCTCAGATGTCGAGCTGGTGAGTGTCTCTTCATTCTCGAGCAACGTTGAGGTTCGCAGCTCAGATATATGTCAAGAACATTATCCTCATTCGCAGCCATGTTTTCTGATGTGTATGTATGTACACGTGTATTGACACATAGGCATATGCCGCCAGTGTCCTGACGCATGAGTCTCTCAGTTTGGTTTTTTTTCAGTGAGAAATTTGGCAATATTTTGGCTCGGATGTTGAGCTGGTGAGTGTCTCTTCATTCTCGAACAACGTTGAGGATCGCATCTCAGATATATGTGGACAAAATTATCCTCATTCGCAGCCATGTTTTCTTATGTTTATGCGTGTACACGTGTATTGCCGCATAGGCCTATGCCGCCAGTGTCCTGACGCATGAGTCTCAAAGTTTTGGTCTCTTCCGGTGAGAATTTTGGCGATGTGTTAGCTCAGATGTGGAGGTGGTGAATGTCTTTTCATTCTCGAACAACGTTGAGGTTCGCAGCTCAGATATATGTTGAGAACATTATCCTCATTCGCAGCCATGTTTTCTGATGTGTATGTATGTACACGTGCATTGCCACATAGGCCTATGCCGCCAGTATCCTGACGCATGAGTCTCTCAGTTTGTTTGTTTTTCCAGTGAAAAAATTGTCAATATTTCGGCTCAGATGTCGAGCTGGTGAGTGTCTCTTCATTCTCGAACAACGTTGAGGCTCGCAGCTCAGATATATGTCGAGAAAATTGTCCTCATTCGCAGCCATGTTTTCTTATGTGTATGGATGTACACGTGTATTGCCTCATAGGCCTATGCCGCCAGTGTCCTGACGCATGAGTCTCTCAGTTTAGGTTTGTTCCAGTGAGAAATTTGGCAATATTTTGGCTCTGATGTCGAGCTGGTGAGGGTCTCTTCATTCTCGAACAACGTTGAGGTTCGCAGCTCAGATATATGTCGAGAACATTATTGTCATTCGCAGCCATGTTTTCTGATGTGTATGTATGTACACGTGTATTGCCGCATAGGCCTATGCCGCCAGTATCCTGACGCATGAGTCTCTCAGTTTGGTTTTTTCCCAGTGATCCTGAAGCATGAGTCTCACAGTTTTTGTTTTTTTCAAGTGAGAAATTTGGCAATATTTTGGCTCGAATGTCGAGCTGGTGAGTGTCTCTTCATTCTCGAACAACGTTGAGGCTCGCAGCTCAGATATATGTCGAGAAAATTATCCTCATTCGTAGCCATGTTTTCTTATGTGTATGTATGTACATGTGTATTGCCTCATAGGCCTATGCCGCCAGTGTCCTGACGCATGAGTCCCGAAGTTTTGGTCTCTTCCGGTGAGAATTTTGGCGATGTGTTAGCTCAGATGTGGAGGTGGTGAATGTCTTTTCATTCTCGAACAACGTTGAGGTTCGCAGCTCAGATATATGTCGAGAACATTATCCTCATTCGCAGCCATGTTTTCTGATGTGTATGTATGTACACGTGTATTGCCGCATAGGCCTATGCCGCCAGTATCCTGACGCATGAGTCTCTCAGTTTGGTTTTTTTCCAGTGATCCTGACGCATGAGTCTCTCAGTTTGTTTGTTTTTCCAGTGAAAAATTTGGCAATATTTTGGCTCGGATGTCGAGCTGGTGAGTGTCTCTTCATTCTCGAACAACGTTGTGGCTCGCAGCTCAGATATATGTCGAGAAAATTGTCCTCATTCGCAGCCATGTTTTCTTATGTGTATGTAAGTACACGTGTATTGCCTCATAGGCCTATGCCGCCCGTGTCCTGACGTATGAGTCTCATAGTTTGGGTTTTTTCCAGTGAGAAATTTGGAAATATTTTGGCTCAGATGTCGAGCAGGCGAGTGTCTCTTCATTCTCGAACAACGTTGAGGTTCGCAGCTCAGATATAAGTTCATAAAATTATCCTCAATCGCAGCCATGTTTTCTGATGTGTTTGTATGTACACGTGTATTGCCACATAGGCATATGCCGCCAGTGTCCTGACGCATGAGTCTCTCAGTTTAGGTTTGTTCCAGTGAGAAATTTGGCAATATTTTGGCTCAGATGTCGAGCTGGTGAGTGTCTCTTCATTCTCGAGCAACGTTGAGGTTCGCAGCTCAGATATATGTCGAGAACATTATCCTCATTCGCAGCCATGTTTTCTGATGTGTATGTATGTACACGTGTATTGCCACATAGGCATATGCCGCCAGTGTCCTGACGCATGAGTCTCTCAGTTTGGTTTTTTTTCAGTGAGAAATTTGGCAATATTTTGGCTCGGATGTCGAGCTGGTGAGTGTCTCTTCATTCTCGAACAACGTTGAGGATCGCATCTCAGATATATGTCGACAAAATTATCCTCATTCGCAGCCATGTTTTCTTATGTTTATGCGTGTACACGTGTATTGCCGCATAGGCCTATGCCGCCAGTGTCCTGACGCATGAGTCTCAAAGTTTTGGTCTCTTCCGGTGAGAATTTTGGCGATGTGTTAGCTCAGATGTGGAGGTGGTGAATGTCTTTTCATTCTCGAACAACGTTGAGGTTCGCAGCTCAGATATATGTTGAGAACATTATCCTCATTCGCAGCCATGTTTTCTGATGTGTATGTATGTACACGTGCATTGCCACATAGGCCTATGCCGCCAGTATCCTGACGCATGAGTCTCTCAGTTTGTTTGTTTTTCCAGTGAAAAAATTGTCAATATTTCGGCTCGGATGTCGAGCTGGTGAGTGTCTCTTCATTCTCGAACAACGTTGAGGCTCGCAGCTCAGATATATGTCGAGAAAATTGTCCTCATTCGCAGCCATGTTTTCTTATGTGTATGGATGTACACGTGTATTGCCTCATAGGCCTATGCCGCCAGTGTCCTGACGCATGAGTCTCTCAGTTTAGGTTTGTTCCAGTGAGAAATTTGGCAATATTTTGGCTCTGATGTCGAGCTGGTGAGAGTCTCTTCATTCTCGAACAACGTTGAGGTTCGCAGCTCAGATATATGTCGAGAACATTATTGTCATTCGCAGCCATGTTTTCTGATGTGTATGTATGTACACGTGTATTGCCGCATAGGCCTATGCCGCCAGTATCCTGACGCATGAGTCTCTCAGTTTGGTTTTTTCCCAGTGATCCTGAAGCATGAGTCTCACAGTTTTTGTTTTTTTCAAGTGAGAAATTTGGCAATATTTTGGCTCGAATGTCGAGCTGGTGAGTGTCTCTTCATTCTCGAACAACGTTGAGGCTCGCAGCTCAGATATATGTCGAGAAAATTATCCTCATTCGTAGCCATGTTTTCTTATGTGTATGTATGTACATGTGTATTGCCTCATAGGCATATGCCGCCAGTGTCCTGACGCATGAGTCTCTCAGTTTGGTTTTTTTTCAGTGATAAATTTGGCAATATTTTGGCTCGGATGTCGAGCTGGTGAGTGTCTCTTCATTCTCGAACAACGTTGAGGATCGCATCTCAGATATATGTCGACAAAATTATCCTCATTCGCAGCCATGTTTTCTTATGTTTATGCGTGTACACGTGTATTGCCGCATAGGCCTATGCCGCCAGTGTCCTGACGCATGAGTCTCAAAGTTTTGGTCTCTTCCGGTGAGAATTTTGGCGATGTGTTAGCTCAGATGTGGAGGTGGTGGATGTCTTTTCATTCTCGAACAACGTTGAGGTTCGCAGCTCAAATTTTTGTTGAGAACATTATCGTCATTCGCAGCCATGTTTTCTAATGTGTATGTATGTACACGTGCATTGCCACATAGGCCTATGCCGCCAGTATCCTGACGCATGAGTCTCTCAGTTTGTTTGTTTTTCCAGTGAAAAATTTGGCAATATTTTGGCTCGGATGTCGAGCTGGTGAGTGTCTCTTCATTCTCGAACAACGTTGTGGCTTGCAGCTCAGATATATGTCGAGAAAATTGTCCTCATTCGCAGCCATGTTTTCTTATGTGTATGTAAGTACACGTGTATTGCCTCATAGGCCTATGCCGCCCGTGTCCTGACGTATGAGTCTCATAGTTTGGGTTTTTTCCAGTGAGAAATTTGGAAATATTTTGGCTCAGATGTCGAGCAGGCGAGTGTCTCTTCATTCTCGAACAACGTTGAGGTTCGCAGCTCAGATATAAGTTCATAAAATTATCCTCAATCGCAGCCATGTTTTCTGATGTGTTTGTATGTACACGTGTATTGCCACATAGGCATATGCCGCCAGTGTCCTGACGCATGAGTCTCTCAGTTTAGGTTTGTTCCAGTGAGAAATTTGGCAATATTTTGGCTCAGATGTCGAGCTGGTGAGTGTCTCTTCATTCTCGAGCAACGTTGAGGTTCGCAGCTCAGATATATGTCAAGAACATTATCCTCATTCGCAGCCATGTTTTCTGATGTGTATGTATGTACACGTGTATTGCCACATAGGCATATGCCGCCAGTGTCCTGACGCATGAGTCTCTCAGTTTGGTTTTTTTTCAGTGAGAAATTTGGCAATATTTTGGCTCGGATGTCGAGCTGGTGAGTGTCTCTTCATTCTCGAACAACGTTGAGGATCGCATCTCAGATATATGTCGACAAAATTATCCTCATTCGCAGCCATGTTTTCTTATGTTTATGCGTGTACACGTGTATTGCCGCATAGGCCTATGCCGCCAGTGTCCTGACGCATGAGTCTCAAAGTTTTGGTCTCTTCCGGTGAGAATTTTGGCGATGTGTTAGCTCAGATGTGGAGGTGGTGAATGTCTTTTCATTCTCGAACAACGTTGAGGCTCGCAGCTCAGATATATGTTGAGAACATTATCCTCATTCGCAGCCATGTTTTCTGATGTGTATGTATGTACACGTGCATTGCCACATAGGCCTATGCCGCCAGTATCCTGACGCATGAGTCTCTCAGTTTGTTTGTTTTTCCAGTGAAAAAATTGTCAATATTTCGGCTCGGATGTCGAGCTGGTGAGTGTCTCTTCATTCTCGAACAACGTTGAGGCTCGCAGCTCAGATATATGTCGAGAAAATTGTCCTCATTCGCAGCCATGTTTTCTTATGTGTATGGATGTACACGTGTATTGCCTCATAGGCCTATGCCGCCAGTGTCCTGACGCATGAGTCTCTCAGTTTAGGTTTGTTCCAGTGAGAAATTTGGCAATATTTTGGCTCTGATGTCGAGCTGGTGAGGGTCTCTTCATTCTCGAACAACGTTGAGGTTCGCAGCTCAGATATATGTCGAGAACATTATTGTCATTCGCAGCCATGTTTTCTGATGTGTATGTATGTACACGTGTATTGCCGCATAGGCCTATGCCGCCAGTATCCTGACGCATGAGTCTCTCAGTTTGGTTTTTTCCCAGTGATCCTGAAGCATGAGTCTCACAGTTTTTGTTTTTTTCAAGTGAGAAATTTGGCAATATTTTGGCTCGAATGTCGAGCTGGTGAGTGTCTCTTCATTCTCGAACAACGTTGAGGCTCGCAGCTCAGATATATGTCGAGAAAATTATCCTCATTCGTAGCCATGTTTTCTTATGTGTATGTATGTACATGTGTATTGCCTCATAGGCCTATGCCGCCAGTGTCCTGACGCATGAGTCCCGAAGTTTTGGTCTCTTCCGGTGAGAATTTTGGCGATGTGTTAGCTCAGATGTGGAGGTGGTGAATGTCTTTTCATTCTCGAACAACGTTGAGGTTCGCAGCTCAGATATATGTCGAGAACATTATCCTCATTCGCAGCCATGTTTTCTGATGTGTATGTATGTACACGTGTATTGCCGCATAGGCCTATGCCGCCAGTATCCTGACGCATGAGTCTCTCAGTTTGGTTTTTTTCCAGTGATCCTGACGCATGAGTCTCTCAGTTTGTTTGTTTTTCCAGTGAAAAATTTGGCAATATTTTGGCTCGGATGTCGAGCTGGTGAGTGTCTCTTCATTCTCGAACAACGTTGTGGCTCGCAGCTCAGATATATGTCGAGAAAATTGTCCTCATTCGCAGCCATGTTTTCTTATGTGTATGTAAGTACACGTGTATTGCCTCATAGGCCTATGCCGCCCGTGTCCTGACGTATGAGTCTCATAGTTTGGGTTTTTTCCAGTGAGAAATTTGGAAATATTTTGGCTCAGATGTCGAGCAGGCGAGTGTCTCTTCATTCTCGAACAACGTTGAGGTTCGCAGCTCAGATATAAGTTCATAAAATTATCCTCAATCGCAGCCATGTTTTCTGATGTGTTTGTATGTACACGTGTATTGCCACATAGGCATATGCCGCCAGTGTCCTGACGCATGAGTCTCTCAGTTTAGGTTTGTTCCAGTGAGAAATTTGGCAATATTTTGGCTCAGATGTCGAGCTGGTGAGTGTCTCTTCATTCTCGAGCAACGTTGAGGTTCGCAGCTCAGATATATGTCGAGAACATTATCCTCATTCGCAGCCATGTTTTCTGATGTGTATGTATGTACACGTGTATTGCCACATAGGCATATGCCGCCAGTGTCCTGACGCATGAGTCTCTCAGTTTGGTTTTTTTTCAGTGAGAAATTTGGCAATATTTTGGCTCGGATGTCGAGCTGGTGAGTGTCTCTTCATTCTCGAACAACGTTGAGGATCGCATCTCAGATATATGTCGACAAAATTATCCTCATTCGCAGCCATGTTTTCTTATGTTTATGCGTGTACACGTGTATTGCCGCATAGGCCTATGCCGCCAGTGTCCTGACGCATGAGTCTCAAAGTTTTGGTCTCTTCCGGTGAGAATTTTGGCGATGTGTTAGCTCAGATGTGGAGGTGGTGAATGTCTTTTCATTCTCGAACAACGTTGAGGTTCGCAGCTCAGATATATGTTGAGAACATTATCCTCATTCGCAGCCATGTTTTCTGATGTGTATGTATGTACACGTGCATTGCCACATAGGCCTATGCCGCCAGTATCCTGACGCATGAGTCTCTCAGTTTGTTTGTTTTTCCAGTGAAAAAATTGTCAATATTTCGGCTCGGATGTCGAGCTGGTGAGTGTCTCTTCATTCTCGAACAACGTTGAGGCTCGCAGCTCAGATATATGTCGAGAAAATTGTCCTCATTCGCAGCCATGTTTTCTTATGTGTATGGATGTACACGTGTATTGCCTCATAGGCCTATGCCGCCAGTGTCCTGACGCATGAGTCTCTCAGTTTAGGTTTGTTCCAGTGAGAAATTTGGCAATATTTTGGCTCTGATGTCGAGCTGGTGAGAGTCTCTTCATTCTCGAACAACGTTGAGGTTCGCAGCTCAGATATATGTCGAGAACATTATTGTCATTCGCAGCCATGTTTTCTGATGTGTATGTATGTACACGTGTATTGCCGCATAGGCCTATGCCGCCAGTATCCTGACGCATGAGTCTCTCAGTTTGGTTTTTTCCCAGTGATCCTGAAGCATGAGTCTCACAGTTTTTGTTTTTTTCAAGTGAGAAATTTGGCAATATTTTGGCTCGAATGTCGAGCTGGTGAGTGTCTCTTCATTCTCGAACAACGTTGAGGCTCGCAGCTCAGATATATGTCGAGAAAATTATCCTCATTCGTAGCCATGTTTTCTTATGTGTATGTATGTACATGTGTATTGCCTCATAGGCATATGCCGCCAGTGTCCTGACGCATGAGTCTCTCAGTTTGGTTTTTTTTCAGTGATAAATTTGGCAATATTTTGGCTCGGATGTCGAGCTGGTGAGTGTCTCTTCATTCTCGAACAACGTTGAGGATCGCATCTCAGATATATGTCGACAAAATTATCCTCATTCGCAGCCATGTTTTCTTATGTTTATGCGTGTACACGTGTATTGCCGCATAGGCCTATGCCGCCAGTGTCCTGACGCATGAGTCTCAAAGTTTTGGTCTCTTCCGGTGAGAATTTTGGCGATGTGTTAGCTCAGATGTGGAGGTGGTGGATGTCTTTTCATTCTCGAACAACGTTGAGGTTCGCAGCTCAAATTTTTGTTGAGAACATTATCGTCATTCGCAGCCATGTTTTCTAATGTGTATGTATGTACACGTGCATTGCCACATAGGCCTATGCCGCCAGTATCCTGACGCATGAGTCTCTCAGTTTGTTTGTTTTTCCAGTGAAAAATTTGGCAATATTTTGGCTCGGATGTCGAGCTGGTGAGTGTCTCTTCATTCTCGAACAACGTTGTGGCTTGCAGCTCAGATATATGTCGAGAAAATTGTCCTCATTCGCAGCCATGTTTTCTTATGTGTATGTAAGTACACGTGTATTGCCTCATAGGCCTATGCCGCCCGTGTCCTGACGTATGAGTCTCATAGTTTGGGTTTTTTCCAGTGAGAAATTTGGAAATATTTTGGCTCAGATGTCGAGCAGGCGAGTGTCTCTTCATTCTCGAACAACGTTGAGGTTCGCAGCTCAGATATAAGTTCATAAAATTATCCTCAATCGCAGCCATGTTTTCTGATGTGTTTGTATGTACACGTGTATTGCCACATAGGCATATGCCGCCAGTGTCCTGACGCATGAGTCTCTCAGTTTAGGTTTGTTCCAGTGAGAAATTTGGCAATATTTTGGCTCAGATGTCGAGCTGGTGAGTGTCTCTTCATTCTCGAGCAACGTTGAGGTTCGCAGCTCAGATATATGTCAAGAACATTATCCTCATTCGCAGCCATGTTTTCTGATGTGTATGTATGTACACGTGTATTGCCACATAGGCATATGCCGCCAGTGTCCTGACGCATGAGTCTCTCAGTTTGGTTTTTTTTCAGTGAGAAATTTGGCAATATTTTGGCTCGGATGTCGAGCTGGTGAGTGTCTCTTCATTCTCGAACAACGTTGAGGATCGCATCTCAGATATATGTCGACAAAATTATCCTCATTCGCAGCCATGTTTTCTTATGTTTATGCGTGTACACGTGTATTGCCGCATAGGCCTATGCCGCCAGTGTCCTGACGCATGAGTCTCAAAGTTTTGGTCTCTTCCGGTGAGAATTTTGGCGATGTGTTAGCTCAGATGTGGAGGTGGTGAATGTCTTTTCATTCTCGAACAACGTTGAGGCTCGCAGCTCAGATATATGTTGAGAACATTATCCTCATTCGCAGCCATGTTTTCTGATGTGTATGTATGTACACGTGCATTGCCACATAGGCCTATGCCGCCAGTATCCTGACGCATGAGTCTCTCAGTTTGTTTGTTTTTCCAGTGAAAAAATTGTCAATATTTCGGCTCGGATGTCGAGCTGGTGAGTGTCTCTTCATTCTCGAACAACGTTGAGGCTCGCAGCTCAGATATATGTCGAGAAAATTGTCCTCATTCGCAGCCATGTTTTCTTATGTGTATGGATGTACACGTGTATTGCCTCATAGGCCTATGCCGCCAGTGTCCTGACGCATGAGTCTCTCAGTTTAGGTTTGTTCCAGTGAGAAATTTGGCAATATTTTGGCTCTGATGTCGAGCTGGTGAGGGTCTCTTCATTCTCGAACAACGTTGAGGTTCGCAGCTCAGATATATGTCGAGAACATTATTGTCATTCGCAGCCATGTTTTCTGATGTGTATGTATGTACACGTGTATTGCCGCATAGGCCTATGCCGCCAGTATCCTGACGCATGAGTCTCTCAGTTTGGTTTTTTCCCAGTGATCCTGAAGCATGAGTCTCACAGTTTTTGTTTTTTTCAAGTGAGAAATTTGGCAATATTTTGGCTCGAATGTCGAGCTGGTGAGTGTCTCTTCATTCTCGAACAACGTTGAGGCTCGCAGCTCAGATATATGTCGAGAAAATTATCCTCATTCGTAGCCATGTTTTCTTATGTGTATGTATGTACATGTGTATTGCCTCATAGGCCTATGCCGCCAGTGTCCTGACGCATGAGTCCCGAAGTTTTGGTCTCTTCCGGTGAGAATTTTGGCGATGTGTTAGCTCAGATGTGGAGGTGGTGAATGTCTTTTCATTCTCGAACAACGTTGAGGTTCGCAGCTCAGATATATGTCGAGAACATTATCCTCATTCGCAGCCATGTTTTCTGATGTGTATGTATGTACACGTGTATTGCCGCATAGGCCTATGCCGCCAGTATCCTGACGCATGAGTCTCTCAGTTTGGTTTTTTTCCAGTGATCCTGACGCATGAGTCTCTCAGTTTGTTTGTTTTTCCAGTGAAAAATTTGGCAATATTTTGGCTCGGATGTCGAGCTGGTGAGTGTCTCTTCATTCTCGAACAACGTTGTGGCTCGCAGCTCAGATATATGTCGAGAAAATTGTCCTCATTCGCAGCCATGTTTTCTTATGTGTATGTAAGTACACGTGTATTGCCTCATAGGCCTATGCCGCCCGTGTCCTGACGTATGAGTCTCATAGTTTGGGTTTTTTCCAGTGAGAAATTTGGAAATATTTTGGCTCAGATGTCGAGCAGGCGAGTGTCTCTTCATTCTCGAACAACGTTGAGGTTCGCAGCTCAGATATAAGTTCATAAAATTATCCTCAATCGCAGCCATGTTTTCTGATGTGTTTGTATGTACACGTGTATTGCCACATAGGCATATGCCGCCAGTGTCCTGACGCATGAGTCTCTCAGTTTAGGTTTGTTCCAGTGAGAAATTTGGCAATATTTTGGCTCAGATGTCGAGCTGGTGAGTGTCTCTTCATTCTCGAGCAACGTTGAGGTTCGCAGCTCAGATATATGTCGAGAACATTATCCTCATTCGCAGCCATGTTTTCTGATGTGTATGTATGTACACGTGTATTGCCACATAGGCATATGCCGCCAGTGTCCTGACGCATGAGTCTCTCAGTTTGGTTTTTTTTCAGTGAGAAATTTGGCAATATTTTGGCTCGGATGTCGAGCTGGTGAGTGTCTCTTCATTCTCGAACAACGTTGAGGATCGCATCTCAGATATATGTCGACAAAATTATCCTCATTCGCAGCCATGTTTTCTTATGTTTATGCGTGTACACGTGTATTGCCGCATAGGCCTATGCCGCCAGTGTCCTGACGCATGAGTCTCAAAGTTTTGGTCTCTTCCGGTGAGAATTTTGGCGATGTGTTAGCTCAGATGTGGAGGTGGTGAATGTCTTTTCATTCTCGAACAACGTTGAGGTTCGCAGCTCAGATATATGTTGAGAACATTATCCTCATTCGCAGCCATGTTTTCTGATGTGTATGTATGTACACGTGCATTGCCACATAGGCCTATGCCGCCAGTATCCTGACGCATGAGTCTCTCAGTTTGTTTGTTTTTCCAGTGAAAAAATTGTCAATATTTCGGCTCGGATGTCGAGCTGGTGAGTGTCTCTTCATTCTCGAACAACGTTGAGGCTCGCAGCTCAGATATATGTCGAGAAAATTGTCCTCATTCGCAGCCATGTTTTCTTATGTGTATGGATGTACACGTGTATTGCCTCATAGGCCTATGCCGCCAGTGTCCTGACGCATGAGTCTCTCAGTTTAGGTTTGTTCCAGTGAGAAATTTGGCAATATTTTGGCTCTGATGTCGAGCTGGTGAGAGTCTCTTCATTCTCGAACAACGTTGAGGTTCGCAGCTCAGATATATGTCGAGAACATTATTGTCATTCGCAGCCATGTTTTCTGATGTGTATGTATGTACACGTGTATTGCCGCATAGGCCTATGCCGCCAGTATCCTGACGCATGAGTCTCTCAGTTTGGTTTTTTCCCAGTGATCCTGAAGCATGAGTCTCACAGTTTTTGTTTTTTTCAAGTGAGAAATTTGGCAATATTTTGGCTCGAATGTCGAGCTGGTGAGTGTCTCTTCATTCTCGAACAACGTTGAGGCTCGCAGCTCAGATATATGTCGAGAAAATTATCCTCATTCGTAGCCATGTTTTCTTATGTGTATGTATGTACATGTGTATTGCCTCATAGGCCTATGCCGCCAGTGTCCTGACGCATGAGTCCCGAAGTTTTGGTCTCTTCCGGTGAGAATTTTGGCGATGTGTTAGCTCAGATGTGGAGGTGGTGAATGTCTTTTCATTCTCGAACAACGTTGAGGTTCGCAGCTCAGATATATGTCGAGAACATTATCCTCATTCGCAGCCATGTTTTCTGATGTGTTTGTATGTACACGTGTATTGCCAAATAGGCCTATGCCGCCAGTATCCTGACGCATAAGTCTCTCAGTTTGGTTTTTTTCCAGTGAGAAATTTGGCAATATTTTGGCTGGGATGTCGAGATGGTGAGTGTCTCTTCATTCTGGAACAACGTTGAGGTTCGCAGCTCAGATATATGTCGAGAAAATTATCGTCATTCGCAGCCATGTTTTCTGATGTGTATGTATGTACACGTGTATTGCCGCATAGGCCTATGCCGCCAGTATCCTGACGCATGAGTCTCTAAGTTTGGTTTTTTCCCAGTGATCCTGAAGCATGAGTCTCACAGTTTGTTTTTTTCAAGTGAGAAATTTGGCAATATTTTGGCTCGAATGTCGAGCTGGTGAGTGTCTCTTCATTCTCGAACAACGTTGAGGTTCGCAGCTCAGATATAAGTTCATAAAATTATCCTCAATCGCAGCCATGTTTTCTGATGTGTTTGTATGTACACGTGTATTGCCACATAGGCATATGCCGCCAGTGTCCTGACGCATGAGTCTCTCAGTTTAGGTTTGTTCCAGTGAGAAATTTGGCAATATTTTGGCTCAGATGTCGAGCTGGTGAGTGTCTCTTCATTTTCGAACAACGTTGAGGTTCGCAGCTCAGATATATGTCGAGAACATTATCCTCATTCGCAGCCATGTTTTCTGATGTGTATGTATGTACACGTGTATTGCCACATAGGCATATGCCGCCAGTGTCCTGACGCATGAGTCTCTCAGTTTGGGTTTTTTCCAGTGAGAAATTTGGCAATATTTTGGCTCGAATGTCGAGCTGGTGAGTGTCTCTTCATTCTCGAACAACGTTGAGGCTCGCAGCTCAGATATATGTCGAGAAAATTATCCTCATTCGTAGCCATGTTTTTTTATGTGTATGTATGTACATGTGTATTGCCTCATAGGCCTATGCCGCCAGTGTCCTGACGCATGAGTCTCGAAGTTTTGGTCTCTTCCGGTGAGAATTTTGGCGATGTGTTAGCTCAGATGTGGAGGTGGTGAATGTCTTTTCATTCTCGAACAACGTTGAGGTTCGCAGCTCAAATTTTTGTTGAGAACATTATCCTCATTCGCAGCCATGTTTTCTAATGTGTATGTATGTACACGTGCATTGCCACATAGGCCTATGCCGCCAGTATCCTGACGCATGAGTCTCTCAGTTTGTTTGTTTTTCCAGTGAAAAATTTGGCAATATTTTGGCTCGGATGTCGAGCTGGTGAGTGTCTCTTCATTCTCGAACAACATTGAGGTTCGCAGCTCAGATATATGTCGAGAACATTATCCTCATTCGCAGCCATGTTTTCTGATGTGTATGTATGTACACGTGTATTGCCACATAGGCATATGCCGCCAGTGTCCTGACGCATGAGTCTCTCAGTTTGGGTTTTTTCCAGTGAGACATTTGGCAATATTTTGGCTCGAATGTCGAGCTGGTGAGTGTCTCTTCATTCTCGAACAACGTTGAGGCTCGCAGCTCAGATATATGTCGAGAAAATTATCCTCATTCGTAGCCATGTTTTTTTATGTGTATGTATGTACATGTGTATTGCCTCATAGGCCTATGCCGCCAGTGTCCTGACGCATGAGTCTCGAAGTTTTGGTCTCTTCCGGTGAGAATTTTGGCGATGTGTTAGCTCAGATGTGGAGGTGGTGAATGTCTTTTCATTCTCGAACAACGTTGAGGTTCGCAGCTCAAATTTTTGTAGAGAACATTATCCTCATTCGCAGCCATGTTTTCTAATGTGTATGTATGTACACGTGCATTGCCACATAGGCCTATGCCGCCAGTATCCTGACGCATGAGTCTCTCAGTTTGTTTGTTTTTCCAGTGAAAAATTTGGCAATATTTTGGCTCGGATGTCGAGCTGGTGAGTGTCTCTTCATTCTCGAACAACATTGAGGCTCGCAGCTCAGATATATGTCGAGAAAAATATCCTCATTCGCAGCCATGTTTTCTGATGTGTTTGTATGTACACGTGTAGTGCCACATAGGCATATGCCGCCAGTGTCCTGACGCATGAGTCTCTCAGTTTAGGTTTGTTCCAGTGAGAAATTTGGCAATATTTTGGCTCGGATGTCGAGCTGGTGAGTGTCTCTTCATTCTCGAACAACGTTGAGGTTCGCAGCTCAAATTTTTGTTGAGAACATTATCCTCATTCGCAGCCATGTTTTCTAATGTGTATGTATGTACACGTGCATTGCCACATAGGCCTATGCCGCCAGTATCCTGACGCATGAGTCTCTCAGTTTGTTTGTTTTTCCAGTGAAAAATTTGGCAATATTTTGGCTCGGATGTCGAGCTGGTGAGTGTCTCTTCATTCTCGAACAACGTTGAGGCTCGCAGCTCAGATATATGTCGAGAAAATTGTCCTCATTCGCAGCCATGTTTTCTTATGTGTATGTAAGTACACGTGTATTGCCTCATAGGCCTATGCCGCCCGTGTCCTGACGTATGAGTCTCATAGTTTGGGTTTTTTCCAGTGAGAAATTTGGAAATATTTTGGCTCAGATGTCGAGCAGGCGAGTGTCTCTTCATTCTCGAACAACGTTGAGGTTCGCAGCTCAGATATAAGTTCATAAAATTATCCTCAATCGCAGCCATGTTTTCTGATGTGTTTGTATGTACACGTGTATTGCCAGATAGGCATATGCCGCCAGTGTCCTGACGCATGAGTCTCTCAGTTTAGGTTTGTTCCAGTGAGAAATTTGGCAATATTTTGGCTCAGATGTCGAGCTGGTGAGTGTCTCTTCATTTTCGAACAACGTTGAGGTTCGCAGCTCAGATATATGTCGAGAACATTATCCTCATTCGCAGCCATGTTTTCTGATGTGTATGTATGTACACGTGTATTGCCACATAGGCATATGCCGCCAGTGTCCTGACGCATGAGTCTCTCAGTTTGGGTTTTTTCCAGTGAGAAATTTGGCAATATTTTGGCTCGAATGTCGAGCTGGTGAGTGTCTCTTCATTCTCGAACAACGTTGAGGCTCGCAGCTCAGATATATGTCGAGAAAATTATCCTCATTCGTAGCCATGTTTTTTTATGTGTATGTATGTACATGTGTATTGCCTCATAGGCCTATGCCGCCAGTGTCCTGACGCATGAGTCTCGAAGTTTTGGTCTCTTCCGGTGAGAATTTTGGCGATGTGTTAGCTCAGATGTGGAGGTGGTGAATGTCTTTTCATTCTCGAACAACGTTGAGGTTCGCAGCTCAAATTTTTGTTGAGAACATTATCCTCATTCGCAGCCATGTTTTCTAATGTGTATGTATGTACACGTGCATTGCCACATAGGCCTATGCCGCCAGTATCCTGACGCATGAGTCTCTCAGTTTGTTTGTTTTTCCAGTGAAAAATTTGGCAATATTTTGGCTCGGATGTCGAGCTGGTGAGTGTCTCTTCATTCTCGAACAACATTGAGGTTCGCAGCTCAGATATATGTCGAGAACATTATCCTCATTCGCAGCCATGTTTTCTGATGTGTATGTATGTACACGTGTATTGCCACATAGGCATATGCCGCCAGTGTCCTGACGCATGAGTCTCTCAGTTTGGGTTTTTTCCAGTGAGACATTTGGCAATATTTTGGCTCGAATGTCGAGCTGGTGAGTGTCTCTTCATTCTCGAACAACGTTGAGGCTCGCAGCTCAGATATATGTCGAGAAAATTATCCTCATTCGTAGCCATGTTTTTTTATGTGTATGTATGTACATGTGTATTGCCTCATAGGCCTATGCCGCCAGTGTCCTGACGCATGAGTCTCGAAGTTTTGGTCTCTTCCGGTGAGAATTTTTGCGATGTGTTAGCTCAGATGTGGAGGTGGTGAATGTCTTTTCATTCTCGAACAACGTTGAGGTTCGCAGCTCAAATTTTTGTTGAGAACATTATCCTCATTCGCAGCCATGTTTTCTAATGTGTATGTATGTACACGTGCATTGCCACATAGGCCTATGCCGCCAGTATCCTGACGCATGAGTCTCTCAGTTTGTTTGTTTTTCCAGTGAAAAATTTGGCAATATTTTGGCTCGGATGTCGAGCTGGTGAGTGTCTCTTTATTCTCGAACAACATTGAGGCTCGCAGCTCAGATATATGTCGAGAAAAATATCCTCATTCGCAGCCATGTTTTCTGATGTGTTTGTATGTACACGTGTAGTGCCACATAGGCATATGCCGCCAGTGTCCTGACGCATGAGTCTCTCAGTTTAGGTTTGTTCCAGTGAGAAATTTGGCAATATTTTGGCTCGGATGTCGAGCTGGTGAGTGTCTCTTCATTCTCGAACAACGTTGAGGTTCGCAGCTCAGATATATGTCGAGAACATTATCCTCATTCGCAGCCATGTTTTCTGATGTGTATGTATGTACACGTGTATTGCCACATAGGCCTATGCCGCCAGTATCCTGACGCATAAGTCTCTCAGTTTGGTTTTTTCTCCAGTGAGAAATTTGGCAATATTTTGGCTGGGATGTCGAGCTGGTGAGTGTCTCTTCATTCTCGAACAACGTTGAGGCTCGCAGCTCAGATATATGTCGACAAAATTGTCCTCATTCGCAGCCATGTTTTCTTATGTGTAGGTATGTACACGTGTATTGCCTCATAGGCCTATGCCGCCAGTGTCCTGACGCATGAGTCTCACTATTTTGGTCTCTTCCGGTGAGAATTTTGGCGATGTGTTAGCTCAGATGTGGAGGTGGTGAATGTCTCTTCATTCTCGAACAACGTTGAGGCTCGCAGCTCAGATATATGTCGAGAAAATGGTCCTCATTCGCAGCCATGTTTTCTTATGTTTATGTATGTACACGTGTATTGCCACATAGGCCTATGCCGCCAGTATCCTGACGCATGAGTCTCTCAGTTTGTTTGTTTTTCCAGTAAAAAAATTGGCAATATTTTGGCTCGGATGTCGAGCTGGTGAGTGTCTCTTAATTCTCGAACAACGTTGAGGCTCGCAGCTCAGATATATGTCGAGAACATTATCCTCATTCGCAGCCATGTTTTCTGATGTGTATGTATGTACACGTGCATTGCCACATAGGCCTATGCCGCCAGTATCCTGACGCATGAGTCTCTCAGTTTGTTTGTTTTTCCAGTGAAAAATTTGGCAATATTTTGGCTCGGATGTCGAGCTGGTGAGTGTCTCTTCATTCTCGAACAACGTTGAGGCTCGCAGCTCAGATATATGCCGAGAAAATTGTCCTCATTCGCAGCCATGTTTTCTTATGTGTATGGATGTACACGTGTATTGCCTCATAGGCCTATGCCGCCAGTGTCCTGACGCATGAGTCTCTCAGTTTAGGTTTGTTCCAGTGAGAAATTTGGCAATATTTTGGCTCTGATGTCGAGCTGGTGAGAGTCTCTTCATTCTCAAACAACGTTGAGGTTCGCAGCTCAGATATAGGTCGAGAACATTATCGTCATTCGCAGCCATGTTTTCTGATGTGTATGTATGTACACGTGTATTGCCGCATAGGCCTATGCCGCCAGTATCCTGACGCATGAGTCTCTCAGTTTGGTTTTTTTCCAGTGATCCTGAAGCATGAGTCTCACAGTTTGTTTTTTTTCAAGTGAGAAATTTGGCAATATTTTGGCTCGAATGTCGAGCTGGTGAGTGTCTCTTTATTCTCGAACAACGTTGAGGCTCGCAGCTCAGATATATGTCGAGAAAATTATCCTCATTCGTAGCCATGTTTTCTTATGTGTATGTATGTACATGTGTATTGCCTCATAGGCCTATGCCGCCAGTGTCCTGACGCATGAGTCTCGAAGTTTTGGTCTCTTCCGGTGAGAATTTTGGCGATGTGTTAGCTCAGATGTGGAGGTGGTGAATGTCTTTTCATTCTCGAACAACGTTGAGGTTCGCAGCTCAAATTTTTGTTGAGAACATTATCCTCATTCGCAGCCATGTTTTCTAATGTGTATGTATGTACACGTGCATTGCCACATAGGCCTATGCCGCCAGTATCCTGACGCATGAGTCTCTCAGTTTGTTTGTTTTTCCAGTGAAAAATTTGGCAATATTTTGGCTCAGATGTCGAGCTGGTGAGTGTCTCTTCATTCTCGAACAACGTTGAGGTTCGCAGCTCAGATATATGTCGAGAACATTATCCTCATTCGCAGCCATGTTTTCTGATGTGTATGTATGTACACGTGTATTGCCACATAGGCCTATGCCGCCAGTATCCTGACGCATAAGTCTCTCAGTTTGGTTTTTTTCCAGTGAGAAATTTGGCAATATTTTGGCTGGGATGTCGAGCTGGTGAGTGTCTCTTCATTCTCGAACAACGTTGAGGCTCGCAGCTCAGATATATGTCGACAAAATTGTCCTCATTCGCAGCCATGTTTTCTTATGTGTAGGTATGTACACGTGTATTGCCTCATAGGCCTATGCCGCCAGTGTCCTGACGCATGAGTCTCACAATTTTGGTCTCTTCCGGTGAGAATTTTGGCGATGTTTTAGCTCAGATGTGGAGGTGGTGAATGTCTCTTCATTCTCGAACAACGTTGAGGCTCGCAGCTCAGATATATGTCGAGAAAATGGTCCTCATTCGCAGCCATGTTTTCTTATGTTTATGTATGTACACGTGTATTGCCACATAGGCCTATGCCGCCAGTATCCTGACGCATGAGTCTCTCAGTTTGTTTGTTTTTCCAGTAAAAAAAATGGCAATATTTTGGCTCGGATGTCGAGCTGGTGAGTGTCTCTTAATTCTCGAACAACGTTGAGGCTCGCAGCTCAGATATATGTCGAGAACATTATCCTCATTCGCAGCCATGTTTTCTGATGTGTATGTATGTACACGTGTATTGCCACATAGGCCTATGCCGCCAGTATCCTGACACATGAGTCTCTCAGTTTGGGTTTTTTCCAGTGAAAAATTTGGCAATATTTTGGCTCGGATGTCGTGCTGGTGAGTGTCTCTTCATTCTCGAACAACGTTGAGGCTCGCAGCTCAGATATATGTCGAGAAAATTGTCCTCATTCGCAGCCATGTTTTCTTATGTGTATGGATGTACACGTGTATTGCCTCATAGGCCTATGCCGCCAGTGTCCTGACGCATGAGTCTCTCAGTTTAGGTTTGTTCCAGTGAGCAATTTGGCAATATTTTGTCTCAGATGTTGAGCTGGTGAGTGTCCCTTCATTCTCGAACAACGTTGAGGTTCGCAGCTCAGATATATGTCGTGAAAATTGTCCTCATTCGCAGCCATGTTTTCTTATGTGTATGGATGTACACGTGTATTGTCTGATAGGCCTATGCCGCCAGTGTCCTGACGCATGAGTCTCACAGTTTTGTTTTTTTCCAGTGAGAAATTTGGAAATATATTGGCTCAGATGTCGAGCTTGCGATTGTCTCTTCATTCTCGAACAACGTTGAGGTTCGCAGCTCAGATATAAGTTCATAAAATTATCCTCATTCGCAGCCATGTTTTCTTATGTTTATGCGTGTACACGTGTATTGCCGCATAGGCCTATGCCGCCAGTGTCCTGACGCATGAGTCTCCAAGTTTTGGTCTCTTCCGGTGAGAATTTTGGCAATATGTTAGCTCAGATGTGGAGGTGGTGAATGTCTCTTCATTTTCCAACGACGTTGAGGTTCGCAGCTCAGATTTATGTCGAGAAAAATATCCTCATTCGCAGCCATGTTTTCTGATTTGTTTGTATGTACACGTGTATTGCCACATAGGCATATGCCGCCAGTGTCCTGACGCATGGGTCTCTCAGTTTAGGTTTGTTCCAGTGAGAAATTTGGCAATATTTTGGCTCAGATGTCGAGCTGGTGAGTGTCTCTTCATTCTCGAACAACGTTGAGGTTCGCAGCTCAGATATATGTCGAGAACATTATCCTCATTCGCAGCCATGTTTTCTGATGTGTATGTATGTACATGTGCATTGCCACATAGGCCTATGCCGCCAGTATCCTAACGCATGAGTCTGTCAGGTTGTTTGTTTTTCCAGTGAAAAATTTGGCAATATTTTGTCTCGGATGTCGTGCTGGTGAGTGTCTCTTCATTCTCGAACAACGTTGAGGCTCGCAGCTCAGATATATGTCGAGAAAATTGTCCTCATTCGCAGCCATGTTTTCTTATGTGTATGGATGTACACGTGTATTGCCTCATAGGCCTATGCCGCCAGTGTCCTGACGGATGAGTCTCTCAGTTTAGGTTTGTTCCAGTGAGCAATTTGGCAATATTTTGTCTCAGATGTCGAGCTGGTGAGTGTCCCTTCATTCTCGAACAACGTTGAGGTTCGCAGCTCAGATATATGTCGTGAAAATTGTCCTCATTCGCAGCCATGTTTTCTTATGTGTATGTATGTACACGTGTACTGCCTCATAGGCCTATGCCGCCCGTGTCCTGACGTATGAGTCTCACAGTTTGGGTTTTTTTCCAGTGAGAAATTCGGAAATATTTTGGCTCAGATGTCGAGCAGGCGAGTGTCTCTTCATTCTCGAACAACGTTGAGGTTCGCAGCTCAGATATAAGTTCATAAAATTATCCTCAATCGCAGCCATGTTTTCTGATGTGTATGTATGTACACGTGTATTGCCACATAGGCATATGCCGCCAGTGTCCTGACGCATGAGTCTCTCAGTTTGGTTTTTTTCCAGTGAGAAATTTGGCAATATTTTGGCTCGGATGTCGAGCTGGTGAGTGTCTCTTCATTCTCGAACAACGTTGAGGATCGCAGCTCAGATATATGTCGACAAAATTATCCTCATTCGTAGCCATGTTTTCTTATGTGTATGTATGTACATGTGTATTGCCTCATAGGCCTATGCCGCCAGTGTCCTGGCGCATGAGTCCCAAAGTTTTGGTCTGTTCCTGTGAGAATTTTGGCGATGTGTTAGCTCAGATGTGGAGGTGGTGAATGTCTCTTCATTCTCGAACAACGTTGAGGCTCGCAGCTCAGATATATGTCGAGAAAATCGTCCTCATTCGCAGCCATGTTTTCTTATGTGTATGGATGTACACATGTATTGCCTCATAGGCCTATGCCGCCAGTGTCCTGACGCATGAGTCTCACAGTTTTGGTTTTTTCCACTGAGAAATTTGGTAATATTTTGGCTCGGATGTCGAGCTGGTGAGTGTCTCTTCATTCTCGAACAACATTGAGGCTCGCAGCTCAGATATATGTCGAGAAAAATATCCTCATTCGCAGCCATGTTTTCTGATGTGTTTGTATGTACACGTGTAGTGCCACATAGGCATATGCCGCCAGTGTCCTGACGCATGAGTCTCTCAGTTTAGGTTTGTTCCAGTGAGAAATTTGGCAATATTTTGGCTCGGATGTCGAGCTGGTGAGTGTCTCTTCATTCTCGAACAACGTTGAGGTTCGCAGCTCAGATATATGTCGAGAACATTATCCTCATTCGCAGCCATGTTTTCTGATGTGTATGTATGTACACGTGTATTGCCACATAGGCCTATGCCGCCAGTATCCTGACGCATAAGTCTCTCAGTTTGGTTTTTTTCCAGTGAGAAATTTGGCAATATTTTGGCTGGGATGTCGAGCTGGTGAGTGTCTCTTCATTCTCGAACAACGTTGAGGCTCGCAGCTCAGATATATGTCGAGAAAATTGTCCTCATTCGCAGCCATGTTTTCTTATGTGTATGTATGTACACGTGTATTGCCACATAGGCCTATGCCGCCAGTATCCTGACACATGAGTCTCTCAGTTTGGGTTTTTTCCAGTGAAAAATTAGGCAATATTTTGGCTCGGATGTCGTGCTGGTGAGTGTCTCTTCATTCTCGAACAACGTTGAGGCTCGCAGCTCAGATATATGTCGAGAAAATTATCCTCATTCGCAGCCATGTTTTCTTATGTTTATGCGTGTACACGTGTATTGCCGCATAGGCCTATGCCGCCAGTGTCCTGACGCATGAGTCTCAAAGTTTTGGTTCTCTTCCGGTGAGAATTTTGGCGATGTGTTAGCTCAGATGTGGAGTTGGTGAATGTCTCTTCATTCTCGAACAACGTTGAGGATCGCAGCTCAAATATGTCGACGAAATTATCCTCATTCGTAGCCATGTTTTCTTATGTGTATGTATGTACATGTGTATTGCCTCATAGGCCTATGCCGCCAGTGTCCTAACGCATGAGTCTCTCAGTTTAGGTTTGTTCCAGTGAGCAATTTGGCAATATTTTGTCTCAGATGTCGAGCTGGTGAGTGTCCCTTCATTCTCGAACAACGTTGAGGTTCGCAGCTCAGATATATGTCGTGAAAATTGTCCTCATTCGCAGCCATGTTTTCTTATGTGTATGGATGTACACGTGTATTGCCTGATAGGCCTATGCCGCCAGTGTCCTGACGCATGAGTCTCACAGTTTTGTTTTTTTCCAGTGAGAAATTTGGCAATATTTTGGCTCGGATTTCGAGCTGGTGAGTGTCTCTTTATTCTCGAACAACGTTGAGGATCGCAGCTCAGATATATGTCGACAAAATTATCCTCATTCGTAGCCATGTTTTCTTATGTGTATGTATGTACATGTGTATTGCCTCATAGGCCTATGCCGCCAGTGTCCTGACGCATGAGTCCCAAAGTTTTGGTCTGTTCCGGTGAGAATTTTGGCGATGTGTTAGCTCAGATGTGGAGGTGGTGAATTTTTTTTCATTCTCGAACAACGTTGAGGCTCGCAGCTCAGATATATGTCGAGAAAATGGTCCTCATTCGCAGCGATGTTTTCTTATGTGTATGGATGTACACATGTATTGCCTCATAGGCCTATGCCGCCAGTGTCCTGACGCATGAGTCTCACAGTTTTGTTTTTTTCCACTGAGAAATTCGGAAATATTTAGGCTCAGATGTCGAGCTGGCGAGTGTCTCTTCATTCTCGAACTACGTTGAGGTTTCTCAGCTCAGATATAAGTTTATCAAATTATCCTCATTCGCAGCCATGTTTTCTTATGTTTATGCGTGTACACGTGTATTGCCGCATAGGCCTATGCCGCCAGTGTCCTGACGCATGAGTCTCAAAGTTTTGGTCTCTTCCGGTGAGAATTTTGGCGATGTGTTAGCTCAGATGTGGAGGTGGTGAATGTCTTTTCATTCTCGAACAACGTTGAGGTTCGCAGCTCAGATATATGTTGAGAACATTATCCTCATTCGCAGCCATGTTTCCTGATGTGTATGTATGTACACGTGCATTGCCACATAGGCCTATGCCGCCAGTATCCTGACGCATGAGTCTCTCAGTTTGTTTGTTTTTCCAGTGAAAAATTTGGAAATATTTTGGCTCGGATGTCGAGCTGGTGAGTGTCTCTTCATTCTCGAACAACGTTGAGGCTCGCAGCTCAGATATATGTCGAGAAAATTGTCCTCATTCGCAGCCATGTTTTCTTATGTGTATGGATGTACACGTGTATTGCCTCATAGGCCTAGGCCGCCAGTGTCCTGACGCATGAGTCTCACAGTTTGGGTTTTTTCCAGTGAGAAATTTGGCAATATTTTGGCTCGGATGTCGAGCTGGTGAGTGTCTCTTCTTTCTCGAACAACATTGAGGCTTGCAGCTCAAATATATGTCGAGAAAAATTTCCTCATTCGCAGCAATGTTTTCTGATGTGTTTGTATGTACACGTGTATTGCCACATAGGCCTATGCCGCCAGTATCCTGACACATGAGTCTCTCAGTTTGGGTTTTTTCCAGTGAAAAATTTGGCAATA
Source organism: Crossaster papposus (assembly GCA_037893245.1). Taxonomy (NCBI): domain Eukaryota; kingdom Metazoa; phylum Echinodermata; class Asteroidea; order Velatida; family Solasteridae; genus Crossaster; species Crossaster papposus. Next base: position 595,800 of record JBAIAA010000149.1, read on the forward strand.
TTTTGGCTCGGATGTCGTGCTGGTGAGTGTCTCTTCATTCTCGAACAACGTTGAGGCTCGCAGCTCAGATATATGTCGAGAAAATTGTCCTCATTCGCAGCCATGTTTTCTTATGTGTATGGATGTACACGTGTATTGCCTCATAGGCCTATGCCGCCAGTGTCCTGACGCATGAGTCTCTCAGTTTAGGTTTGTTCCCGTGAGCAATTTGGAAATATTTTGTCTCAGATGTCGAGCTGGTGAGTGTCTCTTCATTCTCGAACAACGTTGAGGTTCGCAGCTCAGATATATGTCGTGAAAATTGTCCTCATTCGCAGCCATGTTTTCTTATGTGTATGGATGTACACGTGTATTGCCTGATAGGCCTATGCCGCCAGTGTCCTGACGCATGAGTCTCACAGTTTTGTTTTTTTCCAGTGAGAAATTTGGCAATATTTTGGCTCGGATTTCGAGCTGGTGAGTGTCTCTTTATTCTCGAACAACGTTGAGGATCGCAGCTCAGATATATGTCGACAAAATTATCCTCATTCGTAGCCATGTTTTCTTATGTGTATGTATGTACATGTGTATTGCCTCATAGGCCTATGCCGCCAGTGTCCTGACGCATGAGTCCCAAAGTTTTGGTCTGTTCCGGTGAGAATTTTGGCGATGTGTTAGCTCAGATGTGGAGGTGGTGAATGTCTCTTCATTCTCAAACAACGTTGAGGCTCGCAGCTCAGATATATGTCGAGAAAATGGTCCTCATTCGCAGCGATGTTTTCTTATGTGTATGGATGTACACATGTATTGCCTCATAGGCCTATGCCGCCAGTGTCCTGACGCATGAGTCTCACAGTTTTGTTTTTTTCCACTGAGAAATTCGGAAATATTTAGGCTCAGATGTCGAGCTGGCGAGTGTCTCTTCATTCTCGAACTACGTTGAGGTTTCTCAGCTCAGATATAAGTTCATCAAATTATCCTCATTCGCAGCCATGTTTTCTTATGTTTATGCGTGTACACGTGTATTGCCGCATAGGCCTATGCCGCCAGTGTCCTGACGCATGAGTCTCAAAGTTTTGGTCTCTTCCGGTGAGAATTTTGGCGATGTGTTAGCTCAGATGTGGAGGTGGTGAATGTCTTTTCATTCTCGAACAACGTTGAGGTTCGCAGCTCAGATATATGTTGAGAACATTATCCTCATTCGCAGCCATGTTTCCTGATGTGTATGTATGTACACGTGCATTGCCACATAGGCCTATGCCGCCAGAATCCTGACGCATGAGTCTCTCAGTTTGTTTGTTTTTCCAGTGAAAAATTTGGAAATGTTTTGGCTCGGATGTCGAGCTGGTGAGTGTCTCTTCATTCTCGAACAACGTTGAGGCTCGCAGCTCAGATATATGTCGAGAAAATTGTCCTCATTCGCAGCCATGTTTTCTTATGTGTATGGATGTACACGTGTATTGCCTCATAGGCCTAGGCCGCCAGTGTCCTGACGCATGAGTCTCACAGTTTGGGTTTTTTCCAGTGAGAAATTTGGCAATATTTTGGCTCGGATGTCGAGCTGGTTAGTGTCTCTTCTTTCTCGAACAACATTGAGGCTTGCAGCTCAGATATATGTCGAGAAAAATTTCCTCATTCGCAGCCATGTTTTCTGATGTGTTTGTATGTACACGTGTATTGCCACATAGGCCTATGCCGCCAGTATCCTGACACATGAGTCTCTCAGTTTGGGTTTTTTCCAGTGAAAAATTTGGCAATATTTTGGCTCGGATGTCGTGCTGGTGAGTGTCTCTTCATTCTCGAACAACGTTGAGGCTCGCAGCTCAGATATATGTCGAGAAAATTGTCCTCATTTGCAGCCATGTTTTCTTATGTGTATGGATGTACACGTGTATTGCCTCCTAGGCCTATGCCGCCAGTGTCCTGACGCATGAGTCTCTCAGTTTAGGTTTGTTCCAGTGAGCAATTTGGCAATATTTTGTCTCAGATGTCGAGCTGGTGAGTGTCCCTTCATTCTCGAACAACGTTGAGGTTCGCATCTCAGATATATGTCGTGAAAATTGTCCTCATTCGCAGCCATGTTTTCTTATGTGTATGGATGTACACGTGTATTGCCTGATAGGCCTATGCCGCCAGTGTCCTGACGCATGAGTCTCACAGTTTTGTTTTTTTCCAGTGAGAAATTTGGCAATATTTTGGCTCGGATTTCGAGCTGGTGAGTGTCTCTTTATTCTCGAACAACGTTGAGGATCGCAGCTCAGATATATGTCGACAAAATTATCCTCATTCGTAGCCATGTTTTCTTATGTGTATGTATGTACATGTGTATTGCCTCATAGGCCTATGCCGCCAGTGTCCTGACGCATGAGTCTCAATGTTTTGGTCTCTTCTGGTGAGAATTTTGGCGATGTGTTAGCTCAGATGTGGAGGTGGTGAATGTCTTTTCATTCTCGAACAACGTTGAGGTTCGCAGCTCAGATATATGTTGAGAACATTATCCTCATTTGCAGCCATGTTTTCTGATGTGTATGTATGTACACGTGCATTGCCACATAGGCCTATGCCGCCAGTATCCTGACGCATGAGTCTCTCAGTTTGTTTGTTTTTCCAGTGAAAAATTTGGCAATATTTTGTATCGGATGTCGTGCTGGTGAGTGTCTCTTCATTCTCGAACAACGTTGAGGCTCGCAGCTCAAATATATGTCGAGAAAATGGTCCTCATTCGCAGCCAGGTTTTCTTATGTGTTTGGATGTACACGTGTATTGCCTCATAGGCCTATGCCGCCAGTGTCCTGACGCATGAGTCTCACAGTTTGGTTTTTTTTCAGTGAGAAATTTGGCAATATTTTGGCTCGGATGTCGAGCTGGTGAGTGTCTCTTCTTTCTCGAACAACATTGAGGCTCGCAGCTCAGATATATGTCGAGAAAATTGTACTCATTCGCAGCCATGTTTTCTTATGTGTATGGATGTACACGTGTATTGCCTCATAGGCCTATGCCGCCAGTGTCCTGACGCATGAGTCTCTCAGTTTAGGTTTGTTCCAGTGAGCAATTTGGCAATATTTTGTCTCAGATGTCGAGCTGGTGAGTGTCCCTTCATTCTCGAACAACGTTGAGGTTCGCAGCTCAGATATATGTCGTGAAAATTGTCCTCATTCGCAGCCATGTTTTCTTATGTGTATGTATGTACACGTGTATTGCCTCATAGGCCTATGCCGCCCGTGTCCTGACGTATGAGTCTCACAGTTTGGGTTTTTTCCAGTGAGAAATTTGGCAATATTTTGGCCCGGATGTCGAGCAGGCGAGTGTCTCTTCATTCTCGAACAACGTTGAGGATCGCAGCTCAGATATATGTCGACAAAATTATCCTCATTCGTAGCCATGTTTTCTTATGTGTATGTATGTACATGTGTATTGCCTCATATGCCTATGCCGCCAGTGTCCTGACGCATGAGTCCCAAAGTTTTGGTCTGTTCCGGTGAGAATTTTGGCGATGTGTTAGCTCAGATGTGGAGGTGGTGAATGTCTCTTCATTCTCGAACAACGTTGAGGCTCGCAGCTCAGATATATGTCGAGAAAATGGTCCTCATTCGCAGCCATGTTTTCTTATGTGTATGGATGTACACATGTATTGCCTCATAGGCCTATGCCGCCAGTGTCCTGACGCATGAGTCTCACAGTTTTGTTTTTTTACACTGAGAAATCTGGAAATATTTTGGCTCAGATGTCGAGCTGGCGAGTGTCTCTTCATTCTCGAACTACGTTGAGGTTCGCAGCTCAGATATAAGTTCATCAAATTATCCTCATTCGCAGCCATGTTTTCTTATGTTTATGCGTGTACACGTGTATTGCCGCATAGGCCTATGCCGCCAGTGTCCTGACGCATGAGTCTCAAAGTTTTGGTCTCTTCCGGTGAGAATTTTGGCGATGTGTTAGCTCAGATGTGGAGGTGGTGAATGTCTTTTCATTCTCGAACAACGTTGAGGTTCGCAGCTCAGATATATGTCGAGAACATTATCCTCATTCGCAGCCATGTTTTCTGATGTGTATGTATGTACACGTGCATTGCCACATAGGCCTATGCCGCCAGTATCCTGACGCATGAGTCTCACAGTTTGGTTTTTATCCAGTGAGAAATTTGGCAATATTTTGGCTCGGATGTCGAGCTGGTGAGTGTCTCTTCTTTCTCGAACAACATTGAGGCTCGCAGCTCAGATATATGTCGAGAAAAATATCCTCATTCGCAGCCATGTTTTCTGATGTGTATGTATGTACACGTGCATTGCCACATAGGCCTATGCCGCCAGTATCCTGACGCATGAGTCTCACAGTTTGGTTTTTTTCCAGTGAGAAATTTGGCAATATTTTGGCTCGGATGTCGAGCTGGTGAGTGTCTCTTCTTTCTCGAACAACATTGAGGCTCGCAGCTCCTATATATGTCGAGAAAAATATCCTCATTCGCAGCCATGTTTTCTGATGTGTTTGTATGTACACGTGTAGTGCCACATAGGCATATGCCGCCAGTATCCTGACGCATGAGTCTCTCAGTTTGTTTGTTTTTCCAGTGAAAAATTTGGCAATATTTTGGCTCGGATGTCGAGCTGGTGAGTGTCTCTTCATTCTCGAACAACGTTGAGGCTCGCAGCTCAGATATATGTCGAGAAAATTGTCCTCATTCGCAGCCAGTTTTTCTTATGTGTATGGATGTACACGTGTATTGCCTCATAGGCCTATGCCGCCAGTGTCCTGACGCATGAGTCTCACAGTTTGGGTTTTTTTCAGTGAGAAATTTGGCAATATTTTGGCTCGGATGTCGAGCTGGTGAGTGTTTCTTCTTTCTCGAACAACATTGAGGCTCGCAGCTCAGATATATGTCGAGAAAAATATCCTCATTCGCAGCCATGTTTTCTGATGTTTTGTTCGAGTGATAAATTTGGCAATATTTTGGCTCGGATGTCGAGCTGGTGAGAGTCTCTTCATTCTCGAACAACGTTGAGGTTCGCAGCTCAAATATATGTCGAGAACATTATCGTCATTCGCAGCCATGTTTTCTGATGTGTATGTATGTACACGTGTATTGCCGCATAGGCCTATGCCGCCAGTATCCTGACGCATGAGTCTCTCAGTTTGGGTTTTTTCCAGTGAGAAATTTGGCAAAATTTTGGCTCGGATGTCGAGCTGGTGAGTGTCTCTTCATTCTCGAACAACGTTGAGGATCGCAGCTCAGATATATGTCGACAAAATTATCCTCATTCGTAGCCATGTTTTCTTATGTGTATGCATGTACATGTGTATTGCCTGATAGGCCTATGCCGCCAGTGTCCTGACGCATGAGTCTCAAAGTTTTGGTCTCTTCCGGTGAGAATTTTGGCGATGTGTTAGCTCAGATGTGGAGGTGGTGAATGTCTTTTCATTCTCGAACAACGTTGAGGTTCGCAGCTCAGATATATGTTGAGAACATTATCCTCATTCGCAGCCATGTTTTCTGATGTGTATGTATGTACACGTGTATTGCCAAATAGGCCTATGCCGCCAGTATCCTGAGGCATGAGTCTCTCAGTTTGTATGTTTTTCCACTGAAAAATTTGGCAATATTTTGGCTCGGATGTCGTGCTGGTGAGTGTCTCTTCATTCTCGAACAACGTTGAGGCTCGCAGCTCAGATATATGTCGAGAAAAATATCCTCATTCGCAGCCATGTTTTCTGATGTGTTTGTATGTACACGTGTAGTGCCACATAGGCATATGCCGCCAGTGTCCTGACGCATGAGTCTCTCAGTTTAGGTTTCTTCCAGTGAGAAATTTGGCAATATTTTGGCTCGGATGTCGAGCTGGTGAGTGTCTCTTCATTCTCGAACAACGTTGAGGTTCGCAGCTCAGATATATGTCGAGAACATTATCCTCATTCGCAGCCATGTTTTCTGATGTGTATGTATGTACACGTGTATTGCCACATAGGCCTATGCCGCCAGTATCCTGACGCATGAGTCTCTCAGTTTAGGTTTGTTCCAGTGAGAAATTTGGCAATATTTTGGCTCGGATGTCGAGCTGGTGAGTGTCTCTTCATTATCGAACAACGTTGAGGTTCGCAGCTCAGATATAAGTTCATAAAATTGTCCTCATTCGCAGCCATGTTTTCTTATGTGTATGTATGTACACGTGTATGGCCTCATAGGCCTATGCCGCCAGTGTCCTGACTCATGAGTCCCAAAGTTTTGGTCTGTTCCGGTGAGAATTTTGGCGATGTGTTAGCTCAGATGTGGAGGTGGTGAATGTCTCTTCATTCTCGAACAACGTTGAGGCTCGCAGCTCAGATATATGTCGAGAAAATGGTCCTCATTCGCAGCCATGTTTTCTTATGTGTATGGATGTACACATGTATTGCCTCATAGGCCTATGCCGCCAGTGTCCTGACGCATGAGTCTCACAGTTTTGGTTTTTTCCACTGAGAAATTTGGAAATATTTTGGCTCAGATGTCGAGCTGGCGAGTGTCTCTTCATTCTCGAACTACGTTGAGGTTCGCAGCTCAGATATAAGTTCATCAAATTATCCTCATTCGCAGCCATGTTTTCTTATATGTGTGCGTGTACACGTGTATTGCCGCATATGCTTATGTCGCCAGTGTCCTGAAGCATGAGTCTGACAGTTTGGGTTTTTTTCAAGTGAGAAATTTGGCAATATTTTGGCTCGGATGTCGAGCTGGTGAGTGTCTCTTCATTCTCGAACAACGTTGAGGCTCGCAGCTCAGATATATGTCGAGAAAATTATCCTCATTCGTAGCCATGTTTTTTTATGTGTATGTATGTACATGTGTATTGCCTCATAGGCCTATGCCGCCAGTGTCCTAACGCATGAGTCTCAAAGTTTTGGTCTCTTCCGGTGAGAATTGTGGCGATGTGTTAGCTCAGATGTGGAGGTGGTGAATGTCTTTTCATTCTCGAACAACGTTGAGGTTCGCAGCTCAGATATATGTTGAGAACATTATCCTCATTCGCAGCCATGTTTTCTGATGTGTATGTATGTACACGTGCATTGCCACATAGGCCTATGCCGCCAGTATCCTGACGCATGAGTCTCTCAGTTTGTTTGTTTTTCCAGTGAAAAATTTGGAAATATTTTGGCTCGGATGTCGAGCTGGTGAGTGTATCTTCATTCTCGAACAATGTTGAGGCTCGCAGCTCAGATATATGTCGAGAAAATTGTCCTCATTCGCAGCCATGTTTTCTTATGTGTATGGATGTACACGTGTATTGCCTCATAGGCCTACGCCGCCAGTGTCCTGACGCATGAGTCTCACAGTGTGGGTTTTTTTCAGTGAGAAATTTGGCAATATTTTGGCTCGGATGTCGAGCTGGTGAGTGTCTCTTCATTCTCGAACAACGTTGAGGCTCGCAGCTCAGATATATGTCGAGAAAATTGTCCTCATTCGCAGCCATGTTTTCTTATGTGTATGGATGTACACGTGTATTGCCTCATAGGCCTAGGCCGCCAGTGTCCTGACGCATGAGTCTCACAGTTTGGTTTTTTTCCAGTGAGAAATTTGGCAATATTTTGGCTCGGATGTCGAGCTGGTGAGTGTCTCTTCTTTCTCGAACAACATTGAGGCTTGCAGCTCAGATATATGTCGAGAAAAATTTCCTCATTCGCAGCCATGTTTTCTGATGTGTTTGTATGTACACGTGTATTGCCACATAGGCCTATGCCGCCAGTATCCTGACACATGAGTCTCTCAGTTTGGGTTTTTTCCAGTGAAAAATTTGGCAATATTTTGGCTCGGATGTCGTGCTGGTGAGTGTCTCTTCATTCTCGAACAACGTTGAGGCTCGCAGCTCAGATATATGTCGAGAAAATTGTCCTCATTTGCAGCCATGTTTTCTTATGTGTATGGATGTACACGTGTATTGCCTCATAGGCCTATGCCGCCAGTGTCCTGACGCATGAGTCTCTCAGTTTAGGTTTGTTCCAGTGAGCAATTTGGCAATATTTTGTCTCAGATGTCGAGCTGGTGAGTGTCCCTTCATTCTCGAACAACGTTGAGGTTCGCAGCTCAGATATATGTCGTGAAAATTGTCCTCATTCGCAGCCATGTTTTCTTATGTGTATGGATGTACACGTGTATTGCCTGATAGGCCTATGCCGCCAGTGTCCTGACGCATGAGTCTCACAGTTTTGTTTTTTTCCAGTGAGAAATGTGGCAATATTTTGGCTCGGATTTCGAGCTGGTGAGTTTCTCTTTATTCTCGAACAACGTTGAGGATCGCAGCTCAGATATATGTCGACAAAATTATCCTCATTCGTAGCCATGTTTTCTTATGTGTATGTATGTACATGTGTATTGCCTCATAGGCCTATGCCGCCAGTGTCCTGACGCATGAGTCTCAATGTTTTGGTCTCTTCTGGTGAGAATTTTGGCGATGTGTTAGCTCAGATGTGGAGGTGGTGAATGTCTTTTCATTCTCGAACAACGTTGAGGTTCGCAGCTCAGATATATGTTGAGAACATTATCCTCATTTGCAGCCATGTTTTCTGATGTGTATGTATGTACACGTGCATTGCCACATAGGCCTATGCCGCCAGTATCCTGACGCATGAGTCTCTCAGTTTGTTTGTTTTTCCAGTGAAAAATTTGGCAATATTTTGTCTCGGATGTCGTGCTGGTGAGTGTCTCTTCATTCTCGAACAACGTTGAGGCTCGCAGCTCAGATATATGTCGAGAAAATGGTCCTCATTCGCAGCCAGGTTTTCTTATGTGTTTGGATGTACACGTGTATTGCCTCATAGGCCTATGCCGCCAGTGTCCTGACGCATGAGTCTTACAGTTTGGTTTTTTTCAGTGAGAAATTTGGCAATATTTTGGCTCGGATGTCGAGCTGGTGAGTGTCTCTTCTTTCTCGAACAACATTGAGGCTCGCAGCTCAGATATATGTCGAGAAAATTGTCCTCATTCGCAGCCATGTTTTCTTATGTGTATGGATGTACACGTGTATTGCCTCATAGGCCTATGCCGCCAGTGTCCTGACGCATGAGTCTCTCAGTTTAGGTTTGTTCCAGTGAGCAATTTGGCAATATTTTGTCTCAGATGTCGAGCTGGTGAGTGTCCCTTCATTCTCGAACAACGTTGAGGTTCGCAGCTCAGATATATGTCGTGAAAATTGTCCTCATTCGCAGCCATGTTTTCTTATGTGTATGTATGTACACGTGTATTGCCTCATAGGCCTATGCCGCCCGTGTCCTGACGTATGAGTCTCACAGTTTGGGTTTTTTCCAGTGAGGAATTTGGAAATATTTTGGCTCAGATATCGAGCAGGCGAGTGTCTCTTCATTCTCGAACAACGTTGAGGTTCGCAGCTCAGATATAAGTTCATAAAATTATCCTCAATCGCAGCCATGTTTTCTGATGTGTTTGTATGTACACGTGTATTGCCACATAGGCATATGCCGCCAGTGTTCTGACGCATGAGTCTCGCAGTTTAGGTTTGTTCCAGTGAGAAATTTGGCAATATTTTGGCTCGGATGTCGAGCTGGTCAGTGTCTCTTCATTCTCGAACAACGTTGAGGCTCGCAGCTTAGATATATGTCGAGAAAATTATCCTCATTCGTAGCCATGTTTTTTTATGTGTATGTATGTACATGTGTATTGCCTCATAGGCCTATGCCGCCAGTGTCCTGACGCATGAGTCTTAAAGTTTTGGTCTCTTCCGGTGAGAATTGTGGCGATGTGTTAGCTCAGATGTGGAGGTGGTGAATGTCTTTTCATTCTCGAACAACGTTGAGGTTCGCAGCTCAGATATATGTTGAGAACATTATCCTCATTCGCAGCCATGTTTTCTGATGTGTATGTATGTACACGTGCATTGCCACATAGGCCTATGCCGCCAGTATCCTGACGCATGAGTCTCTCAGTTTGTTTGTTTTTCCAGTGAAAAATTTGGAAATATTTTGGCTCGGATGTCGAGCTGGTGAGTGTATCTTCATTCTCGAACAATGTTGAGGCTCGCAGCTCAGATATATGTCGAGAAAATTGTCCTCATTCGCAGCCATGTTTTCTTATGTGTATGGATGTACACGTGTATTGCCTCATAGGCCTACGCCGCCAGTGTCCTGACGCATGAGTCTCACAGTTTGGTTTTTTTTCAGTGAGAAATTTGGCAATATTTTGGCTCGGATGTCGAGCTGGTGAGTGTCTCTTCATTCTCGAACAACGTTGAGGCTCGCAGCTCAGATATATGTCGAGAAAATTGTCCTCATTCGCAGCCATGTTTTCTTATGTGTATGGATGTACACGTGTATTGCCACATAGGCCTAGGCCGCCAGTGTCCTGACGCATGAGTCTCACAGTTTGGTTTTTTTCCAGTGAGAAATTTGGCAATATTTTGGCTCGGATGTCGAGCTGGTGAGTGTCTCTTCTTTCTCGAACAACATTGAGGCTTGCAGCTCAGATATATGTCGAGAAAAATTTCCTCATTCGCAGCCATGTTTTCTGATGTGTTTGTATGTACACGTGTATTGCCACATAGGCCTATGCCGCCAGTATCCTGACACATGAGTCTCTCAGTTTGGGTTTTTTCCAGTGAAAAATTTGGCAATATTTTGGCTCGGATGTCGTGCTGGTGAGTGTCTCTTCATTCTCGAACAACGTTGAGGCTCGCAGCTCAGATATATGTCGAGAAAATTGTCCTCATTTGCAGCCATGTTTTCTTATGTGTATGGATGTACACGTGTATTGCCTCATAGGCCTATGCCGCCAGTGTCCTGACGCATGAGTCTCTCAGTTTAGGTTTGTTCCAGTGAGCAATTTGGCAATATTTTGTCTCAGATGTCGAGCTGGTGAGTGTCCCTTCATTCTCGAACAACGTTGAGGTTCGCAGCTCAGATATATGTCGTGAAAATTGTCCTCATTCGCAGCCATGTTTTCTTATGTGTATGTATGTACACGTGTATTGCCTCATAGGCCTATGCCGCCCGTGTCCTGACGTATGAGTCTCACAGTTTGGGTTTTTTCCAGTGAGAAATTTGGAAATATTTTGGCTCAGATATCGAGCAGGCGAGTGTCTCTTCATTCTCGAACAACGTTGAGGTTTGCAGCTCAGATATAAGTTCATAAAATTATCCTCAATCGCAGCCATGTTTTCTGATGTGTTTGTATGTACACGTGTATTGCCACATAGGCATATGCCGCCAGTGTCCTGACGCATGAGTCTCGCAGTTTAGGTTTGTTCCAGTGAGAATTTTGGCGATGTGTTATCTCAGATGTGGAGGTGGTGAATGTCTCTTCATTCTCGAACAACGTTGAGGCTCGCACCTCAGATATATGTCGAGAAAATGGTCCTCATTCGCAGCCATGTTTTCTTATGTGTATGGATGTACACATGTATTGCCTCATAGGCCTATGCCGCCAGTGTCCTGACGCATGAGTCTCACAGTTTTGGTTTTTTCCACTGAGAAATTTGGAAATATTTTGGCTCAGATGTCGAGCTGGCGAGTGTCTCTTCATTCTCGAACTACTTTGAGGTTCGCAGCTCAGATATAAGTTCATCAAATTATCCTCATTCGCAGCCATGTTTTCTTATGTTTATGCGTGTACACGTGTATTGCCGCATATGCCTATGCCGTCAGTGTCCTGACGCATGAGTCTCAAAGTTTTGGTCTCTTCCGGTGAGAATTTTGGCGATGTGTTAGCTCAGATGTGGAGGTGGTGAATGTCTTTTCATTCTCGAACAACGTTGAGGCTCGCAGCTCAGATATATGTCGAGAAAATTGTCCTCATTTGCAGCCATGTTTTCTTATGTGTATGGATGTACACGTGTATTGCCTCATAGGCCTATGCCGCCAGTGTCCTGACGCATGAGTCTCTCAGTTTAGGTTTGTTCCAGTGAGCAATTTGGCAATATTTTGTCTCAGATGTCGAGCTGGTGAGTGTCCCTTCATTCTCGAACAACGTTGAGGTTCGCAGCTCAGATATATGTCGTGAAAATTGTCCTCATTCGCAGCCATGTTTTCTTATGTGTATGTATGTACACGTGTATTGCCTCATAGGCCTATGCCGCCCGTGTCCTGACGTATGAGTCTCACAGTTTGGGTTTTTTCCAGTGAGAAATTTGGAAATATTTTGGCTCAGATATCGAGCAGGCGAGTGTCTCTTCATTCTCGAACAACGTTGAGGTTTGCAGCTCAGATATAAGTTCATAAAATTATCCTCAATCGCAGCCATGTTTTCTGATGTGTTTGTATGTACACGTGTATTGCCACATAGGCATATGCCGCCAGTGTCCTGACGCATGAGTCTCGCAGTTTAGGTTTGTTCCAGTGAGAATTTTGGCGATGTGTTATCTCAGATGTGGAGGTGGTGAATGTCTCTTCATTCTCGAACAACGTTGAGGCTCGCACCTCAGATATATGTCGAGAAAATGGTCCTCATTCGCAGCCATGTTTTCTTATGTGTATGGATGTACACATGTATTGCCTCATAGGCCTATGCCGCCAGTGTCCTGACGCATGAGTCTCACAGTTTTGGTTTTTTCCACTGAGAAATTTGGAAATATTTTGGCTCAGATGTCGAGCTGGCGAGTGTCTCTTCATTCTCGAACTACTTTGAGGTTCGCAGCTCAGATATAAGTTCATCAAATTATCCTCATTCGCAGCCATGTTTTCTTATGTTTATGCGTGTACACGTGTATTGCCGCATATGCCTATGCCGTCAGTGTCCTGACGCATGAGTCTCAAAGTTTTGGTCTCTTCCGGTGAGAATTTTGGCGATGTGTTAGCTCAGATGTGGAGGTGGTGAATGTCTTTTCATTCTCGAACAACGTTGAGGTTCGCAGCTCAGATATATGTTGAGAACATTGTCCTCATTTGCAGCCATGTTTTCTTATGTGTATGGATGTACACGTGCATTGCCACATAGGCCTATGCCGCCAGTGTCCTGACGCATGAGTCTCTCAGTTTAGGTTTGTTCCAGTGAGCAATTTGGCAATATTTTGTCTCAGATGTCGAGCTGGTGAGTGTCCCTTCATTCTCGAACAACGTTGAGGTTCGCAGCTCAGATATATGTCGTGAAAATTGTCCTCATTCGCAGCCATGTTTTCTTATGTGTATGGATGTACACGTGTATTGCCTGATAGGCCTATGCCGCCAGTGTCCTGACGCATGAGTCTCACAGTTTGTTTTTTTTCCAGTGAGAAATTTGGCAATATTTTGGCTCGTATTTCGAGCTGGTGAGTGTCTCTTTATTCTCGAACAACGTTGAGGATTGCAGCTCAGATATATGTCGACAAAATTATCCTCATTCGTAGCCATGTTTTCTTATGTGTATGTATGTACATGTGTATTGCCTCATAGGCCTATGCCGCCAGTGTCCTGACGCATGAGTCTCAATGTTTTGGTCTCTTCTGGTGAGAATTTTGGCGATGTGTTAGCTCAGATGTGGAGGTGGTGAATGTCTTTTCATTTTCGAACAACGTTGAGGTTCGCAGCTCAGATATATGTTGAGAACATTATCCTCATTTGCAGCCATGTTTTCTGATGTGTATGTATGTACACGTGCATTGCCACATAGGCCTATGCCGCCAGTATCCTGACGCATGAGTCTCTCAGTTTGTTTGTTTTTCCATTGAAAAATTTGGCAATATTTTGTCTCGGATGTCGTGCTGGTGAGTGTCTCTTCATTCTCGAACAACGTTGAGGCTCGCAGCTCAGATATATGTCGAGAAAATGGTCCTCATTCGCAGCCAGGTTTTCTTATGTGTTTGGATGTACACGTGTATTGCCTCATAGGCCTATGCCGCCAGTGTCCTGACGCATGAGTCTCACAGTTTGTTTTTTTTTCAGTGAGAAATTTGGCAATATTTTGGCTCGGATGTCGAGCTGGTGAGTGTCTCTTCTTTCTCGAACAACATTGAGGCTCGCAGCTCAGATATATGTCGAGAAAATTGTCCTCATTCGCAGCCATGTTTTCTTATGTGTATGGATGTACACGTGTATTGCCTCATAGGCCTATGCCGCCAGTGTCCTGACGCATGAGTCTCTCAGTTTAGGTTTGTTCCAGTGAGCAATTTGGCAATATTTTGTCTCAGATGTCGAGCTGGTGAGTGTCCCTTCATTCTCGAACAACGTTGAGGTTCGCAGCTCAGATATATGTCGTGAAAATTGTCCTCATTCGCAGCCATGTTTTCTTATGTGTATGTATGTACACGTGTATTGCCTCATAGGCCTATGCCGCCCGTGTCCTGACGTATGAGTCTCACAGTTTGGGTTTTTTCCAGTGAGAAATTTGGAAATATTTTGGCTCAGATATCGAGCAGGCGAGTGTCTCTTCATTCTCGAACAACGTTGAGGTTTGCAGCTCAGATATAAGTTCATAAAATTATCCTCAATCGCAGCCATGTTTTCTGATGTGTTTGTATGTACACGTGTATTGCCACATAGGCATATGCCGCCAGTGTCCTGACGCATGAGTCTCGCAGTTTAGGTTTGTTCCAGTGATAAATTTGGCAATATTTTGGCTCGGATGTCGAGCTGGTGAGTGTCTCTTCATTCTCGAACAACGTTGAGGATCGCAGCTCAGATATATGTCGACAAAATTATACTCATTCGTAGCCATGTTTTCTTATGTGTATGTATGTACATGTGTATTGCCTCATATGCCTATGCCGCCAGTGTCCTGACGCATGAGTCCCAAAGTTTTGGTCTGTTCCGGTGAGAATTTTGGCGATGTGTTATCTCAGATGTGGAGGTGGTGAATGTCTCTTCATTCTCGAACAACGTTGAGGCTCGCACCTCAGATATATGTCGAGAAAATGGTCCTCATTCGCAGCCATGTTTTCTTATGTGTATGGATGTACACATGTATTGCCTCATAGGCCTATGCCGCCAGTGTCCTGACGCATGAGTCTCACAGTTTTGGTTTTTTCCACTGAGAAATTTGGAAATATTTTGGCTCAGATGTCGAGCTGGCGAGTGTCTCTTCATTCTCGAACTACTTTGAGGTTCGCAGCTCAGATATAAGTTCATCAAATTATCCTCATTCGCAGCCATGTTTTCTTATGTTTATGCGTGTACACGTGTATTGCCGCATATGCCTATGCCGTCAGTGTCCTGACGCATGAGTCTCAAAGTTTTGGTCTCTTCCGGTGAGAATTTTGGCGATGTGTTAGCTCAGATGTGGAGGTGGTGAATGTCTTTTCATTCTCGAACAACGTTGAGGTTCGCAGCTCAGATACATGTTGAGAACATTATCCTCATTCGCAGCCATGTTTTCTGATGTGTATGTATGTACACGTGCATTGCCACATAGGCCTATGCCGCCAGTATCCTGACGCATGAGTCTCTCAGTTTGTTTGTTTTTCCAGTGAAAAATTTGGAAATATTTTGGCTCGGATGTCGAGCTGGTGAGTGTATCTTCATTCTCGAACAATGTTGAGGCTCCCAGCTCAGATATATGTCGAGAAAATTGTCCTCATTCGCAGCCATGTTTTCTTATGTGTATGGATGTACACGTGTATTGCCTCATAGGCCTACGCCGCCAGTGTCCTGACGCATGAGTCTCACAGTTTGGGGTTTTTTCAGTGAGAAATTTGGCAATATTTTGGCTCGGATGTCGAGCTGGTGAGTGTCTCTTCTTTCTCGAACAACATTGAGGCTCGCAGCTCAGATATATGTCGGGAAAAATATCCTCATTCGCAGCCATGTTTTCTGATGTGTTTGTATGTACACGTGTAGTGCCACATAGGCATATGCCGCCGGTGTCCTGACGCATGAGTCTCTCAGTTTAGGTTTGTTCCAGTGAGAAATTTGGCAATGTTTTGGCTCGGATGTCGAGCTGGTGAGTGTCTCTTCATTCTCGAACAACGTTGAGGTTCGCATCTCAGATATAAGTTCATACAATTATCCTCATTCGCAGCCATGTTTTCTTATGTGCGTGCGTGTACACGTGTATTGCCGCATATGCTTATGTCGCCAGTGTCCTGAAGCATGAGTCTCACAGTTTGGTTTTTTTTCAAGTGAGAAATTTGGCAATATTTTGGCTCGGATGTCGAGCTGGTGAGTGTCTCTTCATTCTCGAACAACGTTGAGGCTCGCAGCTCAGATATATGTCGAGAAAATTATCCTCATTCGTAGCCATGTTTTCTTATGTGTATGTATGTACATGTGTATTGCCTCATAGGCCTATGCCGCCAGTGTCCTGACGCTTGAGTCTCAAAGTTTTGGTCTCTTCCGGTGAGAATTTTGGCGATGTGTTAGCTCAGATGTGGAGGTGGTGAATGTCTTTTCATTCTCGAACAACGTTGAGGTTCGCAGCTCAGATATATGTTGAGAACAATATCCTCATTCGCAGCCATGTTTTCTGATGTGTATGTATGTACACGTGTATTGCCACATAGGCCTATGCCGCCAGTATACTGACGCATGAGCTTCTCAGTTTGGTTGTTTTTCAAGTGAGAAATCTGGCAATATTTTGGCTCGGATGTCGAGCTGGTGAGTGTCTCTTCATTCTCGAACAACGTTGAGGCTCGCAGCTCAGATATATGTCGAGAAAATTGTCCTCATTCGCAGCCATGTTTTCTTATGTGTATGGATGTACACGTGTATTGCCTCATAGGCCTATGCCGCCAGTGTCCTGACGCATGAGTCTCACAGTTTGTTTTTTTCCAGTGAGAATTTTGGAAATATTTTGGCTCGGATGTCGAGCTGGTGAGTGTCTCTTCATTCTCGAACAACGTTGAGGTTCGCATCTCAGATATAAGTTCATACAATTATCCTCATTCGCAGCCATGTTTTCTTATGTGCGTGCGTGTACACGTGTATTGCCGCATATGCTTATGTCGCCAGTGTCCTGAAGCATGAGTCTCACAGTTTGGTTTTTTTTCAAGTGAGAAATTTGGCAATATTTTGGCTCGGATGTCGAGCTGGTGAGTGTCTCTTCATTCTCGAACAACGTTGAGGCTCGCAGCTCAGATATATGTCGAGAAAAAGATCCTCATTCGTAGCCATGTTTTCTTATGTGTATGTATGTACATGTGTATTGCCTCATAGGCCTATGCCGCCAGTGTCCTGACGCTTGAGTCTCAAAGTTTTGGTCTCTTCCGGTGAGAATTTTGGCGATGTGTTAGCTCAGATGTGGAGGTGGTGAATGTCTTTTCATTCTCGAACAACGTTGAGGTTCGCAGCTCAGATATATGTTAAGAACAATATCCTCATTCGCAGCCATGTTTTCTGATGTGTATGTATGTACACGTGTATTGCCACATAGGCCTATGCCGCCAGTATACTGACGCATGAGCTTCTCAGTTTGGTTGTTTTTCAAGTGAGAAATCTGGCAATATTTTGGCTCGGATGTCGAGCTGGTGAGTGTCTCTTCATTCTCGAACAACGTTGAGGCTCGCAGCTCAGATATATGTCGAGAAAATTGTCGTCATTCGCAGCCATGTTTTCTTATGTGTATGGATGTACACGTGTATTGCCTCATAGGCCTATGCCGCCAGTGTCCTGACGCATGAGTCTCACAGTTTGTTTTTTTCCAGTGAGAATTTTGGAAATATTTTGGCTCAGATGTCGAGCTGGCGAGTGTCTCTTCATTCTCGAACAACGTTGAGGTTCGCAGCTCAGATATAAGTTCATAAAATTATCCTCATTCGCAGCCATGTTTTCTTATGAGCGTGCGTGTCCACGTGTATTGCCGCATATGCCTTTGCCGCCAGTTTCCTGACGCATGAGTCTCAAAGTTTTGGTCTCTTCCGGTGAGAATTGTTGGCGATATGTTAGCTCAGATGTGGAGGTGGTGAATGTCTCTTCATTTTCCAACAACATTGAGGTTCGCAGCTCAGATATATGTCGAGAAAAATATCCTCATTCGCAGCCATGTTTTCTGATGTGTTTGTATGTACACGTGTATTGCCACTTAGGCATATGCCGCCAGTGTCCTGACGCATGAGTCTCTCAGTTTAGGATTGTTCCAGTGGGAAATTTGGCAATATTTTGGCTCAAATGTCGAGCTGATGAGTGTCTCTTCATTCTCGAACAACGTTGAGGTTCGCAGCTCAGATATATGTCGAGAACATTATCCTCATTCGTAGCCATGTTTTCTGATGTGTATGTATGTACACGTGTATTGCCACATAGGCCTATGCCGCCAGTATCCTGACGCATGAGTCTCTCAGTTTGGTTTTTTTCCAGTGAGAAATTTGGCAATATTTTGGCTCGGATGTCGAGCTGGTGAGTGTCTCTTCATTCTCGAACAACGTTGAGGTTCGCAGCTCAGATATATGTTGAGAACATTATCCTCATTCGCAGCCATGTTTTCTGATGTGTATGTATGTACACGTGTATTGCCACATAGGCCTATGCCGCCAGTATACTGACGCATGAGCCTCTCAGTTTGTTTGTTTTTCCAGTGAGAAATCTGGCAATATTTTGGCTCGGATGTCGAGCTGGTGAGTGTCTCTTCATTCTCGAACAACGTTGAGGCTCGCAGCTCAGATATATGTCGAGAAATTTGTCCTCATTCGCAGCCATGTTTTCTTATGTGTATGGATGTACACGTGTATTGCCTCATAGGCCTATGCCGCCAGTGTCCTGACGCATGAGTCTCACAGTTTTGTTTTTTTCCAGTGAGAAATTTGGAAATATTTTGGCTCAGATGTCGAGCTGGCGAGTGTCTCTTCATTCTCGAACAACGTTGAGGTTCGCAGCTCAGATATAAGTTCATAAAATTATCCTCATTCGCAGCCATGTTTTCTTATGAGCGTGCGTGTCCACGTGTATTGCCGCATAGGCCTATGCCGCCAGTTTCCTGACGCATGAGTCTCAAAGTTTTGGTCTCTTCCGGTAAGAATTGTTGGCGATATGTTAGCTCAGATGTGGAGGTGGTGAATGTCTCTTCATTCTCCAACAACATTGAGGTTCGCAGCTCAGATATATGTCGAGAAAAATATCCTCATTCGCAGCGATGTTTTCTGATGTGTTTGTATGTACACGTGTATTGCCACTTAGGCATATGCCGCCAGTGTCCTGACGCATGAGTCTCTCAGTTTAGGATTGTTCCAGTGAGAAATTTGGCAATATTTTGGCTCAAATGTCGAGCTGATGAGTGTCTCTTCATTCTCGAACAACGTTGAGGTTCGCAGCTCAGATATATGTCGAGAACATTATCCTCATTCGCAGCCATGTTTTCTGATGTGTATGTATGTACACGTGTATTGCCACATAGGCCTATGCCGCCAGTATCCTGACGCATGAGTCTCTCAGTTTGGGTTTTTTCCAGTGAGAAATTTGGCAATATTTTGGCTCGGATGTCGAGCTGGTGAGTGTCTCTTCATTGTCGAACAACGTTGAGGATCGCAGTTCAGATATATGTCGACAAAATTATCCTCATTCGTAGCCATGTTTTCTTATGTGTATGTATGTACACGTGTATTGCCTCATAGGCCTATGCCGCCAGTGTCCTGACGCATGAGTCTCAAAGTTTTGGTCTCTTCCGGTGAGAATTGTTGGCGATATGTTAGCTCAGATGTGGAGGTGGTGAATGTCTCTTCATTCTCCAACAAAATTGAGGTTCGCAGCTCATATATATGTCGAGAAAAATATCCTCATTCGCAGCCATGTTTTCTGATGTGTTTGTATGTACACGTGTATTGCCACTTAGGCATATGCCGCCAGTGTCCTGACGCATGAGTCTCTCAGTTTAGGATTGTTCCATTGAGAAATTTGGCAATATTTTGGCTCAAATGTCGAGCTGATGAGTGTCTCTTCATTCTCGAACAACGTTGAGGTTCGCAGCTCAGATATATGTCGAGAACATTATCCTCATTCGCAGCCATGTTTTCTGATGTGTATGTATGTACACGTGTATTGCCACATATGCCTATGCCGCCAGTATCCTGACGCATGAGTCTCTCAGTTTGGGTTTTTTCCAATGAGAAATTTGGAAATATTTTGGCTCAGATGTCGAGCTGGCGAGTGTCTCTTCATTCTCGAACAACGTTGAGGTTCGCAGCTCAGATATAAGTTCATAAAATTATCCTCATTCGCAGCCATGTTTTCTTATGAGCGTGCGTGTCCACGTGTATTGCCGCATAGGCCTATGCCGCCAGTTTCCTGACGCATGAGTCTCAAAGTTTTGGTCTCTTCCGGTAAGAATTGTTGGCGATATGTTAGCTCAGATGTGGAGGTGGTGAATGTCTCTTCATTCTCCAACAACATTGAGGTTCGCAGCTCAGATATATGTCGAGAAAAATATCCTCATTCGCAGCGATGTTTTCTGATGTGTTTGTATGTACACGTGTATTGCCACTTAGGCATATGCCGCCAGTGTCCTGACGCATGATTCTCTCAGTTTAGGATTGTTCCAGTGAGAAATTTGGCAATATTTTGGCTCAAATGTCGAGCTGATGAGTGTCTCTTCATTCTCGAACAACGTTGAGGTTCGCAGCTCAGATATATGTCGAGAACATTATCCTCATTCGCAGCCATGTTTTCTGATGTGTATGTATGTACACGTGTATTGCCACATAGGCCTATGCCGCCAGTATCCTGACGCATGAGTCTCTCAGTTTGGGTTTTTTCCAGTGAGAAATTTGGCAATATTTTGGCTCGGATGTCGAGCTGGTGAGTGTCTCTTCATTGTCGAACAACGTTGAGGATCGCAGTTCAGATATATGTCGACAAAATTATCCTCATTCGTAGCCATGTTTTCTTATGTGTATGTATGTACACGTGTATTGCCTCATAGGCCTATGCCGCCAGTGTCCTGACGCATGAGTCTCAAAGTTTTGGTCTCTTCCGGTGAGAATTGTTGGCGATATGTTAGCTCAGATGTGGAGGTGGTGAATGTCTCTTCATTCTCCAACAAAATTGAGGTTCGCAGCTCATATATATGTCGAGAAAAATATCCTCATTCGCAGCCATGTTTTCTGATGTGTTTGTATGTACACGTGTATTGCCACTTAGGCATATGCCGCCAGTGTCCTGACGCATGAGTCTCTCAGTTTAGGATTGTTCCAGTGAGAAATTTGGCAATATTTTGGCTCAAATGTCGAGCTGATGAGTGTCTCTTCATTCTCGAACAACGTTGAGGTTCGCAGCTCAGATATATGTCGAGAACATTATCCTCATTCGCAGCCATGTTTTCTGATGTGTATGTATGTACACGTGTATTGCCACATAGGCCTATGCCGCCAGTATCCTGACGCATGAGTCTCTCAGTTTGGGTTTTTTCCAGTGAGAAATTTGGCAATATTTTGGCTCGGATGTCGAGCTGGTGAGTGTCTCTTCATTCTCGAACAACGTTGAGGTTCGCAGCTAAGATATATGTCGAGAACATTATCCTCATTCAAAGCCATGTTTTCTGATGTGTATGTATATACACGTGTATTGCCGCATAGGCCTATGCCGCCAGTTTCCTGACGCATGAGTCTCAAAGTTTTGGTCTCTTCCGGTGAGAATTGTTGGCGATATGTTAGCTCAGATGTGGAGGTGGTGAATGTCTCTTCATTCTCCAACAACATTGAGGTTCGCAGCTCAGATATATGTCGAGAAAAATATCCTCATTCGCAGCCATGTTTTCTGATGTGTTTTTATGTACACGTGTATTGCCACTTAGGCATATGCCGCCAGTGTCCTGACGCATGAGTCTCTCAGTTTAGGATTGTTCCAGTGAGAAATTTGGCAATATTTTGGCTCAAATGTCGAGCTGATGGGTGTCTCTTCATTCTCGAACAACGTTGAGGTTCGCAGCTCAGATATATGTCGAGAACATTATCCTCATTCGCAGCCATGTTTTCTGATGTGTATGTATGTACACGTGTATTGCCACATAGGCCTATGCCGCCAGTATCCTGACGCATGAGTCTCTCAGTTTGGGTTTTTTCCAGTGAGAAATTTGGCAATATTTTGGCTCGGATGTCGAGCTGGTGAGTGTCTCTTCATTGTCGAACAACGTTGAGGATCGCAGTTCAGATATATGTCGACAAAATTATCCTCATTCGTAGCCATGTTTTCTTATGTGTATGTATGTACACGTGTATTGCCTCATAGGCCTATGCCGCCAGTGTCCTGACGCATGAGTCTCAAAGTTTTGGTCTCTTCCGGTGATAATGTTGGCGATGTGTTAGCTCAGATGTGGAGGTGGTGAATGTCTCTTCATTCTCGAACAACGTTGAGGTTCGCAGCTCAGATATATGTCGAGAACATTATCCTCATTCGCAGCCATGTTTTCTGATGTGTATGTAAGTACACGTGTATTGCCACGTAGGCCTATGCCGCCAGTATCCCGACGCATGAGTCTCTCAGTTTGGGTTTTTTCCAGTGAGAAATTTGGCAATATTTTGGCTCGGATGTCGAGCTGGTGAGTGTCTCTTCATTGTCGAACAACGTTGAGGATCGCAGTTCAGATATATGTCGACAAAATTATCCTCATTCGTAGCCATGTTTTCTTATGTGTATGTATGTACACGTGTATTGCCTCATAGGCCTATGCCGCCAGTGTCCTGACGCATGAGTCTCAAAGTTTTGGTCTCTTCCGGTGAGAATGTTGTCGATGTGTTAGCTCAGATGTGGAGGTGGTGAATGTCTCTTCATTCTCGAACAACGTTGAGGTTCGCAGCTCAGATATATGTCGAGAACATTATCCTCATTCGCAGCCATGTTTTCTTATGTGTATGTATGTACACGTGTATTGCCACATAGGCCTATGCCGCCAGTATACTGACGCATGAGCCTCTCAGTTTGTTTGTTTTTCCAGTGAGAAATCTGGCAATATTTTGGCTCGGATGTCGAGCTGGTGAGTGTCTCTTCATTCTCGAACAACGTTGAGGCTCGCAGCTCAGATATATGTCGAGAAAATTGTCCTCATTCGCAGCCATGTTTTGTTATGTGTATGGATGTACACGTGTATTGCCTCATAGGCCTATGCCGCCAGTGTCCTGACGCATGAGTCTCACAGTTTTGTTTTTTTCCAGTGAGAAATTTGGAAATATTTTGGCTCAGATGTCGAGCTGGCGAGTGTCTCTTCATTCTCGAACAACGTTGAGGTTCGCAGCTCAGATATAAGTTCATAAAATTATCCTCATTCGCAGCCATGTTTTCTTATGTTTATGCGTGTACACGTGTATTGCCGCATAGGCCTATGCCGCCAGTGTCCTGACGCATGAGTCTCAAAGTTTTGGTCTCTTCCGGTGAGAATTTTGGCGATATGATAGCTCAGATGTGGAGGTGGTGACTGTCTCTTCATTTTCCAACGACGTTGAGGTTCGCAGCTCAGATTTATGTCGAGAAAAATATCCTCATTCGCAGCCATGTTTTCTGATGTGTTTGTATGTACACGTGTATTGCCACATAGGCATATGCCGCCAGTGTCCTGACGCATGGGTCTCTCAGTTTAGGTTTGTTCCAGTGAGAAATTTGGCAATATTTTGGATCAGATGTCGAGCTGGTGAGTGTCTCTTCATTCTCGAACAACGTTGAGGTTCGCAGCTCAGATATATGTCGAGAACAATATCCTCATTCGCAGCCATGTTTTCTGATGTGTATGTAAGTACACGTGTATTGCCACATAGGCCTATGCCGCCAGTATCCTGACGCATGAGTCTCTCAGTTTGGGTTTTTTCCAGTGAGAAATTTGGCAATATTTTGGCTCGGATGTCGAGCTGGTGAGTGTCTCTTCATTGTCGAACAACGTTGAGGATCGCAGTTCAGATATATGTCGACAAAATTATCCTCATTCGTAGCCATGTTTTCTTATGTGTATGTATGTACACGTGTATTGCCTCATAGGCCTATGCCGCCAGTGTCCTGACGCATGAGTCTCAAAGTTTTGGTCTCTTCCGGTGAGAATTTTGGCGATATGATAGCTCAGATGTGGAGGTGGTGAATGTTTCTTCATTTTCCAACGACGTTGAGGTTCGCAGCTCAGATTTATGTCGAGAAAAATATCCTCATTCGCAGCCATGTTTTCTGATGTGTTTGTATGTACACGTGTATTGCCACATAGGCATATGCCGCCAGTGTCCTGACGCATGGGTCTCTCAGTTTAGGTTTGTTCCAGTGAGAAATTTGGCAATATTTTGGCTCAGATGTCGAGCTGGTGAGTGTCTCTTCATTCTCGAACAACGTTGAGGTTCGCAGCTCAGATATATGTCGAGAACATTATCCTCATTCGCAGCCATGTTTTCTGATGTGTATGTAAGTACACGTGTATTGCCACATAGGCCTATGCCGCCAGTATCCTGACGCATGAGTCTCTCAGTTTGGGTTTTTTCCAGTGAGAAATTTGGCAATATTTTGGCTCGGATGTCGAGCTGGTGAGTGTCTCTTCATTGTCGAACAACGTTGAGGATCGCAGTTCAGATATATGTCGACAAAATTATCCTCATTCGTAGCCATGTTTTCTTATGTGTATGTATGTACACGTGTATTGCCTCATAGGCCTATGCCGCCAGTATCCTGACGCATGAGTCTCTCAGTTTGGGTTTTTTCCAGTGAGACATTTTGCAATATTTTGGCTCGGATGTCGAGCTGGTGAGTGTCTCTTCATTCTCGAACAACGTTGAGGCTCGCAGCTCAGATATATGTCGACAAAATTGTCCTCATTCGCAGCCATATTTTCTTATGTGTATGGATGTACACGTGTATTGCCTCATAGGCCTATGCCGCCAGTGTCCTGACGCATGAGTCTCACAGTTTGGTTTTTTTCAGTGAGAAATTTTGCAATATTTTGGCTCGGATGTCGAGCTGGTGAGTGTCTCTTCTTTGTCGAACAACATTGAGGCTCGCAGCTCAGATATATGTCGAGAAAAATATCCTCATTCGCAGCCATGTTTTCTGATGTGTTTGTATGTACACGTGTAGTGCCACATAGGCATATGCCGCCAGTGTCCTGACGCATGAGTCTCTCAGTTTAGGTTTGTTCCAGTGAGAAATTTGGCAATATTTTGGCTCGGATGTCGAGCTGGTGAGTGTCTCTTCATTCTCGAACAAAGTTGAGGTTCGCAGCTCAGATATATGTCGAGAACATTGTCCTCATTCGCAGCCATGTTTTCTTATGTGTATGAATGTACACGTGTATTGCCTCATAGGCCTATGCCGCCAGTGTCCTGACGCATGAGTCTCACAGTTTTGGTCTCTTCCGGTGAGAATTTTGGAAATATTTTGGCTCAGATGTCGAGCTGGCGAGTGTCTCTTCCTTCTCGAACAACGTTGAGGTTCGCAGCTCAGATATAAGTTCATAAAATTATCCTCATTCGCAGCCATGTTTTCTTATGTTTATGCGTGTACACGTGTATTGCCGCATAGGCCTATGCCGCCAGTGTCCTGACGCATGAGTCTCAAAGTTTTGGTCTCTTCCGGTGAGAATTTTGGCGATATGTTAGCTCAGATGTGGAGGTGGTGAATGTCTCTTTATTCTCGAACAACGTTGAGGTTCGCAGCTCAGATATATGTCGAGAACATTATCCTCATTCGCAGCCATGTTTTCTTATGTGTATGTATGTACACGTGTATTGCCTCATAGGCCTATGCCGCCAGTATCCTGACGCATGAGTCTCTCAGTTTGTTTGTTTTTCCAGTAAAATATTTGGCAATATTTTGGCTCGGATGTCGAGCTGGTGAGTGTCTCTTAATTCTCGAACAACGTTGAGGCTCGCAGCTCAGATATATGTCGAGAACATTATCCTCATTCGCAGCCATGTTTTCTGATGTGTATGTATGTACACGTGTATTGCCACATAGGCCTATGCCGAAAGTATCCTGACACATGAGTCTCTCAGTTTGGGTTTTTTCCAGTGAGACATTTTGAAATATTTTGGCTCGGATGTCGAGCTGGTGAGTGTCTCTTCATTCTCGAACAACGTTGAGGCTCGCAGCTCAGATATATGTCGACAAAATTATCCTCATTCGTAGCCATGTTTTCTTATGTGTATGTATGTACACGTGTATTGCCTCATAGGCCTATGTCGGCAGTGTCCTGACGCATGAGTCTCAAAGTTTTGGTCTCTTCCGGTGAGAATGTTGGCGATGTGTTAGCTCAGATGTGTAGGTGGTGAATGTCTCTTCATTCTCGAACAACGTTGAGGTTTGCAGCTCAGATATATGTCGAGAACATTGTCCTCATTCGCAGCCATGTTTTCTGATGTGTATGTATGTACACGTGTATTGCCACATAGGCCTATGCCGCCAGTATACTGACGCATGAGCCTCTCAGTTTGTTTGTTTTTCCAGTGAGAAATCTGGCAATATTTTGGCTCGGATGTCGAGCTGGTGAGTGTCTCTTCATTCTCGAACAACGTTGAGGCTCGCAGCTCAGATATATGTCGAGAAAATTGTCCTCATTCGCAGCCATGTTTTCTTATGTGTATGGATGTACACGTGTATTGCCTCATAGGCCTATGCCGCCAGTGTCCTGACGCATGAGTCTCACAGTTTTGTTTTTTTCCAGTGAGAAATTTGGAAATATTTTGGCTCAGATGTCGAGCTGGCGAGTGTCTCTTCATTCTCGAACAACGTTGAGGTTCGCAGCTCAGATATAAGTTCATAAAATTATCCTCATTCGCAGCCATGTTTTCTTATGTTTATGCGTGTACACGTGTATTGCCGCATAGGCCTATGCCGCCAGTGTCCTGACGCATGAGTCTCAAAGTTTTGGTCTCTTCCGGTGAGAATTTTGGCGATATGATAGCTCAGATGTGGAGGTGGTGAATGTCTCTTCATTTTCCAACGACGTTGAGGTTCGCAGCTCAGATTTATGTCGAGAAAAATATCCTCATTCGCAGCCATGTTTTCTGATGTGTTTGTATGTACACGTGTATTGCCACATAGGCATATGCCGCCAGTGTCCTGACGCATGGGTCTCTCAGTTTAGGTTTGTTCCAGTGAGAAATTTGGCAATATTTTGGCTCAGATGTCGAGCTGGTGAGTGTCTCTTCATTCTCGAACAACGTTGAGGTTCGCAGCTCAGATATATGTCGAGAACAATATCCTCATTCGCAGCCATGTTTTCTGATGTGTATGTAAGTACACGTGTATTGCCACATAGGCCTATGCCGCCAGTATCCTGACGCATGAGTCTCTCAGTTTGGGTTTTTTCCAGTGAGAAATTTGGCAATATTTTGGCTCGGATGTCGAGCTGGTGAGTGTCTCTTCATTGTCGAACAACGTTGAGGATCGCAGTTCAGATATATGTCGACAAAATTATCCTCATTCGTAGCCATGTTTTCTTATGTGTATGTATGTACACGTGTATTGCCTCATAGGCCTATGCCGCCAGTGTCCTGACGCATGAGTCTCAAAGTTTTGGTCTCTTCCGGTGATAATTTTGGCGATATGATAGCTCAGATGTGGAGGTGGTGAATGTCTCTTCATTTTCCAACGACGTTGAGGTTCGCAGCTCAGATTTATGTCGAGAAAAATATCCTCATTCGCAGCCATGTTTTCTGATGTGTTTGTATGTACACGTGTATTGCCACATAGGCATATGCCGCCAGTGTCCTGACGCATGGGTCTCTCAGTTTAGGTTTGTTCCAGTGAGAAATTTGGCAATATTTTGGCTCGGATGTCGAGCTGGTGAGTGTCTCTTCATTGTCGAACAACGTTGAGGATCGCAGTTCAGATATATGTCGACAAAATTATCCTCATTCGTAGCCATGTTTTCTGATGTGTATGTATGTACACGTGTATTGCCACATAGGCCTATGCCGCCAGTATACTGACGCATGAGCCTCTCAGTTTGTTTGTTTTTCCAGTGAGAAATCTGGCAATATTTTGGCTCGGATGTCGAGCTGGTGAGTGTCTCTTCATTCTCGAACAACGTTGAGGCTCGCAGCTCAGATATATGTCGAGAAAATGGTCCTCATTCGCAGCCATGTTTTCTTATGTTTATGTATGTACACGTGTATTGCCACATAGGCCTATGCCGCCAGTATCCTGACGCATGAGTCTCTCAGTTTGTTTGTTTTTCCAGTAAAAAAATTGGCAATATTTTGGCTCGGATGTCGAGCTGGTGAGTGTCTCTTAATTCTCGAACAACGTTGAGGCTCGCAGCTCAGATATATGTCGAGAACATTATCCTCATTCGCAGCCATGTTTTCTGATGTGTATGTATGTACACGTGTATTGCCACATAGGCCTATGCCGCCAGTATACTGACACCTGAGTCTCTCAGTTTTGGTCTCTTCCGGTGAGAATGTTGGCGATGTGTTAGCTCAGATGTGTAGGTGGTGAATGTCTCTTCATTCTCGAACAACGTTGAGGTTCGCAGCTCAGATATATGTCGAGAACATTATCCTCATTCGCAGCCATGTTTTCTGATGTGTATGTATGTACACGTGTATTGCCACATAGGCCTATGCCGCCAGTATACTGACGCATGAGCCTCTCAGTTTGTTTGTTTTTCCAGTGAGAAATCTGGCAATATTTTGGCTCGGATGTCGAGCTGGTGAGTGTCTCTTCATTCTCGAACAACGTTGAGGCTCGCAGCTCAGATATATGTCGAGAAAATTGTCCTCATTCGCAGCCATGTTTTCTTATGTGTATGGATGTACACGTGTATTGCCTCATAAGCCTATGCCGCCAGTGTCCTGACGCATGAGTCTCACAGTTTTGTTTTTTTCCAGTGAGAAATTTGGAAATATTTTGGCTCAGATGTCGAGCTGGCGAGTGTCTCTTCATTCTCGAACAACGTTGAGGTTCGCAGCTCAGATATAAGTTCATAAAATTATCCTCATTCGCAGCCATGTTTTCTTATGTTTATGCGTGTACACGTGTATTGCCGCATAGGCCTATGCCGCCAGTGTCCTGACGCATGAGTCTCAAAGTTTTGGTCTCTTCCGGTGAGAATTTTGGCGATATGTTAGCTCAGATGTGGAGGTGGTGAATGTCTCTTCATTTTCCAACGACGTTGAGGTTCGCAGCTCAGATTTATGTCGAGAAAAATATCCTCATTCGCAGCCATGTTTTCTGATGTGTTTGTATGTACACGTGTATTGCCACATAGGCATATGCCGCCAGTGTCCTGACGCATGGGTCTCTCAGTTTAGGTTTGTTCCAGTGAGAAATTTGGCAATATTTTGGCTCAGATGTCGAGCTGGTGAGTGTCTCTTCATTCTCGAACAACGTTGAGGTTCGCAGCTCAGATATATGTCGAGAACAATATCCTCATTCGTAGCCATGTTTTCTTATGTGTATGTATGTACACGTGTATTGCCTCATAGGCCTATGCCGCCAGTATCCTGACGCATGAGTCTCTCAGTTTGGGTTTTTTCCAGTGAGAAATTTGGCAATATTTTGGCTCGGATGTCGAGCTGGTGAGTGTCTCTTCATTGTCGAACAACGTTGAGGATCGCAGTTCAGATATATGTCGACAAAATTATCCTCATTCGTAGCCATGTTTTCTGATGTGTATGTATGTACACGTGTATTGCCACATAGGCCTATGCCGCCAGTATACTGACGCATGAGCCTCTCAGTTTGTTTGTTTTTCCAGTGAGAAATCTGGCAATATTTTGGCTCGGATGTCGAGCTGGTGAGTGTCTCTTCATTCTCGAACAACGTTGAGGCTCGCAGCTCAGATATATGTCGAGAAAATGGTCCTCATTCGCAGCCATGTTTTCTTATGTTTATGTATGTACACGTGTATTGCCACATAGGCCTATGCCGCCAGTATCCTGACGCATGAGTCTCTCAGTTTGTTTGTTTTTCCAGTAAAAAAATTGGCAATATTTTGGCTCGGATGTCGAGCTGGTGAGTGTCTCTTAATTCTCGAACAACGTTGAGGCTCGCAGCTCAGATATATGTCGAGAACATTATCCTCATTCGCAGCCATGTTTTCTGATGTGTATGTATGTACACGTGTATTGCCACATAGGCCTATGCCGCCAGTATACTGACACATGAGTCTCTCAGTTTTGGTCTCTTCCGGTGAGAATGTTGGCGATGTGTTAGCTCAGATGTGTAGGTGGTGAATGTCTCTTCATTCTCGAACAACGTTGAGGTTCGCAGCTCAGATATATGTCGAGAACATTATCCTCATTCGCAGCCATGTTTTCTGATGTGTATGTATGTACACGTGTATTGCCACATAGGCCTATGCCGCCAGTATACTGACGCATGAGCCTCTCAGTTTGTTTGTTTTTCCAGTGAGAAATCTGGCAATATTTTGGCTCGGATGTCGAGCTGGTGAGTGTCTCTTCATTCTCGAACAACGTTGAGGCTCGCAGCTCAGATATATGTCGAGAAAATTGTCCTCATTCGCAGCCATGTTTTCTTATGTGTATGGATGTACACGTGTATTGCCTCATAAGCCTATGCCGCCAGTGTCCTGACGCATGAGTCTCACAGTTTTGTTTTTTTCCAGTGAGAAATTTGGAAATATTTTGGCTCAGATGTCGAGCTGGCGAGTGTCTCTTCATTCTCGAACAACGTTGAGGTTCGCAGCTCAGATATAAGTTCATAAAATTATCCTCATTCGCAGCCATGTTTTCTTATGTTTATGCGTGTACACGTGTATTGCCGCATAGGCCTATGCCGCCAGTGTCCTGACGCATGAGTCTCAAAGTTTTGGTCTCTTCCGGTGAGAATTTTGGCGATATGTTAGCTCAGATGTGGAGGTGGTGAATGTCTCTTCATTTTCCAACGACGTTGAGGTTCGCAGCTCAGATTTATGTCGAGAAAAATATCCTCATTCGCAGCCATGTTTTCTGATGTGTTTGTATGTACACGTGTATTGCCACATAGGCATATGCCGCCAGTGTCCTGACGCATGGGTCTCTCAGTTTAGGTTTGTTCCAGTGAGAAATTTGGCAATATTTTGGCTCAGATGTCGAGCTGGTGAGTGTCTCTTCATTCTCGAACAACGTTGAGGTTCGCAGCTCAGATATATGTCGAGAACAATATCCTCATTCGTAGCCATGTTTTCTTATGTGTATGTATGTACACGTGTATTGCCTCATAGGCCTATGCCGCCAGTGTCCTGACGCATGAGTCTCAAAGTTTTGGTCTCTTCCGGTGATAATTTTGGCGATATGATAGCTCAGATGTGGAGGTGGTGAATGTCTCTTCATTTTCCAACGACGTTGAGGTTCGCAGCTCAGATTTATGTCGAGAAAAATATCCTCATTCGCAGCCATGTTTTCTGATGTGTTTGTATGTACACGTGTATTGCCACATAGGCATATGCCGCCAGTGTCCTGACGCATGGGTCTCTCAGTTTAGGTTTGTTCCAGTGAGAAATTTGGCAATATTTTGGCTCAGATGTCGAGCTGGTGAGTGTCTCTTCATTCTCGAACAACGTTGAGGTTCGCAGCTCAGATATATGTCGAGAACATTATCCTCATTCGCAGCCATGTTTTCTGATGTGTATGTAAGTACACGTGTATTGCCACATAGGCCTATGCCGCCAGTATCCTGACGCATGAGTCTCTCAGTTTGGGTTTTTTCCAGTGAGAAATTTGGCAATATTTTGGCTCGGATGTCGAGCTGGTGAGTGTCTCTTCATTGTCGAACAACGTTGAGGATCGCAGTTCAGATATATGTCGACAAAATTATCCTCATTCGTAGCCATGTTTTCTTATGTGTATGTATGTACACGTGTATTGCCTCATAGGCCTATGCCGCCAGTATCCTGAAGCATGAGTCTTTCAGTTTGGGTTTTTTCCAGTGAGAAATTTGGCAATATTTTGGCTCGGATGTCGAGCTGGTGAGTGTCTCTTCATTGTCGAACAACGTTGAGGATCGCAGTTCAGATATATGTCGACAAAATTATCCTCATTCGTAGCCATGTTTTCTTATGTGTATGTATGTACACGTGTATTGCCTCATAGGCCTATGCCGCCAGTGTCCTGACGCATGAGTCTCAAAGTTTTGGTCTCTTCCGGTGATAATTTTGGCGATATGATAGCTCAGATGTGGAGGTGGTGAATGTCTATTCATTTTCCAACGACGTTGAGGTTCGCAGCTCAGATTTATGTCGAGAAAAATATCCTCATTCGCAGCCATGTTTTCTGATGTGTTTGTATGTACACGTGTATTGCCACATAGGCATATGCCGCCAGTGTCCTGACGCATGGGTCTCTCAGTTTAGGTTTGTTCCAGTGAGAAATTTGGCAATATTTTGGCTCAGATGTCGAGCTGGTGAGTGTCTCTTCATTCTCGAACAACGTTGAGGTTCGCAGCTCAGATATATGTCGAGAACATTATCCTCATTCGCAGCCATGTTTTCTGATGTGTATGTAAGTACACGTGTATTGCCACATAGGCCTATGCCGCCAGTATCCTGACGCATGAGTCTCTCAGTTTGGGTTTTTTCCAGTGAGAAATTTGGCAATATTTTGGCTCGGATGTCGAGCTGGTGAGTGTCTCTTCATTGTCGAACAACGTTGAGGATCGCAGTTCAGATATATGTCGACAAAATTATCCTCATTCGTAGCCATGTTTTCTTATGTGTATGTATGTACACGTGTATTGCCTCATAGGCCTATGCCGCCAGTATCCTGACGCATGAGTCTCTCAGTTTGGGTTTTTTCCAGTGAGAAATTTGGCAATATTTTGGCTCGGATGTCGAGCTGGTGAGTGTCTCTTCATTGTCGAACAACGTTGAGGATCGCAGTTCAGATATATGTCGACAAAATTATCCTCATTTGTAGCCATGTTTTCTTATGTGTATGTATGTACACGTGTATTGCCTCATAGGCCTATGCCGCCAGTGTCCTGACGCATGAGTCTCAAAGTTTTGGTCTCTTCCGGTGAGAATTTTGGCGATGTGTTAGCTCAGATGTGGAGGTGGTGAATGTCTCTTCATTTTCCAACGACGTTGAGGCTCGCAGCTCAGATATATGTCGAGAAAATGGTCCTCATTCGCAGCCATGTTTTCTTATGTTTATGTATGTACACGTGTATTGCCACATAGGCCTATGCCGCCAGTATCCTGACGCATGAGTCTCTCAGTTTGTTTGTTTTTCCAGTAAAAAAATTGGCAATATTTTGGCTCGGATGTCGAGCTGGTGAGTGTCTCTTAATTCTCGAACAACGTTGAGGCTCGCAGCTCAGATATATGTCGAGAACATTATCCTCATTCGCAGCCATGTTTTCTGATGTGTATGTATGTACACGTGTATTGCCACATAGGCCTATGCCGCCAGTATCCTGACACATGAGTCTCTCAGTTTGGGGTTTTTCCAGTGAGACATTTTGCAATATTTTGGCTCGGATGTCGAGCTGGTGAGTGTCTCTTCATTCTCGAACAACGTTGAGGCTCGCAGCTCAGATATATGTCGACAAAATTATCCTCATTCGTAGCCATGTTTTCTTATGTGTATGTATGTACACGTGTATTGCCTCATAGGCCTATGCCGGCAGTGTCCTGACGCATGAGTCTCAAAGTTTTGGTCTCTTCCGGTGAGAATGTTGGCGATGTGTTAGCTCAGATGTGTAGGTGGTGAATGTCTCTTCATTCTCGAACAACGTTGAGGTTCGCAGCTCAGATATATGTCGAGAACATTATCCTCATTCGCAGCCATGTTTTCTGATGTGTATGTATGTACACGTGTATTGCCACATAGGCCTATGCCGCCAGTATACTGACGCATGAGCCTCTCAGTTTGTTTGTTTTTCCAGTGAGAAATCTGGCAATATTTTGGCTCAGATGTCGAGCTGGTGAGTGTCTCTTCATTCTCGAACAACGTTGAGGCTCGCAGCTCAGATATATGTCGAGAAAATTGTCCTCATTCGCAGCCATGTTTTCTTATGTGTATGGATGTACACGTGTATTGCCTCATAAGCCTATGCCGCCAGTGTCCTGACGCATGAGTCTCACAGTTATGTTTTTTTCCAGTGAGAAATTTGGAAATATTTTGGCTCAGATGTCGAGCTGGCGAGTGTCTCTTCATTCTCGAACAACGTTGAGGTTCGCAGCTCAGATATAAGTTCATAAAATTATCCTCATTCGCAGCCATGTTTTCTTATGTTTATGCGTGTACACGTGTATTGCCGCATAGGCCTATGCCGCCAGTGTCCTGACGCATGAGTCTCAAAGTTTTGGTCTCTTCCGGTGAGAATTTTGGCGATATGTTAGCTCAGATGTGGAGGTGGTGAATGTCTCTTCATTTTCCAACGACGTTGAGGTTCGCAGCTCAGATTTATGTCGAGAAAAATATCCTCATTCGCAGCCATGTTTTCTGATGTGTTTGTATGTACACGTGTATTGCCACATAGGCATATGCCGCCAGTGTCCTGACGCATGGGTCTCTCAGTTTAGGTTTGTTCCAGTGAGAAATTTGGCAATATTTTGGCTCAGATGTCGAGCTGGTGAGTGTCTCTTCATTCTCGAACAACGTTGAGGTTCGCAGCTCAGATATATGTCGAGAACATTATCCTCATTCGCAGCCATGTTTTCTGATGTGTATGTAAGTACACGTGTATTGCCACATAGGCCTATGCCGCCAGTATCCTGACGCATGAGTCTCTCAGTTTGGGTTTTTTCCAGTGAGAAATTTGGCAATATTTTGGCTCGGATGTCGAGCTGGTGAGTGTCTCTTCATTGTCGAACAACGTTGAGGATCGCAGTTCAGATATATGTCGACAAAATTATCCTCATTCGTAGCCATGTTTTCTTATGTGTATGTATGTACACGTGTATTGCCTCATAGGCCTATGCCGCCAGTATCCTGACGCATGGGTCTTTCAGTTTGGGTTTTTTCCAGTGAGAAATTTGGCAATATTTTGGCTCGGATGTCGAGCTGGTGAGTGTCTCTTCATTGTCGAACAACGTTGAGGATCGCAGTTCAGATATATGTCGACAAAATTATCCTCATTTGTAGCCATGTTTTCTTATGTGTATGTATGTACACGTGTATTGCCTCATAGGCCTATGCCGCCAGTGTCCTGACGCATGAGTCTCAAAGTTTTGGTCTCTTCCGGTGAGAATTTTGGCGATATGATAGCTCAGATGTGGAGGTGGTGAATGTCTCTTCATTTTCCAACGACGTTGAGGTTCGCAGCTCAGATTTATGTCGAGCAAAATATCCTCATTCGCAGCCATGTTTTCTGATGTGTTTGTATGTACACGTGTATTGCCACATAGGCATATGCCGCCAGTGTCCTGACGCATGGGTCTCTCAGTTTAGGTTTGTTCCAGTGAGAAATTTGGCAATATTTTGGCTCAGATGTCGAGCTGGTGAGTGTCTCTTCATTCTCGAACAACGTTGAGGTTCGCAGCTCAGATATATGTCGAGAACATTATCCTCATTCGCAGCCATGTTTTCTGATGTGTATGTAAGTACCCGTGTATTGCCACATAGGCCTATGCCGCCAGTATCCTGACGCATGAGTCTCTCAGTTTGGGTTTTTTCCAGTGAGAAATTTGGCAATATTTTGGCTCGGATGTCGAGCTGGTGAGTGTCTCTTCATTGTCGAACAACGTTGAGGATCGCAGTTCAGATATATGTCGACAAAATTATCCTCATTCGTAGCCATGTTTTCTTATGTGTATGTATGTACACGTGTATTGCCTCATAGGCCTATGCCGCCAGTGTCCTGACGCATGAGTCTCACAGTTTTGGTCTCTTCCGGTGAGAATTTTGGCGATGTGTTAGCTCAGATGTGGAGGTGGTGAATGTCTCTTCATTCTCGAACAACGTTGAGGCTCGCAGCTCAGATATATGTCGAGAAAATGGTCCTCATTCGCAGCCATGTTTTCTTATGTTTATGTATGTACACGTGTATTGCCACATAGGCCTATGCCGCCAGTATCCTGACGCATGAGTCTCTCAGTTTGTTTGTTTTTCCAGTAAAAAAATTGGCAATATTTTGGCTCGGATGTCGAGCTGGTGAGTGTCTCTTAATTCTCGAACAACGTTGAGGCTCGCAGCTCAGATATATGTCGAGAACATTATCCTCATTCGCAGCCATGTTTTCTGATGTGTATGTATGTACACGTGTATTGCCACATAGGCCTATGCCGCCAGTATCCTGACACATGAGTCTCTCAGTTTGGGGTTTTTCCAGTGAGACATTTTGCAATATTTTGGCTCGGATGTCGAGCTGGTGAGTGTCTCTTCATTGTCGAACAACGTTGAGGATCGCAGTTCAGATATATGTCGACAAAATTATCCTCATTTGTAGCCATGTTTTCTTATGTGTATGTATGTACACGTGTATTGCCTCATAGGCCTATGCCGCCAGTGTCCTGACGCATGAGTCTCAAAGTTTTGGTCTCTTCCGGTGATAATTTTGGCGATATGATAGCTCAGATGTGGAGGTGGTGAATGTCTCTTCATTTTCCAACGACGTTGAGGTTCGCAGCTCAGATTTATGTCGAGCAAAATATCCTCATTCGCAGCCATGTTTTCTGATGTGTTTGTATGTACACGTGTATTGCCACATAGGCATATGCCGCCAGTGTCCTGACGCATGGGTCTCTCAGTTTAGGTTTGTTCCAGTGAGAAATTTGGCAATATTTTGGCTCAGATGTCGAGCTGGTGAGTGTCTCTTCATTCTCGAACAACGTTGAGGTTCGCAGCTCAGATATATGTCGAGAACATTATCCTCATTCGCAGCCATGTTTTCTGATGTGTATGTAAGTACCCGTGTATTGCCACATAGGCCTATGCCGCCAGTATCCTGACGCATGAGTCTCTCAGTTTGGGTTTTTTCCAGTGAGAAATTTGGCAATATTTTGGCTCGGATGTCGAGCTGGTGAGTGTCTCTTCATTGTCGAACAACGTTGAGAATCGCAGTTCAGATATATGTCGACAAAATTATCCTCATTCGTAGCCATGTTTTCTTATGTGTATGTATGTACACGTGTATTGCCTCATAGGCCTATGCCGCCAGTGTCCTGACGCATGAGTCTCACAGTTTTGGTCTCTTCCGGTGAGAATTTTGGCGATGTGTTAGCTCAGATGTGGAGGTGGTGAATGTCTCTTCATTCTCGAACAACGTTGAGGCTCGCAGCTCAGATATATGTCGAGAAAATGGTCCTCATTCGCAGCCATGTTTTCTTATGTTTATGTATGTACACGTGTATTGCCACATAGGCCTATGCCGCCAGTATCCTGACGCATGAGTCTCTCAGTTTGTTTGTTTTTCCAGTAAAAAAATTGGCAATATTTTGGCTCGGATGTCGAGCTGGTGAGTGTCTCTTAATTCTCGAACAACGTTGAGGCTCGCAGCTCAGATATATGTCGAGAACATTATCCTCATTCGCAGCCATGTTTTCTGATGTGTATGTATGTACACGTGTATTGCCACATAGGCCTATGCCGCCAGTATCCTGACACATGAGTCTCTCAGTTTGGGGTTTTTCCAGTGAGACATTTTGCAATATTTTGGCTCGGATGTCGAGCTGGTGAGTGTCTCTTCATTCTCGAACAACGTTGAGGCTCGCAGCTCAGATATATGTCGACAAAATTATCCTCATTCGTAGCCATGTTTTCTTATGTGTATGTATGTACACGTGTATTGCCTCATAGGCCTATGCCGGCAGTGTCCTGACGCATGAGTCTCAAAGTTTTGGTCTCTTCCGGTGAGAATGTTGGCGATGTGTTAGCTCAGATGTGTAGGTGGTGAATGTCTCTTCATTCTCGAACAACGTTGAGGTTCGCAGCTCAGATATATGTCGAGAACATTATCCTCATTCGCAGCCATGTTTTCTGATGTGTATGTATGTACACGTGTATTGCCACATAGGCCTATGCCGCCAGTATACTGACGCATGAGCCTCTCAGTTTGTTTGTTTTTCCAGTGAGAAATCTGGCAATATTTTGGCTCGGATGTCGAGCTGGTGAGTGTCTCTTCATTCTCGAACAACGTTGAGGCTCGCAGCTCAGATATATGTCGAGAAAATTGTCCTCATTCGCAGCCATGTTTTCTTATGTGTATGGATGTACACGTGTATTGCCTCATAAGCCTATGCCGCCAGTGTCCTGACGCATGAGTCTCACAGTTTTGTTTTTTTCCAGTGAGAAATTTGGAAATATTTTGGCTCAGATGTCGAGCTGGCGAGTGTCTCTTCATTCTCGAACAACGTTGAGGTTCGCAGCTCAGATATAAGTTCATAAAATTATCCTCATTCGCAGCCATGTTTTCTTATGTTTATGCGTGTACACGTGTATTGCCGCATAGGCCTATGCCGCCAGTGTCCTGACGCATGAGTCTCAAAGTTTTGGTCTCTTCCGGTGAGAATTTTGGCGATATGTTAGCTCAGATGTGGAGGTGGTGAATGTCTCTTCATTTTCCAACGACGTTGAGGTTCGCAGCTCAGATTTATGTCGAAAAAAATATCCTCATTCGCAGCCATGTTTTCTGATGTGTTTGTATGTACACGTGTATTGCCACATAGGCATATGCCGCCAGTGTCCTGACGCATGGGTCTCTCAGTTTAGGTTTGTTCCAGTGAGAAATTTGGCAATATTTTGGCTCAGATGTCGAGCTAGTGAGTGTCTCTTCATTCTCGAACAACGTTGAGGTTCGCAGTTCAGATATATGTCGACAAAATTATCCTCATTTGTAGCCATGTTTTCTTATGTGTATGTATGTACACGTGTATTGCCTCATAGGCCTATGCCGCCAGTGTCCTGACGCACGAGTCTCAAAGTTTTGGTCTCTTCTGGTGAGAATTTTGGCGATGTGTTAGCTCAGATGTGGAGTTGGTGAAAGTCTATTCATTCTCGAACAACGTTGAGGTTCGCAGCTAAGATATATGTCGAGAACATTATCCTGATTCGAAGCCATGTTTTCTGATGTGTATGTTCGTACACGTGTATTGCCACATAGGCCTATGCCGCCAGTATACTGACGCATGAGTCTCTCAGTTTGTTTGTTTTTCCAGTGAGAAATTTGGCAATATTTTGGCTCGGATGTCGAGCTGGTGAGTGTCTCTTCATTCTCGAACAACGTTGAGGTTCGCAGCTCAGATATATGTCGAGAACATTATCCTCATTCGCAGCCATGTTTTCTGATGTGTATGTATGTACACGTGTATTGCCACATAGGCCTATGCCGCCAGTATCCTGACGCATGGGTCTCTCAGTTTAGGTTTGTTCCAGTGAGAAATTTGGCAATATTTTGGCTCAGATGTCGAGCTGGTGAGTGTCTCTTCATTCTCGAACAACGTTGAGGTTCGCAGCTCAGATATATGTCGAGAACATTATCCTCATTCGCAGCCATGTTTTCTGATGTGTATGTAAGTACCCGTGTATTGCCACATAGGCCTATGCCGCCAGTATCCTGACGCATGAGTCTCTCAGTTTGGGTTTTTTCCAGTGAGAAATTTGGCAATATTTTGGCTCGGATGTCGAGCTGGTGAGTGTCTCTTCATTGTCGAACAACGTTGAGGATCGCAGTTCAGATATATGTCGACAAAATTATTCTCATTCGTAGCCATGTTTTCTTATGTGTATGTATGTACACGTGTATTGCCTCATAGGCCTATGCCGCCAGTGTCCTGACGCATGAGTCTCACAGTTTTGGTCTCTTCCGGTGAGAATTTTGGCGATGTGTTAGCTCAGATGTGGAGGTGGTGAATGTCTCTTCATTCTCGAACAACGTTGAGGCTCGCAGCTCAGATATATGTCGAGAAAATGGTCCTCATTCGCAGCCATGTTTTCTTATGTTTATGTATGTACACGTGTATTGCCACATAGGCCTATGCCGCCAGTATCCTGACGCATGAGTCTCTCAGTTTGTTTGTTTTTCCAGTAAAAAAATTGGCAATATTTTGGCTCGGATGTCGAGCTGGTGAGTGTCTCTTAATTCTCGAACAACGTTGAGGCTCGCAGCTCAGATATATGTCGAGAACATTATCCTCATTCGCAGCCATGTTTTCTGATGTGTATGTATGTACACGTGTATTGCCACATAGAACTATGCCGCCAGTATCCTGACACATGAGTCTCTCAGTTTGGGGTTTTTCCAGTGAGACATTTTGCAATATTTTGGCTCGGATGTCGAGCTGGTGAGTGTCTCTTCATTCTCGAACAACGTTGAGGCTCGCAGCTCAGATATATGTCGACAAAATTATCCTCATTCGTAGCCATGTTTTCTTATGTGTATGTATGTACACGTGTATTGCCTCATAGGCCTATGCCGGCAGTGTCCTGACGCATGAGTCTCAAAGTTTTGGTCTCTTCCGGTGAGAATGTTGGCGATGTGTTAGCTCAGATGTGTAGGTGGTGAATGTCTCTTCATTCTCGAACAACGTTGAGGTTCGCAGCTCAGATATACGTCGAGAACATTATCCTCATTCGCAGCCATGTTTTCTGATGTGTATGTATGTACACGTGTATTGCCACATAGGCCTATGCCGCCAGTATACTGACGCATGAGCCTCTCAGTTTGTTTGTTTTTCCAGTGAGAAATCTGGCAATATTTTGGCTCGGATGTCGAGCTGGTGAGTGTCTCTTCATTCTCGAACAACGTTGAGGCTCGCAGCTCAGATATATGTCGAGAAAATTGTCCTCATTCGCAGCCATGTTTTCTTATGTGTATGGATGTACACGTGTATTGCCTCATAAGCCTATGCCGCCAGTGTCCTGACGCATGAGTCTCACAGTTTTGTTTTTTTCCAGTGAGAAATTTGGAAATATTTTGGCTCAGATGTCGAGCTGGCGAGTGTCTCTTCATTCTCGAACAACGTTGAGGTTCGCAGCTCAGATATAAGTTCATAAAATTATCCTCATTCGCAGCCATGTTTTCTTATGTTTATGCGTGTACACGTGTATTGCCGCATAGGCCTATGCCGCCAGTGTCCTGACGCATGAGTCTCAAAGTTTTGGTCTCTTCCGGTGAGAATTTTGGCGATATGTTAGCTCAGATGTGGAGGTGGTGAATGTCTCTTCATTTTCCAACGACGTTGAGGTTCGCAGCTCAGATTTATGTCGAGAAAAATATCCTCATTCGCAGCCATGTTTTCTGATGTGTTTGTATGTACACGTGTATTGCCACATAGGCATATGCCGCCAGTGTCCTGACGCATGGGTCTCTCAGTTTAGGTTTGTTCCAGTGAGAAATTTGGCAATATTTTGGCTCAGATGTCGAGCTAGTGAGTGTCTCTTCATTCTCGAACAACGTTGAGGTTCGCAGTTCAGATATATGTCGACAAAATTATCCTCATTCGTAGCCATGTTTTCTTATGTGTATGTATGTACACGTGTATTGCCTCATAGGCCTATGCCGCCAGTGTCCTTACGCACGAGTCTCAAAGTTTTGGTCTCTTCTGGTGAGAATTTTGGCGATGTGTTAGCTCAGATGTGGAGGTGGTAAATGTCTATTCATTCTCGAACAACCTTGAGGTTCGCAGCTAAGATATATGTCGAGAACATTATCCTGATTCGAAGCCATGTTTTCTGATGTGTATGTTCGTACACGTGTATTGCCACATAGGCCTATGCCGCCAGTATACTGACGCATGAGTCTCTCAGTTTGTTTGTTTTTCCAGTGAGAAATTTGGCAATATTTTGGCTCGGATGTTGAGCTGGTGAGTGTCTCTTCATTCTCGAACAACGTTGAGGCTCGCAGCTCAGATATATGTCGAGAAAATGGTCCTCATTCGCAGCCATGTTTTCTTATGTGTATGGATGTACACGTGTATTGCCTCATAGGCCTATGCCGCCAGTGTCCTGACGCATGAGTCTCACAGTTTGGGTTTTTTTCAGTGAGAAATTTGGCAATATTTTGGCTCGGATGTCGAGCTGGTGAGTGTCTCTTAATTCTCGAACAACGTTGAGGCTCGCAGCTCAGATATATGTCGAGAACATTATCCTCATTCGCAGCCATGTTTTCTGATGTGTATGTATGTACACGTGTATTGCCACATAGAACTATGCCGCCAGTATCCTGACACATGAGTCTCTCAGTTTGGGGTTTTTCCAGTGAGACATTTTGCAATATTTTGGCTCGGATGTCGAGCTGGTGAGTGTCTCTTCATTCTCGAACAACGTTGAGGCTCGCAGCTCAGATATATGTCGACAAAATTATCCTCATTCGTAGCCATGTTTTCTTATGTGTATGTATGTACACGTGTATTGCCTCATAGGCCTATGCCGGCAGTGTCCTGACGCATGAGTCTCAAAGTTTTGGTCTCTTCCGGTGAGAATGTTGGCGATGTGTTAGCTCAGATGTGTAGGTGGTGAATGTCTCTTCATTCTCGAACAACGTTGAGGTTCGCAGCTCAGATATACGTCGAGAACATTATCCTCATTCGCAGCCATGTTTTCTGATGTGTATGTATGTACACGTGTATTGCCACATAGGCCTATGCCGCCAGTATACTGACGCATGAGCCTCTCAGTTTGTTTGTTTTTCCAGTGAGAAATCTGGCAATATTTTGGCTCGGATGTCGAGCTGGTGAGTGTCTCTTCATTCTCGAACAACGTTGAGGCTCGCAGCTCAGATATATGTCGAGAAAATTGTCCTCATTCGCAGCCATGTTTTCTTATGTGTATGGATGTACACGTGTATTGCCTCATAAGCCTATGCCGCCAGTGTCCTGACGCATGAGTCTCACAGTTTTGTTTTTTTCCAGTGAGAAATTTGGAAATATTTTGGCTCAGATGTCGAGCTGGCGAGTGTCTCTTCATTCTCGAACAACGTTGAGGTTCGCAGCTCAGATATAAGTTCATAAAATTATCCTCATTCGCAGCCATGTTTTCTTATGTTTATGCGTGTACACGTGTATTGCCGCATAGGCCTATGCCGCCAGTGTCCTGACGCATGAGTCTCAAAGTTTTGGTCTCTTCCGGTGAGAATTTTGGCGATATGTTAGCTCAGATGTGGAGGTGGTGAATGTCTCTTCATTTTCCAACGACGTTGAGGTTCGCAGCTCAGATTTATGTCGAGAAAAATATCCTCATTCGCAGCCATGTTTTCTGATGTGTTTGTATGTACACGTGTATTGCCACATAGGCATATGCCGCCAGTGTCCTGACGCATGGGTCTCTCAGTTTAGGTTTGTTCCAGTGAGAAATTTGGCAATATTTTGGCTCAGATGTCGAGCTAGTGAGTGTCTCTTCATTCTCGAACAACGTTGAGGTTCGCAGTTCAGATATATGTCGACAAAATTATCCTCATTCGTAGCCATGTTTTCTTATGTGTATGTATGTACACGTGTATTGCCTCATAGGCCTATGCCGCCAGTGTCCTTACGCACGAGTCTCAAAGTTTTGGTCTCTTCTGGTGAGAATTTTGGCGATGTGTTAGCTCAGATGTGGAGGTGGTAAATGTCTATTCATTCTCGAACAACCTTGAGGTTCGCAGCTAAGATATATGTCGAGAACATTATCCTGATTCGAAGCCATGTTTTCTGATGTGTATGTTCGTACACGTGTATTGCCACATAGGCCTATGCCGCCAGTATACTGACGCATGAGTCTCTCAGTTTGTTTGTTTTTCCAGTGAGAAATTTGGCAATATTTTGGCTCGGATGTTGAGCTGGTGAGTGTCTCTTCATTCTCGAACAACGTTGAGGCTCGCAGCTCAGATATATGTCGAGAAAATGGTCCTCATTCGCAGCCATGTTTTCTTATGTGTATGGATGTACACGTGTATTGCCTCATAGGCCTATGCCGCCAGTGTCCTGACGCATGAGTCTCACAGTTTGGGTTTTTTTCAGTGAGAAATTTGGCAATATTTTGGCTCGGATGTCGAGCTGGTGAGTGTCTCTTCTTTCTCGAACAACATTGAGGCTCGCAGCTCAGATATATGTCGAGAAAAATATACTCATTCGCAGCCATGTTTTCTGATGTGTTTGTATGTACACGTGTAGTGCATCATAGGCATATGCCGCCAGTGTCCTGACGCATGAGTCTCTCAGTTTAGGTTTGTTCCAGTGAGAAATTTGGCAATATTTTGGCTCGGATGTCGAGCTGGTGAGTGTCTCTTCATTGTCGAACAACGTTGAGGATCGCAGTTCAGATATATGTCGAGAACATTATCCTCATTCGCAGCCATGTTTTCTGATGTGTTTGTATGTACACGTGTATTGCCACATAGGCCTATGCCGCCAGTATCCTGACGCATGAGTCTCTCAGTTTGGATTTTTTCCAGTGAGAAATTTGGCAATATTTTGGCTCGGATGTCGAGCTGGTGAGTGTCTCTTCATTGTCGATCAACGTTGAGGATCGCAGTTCAGATATATGTCGACAAAATTATCCTCATTCGTAGCCATGTTTTCTTATGTGTATGTATGTACACGTGTATTGCCTCATAGGCCTATGCCGCCAGTGTCCTGACGCATGAGTCTCTCAGTTTAGGTTTCTTCCAGTGAGAAATTTGGCAATATTTTGGCTCGGATGTCGAGCTGGTGAGTGTCTCTTCATTCTCGAACAACGTTGAGGCTTGCAGCTCAGATATATGTCGAGAAAATGGTCCTCATTCGCAGCCATGTTTTCTTATGTTTATGTATGTACACGTGTATTGCCACATAGGCCTATGCCGCCAGTATCCTGACGCATGAGTCTCTCAGTTTGTTTGTTTTTCCAGTAACAAAATTGGCAATACTTTGGCTCGGATGTCGAGCTGGTGAGTGTCTCTTAATTCACGAACAACGTTGAGGCTCGCAGCTCAGATATATGTCGAGAACATTATCCTCATTCGCAGCTATGTTTTCTGATGTGTATGTATGTACACGTGTATTGCCACATAGGCCTATGCCGCCAGTATCCTGACACATGAGTCTCTCAGTTTGGTTTTTTTTCCAGTGAGACATTTTGCAATATTTTGGCTCAGATGTCGAGCTGGTGAGTGTCTCTTCATTCTCAAACAACGTTGAGGCTCGCAGCTCAGATATATGTCGACAAAATTATCCT
This sequence comes from Crossaster papposus, assembly GCA_037893245.1. Lineage (NCBI taxonomy): Eukaryota > Metazoa > Echinodermata > Asteroidea > Velatida > Solasteridae > Crossaster > Crossaster papposus. The sequence goes on from JBAIAA010000149.1 coordinate 640,559, forward strand.
CATTCGTAGCCATGTTTTCTTATGTGTATGTATGTACACTTGTATTGCCTCATAGGCCTATGCCGGCAGTGTCCTGACGCATGAGTCTCAAAGTTTTGGTCTCTTCCGGTGAGAATGTTGGCGATGTGTTAGCTCAGATGTGTAGGTGGTGAATGTCTCTTCATTCTCGAACAACGTTGAGGTTCGCAGCTCAGATATATGTCGAGAACATTATCCTCATTCGCAGCCATGTTTTCTGATGTGTTTGTATGTACACGTGTATTTCCACATAGGCATATGCCGCCAGTGTCCTGACGCATGAGTCTCTCAGTTTATGTTTGTTCCCGTGAGAAATTTGGCAATATTTTGGCTCAGATGTCGAGCTGGCGAGTGTCTCTTCATTCTCGAACAACGTTGAGGTTCGCAGCTCAGATATAAGTTCATAAAATTATCCTCATTCGCAGCCATGTTTTCTTATGAGGGTGCGTGTCCACGTGTATTGCCGTATAGGCCTATACCGCCAGTTTCCTGACGCATGAGTCTCAAAGTTTTGGTCTCTTCCGGTGAGAATTGTTGGCGATATGTTAGCTCAGATGTGGAGGTGGTGAATGTCTCTTCATTCTCCAACAACATTGAGGTTCGCAGCTCAGATATAAGTTCATAAAATTATCCTCATTCGCAGCCATGTTTTCTTATGAGCGTGCCTGTCCACGTGTATTGCCGCATAGGCCTATGCCGCCAGTTTCCTGACGCATGAGTCTCAAAGTTTTGGTCTCTTCCGGTGAGAATTGTTGGCGATATGTTAGCTCAGATGTGGAGGTGGTGAATGTCTCTTCATTCTCCAACAACATTGAGGTTCGCAGCTCAGATATATGTCGAGAAAAATATCCTCATTCGCAGCCATGTTTTCTGATGTGTTTGTATGTACACGTGTATTTCCACTTAGGCATATGCCGCCGGTGTCCTGACGCATGTGTCTCTCAGTTTAGGATTGTTCCAGTGAGAAATTTGGCAATATTTTGGCTCAAATGTCGAGCTGATGAGTGTCTCTTCATTCTCGAACAACGTTGAGGTTCGCAGCTCAGATATATGTCGAGAATATTATCCTCATTCGCAGCCATGTTTTCTGATGTGTATGTATGTACACGTGTATTGCCACAAAGGCCTATGCCGCCAGTATACTGACGCATAAGTCTCTCAGTTTGTTTGTTTTTCCAGTGAGAAATTTGGCAATATTTTGGCTCGGATGTTGAGCTGGTGAGTGTCTCTTCATTGTCGAACAACGTTGAGGCTCGCAGCTCAGATATATGTCGAGAAAATGGTCCTCATTCGCAGCCATGTTTTCTTATGTGTATGGATGTACACGTGTATTGCCTCATAGCCCTATGCCGCCAGTGTCCTGACGCATGAGTCTCACAGTTTTGTTTTTTTCCAGTGAGAAATTTGGAAATATTTTGGATCAGATGTCGAGCTGGCGAGTGTCTCTTCATTCTCGAACTACGTTGAGGCTCGCAGCTCAGATATAAGTCGAGAAAATTATCCTCATTCGCAGCCATGTTTTCTGATGTGTATGTATGTACACGTTTATTGCCTCATAGGCCTATACCGCCAGTGTCCTGACGCATGAGTCTCAAAGTTTTTGTCTCTTCTGGTGAGAATTTTGGCGATGTGTTAGCTCAGATGTGGAGGTGGTGAATGTCTCTTCATTCTCGAACAACGTTGAGGTTCGCAGCTAAGATATATGTCGAGAACATTATCCTCATTCGAAGCCATGTTTTCTGATGTGTATGTATGTACACGTGTATTGCCACATAGGCCTATGCCGCCAGTATACTGACGCATGAGTCTCTCAATTTGTTTGTTTTTCTAGTGAGAAATTTGGAAATATTTTGGCTCGGATGTTGAGCTGGTGAGTGTCTCTTCATTCTCGAACAACGTTGAGGCTCGCAGCTCAGATATATGTCGAGAAAATGGTCCTCATTCGCAGCCATGTTTTCTTATGTGTATGGATGTACACGTGTATTGCCTCATAGGCCTATGCCGCCAGTATACTGACGCATGAGCCTCTCAGTTTGTTTGTTTTTCCAGTGAGAAATCTGGCAATATTTTGGCTCGGATGTCGAGCTGGTGAGTGTCTCTTCATTCTCGAACAACGTTGAGGCTCGCAGCTCAGATATATGTCGAGAAAATTGTCCTCATTCGCAGCAATGTTTTCTTATGTGTATGGATGTACACGTGTATTGCCTCATAGGCCTATGCCGCCAGTGTCCTGACGCATGAGTCTCACAGTTTTGTTTTTTTCCAGTGAGAAATTTGGAAATATTTTGGCTCAGATGTCGAGCTGGCGAGTGTCTCTTCATTCTCGAACAACGTTGAGGTTCGCAGCTCAGATATAAGTTCATAAAATTATCCTCATTCGCAGCCATGTTTTCTTATGAGGTTGCGTGTCCACGTGTATTGCCGTATAGGCCTATGCCGCCAGTTTCCTGACGCATGAGTCTCAAAGTTTTGGTCTCTTCCGGTGAGAATTGTTGGCGATATGTTAGCTCAGATGTGGAGGTGGTGAATGTCTCTTCATTCTCCAACAACATTGAGGTTCGCAGCTCAGATATAAGTTCATAAAATTATCCTCATTCGCAGCCATGTTTTCTTATGAGCGTGCCTGTCCACGTGTATTGCCGCATAGGCCTATGCCGCCAGTTTCCTGACGCATGAGTCTCAAAGTTTTGGTCTCTTCCGGTGAGAATTGTTGGCGATATGTTAGCTCAGATGTGGAGGTGGTGAATGTCTCTTCATTCTCCAACAACATTGAGGTTCGCAGCTCAGATATATGTCGAGAAAAATATCCTCATTCGCAGCCATGTTTTCTGATGTGTTTGTATGTACACGTGTATTTCCACTTAGGCATATGCCGCCGGTGTCCTGACGCATGAGTCTCTCAGTTTAGGATTGTTCCAGTGAGAAATTTGGCAATATTTTGGCTCAAATGTCGAGCTGATGAGTGTCTCTTCATTCTCGAACAACGTTGAGGTTCGCAGCTCAGATATATGTCGAGAATATTATCCTCATTCGCAGCCATGTTTTCTGATGTGTATGTATGTACACGTGTATTGCCACAAAGGCCTATGCCGCCAGTATACTGACGCATAAGTCTCTCAGTTTGTTTGTTTTTCCAGTGAGAAATTTGGCAATATTTTGGCTCGGATGTTGAGCTTGTGAGTGTCTCTTCATTGTCGAACAACGTTGAGGCTCGCAGCTCAGATATATGTCGAGAAAATGGTCCTCATTCGCAGCCATGTTTTCTTATGTGTATGGATGTACACGTGTATTGCCTCATAGCCCTATGCCGCCAGTGTCCTGACGCATGAGTCTCACAGTTTTGTTTTTTTCCAGTGAGAAATTTGGAAATATTTTGGCTCAGATGTCGAGCTGGCGAGTGTCTCTTCATTCTCGAACTACGTTGAGGCTCGCAGCTCAGATATAAGTCGAGAAAATTATCCTCATTCGCAGCCATGTTTTCTGATGTGTATGTATGTACACGTTTATTGCCTCATAGGCCTATACCGCCAGTGTCCTGACGCATGAGTCTCAAAGTTTTTGTCTCTTCTGGTGAGAATTTTGGCGATGTGTTAGCTCAGATGTGGAGGTGGTGAATGTCTCTTCATTCTCGAACAACGTTGAGGTTCGCAGCTAAGATATATGTCGAGAACATTATCCTCATTCGAAGCCATGTTTTCTGATGTGTATGTATGTACACGTGTATTGCCACATAGGCCTATGCCGCCAGTATACTGACGCATGAGTCTCTCAATTTGTTTGTTTTTCTAGTGAGAAATTTGGAAATATTTTGGCTCGGATGTTGAGCTGGTGAGTGTCTCTTCATTCTCGAACAACGTTGAGGCTCGCAGCTCAGATATATGTCGAGAAAATGGTCCTCATTCGCAGCCATGTTTTCTTATGTGTATGGATGTACACGTGTATTGCCTCATAGGCCTATGCCGCCAGTGTCTTGACGCATGAGTCTCACAGTTTTGTTTTTTTTCCAGTGAGAAATTTGGAAATATTTTGGCTCAGATGTCGAGCTGGCGAGTGTCTCTTAATTCTCGAACTACGTTGAGGTTCGCAGCTCAGATATAAGTTCATAAAATTATCCTCATTCGCAGCCATGTTTTCTGATGTGTATGTATGTACACGTGTATTGCCACATAGGCCTATGCCGCCAGTATCCTGACACATGAGTCTCTCAGTTTGTGTTTTTTCCAGTGAGACATTTTGCAATATTTTGGCTCGGATGTCGAGCTGGTGAGTGTCTCTTCATTGTCGAACAACGTTGAGGCTCGCAGCTCAGATATATGTCGACAAAATTATCCTCATTCGTAGCCATGTTTTTTATGTGTATGTATGTACACGTGTATTGCCTCATAGGCCTATGCCGGCAGTGTCCTGACGCATAAGTCTCAAAGTTTTGGTCTCTTCCGGTGAGAATTTTGGCGATGTGTTAGCTCAGATGTGGAGGTGGTGAATGTCTCTTCATTCTCGAACAACGTTGAGGTTCGCAGCTCAGATATATGTCGAGAACATTATCCTCATTCGCAGCCATGTTTTCTGATGTGTATGTATGTACACGTGTATTGCCACATAGGCCTATGCCGCCAGTATACTGACGCATGAGCCTCTGAGTTTGTTTGTTTTTCCAGTGAGAAATCTGGCAATATTTTGGCTCGGATGTCGAGCTGGTGAGTGTCTCTTCATTCTCGAACAACGTTGAGGCTCGCAGCTCAGATATATGTCGAGAAAATTGTCCTCATTCGCAGCCATGTTTTCTTATGTGTATGGATGTACACGTGTATTGCCTCAGAGGCCTATGCCGCCAGTGTCCTGACGCATGAGTCTCACAGTTTTGTTTTTTTCCAGTGAGAACTTTGGAAATATTTTGGCTCAGATGTCGAGCTGGCAAGTGTCTCTTCATTCTCGAACAACGTTGAGGTTCGGAGCTCAGATATAAGTTCATAAAATTATCCTCATTCGCAGCCATGTTTTCTTATGGTTATGCGTGTACACGTGTATTGCCGCATAGGCCTATGCCGCCAGTGTCCTGACGCATGAGTCTCAAAGTGTTGGTCTCTTCCAGTGAGAATTTTGGCGATGTGTTAGCTCAGATGTGGAGGTGGTGAATGTCTCTTCATTCTCGAACAACGTTGAGGTTCGCAGCTCAGATATATGTCGAGAAAAATATCCTCATTCGCAGCCATGTTTTCTGATGTGTTTGTATGTACACGTGTATTGCCACATAGGCATATGAAGCCAGTGTCCTGACGCATGAGTCTCTCAGTTTATGTTTGTTCCTGTGAGAAATTTGGCAATATTTTGGCTCAGATGTCGAGCTGGTGAGTGTCTCTTCATTCTCGAACAACGTTGATGTTCGCAGCTCAGATATATGTCGAGAAAATTGTATTCATTCGCAGCCATGTTTTCTTATGTGTGTGGATGTACACGTGTATTGCCTCATAGGCCTATGCCCCCAGTGTCCTGACGCATGAGTCTCACAGTTTTGGGTTTTTTCAGTGAGAAATTGGGCAATATTTTGGCTCGGATGTCGAGCTGGTGAGTGTCTCTTCATTCTCGAACTACGTTGAGGTTCGCAGCTCAGATATAAGTTCATAAAATTATCCTCATTCGCAGCCATGTTTTCTTATGTGTATGGATGTACACGTGTATTGCCTCATAGGCCTATGCCGCCAGTGTCCTGACGCATGACTCTCACAGTTTTGTTTTTTTCCTGTGAGAAATTTGGAAATATTTTGGCTCAGATGTCGAGCTGGCGAGTGTCTCTTCATTCTCGAACTACGTTGAGGTTCGCAGCTCAGTTATAAGTTCATAAAATTATCCTCATTCGCAGCCATGTTTTCTTATGTGTATGGATGTAGACGTGTATTGCCTCATAGGCCTATGCCGCCAGTGTCCTGACGCATGAGTCTCACAGTTTTGTTTTTTTCCAGTGAGAACTTTGGAAATATTTTGGCTCAGATGTCGAGCTGGCGAGTGTCTCTTCATTCTCGAACAACGTTGAGGCTCGCAGCTCAGATATATGTCGAGAAAATGGTCCTCATTCGCAGCCATGTTTTCTTATGTGTATGGATGTACACGTGTATTGCCTCAGAGGCCTATGCCGCCAGTGTCCTGACGCATGAGTCTCACAGTTTTGTTTTTTTCCAGTGAAAACTTAGGAAATATTTTGGCTCAGATGTTGAGCTGGCGAGTGTCTCTTCATTCTAGAACAACGTTGAGGCTCGCAGCTCAGATATATGTCGAGAAAATGGTCCTCATTCGCAGCCATGTTTTCTTATGTGTATGGATGTACACGTGTATTGCCTCATAGGCCTATGCCGCCAGTGTCCTGACGCATGACTCTCGCAGTTTTGGTTTTTTCCAGTGAGAAATTTGGAAATATTTTGGCTCAGATGTCGAGCTGGCGAGTGTCTCTTCATTCTCGAACAACGTTGAGGTTCGGAGCTCAGATATAAGTTCATAAAATTATCCTCATTCGCAGCCATGTTTTCTTATGGTTATGCGTGTACACGTGTATTGCCGCATAGGCCTATGCCGCCAGTGTCCTGACGCATGAGTCTCAAAGTGTTGGTCTCTTCCGGTGAGAATTTTGGCGATGTGTTAGCTCAGATGTGGAGGTGGTGAATGTCTCTTCATTTTCGAACAACGTTGAGGTTCGCAGCTCAGATATATGTCGAGAAAAATATCCTCATTCGCAGCCATGTTTTCTGATGTGTTTGTATGTACACGTGTATTGGCGATGTGTTAGCTCAGATGTGGAGGTGGTGAATGTCTCTTCATTCTCGAACAACGTTGAGGTTCGCAGCTCAGATATATGTCGAGAACATTATTCTCATTCGCAGCCATGTTTTCTGATGTGTATGTATGTACACGTGTATTGCCACATAGGCCTATGCCGCCAGTATACTGACGCATGAGCCTCTCAGTTTATTTTGTTTTTCAGTGAGAAATCTGGCAATATTTTGGCTCGGATGTCGAGCTGTTGAGTGTCTCTTCATTCTCGAACAACGTTGAGGCTCGCAGCTCAGATATATGTCGAGAAAATTGTCCTCATTCGCAGCCATGTTTTCTTATGTGTATGGATGTACACGTGTATTGCCTCATAGGCCTATGCCGCCAGTGTCCTGACGCATGACTCTCGCAGTTTTGGTTTTTTCCAGTGAGAAATTTGGAAATATTTTGGCTCAGATGTCGAGCTGGCGAGTGTCTCTTAATTCTCGAACAACGTTGAGGTTCGCAGCTCAGATATAAGTTCATAACATTATCCTCATTCGCAGCCATGTTTTCTGATGTGTATGTATGTACACGTGTATTGCCACATAGGCCTATGCCGCCAGTATCCTGACACATGAGTCTCTCAGTTTGTGTTTTTTCCAGTGAGACATTTTGCAATATTTTGGCTCGGATGTCGAGCTGGTGAGTGTCTCTTCATTGTCGAACAACGTTGAGGCTCGCAGCTCAGATATATGTCGACAAAATTATCCTCATTCGTAGCCATGTTTTTTATGTGTATGTATGTACACGTGTATTGCCTCATAGGCCTATGCCGGCAGTGTCCTGACGCATAAGTCTCAAAGTTTTGGTCTCTTCCGGTGAGAATTTTGGCGATGTGTTAGCTCAGATGTGGAGGTGGTGAATGTCTCTTCATTCTCGAACAACGTTGAGGTTCGCAGCTCAGATATATGTCGAGAACATTATCCTCATTCGCAGCCATGTTTTCTGATGTGTATGTATGTACACGTGTATTGCCACATAGGCCTATGCCGCCAGTATACTGACGCATGAGCCTCTGAGTTTGTTTGTTTTTCCAGTGAGAAATCTGGCAATATTTTGGCTCGGATGTCGAGCTGGTGAGTGTCTCTTCATTCTCGAACAACGTTGAGGCTCGCAGCTCAGATATATGTCGAGAAAATTGTCCTCATTCGCAGCCATGTTTTCTTATGTGTATGGATGTACACGTGTATTGCCTCAGAGGCCTATGCCGCCAGTGTCCTGACGCATGAGTCTCACAGTTTTGGTTTTTTCCAGTGAGAACTTTGGAAATATTTTGGCTCAGATGTCGAGCTGGCAAGTGTCTCTTCATTCTCGAACAACGTTGAGGTTCGGAGCTCAGATATAAGTTCATAAAATTATCCTCATTCGCAGCCATGTTTTCTTATGGTTATGCGTGTACACGTGTATTGCCGCATAGGCCTATGCCGCCAGTGTCCTGACGCATGAGTCTCAAAGTGTTGGTCTCTTCCAGTGAGAATTTTGGCGATGTGTTAGCTCAGATGTGGAGGTGGTGAATGTCTCTTCATTCTCGAACAACGTTGAGGTTCGCAGCTCAGATATATGTCGAGAAAAATATCCTCATTCGCAGCCATGTTTTCTGATGTGTTTGTATGTACACGTGTATTGCCACATAGGCATATGAAGCCAGTGTCCTGACGCATGAGTCTCTCAGTTTATGTTTGTTCCTGTGAGAAATTTGGCAATATTTTGGCTCAGATGTCGAGCTGGTGAGTGTCTCTTCATTCTCGAACAACGTTGATGTTCGCAGCTCAGATATATGTCGAGAAAATTGTATTCATTCGCAGCCATGTTTTCTTATGTGTGTGGATGTACACGTGTATTGCCTCATAGGCCTATGCCCCCAGTGTCCTGACGCATGAGTCTCACAGTTTTGGGTTTTTTCAGTGAGAAATTGCGCAATATTTTGGCTCGGATGTCGAGCTGGTGAGTGTCTCTTCATTCTCGAACTACGTTGAGGTTCGGAGCTCAGATATAAGTTTATAAAATTATCCTCATTCGCAGCCATGTTTTCTTATGGTTATGCGTGTACACGTGTATTGCCGCATAGGCCTATGCCGCCAGTGTCCTGACGCATGAGTCTCAAAGTGTTGGTCTCTTCCGGTGAGAATTTTGGCGATGTGTTAGCTCAGATGTGGAGGTGGTGAATGTCTCTTCATTTTCGAACAACGTTGAGGTTCGCAGCTCAGATATATGTCGAGAAAAATATCCTCATTCGCAGCCATGTTTTCTGATGTGTTTGTATGTACACGTGTATTGGCGATGTGTTAGCTCAGATGTGGAGGTGGTGAATGTCTCTTCATTCTCGAACAACGTTGAGGTTCGCAGCTCAGATATATGTCGAGAACATTATTCTCATTCGCAGCCATGTTTTCTGATGTGTATGTATGTACACGTGTATTGCCACATAGGCCTATGCCGCCAGTATACTGACGCATGAGCCTCTCAGTTTATTTTGTTTTTCAGTGAGAAATCTGGCAATATTTTGGCTCGGATGTCGAGCTGTTGAGTGTCTCTTCATTCTCGAACAACGTTGAGGCTCGCAGCTCAGATATATGTCGAGAAAATTGTCCTCATTCGCAGCCATGTTTTCTTATGTGTATGGATGTACACGTGTATTGCCGCATAGGCCTATGCCGCCAGTGTCCTGACGCATGAGTCTCAAAGTGTTGGTCTCTTCCAGTGAGAATTTTGGCGATGTGTTAGCTCAGATGTGGAGGTGGTGAATGTCTCTTCATTCTCGAACAACGTTGAGGTTCGCAGCTCAGATATATGTCGAGAAAAATATCCTCATTCGCAGCCATGTTTTCTGATGTGTTTGTATGTACACGTGTATTGCCACATAGGCATATGAAGCCAGTGTCCTGACGCATGAGTCTCTCAGTTTATGTTTGTTCCTGTGAGAAATTTGGCAATATTTTGGCTCAGATGTCGAGCTGGTGAGTGTCTCTTCATTCTCGAACAACGTTGATGTTCGCAGCTCAGATATATGTCGAGAAAATTGTATTCATTCGCAGCCATGTTTTCTTATGTGTGTGGATGTACACGTGTATTGCCTCATAGGCCTATGCCCCCAGTGTCCTGACGCATGAGTCTCACAGTTTTGGGTTTTTTCAGTGAGAAATTGCGCAATATTTTGGCTCGGATGTCGAGCTGGTGAGTGTCTCTTCATTCTCGAACTACGTTGAGGTTCGGAGCTCAGATATAAGTTTATAAAATTATCCTCATTCGCAGCCATGTTTTCTTATGGTTATGCGTGTACACGTGTATTGCCGCATAGGCCTATGCCGCCAGTGTCCTGACGCATGAGTCTCAAAGTGTTGGTCTCTTCCGGTGAGAATTTTGGCGATGTGTTAGCTCAGATGTGGAGGTGGTGAATGTCTCTTCATTTTCGAACAACGTTGAGGTTCGCAGCTCAGATATATGTCGAGAAAAATATCCTCATTCGCAGCCATGTTTTCTGATGTGTTTGTATGTACACGTGTATTGGCGATGTGTTAGCTCAGATGTGGAGGTGGTGAATGTCTCTTCATTCTCGAACAACGTTGAGGTTCGCAGCTCAGATATATGTCGAGAACATTATTCTCATTCGCAGCCATGTTTTCTGATGTGTATGTATGTACACGTGTATTGCCACATAGGCCTATGCCGCCAGTATACTGACGCATGAGCCTCTCAGTTTATTTTGTTTTTCAGTGAGAAATCTGGCAATATTTTGGCTCGGATGTCGAACTGTTGAGTGTCTCTTCATTCTCGAACAACGTTGAGGCTCGCAGCTCAGATATATGTCGAGAAAATTGTCCTCATTCGCAGCCATGTTTTCTTATGTGTATGGATGTACACGTGTATTGCCTCATAGGCCTATGCCGCCAGTGTCCTGACGCATGACTCTCGCAGTTTTGGTTTTTTCCAGTGAGAAATTTGGAAATATTTTGGCTCAGATGTCGAGCTGGCGAGTGTCTCTTCATTCTCGAACAACGTTGAGGTTCGGAGCTCAGATATAAGTTCATAAAATTATCCTCATTCGCAGCCATGTTTTCTTATGGTTATGCGTGTACACGTGTATTGCCGCATAGGCCTATGCCGCCAGTGTCCTGACGCATGAGTCTCAAAGTGTTGGTCTCTTCCGGTGAGAATTTTGGCGATGTGTTAGCTCAGATGTGGAGGTGGTGAATGTCTCTTCATTCTCGAACAACGTTGAGGTTCACAGCTCAGATATATGTCGAGAAAAATATCCTCATTCGCAGCCATGTTTTCTGATGTGTTTGTATGTACACGTGTATTGGCGATGTGTTAGCTCAGATGTGGAGGTGGTGAATGTCTCTTTATTCTCGAACAACGTTGAGGTTCGCAGCTCAGATATATGTCGAGAACATTATTCTCATTCGCAGCCATGTTTTCTGATGTGTATGTATGTACACGTGTATTGCCACATAGGCCTATGCCGCCAGTATACTGACGCATGAGCCTCTCAGTTTATTTTGTTTTTCAGTGAGAAATCTGGCAATATTTTGGCTCGGATGTCGAGCTGTTGAGTGTCTCTTCATTCTCGAACAACGTTGAGGCTCGCAGCTCAGATATATGTCGAGAAAATTGTCCTCATTCGCAGCCATGTTTTCTTATGTGTATGGATGTACACGTGTATTGCCTCAGAGGCCTATGCCGCCAGTGTCCTGACGCATGAGTCTCACAGTTTGTTTTTTTCCAGTGAGAACTTTGGAAATATTTTGGCTCAGATGTCGAGCTGGCGAGTGTCTCTTCATTCTCCAACAACGTTGAGGTTCGCAGCTCAGATATAAGTTCATAAAATTATCCTCATTCGCAGCCATGTTTTCTTATGTTTATGCTTGTACACGTGTATTGCCGCATAGGCCTATGCCGCCAATGTCCTGACGCATGAGTCTCAAAGTTTTGGTCTCTTCCGGTGAGCATTTTGGCGATATGGTAGCTCAGATGCGGAGGTGGTGAATGTCTCTTCATTCTCCAACGACGTTGAGGTTCGCAGCTCAGATATATGTCGAGAAAAATATCCTCATTCGCAACCATGTTTTCTGATGTGTTTGTATGTACACGTGTATTGCCACATAGGCCTATGCCGCCAGTATACTGACGCATGAGCCTCTGAGTTTGTTTGTTTTTCCAGTGAGAAATCTGGCAATATTTTGGCTCGGATGTCGAGCTGGTGAGTGTCTCTTCATTCTCGAACAACGTTGAGGCTCGCAGCTCAGATATATGTCGAGAAAATTGTCCTCATTCGCAGCCATGTTTTCTTATGTGTATGGATGTACACGTGTATTGCCTCAGAGGCCTATGCCGCCAGTGTCCTGACGCATGAGTCTCACAGTTTTGGTTTTTTCCAGTGAGAACTTTGGAAATATTTTGGCTCAGATGTCGAGCTGGCGAGTGTCTCATTATTCTCGAACAACGTTGAGGTTCGCAGCTCAGATATAAGTTCATAAAATTATCCTCATTCGCAGCCATGTTTCAGTGTACACGTGTATTGCCGCATAGGCTTATGTCGCCAGTGTCCAGAAGCATGAGTCTCACAGTTTGGTTTTTTTTCCAGTGAGAAATTTGGCAATATTTTGGCTCAGATGTCGAGCTGGTGAGTGTCTCTTCATTCGCGAACAACGTTGAGGCTCGCAGCTCAGATATATGTCGAGAAAATTGTCCTCATTCGCAGCCATGTTTTCTTATGTTTATGGATGTACACGTGTATTGCCTCATAGGCCTATGCCGCCAGTGTCCTGACGAATGAGTCTGACAGTTTGGGTTTTTTCCCGTGAGAAATTTGGAAATATTTTGGCTCAGATGTCGAGCTGGCGAGTGTCTCTTCATTCTCGAACAACGTTGAGGTTCGCAGCTCAGATATAAGGTCATAAGATTATCCTCATTCGCAGCCATGTTTTCTTATGTTTATGCGTGTACACGTGTATTGCCGCATAGGCCTATGCCGCCAGTGTCCTGACGCATGAGTCTCAAAGTTTTGGTCTCTTCCTGTGAGAATGTTGGCGATATGTTAGCTCAGATGTGGAGGTGGTGAATGTCCCTTCATTCTCGAACAACGTTGAGGTTCGCAGCTCAGATACATGTCGAGAACATTATCCTCATTCACAGCCATGTTTTCTGATGTGTATGTATGTACACGTGTATTGACACATAGGCCTATGCCGACAGTGTCCTGACGCATGAGTCTCAAAGTTTTGGTCTCTTCCGGTGAGAATTTTGGCGATGTGTTAGCTCAGATGTGGAGGTGGTGAATGTCTCTTCATTCTCGAACAACGTTGAGATTCGCAGCTCAGATATATGTTGAGAACATTATCCTCATTCGCAGCCATGTTTTCTTCTGTGTATGTATGTACACGTGTATTGCCACATATGCATATGCCGCCAGTGTCGTGACGCATGAGTCTCTCAGTTTGTTTTTTTCCAGTGAGAAACTTTGCAATATTTTGGCTCAGATGTCGAGCTGGTGAGTGTCTCTTCATTCTCCAACAACGTTGAGGTTCGCAGCTCAGATATAAGTCGACAAAATTATCCTCATTCGCAGCCATGTGTTCTGATATGTATGTATGTACACGTGTATTGCCTATGCCGCCAGTGTCCTGACGCATGAGTCTCAAAGTTTTGGTCTCTTCCGGTGAGAATTTTGGCGATATGTTAGCTCAGATGTGGAGGTGGTGAATGTCTCTTCATTCTCCAACAACGTTGAGGTTCGCAGCTCAGATATATGTCGAGAAAAATATCCTCATTCGCAGCCATGTTTTCTGATGTGTTTGTATGTACACGTGTATTGCCACATAGGCATATGCCGACAGTGTCCTGACGCATGAGTCTCTCAGTTTAGGTTTGTTCCAGAGTGAAATTTGGCAATATTTTGGCTCAGATGTCGAGCTGGTGAGTGTCCCTTCATTCTCGAACAACGTTGAGGTTCGCAGCTCAAATACATGTCGAGAACATTATCCTCATTCGCAGCCATGTTTTCTGATGTGTATGTATGTACACGTGTATTGACACATAGGCCTATTCCGACAGTGTCCTGACGCATGAGTCTCAAAGTTTTGGTCTCTTCCGGTGAGAATTTTGGCGATGTGTTAGCTCAGATGTGGAGGTGGTGAATGTCTCTTCATTCTCGAACAACGTTGAGATTCGCAGCTCAGATATATGTTGAGAACATTATCCTCATTCGCAGCCATGTTTTCTGAAGTGTATGTATGTACACGTGTATTGCCTCACTGGCCTATGCCGCCAGTATCCTGACGCATGAGTCTCTCAGTTTGGGTTTTTTTTCAGTGAGAAATTTGGCAATATTTTGGCTCGGATGTCGAGCTGGTGAGTGTCTCTTCATTCTCGAACAACGTTGAGGCTCGCAGCTCAGATATATGTCTAGAAAATTATCCTCATTCGCAGCCATGTTTTCTTATGTGTATGTATGTACACGTGTATTGCCACATATGCATATGCCGCCAGTGTCATGACGCATGAGTCTCTCAGTTTGGTTTTTTACAGTGAGAAACTTTGCAATATTTTGGCTCAGATGTCGAGCTGGTGAGTGTTTCTTCATTCTCCAACAACGTTGAGGTTCGCAGCTCAGATATAAGTCGAGAAAATTATCCTCATTCGCAGCCATGTGTTCTGATATGTATGTATGTACACGTGTATTGCCTCATAGGCCTATGCCGCCAGTGTCATAACGCATGAGTCTCAAATTTTAGGTCTCTTCCGGTGAGAATTGTGGCAATATGTTAGCTCAGATATGGAGGTGGTGAGGGTCTCTTCATTCTCGAACAACGTTGAGGCTCGCAGCACAGATATATGTCGAGAAAATTGTCCTCATTCGCAGGCATGTTTTCTTATGTGTATGGATGTACACGTATATTGCCTCATAGACCTATGCCGCCAGTGTCCTGACGCATGAGTCTCACAGTTTGGGTTTTTTTCAGTGAGAAATTTGGCAATATTTTGGCTCAGATGTCGAGCTGGCGATTGTCTCTTCATTCTCGAACTACGTTGAGGTTCGCATCTCAGATATAAGTTCATCAAATTATCCTTATTCGCAGCCATGTTTTCTTACGTTTATGCGTGTACACGTGTATTGCCGCATAGGCTTATGTCGCTAGTGTCCAGAAGCATGAGTCTCACAGTTTGGTTGTTTTTCCAGTGAGAAATTTGGCAATATTTTGGCTCGGATGTCGAGCTGGTGAGTGTCTCTTCATTCTCGAACAACGTTGAGGCTCGCAGCTCAGATATATGTCGAGAAAAATATCCTCATTCGCAGCCATGTTTTCTGATGTGTTTGTATGTACACGTGTAGTGCCACATATGCATATGCCGCCCGTGTCCTGACGCATGAGTCTCTCAGTTTGGTTTTTTTCCAGTGAGAAACTTTGCAATATTTTGGCTCAGACGTCGAGCTGGTGAGTGTCTCTTCATTATCCAACAACGTTGAGGTTCGCAGCTCAGATATAAGTCGAGAAAATTATCCTCATTCGCAGCCATGTGTTCTGATATGTATGTATGTACACGTGTATTGCCTCATAGGCCTATGCCGCCAGTGTCCTGACGCATGAGTCTCAAAGTTTTGGTCTCTTCCGGTGAGAATTTTGGCGATGTGTTAGCTCAGATGTGGAGGTGGTGAATGTCTCTTCATTCTCGAACAACGTTGAGATTCGCAGCTCAGATATATGTTGAGAACATTATCCTCATTCGCAGCCATGTTTTCTGATGTGTATGTATGTACACGTATATTGCCACATAGGCCTATGCCGCCAGTATCCTGACGCATGAGTCTCTCAGTTTGTTTGTTTTTCAAGTGAGAAATTTGGCAATATTTTGGCTCGGATGTCGAGCTGGTGAGTGTCTCTTCATTCTCGAACAACGTTGAGGCTCGAAGCTCAGATATATGTCGAGAAAATTGTCCTTATTCGCTGCCATGTTTTCTTATGTGTATAGATGTACACGTGTATTGCCTCATAGGCCTATGCCGCCAGTGTCCTGACGCATGAGTCTCACAGTTTGGTTTTTTTTCAGTGAGAAATATGGCAATATTTTGGCTCAGATGTCGAGCTGGCGAGTGTCTCTTCATTCTCGAACAACGTTGAGGTTCGCATCTCAGATATAAGTTCATACAATTATCCTCATTCGCAGCCATGTTTTCTTACGTTGATGCGTGTACACGTGTATTGCCGAATAGGCTTATGTCGCCAGTGTCCAGAAGCATGAGTCTCACAGTTTGGTTTTTTTTCCAGTGAGAAATTTTGCAATATTTTGGCTCGGATGTCGAGCTGGCGAGTGTCTCTTCATTCTCGAACAACGTTGAGGTTCGCATCTCAGATATAAGTTCATAAAATTATCCTCATTCGCAGCCATGTTTTCTTACGTTTATGCGTGTACACGTGTATTGCCGCATAGGCTTATGTCGCCAGTGTCCAGAAGCATGAGTCTCACAGTTTGTTTGTTTTTCCAGTGATAAATTTGGCAATATATTGGCTCGGATGTCGAGCTGGTGAGTGTCTCTTCATTCTCGAACAACGTTGAGGCTCGAAGCTCAGATATATGTCGACAAAATTATCCTCATTCGTAGCCACGTTTTCTTATGTGTATGTATGTACACGCGTATTGCCTCATAGGCCTATGCCGCCAGTGTCCTGACGCATGAGTCCCAAAGTGTTGGTCTCTTCCGGTGAGAATTTTGGCGATGTGTTAGCTCAGATGTGGAGATGGTGAATGTCTCTTCATTCTCGAACAACGTTGAGGTTCGCAGCTCAGATATATGTCGAGAACATTATCCTCATTCGCAGCCATGTTTTCTGATGTGTATGTATGTACACGTGTATTGCCACATAGGCATATGCCGCCAAGGTCCTGACGCATGAGTCTCTCAGTTTAGGTTTGTTCCAGTGAGAAATTTGGCAATATTTTGGCTCGGATGTCGAGCGGGTGAGTGTCTCTTCATTCTCGAACAACGTTGAGGCTCGCAGCTCAGATATATGTCGAGAAAAATATCCTCATTCGCAGCCATGTTTTCTGATGTGTTTGTATGTACACGTGTAGTGCCACATATGCATATGCCGCCCGTGTCCTGACGCATGAGTCTCTCAGTTTGGTTTTTTTCCAGTGAGAAACTTTGCAATATTTTGGCTCAGACGTCGAGCTGGTGAGTGTCTCTTCATTCTCCAACAACGTTGAGGTTCGCAGCTCAGATATAAGTCGAGAAAATTATCCTCATTCGCAGCCATGTGTTCTGATATGTATGTATGTACACGTGTATTGCCTCATAGGCCTATGCCGCCAGTGTCCTGACGCATGAGTCTCAAAGTTTTGGTCTCTTCCGGTGAGAATTTTGGCGATGTGTTAGCTCAGATGTGGAGGTAGTGAATGTCTCTTCATTCTCGAACAACGTTGAGATTCGCAGCTCAGATATATGTTGAGAACATTATCCTCATTCGCAGCCATGTTTTCTGATGTGTATGTATGTACACGTATATTGCCACATAGGCCTATGCCGCCAGTATCCTGACGCATGAGTCTCTCAGTTTGTTTGTTTTTCAAGTGAGAAATTTGGCAATATTTTGGCTCGGATGTCGAGCTGGTGAATGTCTCCTCATTCTTGAACAACGTTGAGGCTAGCAGCTCAGATATAAGTCGAGAAAATTATCCTCATTCGCAGACATGTTTACTTCTGTTTATGTATGTACACGTGTATTGCGTCATAGGCCTATGCAGCCAGTGTCCTAACGCATGAGTCTCAAAGTTTTGGTCTCTTCCGGTGAGAATTGTGACAATATGTTAGCTCAGATATGGAGGTGGTGACGGTCTCTTCATTCTCGAACAACGTTGAGGCTCGCAGCTCAGATATATGTCGAGAAAATTGTCCTCATTCGCTGGCATGTTTTCTTATGTGTATGGATGTACACGTGTATTGCCTCATAGACCTATGCCGCC
Source organism: Crossaster papposus (assembly GCA_037893245.1). Classification (NCBI taxonomy): domain Eukaryota; kingdom Metazoa; phylum Echinodermata; class Asteroidea; order Velatida; family Solasteridae; genus Crossaster; species Crossaster papposus. The sequence continues at coordinate 658,343 of JBAIAA010000149.1, forward strand.
ATTGTCCTGACGCATGAGTCTCACAGTTTGGGTTTTTTTCAGTGAGAAATTTGGCAATATTTTGGCTCAGATGTCGAGCTGGCGAGTGTCTCTTCATTCTCGAACAACGTTGAGGTTCGCATCTCAGATATAAGTTCATACAATTATCCTCATTCGCAGCCATGTTTTCTTACGTTGATGCGTGTACACGTGTATTGCCGAATAGGCTTATGTCGCCAGTGTCCAGAAGCATGAGTCTCACAGTTTAGTTTTTTTTCCAGTGAGAAATTTTGCAATATTTTGGCTCGGATGTCGAGCTGGCGAGTGTCTCTTCATTCTCGAACAACGTTGAGGTTCGCATCTCAGATATAAGTTCATAAAATTATCCTCATTCGCAACCATGTTTTCTTACGTTTATGCGTGTACACGTGTATTGCCGCATAGGCTTATGTCGCCAGTGTCCAGAAGCATGAGTCTCACAGTTTGTTTGTTTTTCCAGTGATCAATTTGGCAATATTTTGGCTCGGATGTCGAGCTGGTGAGTGTCTCTTCATTCTCGAACAACGTTGAGGTTCGCATCTCAGATATAAGTTCATAAAATTATCCTCATTCGCAGCCATGTTTTCTTACGTTTATGCGTGTACACGTGTATTGCCGCATAGGCTTATGTCGCCAGTGTCCAGAAGCATGAGTCTCACAGTTTGTTTGTTTTTCCAGTGATAAATTTGGCAATATATTGGCTCGGATGTCGAGCTGGTGAGTGTCTCTTCATTCTCGAACAACGTTGAGGCTCGAAGCTCAGATATATGTCGACAAAATTATCCTCATTCGTAGCCACGTTTTCTTATGTGTATGTATGTACACGCGTATTGCCTCATAGGCCTATGCCGCCAGTGTCCTGACGCATGAGTCTCAAAGTGTTGGTCTCTTCCGGTGAGCATTTTGGCGATGTGTTAGCTCAGATGTGGAGGTGGTGAATGTCTCTTCATTCTCGAACAACGTTGAGGTTCGCAGCTCAGATATATGTCGAGAACATTATCCTCATTCGCAGCCATGTTTTCTGATGTGTATGTATGTACACGTGTATTGCCACATAGGCCTATGCCGCCAGTATACTGACGCATGAGCCTCTCAGTTTGTTTGTTTTTCCAGTGAGAAATCTGGCAATATTTTGGCTCGGATGTCGAGCTGGTGAGTGTCTCTTCATTCTCGAACAACGTTGAGGCTCACAGCTCAGATATATGTCGAGAAAATTGTCCTCATTCGCAGCTATGTTTTCTTATGTGTATGGATGTACACGTCTATTGCCTCAGAGGCCTATGCCGCCAGTATCCTGACGCATGAGTCTCACAGTTTTGTTTTTTTCCAGTAAGAAATTTGGAAATATTTTGGCTCAGATGTCGAGCTGGCGAGTGTCTCTTCATTCTCGAACAACGTTGAGGTTCGCAGCTCAGATATAAGTTCATAAAATTATCCTCATTCGCAGCCATGTTTTCTTATGTTTATGCGTGTACACGTGTATTGCCGCATAGGCCTATGCCGCCAGTGTCCTGATGCATGAGTCTCAAAGTTGTGGTCTCTTCCGGTGAGAATTTTGGCGATATGTTAGCTCAGATGTGGAGGTGGTGAATGTCTCTTCATTCTCCAACAACGTTGAGGTTCGTAGCTAAGATATATGTCGAGAAAAATATCCTCATTCGCAGCCATGTTTTCTGATGTGTTTGTATGTACACGTGTATTGCCAAATAGCCATATGCCGCCAGTGTCCTGACGCATGAGTCTCTCAGTTTAGGTTTGTTCCAGTGAGACATTTGCCAATATTTTGGCTCAGATGTCGAGCTGGTGAGTGTCCCTTCATTCTCGAACAACGTTGAGGTTCGCAGCTCAGATACATGTCGAGAACATTATCATGTCGCCAGTGTCCATAAGCATGAGTCTCACATTTTGGTTTATTTTCCAGTGAGAAATTTGGCAATATTTTGGCTCGGATGTCGAGCTGGTGAGTGTCTCTTCATTCTCGAACAACGTTGAGGCTCGCAGCTCAGATATATGTCGAGAAAAATGTCCTCATTTGCAGCCATGTTTTCTGATGTGTTTGTATGTACACGTGTATTGCCACATAGGCATATGCCGCCAGTGTCCTGACGCATGAGTCTCTCAGTTTAGGTTTGTTCCAGTGAGAAATTTGGCAACATTTTGGCTCAGATGTCGAGCTGGTGAGTGTCCTTTCATTCTCGAACAACGTTGAGGTTCGCAGCTCAGATACATGTCGAGAACATTATCATGTCGCCAGTGTCCATAAGCATGAGTCTCACATTTTGGTTTATTTTCCAGTGAGAAATTTGGCAATATTTTGGCTCGGATGTCGAGCTGGTGAGTGTCTCTTCATTCTCGAACAACGTTGAGGCTCGCAGCTCAGATATATGTCGAGAAAAATGTCCTCATTTGCAGCCATGTTTTCTGATGTGTTTGTATGTACACGTGTATTGCCACATAGGCATATGCCGCCAGTGTCCTGACGCATGAGTCTCTCAGTTTAGGTTTGTTCCAGTGAGAAATTTGGCAACATTTTGGCTCAGATGTCGAGCTGGTGAGTGTCCTTTCATTCTCGAACAACGTTGAGGTTCGCAGCTCAGATATATGTCGAGAACATTATCCTCATTCGCAGCCATGTTTTTGATGTGTATGTATGTACACGTGTATTGCCACATAGGCCTAAGTCGCCAGTATCCTGACGCATGAGTCTCTCAGTTTGGGTTTTTTCCAGTGAGAAATTTGGAAATATTTTGGCTCGGATGTCGAGCTGGTGAGTGTCTCTTCATTGTCGAACAACGTTGAGGATCGCAGCTCAGATATATGTCGAGAAAATGGTCCTCATTCGCAGCCATGTTTTTTATGTGTATGGATGTACACGTGTATTGCCTCATAGGCCTATGCCGCCAGTGTCCTGACGCATGAGTTTCACAGTTTTGTTTTTTTCCAGTGAGAAATTTGGAAATATTTTGGCTCAGATGTCGAGCATGCAAAAGTCTCTTCATTCTCGAACAACGTTGAGGTTCGCAGCTCAGATATAAGTTCATAAAATTATCCTCATTCGCAGCCATGTTTTCTGATGTGTTGGTATGTACACGTGTATTGCCACTTAGGCATATGCCGCCAGTGTCCTGACGCATGAGTCTCTCAGTTTAGGTTTGTTCCAGTGAGAAATTTGGCAATATTTTGGCTCAGATGTCGAGCTGATGAGGGTCTCTTCATTCTCGAACAACGTTGAGGTTCGCAGCTCAGATATATGTCGAGAACATTATCCTCATTCGCAGCCATGTTTTCTGATGTGTATGTATGTACACGTGTATTGCCACATAGGCCTATGCAGCCAGTATCCTGACGCATGAGTCTCTCAGTTAGTTGTTTTTCCAGTGAGAAATTTGGCAATATTTTGGCTCGGATGTCGAGCTGGTGAGTGTCACTTCATTGTCGAACAACGTTGAGGATCGCAGCTCAGATATATGTCGACAAAATTATCCTCATTCGTAGCCATGTTTTCTTATGTGTATGTATGTACACGTGTATTGCCTCATAGACCTATGCCGGCAGTGTCCTGACGCATGAGTCTCTCAGTTTAGGTTTGTTCCAGTGAGACATTTGCCAATATTTTGGCTCAGATGTCGAGCTGGTGAGTGTCCCTTCATTCTCGAACAACGTTGAGGTTCGCAGCTCAGATACATGTCGAGAACATTATCATGTCGCCGGTGTCCATAAGCATGAGTCTCACATTTTGGTTTATTTTCCAGTGAGAAATTTGGCAATATTTTGGCTCGGATGTCGAGCTGGTGAGTGTCTCTTCATTCTCGAACAACGTTGAGGCTCGCAGCTCAGATATATGTCGAGAAAAATGTCCTCATTTGCAGCCATGTTTTCAGATGTGTTTGTATGTACACGTGTATTGCCACATAGGCATATGCCGCCAGTGTCCTGACGCATGAGTCTCTCAGTTTAGGTTTGTTCCAGTGAGAAATTTGGCAACATTTTGGCTCAGATGTCGAGCTGGTGAGTGTCCTTTCATTCTCGAACAACGTTGAGGTTCGCAGCTCAGATATATGTCGAGAACATTATCCTCATTCGCAGCCATGTTTTTGATGTGTATGTATGTACACGTGTATTGCCACATAGGCCTAAGTCGCCAGTATCCTGACGCATGAGTCTCTCAGTTTGGGTTTTTTCCAGTGAGAAATTTGGAAATATTTTGGCTCGGATGTCGAGCTGGTGAGTGTCTCTTCATTGTCGAACAACGTTGAGGATCGCAGCTCAGATATATGTCGAGACAATGGTCCTCATTCGCAGCCATGTTTTTTATGTGTATGGATGTACACGTGTATTGCCTCATAGGCCTATGCCGCCAGTGTCCTGACGCATGAGTTTCACAGTTTTTTTTTTTTCCAGTGAGAAATTTGGAAATATTTTGGCTCAGATGTCGAGCATGCAAGTGTCTCTTCATTCTCAAACAACGTTGAGGTTCGCAGCTCAGATATAAGTTCATAAAATTATCCTCATTCGCAGCCATGTTTTCTGATGTGTTTGTATGTACACGTGTATTGCCACTTATGCATATGCCGCCAGTGTCCTGACGCATGAGTCTCTCAGTTTAGGTTTGTTCCAGTGAGAAATTTGGCAATATTTTGGCTCAGATGTCGAGCTGATGAGGGTCTCTTCATTCTCGAACAACGTTGAGGTTCGCAGCTCAGATATATGTCGAGAACATTATCCTCATTCGCAGCCATGTTTTCTGATGTGTATGTATGTACACGTGTATTGCCACATAGGCCTATGCAGCCAGTATCCTGACGCATGAGTCTCTCAGTTAGTTGTTTTTCCAGTGAGAAATTTGGCAATATTTTGGCTCGGATGTCGAGCTGGTGAGTGTCACTTCATTGTCGAACAACGTTGAGGATCGCAGCTCAGATATATGTCGACAAAATTATCCTCATTCGTAGCCATGTTTTCTTATGTGTATGTATGTACACGTGTATTGCCTCATAGACCTATGCCGGCAGTGTCCTGACGCATGAGTCTCAAAGTATTGGTCTCTTCCGGTGAGCATTTTGGCGATGTGTTAGCTCAGATGTGGAGGTGGTGAATGTCTCTTTATTCTCGAACAACGTTGAGGTTCGCAGCTCAGATATATGTCGAGAACATTATCCTCATTCGCAGCCATGTTTTCTGATGTGTATGTATGTACACATGTATTGCCACATAGGCCTATGCCGCCAGTATACTGACGCATGAGCCTCTCAGTTTGTTTGTTTTTCCAGTGAGAAATCTGGCAATATTTTGGCTCGGATGTCGAGCTGGTGAGTGTCTCTTCATTCTCGAACAACGTTGAGGCTCACAGCTCAGATATATGTCGAGAAAATTGTCCTCATTCGCAGCCATGTTTTCTTATGTGTATGGATGTACACGTGTATTGCCTCAGAGGCCTATGCCGCCAGTATCCTGACGCATGAGTCTCACAGTTTTGTTTTTTTCCATTAAGAAATTTGGAAATATTTTGGCTCAGATGTCGAGCTGGCGAGTGTCTCTTCATTCTCGAACAACGTTGAGGTTCGCAGCTCAGATATAAGTTCATAAAATTATCCTCATTCGCAGCCATGTTTTCTTATGTTTATGCGTGTACACGTGTATTGCCGCATAGGCCTATGCCGCCAGTGTCCTGATGCATGAGTCTCAAAGTTGTGGTCTCTTCCGGTGAGAATTTTGGCGATATGTTAGCTCAGATGTGGAGGTGGTGAATGTCTCTTTATTCTCGAACAACGTTGAGGTTCGCAGCTCAGATATATGTCGAGAACATTATCCTCATTCGCAGCCATGTTTTCTGATGTGTATGTATGTACACGTGTGTTGCCACATAGGCATATGCCGCCAGTGTCCTGACGCATGAGTCTCTCAGTTTAGGTTTGTTCCAGTGAGCAATTTGGCAATATTGTGGCTCAGATGTCGAGCTGGTGAGTGTCCCTTCATTCTCGAACAACGTTGAGGTTCGCAGCTCAGATATATGTCGTGAAAATTGTCCTCATTCGCAGCCATGTTTTCTTATGTGTATGTATGTACACGTGTATTGCCTCATAGGCCTATGCCGCCCGTGTCCTGACGTATGAGTCTCACAGTTTAGGTTTTTTCCAGTGAGAAATTTGGAAATATTTTGGCTCAGATGTCGAGCAGGCGAGTGTCTTTCATTCTCGAACAACGTTGAGGTTCGCAGCTCAGATATAAGTTCATAAAATTATCCTCATTCGCAGCCATGTTTTCTGATGTGTTTGTATGTACACGTGTATTGCCACTTAGGCATATGCCGCCATTGTCCTGACGCATGAGTCTCTCAGTTTAGGTTTATTCCAGTGAGACATTTGCCAATATTTTGGCTCAGATGTCGAGCTGGTGAGTGTCCCTTCATTCTCGAACAACGTTGAGGTTGGCAGCTCAGATACATGTCGAGAACATTATCATGTCGCCAGTGTCCAGAAGCATGAGTCTCACAGTTTGGGTTTTTTTTCAGTGAGAAATTTGGCAATATTTTGGCTCGGATGTCGAGCTGGTGAGTGTTTCTTCATTCTCGAACAACGTTGAGGCTCGCAGCTCAGATATATGTCGAGAAAAATGTCCTCATTCGCAGCCATGTTTTCTGATGTGTTTGTATGTACACGTGTATTGCCACATAGGCATATGCCGCCAGTGTCCTGACGCATGAGTCTCTCAGTTTAGGTTTGTTCCAGTGAGAAATTTGGCAACATTTTGGCTCAGATGTCGAGCTGGTGAGTGTCCCTTCATTCTCGAACAACGTTGAGGTTCGCAGCTCAGATACATGTCGAGAACATTATCATGTCGCCAGTGTCCATAAGCATGAGTCTCACAGTTTGGTTTATTTTCCAGTGAGAAATTTGGCAATATTTTGGCTCGGATGTCGAGCTGGTGAGTGTCTCTTCATTCTCGAACAACGTTGAGGTTCGCAGCTCAGATATATGTCGAGAACATTATCCTCATTCGCAGCCATGTTTTTTGATGTGTATGTATGTACACGTGTATTGCCACATAGGCATATGCCGCCAGTGTCCTGACGCATGAGTCTCTCAGTTTAGGTTTGTTCCAGTGAGAAATTTGGCAACATTTTGGCTCAGATGTCGAGCTGGTGAGTGTTTCTTCATTCTCGAACAACGTTGAGGCTCGCAGCTCAGATATATGTCGAGAAAAATGTCCTCATTCGCAGCCATGTTTTCTGATGTGTTTGTATGTACACGTGTATTGCCACATAGACATATGCCGCCAGTGTCCTGACGCATGAGTCTCTCAGTTTAGGTTTGTTCCAGTGAGAAATTTGGCAACATTTTGGCTCAGATGTCGAGCTGGTGAGTGTCCCTTCATTCTCGAACAACGTTGAGGTTCGCAGCTCAGATACATGTCGAGAACATTATCATGTCGCCAGTGTCCATAAGCATGAGTCTCACAGTTTGGTTTATTTTCCAGTGAGAAATTTGGCAATATTTTGGCTCGGATGTCGAGCTGGTGAGTGTCTCTTCATTCTCGAACAACGTTGAGGTTCGCAGCTCAGATATATGTCGAGAACATTATCCTCATTCGCAGCCATGTTTTTTTATGTGTATGTATGTACACGTGTATTGCCACATAGGCATATGCCGCCAGTGTCCTGACGCATGAGTCTCTCAGTTTAGGTTTGTTCCAGTGAGAAATTTGGCAACATTTTGGCTCAGATGTCGAGCTGGTGAGTGTCCCTTCATTCTCGAACAACGTTGAGGTTCGCAGCTCAGATATATGTCGAGAACATTATCCTCATTCGCAGCCATGTTTTTTGATGTGTATGTATGTACACGTGTATTGCCACACAGGCCTGTGCCGCCAGTATCCTGACGCATGAGTCTCTCAGTTTGGGTTTTTTCCAGTGAGAAATTTGGCAATATTTTGGCTCGGATGTCGAGCTGGTGAGTGTTTCTTCATTCTCGAACAACGTTGAGGCTCGCAGCTCAGATATATGTCGAGAAAAATGTCCTCATTCGCAGCCATGTTTTCTGATGTGTTTGTATGTACACGTGTATTGCCACATAGGCATATGCCGCCAGTGTCCTGACGCATGAGTCTCTCAGTTTAGGTTTGTTCCAGTGAGAAATTTGGCAACATTTTGGCTCAGATTTCGAGCTGGTGAGTGTCCCTTCATTCTCGAACAACGTTGAGGTTCGCAGCTCAGATACATGTCGAGAACATTATCATGTCGCCAGTGTCCATAAGCATGAGTCTCACAGTTTGGTTTATTTTCCAGTGAGAAATTTGGCAATATTTTGGCTCGGATGTCGAGCTGGTGAGTGTCTCTTCATTCTCGAACAACGTTGAGGTTCGCAGCTCAGATATATGTCGAGAACATTATCCTCATTCGCAGCCATGTTTTTTGATGTGTATGTATGTACACGTGTATTGCCACATAGGCATATGCCGCCAGTGTCCTGACGCATGAGTCTCTCAGTTTAGGTTTGTTCCAGTGAGAAATTTGGCAACATTTTGGCTCAGATGTCGAGCTGGTGAGTGTCCCTTCATTCTCGAACAACGTTGAGGTTCGCAGCACAGATATATGTGGAGAACATTATCATCATTCGCAGCCATGTTTTTTGATGTGTATGTATGTACACGTGTATTGCCACACAGGCCTGTGCCGCCAGTATCCTGACGCATGAGTTTCTCAGTTTGGGTTTTTTCCAGTGAGAAATTTGTCAATATTTTGGCTCGGATGTCGAGCTGGTGAGTGTCTCTTCATTCTCGAACAACGTTGAGGCTCGCAGCTCAAATATATGTCGAGAAAAATATCTTTATTCGCAGCCATGTTTTCTGATGTGTTTGTATGTACACGTGTATTGCCACTTAGGCATATGCCGCCATTGTCCTGACGCATGAGTCTCTCAGTTTAGGTCTGTTCCAGTGAGAAATTTGGCAACATTTTGGCTCAGATGTCGAGCTGGTGAGTGTCCCTTCATTCTCGAACAACGTTGAGGTTCGCAGCTCAGATATATGTCGAGAACATTATCCTCATTCGCAGCCATGTTTTTTGATGTGTATGTATGTACACGTGTATTGCCACACAGGCCTGTGCCGCCAGTATCCTGACGCATGAGTCTCTCAGTTTGGGTTTTTTCCAGTGAGAAATTTGTCAATATTTTGGCTCGGATGTCGAGCTGGTGAGTGTCTCTTCATTCTCGAACAACGTTGAGGCTCGCAGCTCAAATATATGTCGAGAAAAATATCTTTATTCGCAGCCATGTTTTCTGATGTGTTTGTATGTACACGTGTATTGCCACTTAGGCATATGCCGCCATTGTCCTGACGCATGAGTCTCTCAGTTTAGGTTTGTTCCAGTGAGACATTTGCCAATATTTTGGCTCAGATGTCGAGCTGGTGAGTGTCCCTTCATTCTCGAACAACGTTGAGGTTGGCAGCTCAGATACATGTCGAGAACATTATCATGTCGCCAGTGTCCAGAAGCATGAGTCTCACAGTTTGGGTTTTTTTCCAGTGAGAAATTTGGCAATATTTTGGCTCGGATGTCGAGCTGGTGAGTGTTTCTTCATTCTCGAACAACGTTGAGGCTCGCAGCTCAGATATATGTCGAAAACAAAGTCCTCATTCGCAGCCATGTTTTCTGATGTGTTTGTATGTACACGTGTATTGCCAGTGTCCTGACGCATGAGTCTCTCAGTTTAGGTTTGTTCCAGTGAGAAATTTGGCAACATTTTGGCTCAGATGTCGAGCTGGTGAGTGTCCCTTCATTCTCGAACAACGTTGAGGTTCGCAGCTCAGATACATGTCGAGAACATTATCATGTCGCCAGTGTCCATAAGCATGAGTCTCACAGTTTGGTTTATTTTCCAGTGAGAAATTTGGCAATATTTTGGCTCGGATGTCGAGCTGGTGAGTGTCTCTTCATTCTCGAACAACGTTGAGGTTCGCAGCTCAGATATATGTCGAGAACATTATCCTCATTCGCAGCCATGTTTTTTTATGTGTATGTATGTACACGTGTATTGCCACATAGGCATATGCCGCCAGTGTCCTGACGCATGAGTCTCTCAGTTTAGGTTTGTTCCAGTGAGAAATTTGGCAACATTTTGGCTCAGATGTCGAGCTGGTGAGTGTCCCTTCATTCTCGAACAACGTTGAGGTTCGCAGCTCAGATATATGTCGAGAACATTATCCTCATTCGCAGCCATGTTTTTTGATGTGTATGTATGTACACGTGTATTGCCACACAGGCCTGTGCCGCCAGTATCCTGACGCATGAGTCTCTCAGTTTGGGTTTTTTCCAGTGAGAAATTTGGCAATATTTTGGCTCGGATGTCGAGCTGGTGAGTGTTTCTTCATTCTCGAACAACGTTGAGGCTCGCAGCTCAGATATATGTCGAGAAAAATGTCCTCATTCGCAGCCATGTTTTCTGATGTGTTTGTATGTACACGTGTATTGCCACATAGGCATATGCCGCCAGTGTCCTGACGCATGAGTCTCTCAGTTTAGGTTTGTTCCAGTGAGAAATTTGGCAACATTTTGGCTCAGATTTCGAGCTGGTGAGTGTCCCTTCATTCTCGAACAACGTTGAGGTTCGCAGCTCAGATACATGTCGAGAACATTATCATGTCGCCAGTGTCCATAAGCATGAGTGTCACAGTTTGGTTTATTTTCCAGTGAGAAATTTGGCAATATTTTGGCTCGGATGTCGAGCTGGTGAGTGTCTCTTCATTCTCGAACAACGTTGAGGTTCGCAGCTCAGATATATGTCGAGAACATTATCCTCATTCGCAGCCATGTTTTTTGATGTGTATGTATGTACACGTGTATTGCCACATAGGCATATGCCGCCAGTGTCCTGACGCATGAGTCTCTCAGTTTAGGTTTGTTCCAGTGAGAAATTTGGCAACATTTTGGCTCAGATGTCGAGCTGGTGAGTGTCCCTTCATTCTCGAACAACGTTGAGGTTCGCAGCACAGATATATGTGGAGAACATTATCATCATTCGCAGCCATGTTTTTTGATGTGTATGTATGTACACGTGTATTGCCACACAGGCCTGTGCCGCCAGTATCCTGACGCATGAGTTTCTCAGTTTGGGTTTTTTCCAGTGAGAAATTTGTCAATATTTTGGCTCGGATGTCGAGCTGGTGAGTGTCTCTTCATTCTCGAACAACGTTGAGGCTCGCAGCCCAAATATATGTCGAGAAAAATATCTTTATTCGCAGCCATGTTTTCTGATGTGTTTGTATGTACACGTGTATTGCCACTTAGGCATATGCCGCCATTGTCCTGACGCATGAGTCTCTCAGTTTAGGTCTGTTCCAGTGAGAAATTTGGCAACATTTTGGCTCAGATGTCGAGCTGGTGAGTGTCCCTTCATTCTCGAACAACGTTGAGGTTCGCAGCTCAGATATATGTCGAGAACATTATCCTCATTCGCAGCCATGTTTTTTGATGTGTATGTATGTACACGTGTATTGCCACACAGGCCTGTGCCGCCAGTATCCTGACGCATGAGTCTCTCAGTTTGGGTTTTTTCCAGTGAGAAATTTGTCAATATTTTGGCTCGGATGTCGAGCTGGTGAGTGTCTCTTCATTCTCGAACAACGTTGAGGCTCGCAGCTCAAATATATGTCGAGAAAAATATCTTTATTCGCAGCCATGTTTTCTGATGTGTTTGTATGTACACGTGTATTGCCACTTAGGCATATGCCGCCATTGTCCTGACGCATGAGTCTCTCAGTTTAGGTTTGTTCCAGTGAGAAATTTGGCAACATTTTGGCTCAGATTTCGAGCTGGTGAGTGTCCCTTCATTCTCGAACAACGTTGAGGTTCGCAGCTCAGATACATGTCGAGAACATTATCATGTCGCCAGTGTCCATAAGCATGAGTGTCACAGTTTGGTTTATTTTCCAGTGAGAAATTTGGCAATATTTTGGCTCGGATGTCGAGCTGGTGAGTGTCTCTTCATTCTCGAACAACGTTGAGGTTCGCAGCTCAGATATATGTCGAGAACATTATCCTCATTCGCAGCCATGTTTTTTGATGTGTATGTATGTACACGTGTATTGCCACATAGGCATATGCCGCCAGTGTCCTGACGCATGAGTCTCTCAGTTTAGGTTTGTTCCAGTGAGAAATTTGGCAACATTTTGGCTCAGATGTCGAGCTGGTGAGTGTCCCTTCATTCTCGAACAACGTTGAGGTTCGCAGCACAGATATATGTGGAGAACATTATCATCATTCGCAGCCATGTTTTTTGATGTGTATGTATGTACACGTGTATTGCCACACAGGCCTGTGCCGCCAGTATCCTGACGCATGAGTTTCTCAGTTTGGGTTTTTTCCAGTGAGAAATTTGTCAATATTTTGGCTCGGATGTCGAGCTGGTGAGTGTCTCTTCATTCTCGAACAACGTTGAGGCTCGCAGCCCAAATATATGTCGAGAAAAATATCTTTATTCGCAGCCATGTTTTCTGATGTGTTTGTATGTACACGTGTATTGCCACTTAGGCATATGCCGCCATTGTCCTGACGCATGAGTCTCTCAGTTTAGGTCTGTTCCAGTGAGAAATTTGGCAACATTTTGGCTCAGATGTCGAGCTGGTGAGTGTCCCTTCATTCTCGAACAACGTTGAGGTTCGCAGCTCAGATATATGTCGAGAACATTATCCTCATTCGCAGCCATGTTTTTTGATGTGTATGTATGTACACGTGTATTGCCACACAGGCCTGTGCCGCCAGTATCCTGACGCATGAGTCTCTCAGTTTGGGTTTTTTCCAGTGAGAAATTTGTCAATATTTTGGCTCGGATGTCGAGCTGGTGAGTGTCTCTTCATTCTCGAACAACGTTGAGGCTCGCAGCTCAGATATATGTCGAGAAAAATATCTTTATTCGCAGCCATGTTTTCTGATGTGTTTGTATGTACACGTGTATTGCCACTTAGGCATATGCCGCCATTGTCCTGACGCATGAGTCTCTCAGTTTAGGTTTGTTCCAGTGAGAAATTTGGCAACATTTTGGCTCAGATTTCGAGCTGGTGAGTGTCCCTTCATTCTCGAACAACGTTGAGGTTCGCAGCTCAGATACATGTCGAGAACATTATCATGTCGCCAGTGTCCATAAGCATGAGTCTCACAGTTTGGTTTATTTTCCAGTGAGAAATTTGGCAATATTTTGGCTCGGATGTCGAGCTGGTGAGTGTCTCTTCATTCTCGAACAACGTTGAGGTTCGCAGCTCAGATATATGTCGAGAACATTATCCTCATTCGCAGCCATGTTTTTTGATGTGTATGTATGTACACGTGTATTGCCACATAGGCATATGCCGCCAGTGGCCTGACGCATGAGTCTCTCAGTTTAGGTTTGTTCCAGTGAGAAATTTGGCAACATTTTGGCTCAGATGTCGAGCTGGTGAGTGTCCCTTCATTCTCGAACAACGTTGAGGTTCGCAGCACAGATATATGTGGAGAACATTATCATCATTCGCAGCCATGTTTTTTGATGTGTATGTATGTACACGTGTATTGCCACACAGGCCTGTGCCGCCAGTATCCTGACGCATGAGTTTCTCAGTTTGGGTTTTTTCCAGTGAGAAATTTGTCAATATTTTGGCTCGGATGTCGAGCTGGTGAGTGTCTCTTCATTCTCGAACAACGTTGAGGCTCGCAGCTCAAATATATGTCGAGAAAAATATCTTTATTCGCAGCCATGTTTTCTGATGTGTTTGTATGTACACGTGTATTGCCACTTAGGCATATGCCGCCATTGTCCTGACGCATGAGTCTCTCAGTTTAGGTCTGTTCCAGTGAGAAATTTGGCAACATTTTGGCTCAGATGTCGAGCTGGTGAGTGTCCCTTCATTCTCGAACAACGTTGAGGTTCGCAGCTCAGATATATGTCGAGAACATTATCCTCATTCGCAGCCATGTTTTTTGATGTGTATGTATGTACACGTGTATTGCCACACAGGCCTGTGCCGCCAGTATCCTGACGCATGAGTCTCTCAGTTTGGGTTTTTTCCAGTGAGAAATTTGTCAATATTTTGGCCCGGATGTCGAGCTGGTGAGTGTCTCTTCATTCTCGAACAACGTTGAGGCTCGCAGCTCAAATATATGTCGAGAAAAATATCTTTATTCGCAGCCATGTTTTCTGATGTGTTTGTATGTACACGTGTATTGCCACTTAGGCATATGCCGCCATTGTCCTGACGCATGAGTCTCTCAGTTTAGGTTTGTTCCAGTGAGACATTTGCCAATATTTTGGCTCAGATGTCGAGCTGGTGAGTGTCCCTTCATTCTCGAACAACGTTGAGGTTGGCAGCTCAGATACATGTCGAGAACATTATCATGTCGCCAGTGTCCAGAAGCATGAGTCTCACAGTTTGGGTTTTTTTCCAGTGAGAAATTTGGCAATATTTTGGCTCGGATGTCGAGCTGGTGAGTGTTTCTTCATTCTCGAACAACGTTGAGGCTCGCAGCTCAGATATATGTCGAGAAAAATGTCCTCATTCGCAGCCATGTTTTCTGATGTGTTTGTATGTACACGTGTATTGCCAGTGTCCTGACGCATGAGTCTCTCAGTTTAGGTTTGTTCCAGTGAGAAATTTGGCAACATTTTGGCTCAGATGTCGAGCTGGTGAGTGTCCCTTCATTCTCGAACAACGTTGAGGTTCGCAGCTCAGATACATGTCGAGAACATTATCATGTCGCCAGTGTCCATAAGCATGAGTCTCACAGTTTGGTTTATTTTCCAGTGAGAAATTTGGCAATATTTTGGCTCGGATGTCGAGCTGGTGAGTGTCTCTTCATTCTCGAACAACGTTGAGGTTCGCAGCTCAGATATATGTCGAGAACATTATCCTCATTCGCAGCCATGTTTTTTGATGTGTATGTATGTACACGTGTATTGCCACATGGGCATATGCCGCCAGTGTCCTGACGCATGAGTCTCTCAGTTTAGGTTTGTTCCAGTGAGAAATTTGGCAACATTTTGGCTCAGATGTCGAGCTGGTGAGTGTCCCTTCATTCTCGAACAACGTTGAGGTTCGCAGCACAGATATATGTGGAGAACATTATCATCATTCGCAGCCATGTTTTTTGATGTGTATGTATGTACACGTGTATTGCCACACAGGCCTGTGCCGCCAGTATCCTGACGCATGAGTTTCTCAGTTTGGGTTTTTTCCAGTGAGAAATTTGTCAATATTTTGGCTCGGATGTCGAGCTGGTGAGTGTCTCTTCATTCTCGAACAACGTTGAGGCTCGCAGCTCAAATATATGTCGAGAAAAATATCTTTATTCGCAGCCATGTTTTCTGATGTGTTTGTATGTACACGTGTATTGCCACTTAGGCATATGCCGCCATTGTCCTGACGCATGAGTCTCTCAGTTTAGGTCTGTTCCAGTGAGAAATTTGGCAACATTTTGGCTCAGATGTCGAGCTGGTGAGTGTCCCTTCATTCTCGAACAACGTTGAGGTTCGCAGCTCAGATATATGTCGAGAACATTATCCTCATTCGCAGCCATGTTTTTTGATGTGTATGTTTGTACACGTGTATTGCCACACAGGCCTGTGCCGCCAGTATCCTGACGCATGAGTCTCTCAGTTTGGGTTTTTTCCAGTGAGAAATTTGTCAATATTTTGGCTCGGATGTCGAGCTGGTGAGTGTCTCTTCATTCTCGAACAACGTTGAGGCTCGCAGCTCAAATATATGTCGAGAAAAATATCTTTATTCGCAGCCATGTTTTCTGATGTGTTTGTATGTACACGTGTATTGCCACTTAGGCATATGCCGCCATTGTCCTGACGCATGAGTCTCTCAGTTTAGGTTTGTTCCAGTGAGACATTTGCCAATATTTTGGCTCAGATGTCGAGCTGGTGAGTGTCCCTTCATTCTCGAACAACGTTGAGGTTCGCAGCTCAGATATATGTCGAGAACATTATCCTCATTCGCAGCCATGTTTTTTTATGTGTATGTATGTACACGTGTATTGCCACATAGGCATATGCCGCCAGTGTCCTGACGCATGAGTCTCTCAGTTTAGGTTTGTTCCAGTGAGAAATTTGGCAACATTTTGGCTCAGATGTCGAGCTGGTGAGTGTCCCTTCATTCTCGAACAACGTTGAGGTTCGCAGCACAGATATATGTGGAGAACATTATCATCATTCGCAGCCATGTTTTTTGATGTGTATGTATGTACACGTGTATTGCCACACAGGCCTGTGCCGCCAGTATCCTGACGCATGAGTTTCTCAGTTTGGGTTTTTTCCAGTGAGAAATTTGTCAATATTTTGGCTCGGATGTCGAGCTGGTGAGTGTCTCTTCATTCTCGAACAACGTTGAGGCTCGCAGCTCAAATATATGTCGAGAAAAATATCTTTATTCGCAGCCATGTTTTCTGATGTGTTTGTATGTACACGTGTATTGCCACTTAGGCATATGCCGCCATTGTCCTGACGCATGAGTCTCTCAGTTTAGGTCTGTTCCAGTGAGAAATTTGGCAACATTTTGGCTCAGATGTCGAGCTGGTGAGTGTCCCTTCATTCTCGAACAACGTTGAGGTTCGCAGCTCAGATATATGTCGAGAACATTATCCTCATTCGCAGCCATGTTTTTTGATGTGTATGTTTGTACACGTGTATTGCCACACAGGCCTGTGCCGCCAGTATCCTGACGCATGAGTCTCTCAGTTTGGGTTTTTTCCAGTGAGAAATTTGTCAATATTTTGGCTCGGATGTCGAGCTGGTGAGTGTCTCTTCATTCTCGAACAACGTTGAGGCTCGCAGCTCAAATATATGTCGAGAAAAATATCTTTATTCGCAGCCATGTTTTCTGATGTGTTTGTATGTACACGTGTATTGCCACTTAGGCATATGCCGCCATTGTCCTGACGCATGAGTCTCTCAGTTTAGGTTTGTTCCAGTGAGACATTTGCCAATATTTTGGCTCAGATGTCGAGCTGGTGAGTGTCCCTTCATTCTCGAACAACGTTGAGGTTCGCAGCTCAGATATATGTCGAGAACATTATCCTCATTCGCAGCCATGTTTTTTTATGTGTATGTATGTACACGTGTATTGCCACATAGGCATATGCCGCCAGTGTCCTGACGCATGAGTCTCTCAGTTTAGGTTTGTTCCAGTGAGAAATTTGGCAACATTTTGGCTCAGATGTCGAGCTGGTGAGTGTCCCTTCATTCTCGAACAACGTTGAGGTTCGCAGCACAGATATATGTGGAGAACATTATCATCATTCGCAGCCATGTTTTTTGATGTGTATGTATGTACACGTGTATTGCCACACAGGCCTGTGCCGCCAGTATCCTGACGCATGAGTTTCTCAGTTTGGGTTTTTTCCAGTGAGAAATTTGTCAATATTTTGGCTCGGATGTCGAGCTGGTGAGTGTCTCTTCATTCTCGAACAACGTTGAGGCTCGCAGCTCAAATATATGTCGAGAAAAATATCTTTATTCGCAGCCATGTTTTCTGATGTGTTTGTATGTACACGTGTATTGCCACTTAGGCATATGCCGCCATTGTCCTGACGCATGAGTCTCTCAGTTTAGGTCTGTTCCAGTGAGAAATTTGGCAACATTTTGGCTCAGATGTCGAGCTGGTGAGTGTCCCTTCATTCTCGAACAACGTTGAGGTTCGCAGCTCAGATATATGTCGAGAACATTATCCTCATTCGCAGCCATGTTTTTTGATGTGTATGTTTGTACACGTGTATTGCCACACAGGCCTGTGCCGCCAGTATCCTGACGCATGAGTCTCTCAGTTTGGGTTTTTTCCAGTGAGAAATTTGTCAATATTTTGGCTCGGATGTCGAGCTGGTGAGTGTCTCTTCATTCTCGAACAACGTTGAGGCTCGCAGCTCAAATATATGTCGAGAAAAATATCTTTATTCGCAGCCATGTTTTCTGATGTGTTTGTATGTACACGTGTATTGCCACTTAGGCATATGCCGCCATTGTCCTGACGCATGAGTCTCTCAGTTTAGGTTTGTTCCAGTGAGACATTTGCCAATATTTTGGCTCAGATGTCGAGCTGGTGAGTGTCCCTTCATTCTCGAACAACGTTGAGGTTCGCAGCTCAGATATATGTCGAGAACATTATCCTCATTCGCAGCCATTTTTTTTTATGTGTATGTATGTACACGTGTATTGCCACATAGGCATATGCCGCCAGTGTCCTGACGCATGAGTCTCTCAGTTTAGGTTTGTTCCAGTGAGAAATTTGGCAACATTTTGGCTCAGATGTCGAGCTGGTGAGTGTCCCTTCATTCTCGAACAACGTTGAGGTTCGCAGCACAGATATATGTGGAGAACATTATCATCATTCGCAGCCATGTTTTTTGATGTGTATGTATGTACACG
Organism: Crossaster papposus; assembly: GCA_037893245.1. Lineage (NCBI taxonomy): Eukaryota > Metazoa > Echinodermata > Asteroidea > Velatida > Solasteridae > Crossaster > Crossaster papposus. The sequence goes on from JBAIAA010000149.1 coordinate 676,753, forward strand.
TGTATTGCCACACAGGCCTGTGCCGCCAGTATCCTGACGCATGAGTTTCTCAGTTTGGGTTTTTTCCAGTGAGAAATTTGTCAATATTTTGGCTCGGATGTCGAGCTGGTGAGTGTCTCTTCATTCTCGAACAACGTTGAGGCTCGCAGCTCAAATATATGTCGAGAAAAATATCTTTATTCGCAGCCATGTTTTCTGATGTGTTTGTATGTACACGTGTATTGCCACTTAGGCATATGCCGCCATTGTCCTGACGCATGAGTCTCTCAGTTTAGGTCTGTTCCAGTGAGAAATTTGGCAACATTTTGGCTCAGATGTCGAGCTGGTGAGTGTCCCTTCATTCTCGAACAACGTTGAGGTTCGCAGCTCAGATATATGTCGAGAACATTATCCTCATTCGCAGCCATGTTTTTTGATGTGTATGTATGTACACGTGTATTGCCACACAGGCCTGTGCCGCCAGTATCCTGACGCATGAGTCTCTCAGTTTGGGTTTTTTCCAGTGAGAAATTTGTCAATATTTTGCCTCGGATGTCGAGCTGGTGAGTGTCTCTTCATTCTCGAACAACGTTGAGGCTCGCAGCTCAAATATATGTCAAGAAAAATATCTTTATTCGCAGCCATGTTTTCTGATGTGTTTGTATGTACACGTGTATTGCCACTTAGGCATATGCCGCCATTGTCCTGACGCATGAGTCTCTCAGTTTAGGTTTGTTCCAGTGAGACATTTGCCAATATTTTGGCTCAGATGTCGAGCTGGTGAGTGTCCCTTCATTCTCGAACAACGTTGAGGTTGGCAGCTCAGATACATGTCGAGAACATTATCATGTCGCCAGTGTCCAGAAGCATGAGTCTCACAGTTTGGGTTTTTTTCCAGTGAGAAATTTGGCAATATTTTGGCTCGGATGTCGAGCTGGTGAGTGTTTCTTCATTCTCGAACAACGTTGAGGCTCGCAGCTCAGATATATGTCGAGAAAAATGTCCTCATTCGCAGCCATGTTTTCTGATGTGTTTGTATGTACACGTGTATTGCCAGTGTCCTGACGCATGAGTCTCTCAGTTTAGGTTTGTTCCAGTGAGAAATTTGGCAACATTTTGGCTCAGATGTCGAGCTGGTGAGTGTCCCTTCATTCTCGAACAACGTTGAGGTTCGCAGCTCAGATACATGTCGAGAACATTATCATGTCGCCAGTGTCCATAAGCATGAGTCTCACAGTTTGGTTTATTTTCCAGTGAGAAATTTGGCAATATTTTGGCTCGGATGTCGAGCTGGTGAGTGTCTCTTCATTCTCGAACAACGTTGAGGTTCGCAGCTCAGATATATGTCGAGAACATTATCCTCATTCGCAGCCATGTTTTTTGATGTGTATGTATGTACACGTGTATTGCCACATGGGCATATGCCGCCAGTGTCCTGACGCATGAGTCTCTCAGTTTAGGTTTGTTCCAGTGAGAAATTTGGCAACATTTTGGCTCAGATGTCGAGCTGGTGAGTGTCCCTTCATTCTCGAACAACGTTGAGGTTCGCAGCACAGATATATGTGGAGAACATTATCATCATTCGCAGCCATGTTTTTTGATGTGTATGTATGTACACGTGTATTGCCACACAGGCCTGTGCCGCCAGTATCCTGACGCATGAGTTTCTCAGTTTGGGTTTTTTCCAGTGAGAAATTTGTCAATATTTTGGCTCGGATGTCGAGCTGGTGAGTGTCTCTTCATTCTCGAACAACGTTGAGGCTCGCAGCTCAAATATATGTCGAGAAAAATATCTTTATTCGCAGCCATGTTTTCTGATGTGTTTGTATGTACACGTGTATTGCCACTTAGGCATATGCCGCCATTGTCCTGACGCATGAGTCTCTCAGTTTAGGTCTGTTCCAGTGAGAAATTTGGCAACATTTTGGCTCAGATGTCGAGCTGGTGAGTGTCCCTTCATTCTCGAACAACGTTGAGGTTCGCAGCTCAGATATATGTCGAGAACATTATCCTCATTCGCAGCCATGTTTTTTGATGTGTATGTTTGTACACGTGTATTGCCACACAGGCCTGTGCCGCAAGTATCCTGACGCATGAGTCTCTCAGTTTGGGTTTTTTCCAGTGAGAAATTTGTCAATATTTTGGCTCGGATGTCGAGCTGGTGAGTGTCTCTTCATTCTCGAACAACGTTGAGGCTCGCAGCTCAAATATATGTCGAGAAAAATATCTTTATTCGCAGCCATGTTTTCTGATGTGTTTGTATGTACACGTGTATTGCCACTTAGGCATATGCCGCCATTGTCCTGACGCATGAGTCTCTCAGTTTAGGTTTGTTCCAGTGAGACATTTGCCAATATTTTGGCTCAGATGTCGAGCTGGTGAGTGTCCCTTCATTCTCGAACAACGTTGAGGTTGGCAGCTCAGATACATGTCGAGAACATTATCATGTCGCCAGTGTCCATAAGCATGAGTCTCACAGTTTGGTTTATTTTCCAGTGAGAAATTTGGCAATATTTTGGCTCGGATGTCGAGCTGGTGAGTGTCTCTTCATTCTCGAACAACGTTGAGGCTCGCAGCTCAGATATATGTCGAGAAAAATGTCCTCATTCGCAGCCATGTTTTCTGATGTGTTTGTATGTACACGTGTATTGCCACATAGGCATATGCCGCCAGTGTCCTGACGCATGAGTCTCTCAGTTTAGGTTTGTTCCAGTGAGAAATTTGGCAACATTTTGGCTCAGATGTCGAGCTGGTGAGTGTCCCTTCATTCTCGAACAACGTTGAGGTTCGCAGCTCAGATATATGTCGAGAACATTATCCTCATTCGCAGCCATGTTTTTTGATGTGTATGTATGTACACGTGTATTGCCACATAGGCCTGTGCCGCCAGTATCCTGACGCATGAGTCTCTCAGTTTGGGTTTTTTCTAGTGAGAAATTTGGCAATATTTTGGCTCGGATGTCGAGCTGGTGAGTGTCTCTTCATTCTCGAACAACGTTGAGGCTCGCAGCTCAAATATATGTCGAGAAAAATTTCTTTATTCGCAGCCATGTTTTCTAATGTGTTTGTATTGTACACGTGTAGTGCCACATAGGCATATGCCGCCAAGGTCCTGACGCATGAGTCTCTCAGTTTAGGTTTGTTCCAGTGAGAAATTTGGCAATATTTTGGCTCAGATGTCGAGCTGGTGAGTGTCTCTTCATTCTCGAACAACGTTGAGGTTCGCAGCTCAGATATATGTCCAGAACATTATCCTCATTCGCAGCCATGTTTTCTGATGTGTATGTATGTACACGTGTATTGCCACATAGTCCTATGCCGCCAGTATCCTGACGCATGAGTCTCTCAGTTTGGGTTTTTTCCAGTGAGAAATTTGTCAATATTTTGGCTCGGATGTCGAGCTGGTGAGTGTCTCTTCATTCTCGAACAACGTTGAGGCTCGCAGCTCAAATATATGTCGAGAAAAATATCTTTATTCGCAGCCATGTTTTCTGATGTGTTTGTATGTACACGTGTATTGCCACTTAGGCATATGCCGCCATTGTCCTGACGCATGAGTCTCTCAGTTTAGGTTTGTTCCAGTGAGACATTTGCCAATATTTTGGCTCAGATGTCGAGCTGGTGAGTGTCCCTTCATTCTCGAACAACGTTGAGGTTGGCAGCTCAGATACATGTCGAGAACATTATCATGTCGCCAGTGTCCAGAAGCATGAGTCTCACAGTTTGGGTTTTTTTCCAGTGAGAAATTTGGCAATATTTTGGCTCGGATGTCGAGCTGGTGAGTGTTTCTTCATTCTCGAACAACGTTGAGGCTCGCAGCTCAGATATATGTCGAGAAAAATGTCCTCATTCGCAGCCATGTTTTCTGATGTGTTTGTATGTACACGTGTATTGCCAGTGTCCTGACGCATGAGTCTCTCAGTTTAGGTTTGTTCCAGTGAGAAATTTGGCAACATTTTGGCTCAGATGTCGAGCTGGTGAGTGTCCCTTCATTCTCGAACAACGTTGAGGTTCGCAGCACAGATATATGTGGAGAACATTATCATCATTCGCAGCCATGTTTTTTGATGTGTATGTATGTACACGTGTATTGCCACACAGGCCTGTGCCGCCAGTATCCTGACGCATGAGTTTCTCAGTTTGGGTTTTTTCCAGTGAGAAATTTGTCAATATTTTGGCTCGGATGTCGAGCTGGTGAGTGTCTCTTCATTCTCGAACAACGTTGAGGCTCGCAGCTCAAATATATGTCGAGAAAAATATCTTTATTCGCAGCCATGTTTTCTGATGTGTTTGTATGTACACGTGTATTGCCACTTAGGCATATGCCGCCATTGTCCTGACGCATGAGTCTCTCAGTTTAGGTCTGTTCCAGTGAGAAATTTGGCAACATTTTGGCTCAGATGTCGAGCTGGTGAGTGTCCCTTCATTCTCGAACAACGTTGAGGTTCGCAGCTCAGATATATGTCGAGAACATTATCCTCATTCGCAGCCATGTTTTTTGATGTGTATGTTTGTACACGTGTATTGCCACACAGGCCTGTGCCGCAAGTATCCTGACGCATGAGTCTCTCAGTTTGGGTTTTTTCCAGTGAGAAATTTGTCAATATTTTGGCTCGGATGTCGAGCTGGTGAGTGTCTCTTCATTCTCGAACAACGTTGAGGCTCGCAGCTCAAATATATGTCGAGAAAAATATCTTTATTCGCAGCCATGTTTTCTGATGTGTTTGTATGTACACGTGTATTGCCACTTAGGCATATGCCGCCATTGTCCTGACGCATGAGTCTCTCAGTTTAGGTTTGTTCCAGTGAGACATTTGCCAATATTTTGGCTCAGATGTCGAGCTGGTGAGTGTCCCTTCATTCTCGAACAACGTTGAGGTTGGCAGCTCAGATACATGTCGAGAACATTATCATGTCGCCAGTGTCCATAAGCATGAGTCTCACAGTTTGGTTTATTTTCCAGTGAGAAATTTGGCAATATTTTGGCTCGGATGTCGAGCTGGTGAGTGTCTCTTCATTCTCGAACAACGTTGAGGCTCGCAGCTCAGATATATGTCGAGAAAAATGTCCTCATTCGCAGCCATGTTTTCTGATGTGTTTGTATGTACACGTGTATTGCCACATAGGCATATGCCGCCAGTGTCCTGACGCATGAGTCTCTCAGTTTAGGTTTGTTCCAGTGAGAAATTTGGCAACATTTTGGCTCAGATGTCGAGCTGGTGAGTGTCCCTTCATTCTCGAACAACGTTGAGGTTCGCAGCTCAGATATATGTCGAGAACATTATCCTCATTCGCAGCCATGTTTTTTGATGTGTATGTATGTACACGTGTATTGCCACATAGGCCTGTGCCGCCAGTATCCTGACGCATGAGTCTCTCAGTTTGGGTTTTTTCTAGTGAGAAATTTGGCAATATTTTGGCTCGGATGTCGAGCTGGTGAGTGTCTCTTCATTCTCGAACAACGTTGAGGCTCGCAGCTCAAATATATGTCGAGAAAAATTTCTTTATTCGCAGCCATGTTTTCTAATGTGTTTGTATGTACACGTGTAGTGCCACATAGGCATATGCCGCCAAGGTCCTGACGCATGAGTCTCTCAGTTTAGGTTTGTTCCAGTGAGAAATTTGGCAATATTTTGGCTCAGATGTCGAGCTGGTGAGTGTCTCTTCATTCTCGAACAACGTTGAGGTTCGCAGCTCAGATATATGTCCAGAACATTATCCTCATTCGCAGCCATGTTTTCTGATGTGTATGTATGTACACGTGTATTGCCACATAGTCCTATGCCGCCAGTATCCTGACGCATGAGTCTCTCAGTTTGGGTTTTTTCCAGTGAAAAATTTGGTAATATTTTGGCTCGGATGTTGAGCTGGTGAGTGTCTCTTCATTTTCGAACAACGTTGAGGTTCGCAGCTCAGATATATGTCGAGAAAAATATCCTCATTCGCAGCCATGTTTTCTGTTGTGTTTGTATGTACACGTGTATTGCCACTTAGGCATATGCCGCCATTGTCCTGACGCATGAGTCTCTCAGTTTAGGTTTGTTCCAGTGAGACATTTGCCAATATTTTGGCTCAGATGTCGAGCTGGTGAGTGTCCCTTCATTCTCGAACAACGTTGAGGTTGGCAGCTCAGATACATGTCGAGAACATTATCATGTCGCCAGTGTCCAGAAGCATGAGTCTCACAGTTTGGGTTTTTTTCCAGTGAGAAATTTGGCAATATTTTGGCTCGGATGTCGAGCTGGTGAGTGTTTCTTCATTCTCGAACAACGTTGAGGCTCGCAGCTCAGATATATGTCGAGAAAAATGTCCTCATTCGCAGCCATGTTTTCTGATGTGTTTGTATGTACACGTGTATTGCCACATAGGCATATGCCGCCAGTATCCTGACGCATGAGTCTCTCAGTTTGGTTTTTTTCCAGTGAGAAATTTGGCAATATTTTGGCTCGGATGTCGAGCTGGTGAGTGTCTCTTCATTCTCGAACAACGTTGAGGCTCGCAGCTCAAATATATGTCGAGAAAAATATCTTTATTCGCAACCATGTTTTCTAATGTGTTTGTATGTACACGTGTAGTGCCACATAGGCATATGCCGCCAAGGTCCTGACGCATGAGTCTCTCATTTTAGGTTTGTTCCAGTGAGAAATTTGGCAATATTTTGGCTCAGATGTCGAGCTGGTGAGTGTCTCTTGATTCTCGAACAACGTTGAGGTTCGCAGCTCAGATATATGTCCAGAACATTATCCTCATTCGCAGCCATGTTTTCTGATGTGTATGTATGTACACGTGTATTGCCACATAGTCCTATGCCGCCAGTATCCTGACGCATGAGTCTCTCAGTTTGGGTTTTTTTCAGTGAGAAATTTGGTAATATTTTGGCTCGCATGTTGAGCTGGTGAGTGTCTCTTCATTTTTGAACAACGTTGAGGTTCGCAGCTCAGATATATGTCGAGAAAAATATCCTCATTCGCAGCCATGTTTTCTGATGTGTTTGTATGTACACGTGTATTGCCACATAGGCATATGCCGCCAGTGTCCTGACGCATGAGTCTCTCGGTTTAGGTTTGTTCCAGTGAGAAATTTGGCAACATTTTGGCTCAGATGTCGAGCTGGTGAGTGTCCCTTCATTCTCGAACAACGTTGAGGTTCGCAGCTCAGATACATGTCGAGAAAAATATCTTTATTCGCAGCCATGTTTTCTAATGTGTTTGTATGTACACGTGTAGTGCCACATAGGCATATGCCGCCAAGGTCCTGACGCATGAGTCTCTCAGTTTAGGTTTGTTCCAGTGAGAAATTTGGCAATATTTTGGCTCAGATGTCGAGCTGGTGAGTGTCTCTTCATTCTCGAACAACGTTGAGGTTCGCAGCTCAGATATATGTCCAGAACATTATCCTCATTCGCAGCCATGTTTTCTGATGTGTATGTATGTACACGTGTATTGCCACATAGTCCTATGCCGCCAGTATCCTGACGCATGAGTCTCTCAGTTTGGGTTTTTTCCAGTGAGAAATTTGTCAATATTTTGGCTCGGATGTCGAGCTGGTGAGTGTCTCTTCATTCTCGAACAACGTTGAGGCTCGCAGCTCAAATATATGTCGAGAAAAATATCTTTATTCGCAGCCATGTTTTCTGATGTGTTTGTATGTACACGTGTATTGCCACTTAGGCATATGCCGCCATTGTCCTGACGCATGAGTCTCTCAGTTTAGGTTTGTTCCAGTGAGACATTTGCCAATATTTTGGCTCAGATGTCGAGCTGGTGAGTGTCCCTTCATTCTCGAACAACGTTGAGGTTGGCAGCTCAGATACATGTCGAGAACATTATCATGTCGCCAGTGTCCAGAAGCATGAGTCTCACAGTTTGGGTTTTTTTCCAGTGAGAAATTTGGCAATATTTTGGCTCGGATGTCGAGCTGGTGAGTGTTTCTTCATTCTCGAACAACGTTGAGGCTCGCAGCTCAGATATATGTCGAGAAAAATGTCCTCATTCGCAGCCATGTTTTCTGATGTGTTTGTATGTACACGTGTATTGCCAGTGTCCTGACGCATGAGTCTCTCAGTTTAGGTTTGTTCCAGTGAGAAATTTGGCAACATTTTGGCTCAGATGTCGAGCTGGTGAGTGTCCCTTCATTCTCGAACAACGTTGAGGTTCGCAGCTCAGATACATGTCGAGAACATTATCATGTCGCCAGTGTCCATAAGCATGAGTCTCACAGTTTGGTTTATTTTCCAGTGAGAAATTTGGCAATATTTTGGCTCGGATGTCGAGCTGGTGAGTGTCTCTTCATTCTCGAACAACGTTGAGGTTCGCAGCTCAGATATATGTCGAGAACATTATCCTCATTCGCAGCCATGTTTTTTGATGTGTATGTATGTACACGTGTATTGCCACATAGACATATGCCGCCAGTGTCCTGACGCATGAGTCTCTCAGTTTAGGTTTGTTCCAGTGAGAAATTTGGCAACATTTTGGCTCAGATGTCGAGCTGGTGAGTGTCCCTTCATTCTCGAACAACGTTGAGGTTCGCAGCACAGATATATGTGGAGAACATTATCATCATTCGCAGCCATGTTTTTTGATGTGTATGTATGTACACGTGTATTGCCACACAGGCCTGTGCCGCCAGTATCCTGACGCATGAGTTTCTCAGTTTGGGTTTTTTCCAGTGAGAAATTTGTCAATATTTTGGCTCGGATGTCGAGCTGGTGAGTGTCTCTTCATTCTCGAACAACGTTGAGGCTCGCAGCTCAAATATATGTCGAGAAAAATATCTTTATTCGCAGCCATGTTTTCTGATGTGTTTGTATGTACACGTGTATTGCCACTTAGGCATATGCCGCCATTGTCCTGACGCATGAGTCTCTCAGTTTAGGTCTGTTCCAGTGAGAAATTTGGCAACATTTTGGCTCAGATGTCGAGCTGGTGAGTGTCCCTTCATTCTCGAACAACGTTGAGGTTCGCAGCTCAGATATATGTCGAGAAAATTATCCTCATTCGCAGCCATGTTTTTTGATGTGTATGTATGTACACGTGTATTGCCACACAGGCCTGTGCCGCCAGTATCCTGACGCATGAGTCTCTCAGTTTGGGTTTTTTCCAGTGAGAAATTTGCCAATATTTTGGCTCAGATGTCGAGCTGGTGAGTGTCCCTTCATTCTCGAACAACGTTGAGGTTGGCAGCTCAGATACATGTCGAGAACATTATCATGTCGCCAGTGTCCAGAAGCATGAGTCTCACAGTTTGGTTTTTTTTTCCAGTGAGAAATTTGGCAATATTTTGGCTCGGATGTCGAGCTGGTGAGTGTTTCTTCATTCTCGAACAACGTTGAGGCTCGCAGCTCAGATATATGTCGAGAAAAATGTCCTCATTCGCAGCCATGTTTTCTGATGTGTTTGTATGTACACGTGTATTGCCACATAGGCATATGCCGCCAGTATCCTGACGCATGAGTGTCTCAGTTTGGTTTTTTTCCAGTGAGAAATTTGGCAATATTTTGGCTCAGATGTCGAGCTGGTGAGTGTCTCTTGATTCTCGAACAACGTTGAGGTTCGCAGCTCCGATATATGTCGAGAAAAATGTCCTCATTCGCAGCCATGTTTTCTGATGTGTTTGTATGTACACGTGTATTGCCACATAGGCATATGCCGCCAGTGTCCTGACGCATGAGTCTCTCAGTTTAGGTTTGTTCCAGTGAGAAATTTGGCAACATTTTGGCTCAGATGTCGAGCTGGTGAGTGTCCCTTCATTCTCGAACAACGTTGAGGTTCGCAGCTCAGATACATGTCGAGAACATTATCATGTCGCCAGTGTCCATAAGCATGAGTCTCACAGTTTGGTTTATTTTCCAGTGAGAAATTTGGCAATATTTTGGCTCGGATGTCGAGCTGGTGAGTGTCTCTTCATTCTCGAACAACGTTGAGGCTCGCAGCTCAGATATATGTCGAGAAAAATGTCCTCATTCGCAGCCATGTTTTCTGATGTGTTTGTATGTACACGTGTATTGCCACATAGGCATATGCCGCCAGTGTCCTGACGCATGAGTCTCTCAGTTTAGGTTTGTTCCAGTGAGAAATTTGGCAACATTTTGGCTCAGATGTCGAGCTGGTGAGTGTCCCTTCATTCTCGAACAACGTTGAGGTTCGCAGCTCAGATATATGTCGAGAACATTATCCTCATTCGCAGCCATGTTTTTTGATGTGTATGTATGTACACGTGTATTGCCACATAGGCCTGTGCCGCCAGTATCCTGACGCATGAGTCTCTCAGTTTGGGTTTTTTCTAGTGAGAAATTTGGCAATATTTTGGCTCGGATGTCGAGCTGGTGAGTGTCTCTTCATTCTCGAACAACGTTGAGGCTCGCAGCTCAAATATATGTCGAGACAAATTTCTTTATTCGCAGCCATGTTTTCTAATGTGTTTGTATGTACACGTGTAGTGCCACATAGGCATATGCCGCCAAGGTCCTGACGCATGAGTCTCTCAGTTTAGGTTTGTTCCAGTGAGAAATTTGGCAATATTTTGGCTCAGATGTCGAGCTGGTGAGTGTCTCTTCATTCTCGAACAACGTTGAGGTTCGCAGCTCAGATATATGTCCAGAACATTATCCTCATTCGCAGCCATGTTTTCTGATGTGTATGTATGTACACGTGTATTGCCACATAGTCCTATGCCGCCAGTATCCTGACGCATGAGTCTCTCAGTTTGGGTTTTTTCCAGTGAAAAATTTGGTAATATTTTGGCTCGGATGTTGAGCTGGTGAGTGTCTCTTCATTTTCGAACAACGTTGAGGTTCGCAGCTCAGATATATGTCGAGAAAAATATCCTCATTCGCAGCCATGTTTTCTGATGTGTTTGTATGTACACGTGTATTGCCACTTAGGCATATGCCGCCATTGTCCTGACGCATGAGTCTCTCAGTTTAGGTTTGTTCCAGTGAGACATTTGCCAATATTTTGGCTCAGATGTCGAGCTGGTGAGTGTCCCTTCATTCTCGAACAACGTTGAGGTTGGCAGCTCAGATACATGTCGAGAACATTATCATGTCGCCAGTGTCCAGAAGCATGAGTCTCACAGTTTGGGTTTTTTTCCAGTGAGAAATTTGGCAATATTTTGGCTCGGATGTCGAGCTGGTGAGTGTTTCTTCATTCTCGAACAACGTTGAGGCTCGCAGCTCAGATATATGTCGAGAAAAATGTCCTCATTCGCAGCCATGTTTTCTGATGTGTTTGTATGTACACGTGTATCGCCACATAGGCATATGCCGCCAGTATCCTGACGCATGAGTCTCTCAGTTTGGTTTTTTTCCAGTGAGAAATTTGGCAATATTTTGGCTCGGATGTCGAGCTGGTGAGTGTCTCTTCATTCTCGAACAACGTTGAGGCTCGCAGCTCAAATATATGTCGAGAAAAATATCTTTATTCGCAGCCATGTTTTCTAATGTGTTTGTATGTACACGTGTAGTGCCACATAGGCATATGCCGCCAAGGTCCTGACGCATGAGTCTCTCATTTTAGGTTTGTTCCAGTGAGAAATTTGGCAATATTTTGGCTCAGATGTCGAGCTGGTGAGTGTCTCTTGATTCTCGAACAACGTTGAGGTTCGCAGCTCAGATATATGTCCAGAACATTATCCTCATTCGCAGCCATGTTTTCTGATGTGTATGTATGTACACGTGTATTGCCACATAGTCCTATGCCGCCAGTATCCTGACGCATGAGTCTCTCAGTTTGGGTTTTTTTCAGTGAGAAATTTGGTAATATTTTGGCTCGCATGTTGAGCTGGTGAGTGTCTCTTCATTTTTGAACAACGTTGAGGTTCGCAGCTCAGATATATGTCGAGAAAAATATCCTCATTCGCAGCCATGTTTTCTGATGTGTTTGTATGTACACGTGTATTGCCACATAGGCATATGCCGCCAGTGTCCTGACGCATGAGTCTCTCGGTTTAGGTTTGTTCCAGTGAGAAATTTGGCAACATTTTGGCTCAGATGTCGAGCTGGTGAGTGTCCCTTCATTCTCGAACAACGTTGAGGTTCGCAGCTCAGATACATGTCGAGAAAAATATCTTTATTCGCAGCCATGTTTTCTAATGTGTTTGTATGTACACGTGTAGTGCCACATAGGCATATGCCGCCAAGGTCCTGACGCATGAGTCTCTCAGTTTAGGTTTGTTCCAGTGAGAAATTTGGCAATATTTTGGCTCAGATGTCGAGCTGGTGAGTGTCTCTTCATTCTCGAACAACGTTGAGGTTCGCAGCTCAGATATATGTCCAGAACATTATCCTCATTCGCAGCCATGTTTTCTGATGTGTATGTATGTACACGTGTATTGCCACATAGTCCTATGCCGCCAGTATCCTGACGCATGAGTCTCTCAGTTTGGTTTTTTTCCAGTGAGAAATTTGGTAATATTTTGGCTCGGATGTTGAGCTGGTGAGTGTCTCTTCATTTTCGATCAACGTTGAGGCTCGCAGCTCAGATATATGTCGAGAAAATTATCCTCATTCGCAGCCATGTTTTCTTATGTGTATGTATGTATACGTGTATTGCCACATAGGCATATGCCGCCAGTGTCCTGACGCATGAGTCTCTCAGTTTGGTTTTTTCCAGTGAGAAATTTGGAAATATTTTGGCTCAGATGTCGAGCTGGTGAGTGTCTCTTCATTCTCGAACAACGTTGAGGCTCGCAACTCAGATATATGTCGAGAAAAATATCCTCATTCGCAGCCATGTTTTCTGATGTGTTTGTATGTACACGTGTATTGCCACATAGGCATATGCCGCCAGTGTCCTGACGCATGAGTCTCTCAGTTTAGGTTTGTTCCAGTGAGAAATTTGGCAACATTTTGGCTCAGAAGTCGAGCTGGTGAGTGTCCCTTCATTCTCGAACAACGTTGAGGTTCGCAGCTCAGATACATGTCGATAACATTATCATGTCGCCAGTGTCTAGAAGCATGAGTCTCACAGTTTTGGTTTATTTTCCAGTGAGAAATTTGGCAATATTTTGGCTCGGATGTCGAGCTGGTAAGTGTCTCTTCATTCTCGAACAACGTTGAGGCTCGCAGCTCAGATATATGTCGAGAAAAATATCCTCATTCGCAGCCACGTTTTCTGATGTGTTTGTATGTACATGTGTAGTGTCACATAGGCATATGTCGCCAGTGTCCTGACGCATGAGTCTCTCAGTTTAGGTTTGTTCCAGTGAGAAATTTGGCAATATTTTGGCTCAGATGTCGAGCTGGTGAGTGTCTCTTCATTCTCGAACAACGTTGAGGTTCGCAGCTCAGATATATGTCGAGAACATTATCCTCATTCGCAGCCATGTTTTCTGATGTGTATGTATGTACACGTGTATTGCCACATAGGCCTATGCCGCCAGTATCCTGACGCATGAGTCTCTCAGTTTGGTTTTTTTCCAGTGAGAAATTTGGCAATATTTTGGCTCGGATGTCGAGCTGGTGAGTGTCTCTTCATTATCGAACAACGTTGAGGCTCGCAGCTGAGATATATGTCGAGAAAAATATCCTCATTCGCAGCCATGTTTTCTGATGTGTTTGTATGTACACGTGTATTGCCACATAGGCATATGCCGCCAGTGTCCTGACGCATGAGTCTCTCAGTTTAGGTTTGTTCCAGTGAGGAATTTGGCAACATTTTGGCTCAGATGTCGAGCTGGTGAGTGTCCCTTCATTCTCGAACAACGTTGAGGTTCGCAGCTCAGATACATGTCGAGAACATTATCATGTCGCCAGTGTCTAGAAGCATGAGTCTCACAGTTTGGTTTATTTTCCAGTGAGAAATTTGGCAATATTTTGGCTCGGATGTCGAGCTGGTAAGTGTCTCTTCATTCTCGAACAACGTTGAGGTTCGCAGCTCAGATATATGTCGAAAACATTATCCTCATTCGCAGCCATGTTTTCTGATGTGTATGTATGTACACGTGTATTGCCACATAGGCCTATGCCGCCAGTATCCTGACGCATGAGTCTCTCAGTTTGGTTTTTTTCCAGTGAGAAATTTGGCAATATTTTGGCTCGGATGTTGAGCTGGTGAGTGTCTCTTCATTTTCGAACAACGTTGAGGCTCGCAGCTCAGATATATGTCGAGACAATTATCCTCATTCGCAGCCATGTTTTCTTATGTGTATGTATGTATACGTGTATTGCCACATAGGCATATGCCGCCAGTGTCCTGACGCATGAGTCTCTCAGTTTGGTTTGTTCCAGTGAGAAATTTGGCAACATTTTGGCTCAGATGTCAAGCTGGTGAGTGTCCCTTCATTCTCGAACAAAGTTGAGGTTCGCAGCTCAGATACATGTCGAGAACATTATCATGTCGCCAGTGTCCAGAAGCATGAGTCTCACAGTTTGGTTTATTTTCCAGTGAGAAATTTGGCAATATTTTGGCTCGGATGTCGAGCTGGTGAGTGTCTCTTCATTCTCGAACAACGTTGAGGCTCGCAGCTCAGATATATGTCGAGAAAAATGTCCTCATTCGCAGCCATGTTTTCTGATGTGTTTGTATGTACACGTGTATTGCCATATAGGCATATGCCGCCAGTGTCCTGACGCATGAGTCTCTCAGTTTAGGTTTGTTCCAGTGAGAAATTTGGCAACATTTTGGCTCAGATGTCGAGCTGGTGAGTGTCCCTTCATTCTCGAACAACGTTGAGGTTCGCAGCTCAGATATATGTCGAGAACATTATCCTCATTCGCAGCCATGTTTTCTGATGTGTATGTATGTACACCTGTATTGCCACATAGGCCTATGCCGCCAGTATTCTGACGCATGAGTCTCTCAGTTTGGGTTTTTTCCCGTGAGAAATTTGGCAATATTTTGGCTCGGATGTCGAGCTGGTGAGTGTCTCTTCATTCTCGAACAACGTTGAGGTTCGCAGCTCAGATATATGTCGAGAACATTATCCTCATTCGCAGCCATGTTTTCTGATGTGTATGTATGTACACGTGTATTGCCACATAGGCCTATGCCGCCAGTATCCTGACGCATGAGTCTCTCAGTTTGGTTTTTTTCCAGTGAGAAATTTGGCAATATTTTGGCTCGGATGTCGAGCTGGTGAGTGTCTCTTCATTATCGAACAACGTTGAGGCTCGCAGCTCAGATATATGTCGAGAAAAATGTCCTCATTCGCAGCCATGTTTTCTGATGTGTTTGTATGTACACGTGTATTGCCACATAGGCATATGCCGCCAGTGTCCTGACGCATGAGTCTCTCAGTTTAGGTTTGTTCCAGTGAGAAATTTGGCAACATTTTGGCTCAGATGTCGAGCTGGTGAGTGTCCCTTCATTCTCGAACAACGTTGAGGTTCGCAGCTCAGATATATGTCGAGAACATTATCCTCATTCGCAGCCATGTTTTTTGATGTGTATGTATGTACACGTGTATTGTCACAGAGGCCTGTGCCGCCAGTATCCTGACGCATGAGTCTCTCAGTTTGGGTTTTTTCTAGTGAGAAATTTGGCAATATTTTGGCTCGGATGTCGAGCTGGTGAGTGTCTCTTCATTCTCGAACAACGTTGAGGCTCGCAGCTCAAATATATGTCGAGAAAAAATTCTTTATTCGCAGCCATGTTTTCTAATGTGTTTGTATGTACACGTGTAGTGCCACATAGGCATATGCCGCCAAGGTCCTGACGCATGAGTCTCTCAGTTTAGGTTTGTTCCAGTGAGAAATTTGGCAATATTTTGGCTCAGATGTCGAGCTGGTGAGTGTCTCTTCATTCTCGAACAACGTTGAGGTTGGCAGCTCAGATACATGTCGAGAACATTATCATGTCGCCAGTGTCCAGAAGCATGAGTCTCACAGTTTGGTTTTTTTTCCAGTGAGAAATTTGGCAATATTTTGGCTCGGATGTCGAGCTGGTGAGTGTTTCTTCATTCTCGAACAACGTTGAGGCTCGCAGCTCAGATATATGTCGAGAAAAATGTCCTCATTCGCAGCCATGTTTTCTGATGTGTTTGTATGTACACGTGTATTGCCACATAGGCATATGCCGCCAGTATCCTGACGCATGAGTCTCTCAGTTTGGTTTTTTTTCAGTGAGAAATTTGGCAATATTTTGGCTCGGATGTCGAGCTGGTGAGTGTCTCTTCATTCTCGAACAACGTTGAGGCTCGCAGCTCAAATATATGTCGAGAAAAATATCTTTATTCGCAGCCATGTTTTCTAATGTGTTTGTATGTACACGTGTAGTGCCACATAGGCATATGCCGCCAAGGTCCTGACGCATGAGTCTCTCATTTTAGGTTTGTTCCAGTGAGAAATTTGGCAATATTTTGGCTCAGATGTCGAGCTGGTGAGTGTCTCTTGATTCTCGAACAACGTTGAGGTTCGCAGCTCAGATATATGTCCAGAACATTATCCTCATTCGCAGCCATGTTTTCTGATGTGTATGTATGTACACGTGTATTGCCACATAGTCCTATGCCGCCAGTATCCTGACGCATGAGTCTCTCAGTTTGGGTTTTTTTCAGTGAGAAATTTGGTAATATTTTGGCTCGAATGTTGAGCTGGTGAGTGTCTCTTCATTTTCGAACAACGTTGAGGTTCGCAGCTCAGATATATGTCGAGAAAATTATCCTCATTCGCAGCCATGTTTTCTTATGTGTATGTATGTATACGTGTATTGCCACATAGGCATATGCCGCCAGTGTCCTGACGCATGAGTCTCTCAGTTTGGTTTTTTCCAGTGAGAAATTTGGAAATATTTTGGCTCAGATGTCGAGCTGGTGAGTGTCTCTTCATTCTCGAACAACGTTGAGGCTCGCAACTCAGATATATGTCGAGAAAAATATCCTCATTCGCAGCCATGTTTTCTGATGTGTTTGTATGTACACGTGTATTGCCACATAGGCATATGCCGCCAAGGTCCTGACGCATGAGTCTCTCATTTTAGGTTTGTTCCAGTGAGAAATTTGGCAATATTTTGGCTCAGATGTCGAGCTGGTGAGTGTCTCTTGATTCTCGAACAACGTTGAGGTTCGCAGCTCAGATATATGTCCAGAACATTATCCTCATTCGCAGCCATGTTTTCTGATGTGTATGTATGTACACGTGTATTGCCACATAGTCCTATGCCGCCAGTATCCTGACGCATGAGTCTCTCAGTTTGGGTTTTTTTCAGTGAGAAATTTGGTAATATTTTGGCTCGAATGTTGAGCTGGTGAGTGTCTCTTCATTTTCGAACAACGTTGAGGTTCGCAGCTCAGATATATGTCGAGAAAATTATCCTCATTCGCAGCCATGTTTTCTTATGTGTATGTATGTATACGTGTATTGCCACATAGGCATATGCCGCCAGTGTCCTGACGCATGAGTCTCTCAGTTTGGTTTTTTCCAGTGAGAAATTTGGAAATATTTTGGCTCAGATGTCGAGCTGGTGAGTGTCTCTTCATTCTCGAACAACGTTGAGGCTCGCAACTCAGATATATGTCGAGAAAAATATCCTCATTCGCAGCCATGTTTTCTGATGTGTTTGTATGTACACGTGTATTGCCACATAGGCATATGCCGCCAGTGTCCTGACGCATGAGTATCTCAGTTTAGGTTTGTTCCAGTGAGAAATTTGGCAACATTTTGGCTCAGATGTCGAGCTGGTGAGTGTCCCTTCATTCTCGAACAACGTTGAGGTTCGCAGCTCAGATACATGTCGATAACATTATCATGTCGCCAGTGTCTAGAAGCATGAGTCTCACAGTTTTGGTTTATTTTCCAGTGAGAAATTTGGCAATATTTTGGCTCGGATGTCGAGCTGGTAAGTGTCTCTTCATTCTCGAACAACGTTGAGGCTCGCAGCTCAGATATATGTCGAGAAAAATATCCTCATTCGCAGCCATGTTTTCTGATGTGTTTGTATGTACATGTGTAGTGCCACATAGGCATATGTCGCCAGTGTCCTGACGCATGAGTCTCTCAGTTTAGGTTTGTTCCAGTGAGAAATTTGGCAATATTTTGGCTCAGATGTCGAGCTGGTGAGTGTCTCTTCATTCTCGAACAACGTTGAGGTTCGCAGCTCAGATATATGTCGAGAACATTATCCTCATTCGCAGCCATGTTTTCTGATGTGTATGTATGTACACGTGTATTGCCACATAGGCCTATGCCGCCAGTATCCTGACGCATGAGTCTCTCAGTTTGGTTTTTTTCCAGTGAGAAATTTGGCAATATTTTGGCTCGGATGTCGAGCTGGTGAGTGTCTCTTCATTATCGAACAACGTTGAGGCTCTCAGCTGAGATATATGTCGAGAAAAATATCCTCATTCGCAGCCATGCTTTCTGATGTGTTTGTATGTACACGTGTATTGCCACATAGGCATATGCCGCCAGTGTCCTGACGCATGAGTCTCTCAGTTTGGTTTTTTCCAGTGAGAAATTTGGAAATATTTTGGCTCAGATGTCGAGCTGGTCAGTGTATCTTCATTCTCGAACAACGTTGAGGCTCGCAACTCAGATATATGTCGAGAAAAATATCCTCATTCGCAGCCATGTGTTCTGATATGTATGTATGTACACGTGTAGTGCAACAAAGGCATATGCCGCCAGTGTCCTGACGCATGAGTCTCTCAGTTTAGGTTTGTTCCAGTGAGAAATTTGGCAATATGTTGGCTCAGATGTCGAGCGGGTGAGTGTCTCTTCATTCTCGAACAACGTTAAGGTTCGCAGCTCAGATATATGTCGAGAAAAATATCCTCATTCGCAGCCATGTTTTCTGATGTGTTTGTATGTACACGTGTATTGCCACATAGGCATATGCCGCCAGTGTCCTGACGCATGAGTCTCTCAGTTTAGGTTTGTTCCAGTGAGGAATTTGGCAACATTTTGGCTCAGATGTCGAGCTGGTGAGTGTCCCTTCATTCTCGAACAACGTTGAGGTTCTCAGCTCAGATACATGTCGAGAACATTATCATGTCGCCAGTGTCTAGAAGCATGAGTCTCACAGTTTGGTTTATTTTCCAGTGAGAAATTTGGCAATATTTTGGCTCGGATGTCGAGCTGGTAAGTGTCTCTTCATTCTCGAACAACGTTGAGGCTCGCAGCTCAGATATATGTCGAGAAAAATATCCTCATTCGCAGCCATGTTTTATGATGTGTTTGTATGTACATGTGTAGTGCCACATAGGCATATGTCGCCAGTGTCCTGATGCATGAGTCTCTCAGTTTAGGTTTGTTCCAGTGAGAAATTTGGCAATATTTTGGCTCAGATGTCGAGCTGGTGAGTGTCTCTTCATTCTCGAACAACGTTGAGGTTCGCAGCTCAGATATATGTCGAAAACATTATCCTCATTCGCAGCCATGTTTTCTGATGTGTATGTATGTACACGTGTATTGCCACATAGGCCTATGCCGCCAGTATCCTGACGCATGAGTCTCTCAGTTTGGTTTTTTTCCAGTGAGAAATTTGGCAATATTTTGGCTCGGATGTTGAGCTGGTGAGTGTCTCTTCATTTTCGAACAACGTTGAGGCTCGCAGCTCAGATATATGTCGAGACAATTATCCTCATTCGCAGCCATGTTTTCTTATGTGTATGTATGTATACGTGTATTGCCACATAGGCATATGCCGCCAGTGTCCTGACGCATGAGTCTCTCAGTTTGGTTTGTTCCAGTGAGAAATTTGGCAACATTTTGGCTCAGATGTCAAGCTGGTGAGTGTCCCTTCATTCTCGAACAAAGTTGAGGTTCGCAGCTCAGATACATGTCGAGAACATTATCATGTCGCCAGTGTCCAGAAGCATGAGTCTCACAGTTTGGTTTATTTTCCAGTGAGAAATTTGGCAATATTTTGGCTCGGATGTCGAGCTGGTGAGTGTCTCTTCATTCTCGAACAACGTTGAGGCTCGCAGCTCAGATATATGTCGAGAAAAATGTCCTCATTCGCAGCCATGTTTTCTGATGTGTTTGTATGTACACGTGTATTGCCATATAGGCATATGCCGCCAGTGTCCTGACGCATGAGTCTCTCAGTTTAGGTTTGTTCCAGTGAGAAATTTGGCAACATTTTGGCTCAGATGTCGAGCTGGTGAGTGTCCCTTCATTCTCGAACAACGTTGAGGTTCGCAGCTCAGATATATGTCGAGAACACTATCCTCGTTCGCAGCCATGTTTTCTGATGTGTATGTATGTACACCTGTATTGCCACATAGGCCTATGCCGCCAGTATTCTGACGCATGAGTCTCTCAGTTTGGGTTTTTTCCCGTGAGAAATTTGGCAATATTTTGGCTCGGATGTCGAGCTGGTGAGTGTCTCTTCATTCTCGAACAACGTTGAGGTTCGCAGCTCAGATATATGTCGAGAACATTATCCTCATTCGCAGCCATGTTTTCTGATGTGTATGTATGTACACGTGTATTGCCACATAGGCCTATGCGGCCAGTATCCTGACGCATGAGTCTCTCAGTTTGTTTTTTTTCCAGTGAGAAATTTGGCAATATTTTGGCTCGGATGTCGAGCTGGTGAGTGTCTCTTCATTATCGAACAACGTTGAGGCTCGCAGCTGAGATATATGTCGAGAAAAATATCCTCATTCGCAGCCATGCTTTCTGATGTGTTTGTATGTACACGTGTATTGCCACATAGGCATATGCCGCCAGTGTCCTGACGCATGAGTCTCTCAGTTTGGTTTTTTCCAGTGAGAAATTTGGAAATATTTTGGCTCAGATGTCGAGCTGGTCAGTGTCTCTTCATTCTCGAACAACGTTGAGGCTCGCAACTCAGATATATGTCGAGAAAAATATCCTCATTCGCAGCCATGTGTTCTGATATGTATGTATGTACACGTGTAGTGCAACAAAGGCATATGCCGCCAGTGTCCTGACGCATGAGTCTCTCAGTTTAGGTTTGTTCCAGTGAGAAATTTGGCAATATTTTGGCTCAGATGTCGAGCGGGTGAGTGTCTCTTCATTCTCGAACAACGTTGAGGTTCGCAGCTCAGATATATGTCGAGAAAAATATCCTCATTCGCAGCCATGTTTTCTGATGTGTTTGTATGTACACGTGTATTGCCACATAGGCATATGCCGCCAGTGTCCTGACGCATGAGTCTCTCAGTTTAGGTTTGTTCCAGTGAGAAATTTGGCAACATTTTGGCTCAGATGTCGAGCTGGTGAGTGTCCCTTCATTCTCGAACAACGTTGAGGTTCGCAGCTCAGATACATGTCGAGAACATTATCATGTCGCCAGTGTCTAGAAGCATGAGTCTCACAGTTTGGTTTATTTTCCAGTGAGAAATTTGGCAATATTTTGGCTCGGATGTCGAGCTGGTAAGTGTCTCTTCATTCTCGAACAACGTTGGGGCTCGCAGCTCAGATATATGTTGAGAAAAATATCCTCATTCGCAGCCATGTTTTATGATGTGTTTGTATGTACATGTGTAGTGCCACATAGGCATATGTCGCCAGTGTCCTGACGCATGAGTCTCTCAGTTTAGGTTTGTTCCAGTGAGAAATTTGGCAATATTTTGGCTCAGATGTCGAGCTGGTGAGTGTCTCTTCATTCTCGAACAACGTTGAGGTTCGCAGCTCAGATATATGCCGAAAACATTATCCTCATTCGCAGCCATGTTTTCTGATGTGTATGTATGCACACGTGTATTGCCACATAGGCCTATGCCGCCAGTATCCTGACGCATGAGTCTCTCAGTTTGGTTTTTTTCCAGTGAGAAATTTGGCAATATTTTGGCTCGGATGTTGAGCTGGTGAGTGTCTCTTCATTTTCGAACAACGTTGAGGCTCGCAGCTCAGATATATGTCGAGACAATTATCCTCATTCGCAGCCATGTTTTCTTATGTGTATGTATGTATACGTGTATTGCCACATAGGCATATGCCGCCAGTGTCCTGACGCATGAGTCTCTCAGTTTGGTTTGTTCCAGTGAGAAATTTGGCAACATTTTGGCTCAGATGTCAAGCTGGTGAGTGTCCCTTCATTCTCGAACAAAGTTGAGGTTCGCAGCTCAGATACATGTCGAGAACATTATCATGTCGCCAGTGTCCAGAAGCATGAGTCTCACAGTTTGGTTTATTTTCCAGTGAGAAATTTGGCAATATTTTGGCTCGGATGTCGAGCTGGTGAGTGTCTCTTCATTCTCGAACAACGTTGAGGCTCGCAGCTCAGATATATGTCGAGAAAAATGTCCTCATTCGCAGCCATGTTTTCTGATGTGTTTGTATGTACACGTGTATTGCCATATAGGCATATGCCGCCAGTGTCCTGACGCATGAGTCTCTCAGTTTAGGTTTGTTCCAGTGAGAAATTTAGCAACATTTTGGCTCAGATGTCGAGCTGGTGAGTGTCCCTTCATTCTCGAACAACGTTGAGGTTCGCAGCTCAGATATATGTCGAGAACATTATCCTCATTCGCAGCCATGTTTTCTGATGTGTATGTATGTACACCTGTATTGCCACATAGGCGTATGCCGCCAGTATTCTGACGCATGAGTCTCTCAGTTTGGGTTTTTTCCCGTGAGAAATTTGGCAATATTTTGGCTCGGATGTCGAGCTGGTGAGTGTCTCTTCATTCTCGAACAACGTTGAGGCTCGCAGCTCAGATATATGTCGAGAAAAATATCCTCATTCGCAGCAATGTTTTCTAATGTGTTTGTATGTACACGTGTAGTGCCACATAGGCCTATGCCGCCAGTATCCTGACGCATGAGTCTCTCAGTTTGGTTTTTTTCCAGTGAGAAATTTGGCAATATTTTGGCTCGGATGTCGAGCTGGTGAGTGTCTCTTCATTCTCGAACAACGTTGAGGCTCGCAGCTCAGATATATGTCGAGAAAAATGTCCTCATTCGCAGCCATGTTTTCTGATGTGTTTGTATGTACACGTGTAGTGCCACAAAGGCATATGCCGCCAGTGTCCTGACGCATGAGTCTCTCAGTTTAGGTTTGTTCCAGTGAGAAATTTGGCAATATTTTGGCTCAGATGTCGAGCGGGTGAGTGTCTCTTCATTCTCGATCAACGTTGAGGTTCGCAGCTCAGATATATGTCGAGAAAAATATCCTCATTCGCAGCCATGTTTTCTGATGTGTTTGTATGTACACGTGTATTGCCACATAGGCATATGCCGCCAGTGTCCTGACGCATGAGTCTCTCAGTTTAGGTTTGTTCCAGTGAGAAATTTGGCAACATTTTGGCTCAGATGTCGAGCTGGTGAGTGTCCCTTCATTCTCGAACAACGTTGAGGTTCGCAGCTCAGATACATGTCGAGAACATTATCATGTCGCCAGTGTCCAGAAGCATGAGTCTCACAGTTTGGTTTATTATCCAGTGAGAAATTTGGCAATATTTTGGCTCGGATGTCGAGCTGGTGAGTGTCTCTTCATTCTCGAACAACGTTGAGGCTCGCAGCTCAGATATATGTCGAGAACATTATCCTCATTCGTAGCCATGTTTTCTGATGTGTATGTATGTACACGTGTATTGCCACATTGGCCTATGCCGCCAGTATCCTGACGCATGAGTCTCTCATTTTAGGTTTGTTCCAGTGAGAAATTTGGCAATATTTTGGCTCAGATGTCGAGCTGGTGAGTGTCTCTTCATTCTCGAACAACGTTGAGGCTCGCAGCTCAGATATATGTCGAGAAAAATGTCCTCATTCGCAGCCATGTTTTCTGATGTGTTTGTATGTACACGTGTAGTGCCACAAAGGCATATGCCGCCAGTGTCCTGACGCATGAGTCTCTCAGTTTAGGTTTGTTCCAGTGAGAAATTTGGCAATATTTTAGCTCAGATGTCGAGCGGGTGAGTGTCTCTTCATTCTCGAACAACGTTGAGGTTCGCAGCTCAGATATATGTCGAAAACATTATCCTCATTCGCAGCCATGTTTTCTGATGTGTATGTATGCACACGTGTATTGCCACATAGGCCTATGCCGCCAGTATCCTGACGCATGAGTCTCTCAGTTTGGTTTTTTTCCAGTGAGAAATTTGGCAATATTTTGGCTCGGATGTTGAGCTGGTGAGTGTCTCTTCATTTTCGAACAACGTTGAGGCTCGCAGCTCAGATATATGTCGAGACAATTATCCTCATTCGCAGCCATGTTTTCTTATGTGTATGTATGTATACGTGTATTGCCACATAGGCATATGCCGCCAGTGTCCTGACGCATGAGTCTCTCAGTTTGGTTTGTTCCAGTGAGAAATTTGGCAACATTTTGGCTCAGATGTCAAGCTGGTGAGTGTCCCTTCATTCTCGAACAAAGTTGAGGTTCGCAGCTCAGATACATGTCGAGAACATTATCATGTCGCCAGTGTCCAGAAGCATGAGTCTCACAGTTTGGTTTATTTTCCAGTGAGAAATTTGGCAATATTTTGGCTCGGATGTCGAGCTGGTGAGTGTCTCTTCATTCTCGAACAACGTTGAGGCTCGCAGCTCAGATATATGTCGAGAAAAATGTCCTCATTCGCAGCCATGTTTTCTGATGTGTTTGTATGTACACGTGTATTGCCATATAGGCATATGCCGCCAGTGTCCTGACGCATGAGTCTCTCAGTTTAGGTTTGTTCCAGTGAGAAATTTAGCAACATTTTGGCTCAGATGTCGAGCTGGTGAGTGTCCCTTCATTCTCGAACAACGTTGAGGTTCGCAGCTCAGATATATGTCGAGAACATTATCCTCATTCGCAGCCATGTTTTCTGATGTGTATGTATGTACACCTGTATTGCCACATAGGCGTATGCCGCCAGTATTCTGACGCATGAGTCTCTCAGTTTGGGTTTTTTCCCGTGAGAAATTTGGCAATATTTTGGCTCGGATGTCGAGCTGGTGAGTGTCTCTTCATTCTCGAACAACGTTGAGGCTCGCAGCTCAGATATATGTCGAGAAAAATATCCTCATTCGCAGCAATGTTTTCTAATGTGTTGGTATGTACACGTGTAGTGCCACATAGGCCTATGCCGCCAGTATCCTGACGCATGAGTCTCTCAGTTTGGTTTTTTTCCAGTGAGAAATTTGGCAATATTTTGGCTCGGATGTCGAGCTGGTGAGTGTCTCTTCATTCTCGAACAACGTTGAGGCTCGCAGCTCAGATATATGTCGAGAAAAATGTCCTCATTCGCAGCCATGTTTTCTGATGTGTTTGTATGTACACGTGTAGTGCCACAAAGGCATATGCCGCCAGTGTCCTGACGCATGAGTCTCTCAGTTTAGGTTTGTTCCAGTGAGAAATTTGGCAATATTTTGGCTCAGATGTCGAGCGGGTGAGTGTCTCTTCATTCTCGATCAACGTTGAGGTTCGCAGCTCAGATATATGTCGAGAAAAATATCCTCATTCGCAGCCATGTTTTCTGATGTGTTTGTATGTACACGTGTATTGCCACATAGGCATATGCCGCCAGTGTCCTGACGCATGAGTCTCTCAGTTTAGGTTTGTTCCAGTGAGAAATTTGGCAACATTTTGGCTCAGATGTCGAGCTGGTGAGTGTCCCTTCATTCTCGAACAACGTTGAGGTTCGCAGCTCAGATACATGTCGAGAACATTATCATGTCGCCAGTGTCCAGAAGCATGAGTCTCACAGTTTGGTTTATTATCCAGTGAGAAATTTGGCAATATTTTGGCTCGGATGTCGAGCTGGTGAGTGTCTCTTCATTCTCGAACAACGTTGAGGCTCGCAGCTCAGATATATGTCGAGAAAAATGTCCTCATTCGCAGCCATGTTTTCTGATGTGTTTGTATGTACACGTGTAGTGCCACAAAGGCATATGCCGCCAGTGTCCAGAAGCATGAGTCTCTCAGTTTAGGTTTGTTCCAGTGAGAAATTTGGCAATATTTTAGCTCAGATGTCGAGCGGGTGAGTGTCTCTTCATTCTCGAACAACGTTGAGGTTCGCAGCTCAGATATATGTCGAGAAAAATATCCTCATTCGCAGCCATGTTTTCTGATGTGTTTGTATGTACACGTGTATTGCCACATAGGCATATGCCGCCAGTGTCCTGACGCATGAGTCTCTCAGTTTAGGTTTGTTCCAGTGAGAAATTTGGCAACATTTTGGCTCAGATGTCGAGCTGGTGAGTGTCCCTTCATTCTCGAACAACGTTGAGGTTCGCAGCTCAGATACATGTCGAGAACATTATCATGTCGCCAGTGTCCAGAAGCATGAGTCTCACAGTTTGGTTTATTATCCAGTGAGAAATTTGGCAATATTTTGGCTCGGATGTCGAGCTGGTGAGTGTCTCTTCATTCTCGAACAACGTTGAGGCTCGCAGCTCAGATATATGTCGAGAACATTATCCTCATTCGTAGCCATGTTTTCTGATGTGTATGTATGTACACGTGTATTGCCACATTGGCCTATGCCGCCAGTATCCTGACGCATGAGTCTCTCATTTTAGGTTTGTTCCAGTGAGAAATTTGGCAATATTTTGGCTCAGATGTCGAGCTGGTGAGTGTCTCTTCATTCTCGAACAACGTTGAGGCTCGCAGCTCAGATATATGTCGAGAAAAATGTCCTCATTCGCAGCCATGTTTTCTGATGTGTTTGTATGTACACGTGTAGTGCCACAAAGGCATATGCCGCCAGTGTCCTGACGCATGAGTCTCTCAGTTTAGGTTTGTTCCAGTGAGAAATTTGGCAATATTTTAGCTCAGATGTCGAGCGGGTGAGTGTCTCTTCATTCTCGAACAACGTTGAGGTTCGCAGCTCAGATATATGTCGAGAAAAATATCCTCATTCGCAGCCATGTTTTCTGATGTGTTTGTATGTACACGTGTATTGCCACATAGGCATATGCCGCCAGTGTCCTGACGCATGAGTCTCTCAGTTTAGGTTTGTTCCAGTGAGAAATTTGGCAACGTTTTGGCTCAGATGTCGAGCTGGTGAGTGTCCCTTCATTCTCGAACAACGTTGAGGTTCGCAGCTCAGCTACATGTCGAGAACATTATCATGTCGCCAGTGTCCAGGAGCATGAGTCTCACAGTTTGGTTTATTTTCCAGTTAGAAATTTGGCAATATTTTGGCTCGGATGTCGAGCTGGTAAGTGTCTCTTCATTCTCGAACAACGTTGAGGCTCGCAGCTCAGATATATGTCGAGAACATTATCCTCATTCGTAGCCATGTTTTCTGATGTGTATGTATGTACACGTGTATTGCCACATAGGCCTATGCCGCCAGTATCCTGACGCATGAGTCTCTCAGTTTAGGTTTGTTCCAGTGAGAAATTTGGCAATATTTTGGCTCAGATGTCGAGCTGGTGAGTGTCTCTTCATTCTCGAACAACGTTGAGGCTCGCAGCTCAGATATATGTCGAGAAAAATGTCCTCATTCGCAGCCATGTTTTCTGATGTGTTTGTATGTACACGTGTAGTGCCACAAAGGCATATGCCGCCAGTGTCCTGACGCATGAGTCTCTCAGTTTAGGTTTGTTCCAGTGAGAAATTTGGCAATATTTTGGCTCAGATGTCGAGCTGGTGAGTGTCTCTTCATTCTCGAACAACGTTGAGGCTCGCAGCTCAGATATATGTCGAGAAAAATGTCCTCATTCGCAGCCATGTTTTCTGATGTGTTTGTATGTACACGTGTAGTGCCACAAAGGCATATGCCGCCAGTGTCCTGACGCATGAGTCTCTCAGTTTAGGTTTGTTCCAGTGAGAAATTTGGCAACATTTTGGCTCAGATGTCGAGCTGGTGAGTGTCCCTTCATTCTCGAACAACGTTGAGGTTCGCAGCTCAGCTACATGTCGAGAACATTATCATGTCGCCAGTGTCCAGGAGCATGAGTCTCACAGTTTGGTTTATTTTCCAGTTAGAAATTTGGCAATATTTTGGCTCGGATGTCGAGCTGGTAAGTGTCTCTTCATTCTCGAACAACGTTGAGGCTCGCAGCTCAGATATATGTCGAGAAAAATATCCTCATTCGCAGCCATGTTTTCTGATGTGTTTGTATGTACACGTGTAGTGCCACATAGGCATATATCGCCAGTGTTTTGACGCATGAGTCTCTCAGTTTAGGTTTGTTCCAGTGAGAAATTTGGCAATATTTCGGCTCAGATGTCGAGCTGGTGAGTGTCCCTTCATTCTCGAACAACGTTGAGGTTCGCAGCTCAGATATATGTCGAGAAAAATGTCCTCATTCGCAGCCATGTTTTCTGATGTGTTTGTATGTACACGTGTATTGCCATATAGGCATATGCCGCCAGTGTCCTGACGCATGAGTCTCTCAGTTTAGGTTTGTTCCAGTGAGAAATTTGGCAACATTTTGGCTCCGATGTCGAGCTGGTGAGTGTCCCTTCATTCTCGAACAACGTTGAGGTTCGCAGCTCAGATATATGTCGAGAACATTATCCTCATTCGCAGCCATGTTTTCTGATGTGTATGTATGTACACCTGTATTGCCACATAGGCCTATGCCGCCAGTATTCTGACGCATGAGTCTCTCAGTTTGGGTTTTTTCCCGTGAGAAATTTGGCAATATTTTGGCTCGGATGTCGAGCTGGTGAGTGTCTCTTCATTCTCGAACAACGTTGAGGCTCGCAGCTCAGATATATGTCGAGAAAAATATCCTCATTCGCAGCAATGTTTTCTAATGTGTTTGTATGTACACGTGTAGTGCCACATAGGCCTATGCCGCCAGTATCCTGACGCATGAGTCTCTCAGTTTGGGTTTTTTCCAGTGAGAAATTTGGCAATATTTTGGCTCGGATGTCGAGCTGGTGAGTGTCTCTTCATTCTTGAACAACGTTGAGGCTCGCAGCTCAGATATATGTCGAGAAAAATGTCCTCATTCGCAGCCATGTTTTCTGATGTGTTTGTATGTACACGTGTAGTGCCACAAAGGCATATGCCGCCAGTGTCCTGACGCATGAGTCTCTCAGTTTAGGTTTGTTCCAGTGAGAAATTTGGCAATATTTTGGCTCAGATGTCGAGCGGGTGAGTGTCTCTTCATTCTCGAACAACGTTGAGGCTCGCAGCTCAGATATATGTCGAGAAAAATGTCCTCATTCGCAGCCATGTTTTCTGATGTGTTTGTATGTACACGTGTAGTGCCACAAAGGCATATGCCGCCAGTGTCCTGACGCATGAGTCTCTCAGTTTAGGTTTGTTCCAGTGAGAAATTTGGCAACATTTTGGCTCAGATGTCGAGCTGGTGAGTGTCCCTTCATTCTCGAACAACGTTGAGGCTCGCAGCTCAGATATATGTCGAGAAAAATATCCTCATTCGCAGCCATGTTTTCTGATGTGTTTGTATGTACACGTGTAGTGCCACATAGGCATATATCGCCAGTGTTTTGACGCATGAGTCTCTCAGTTTAGGTTTGTTCCAGTGAGAAATTTGGCAATATTTCGGCTCAGATGTCGAGCTGGTGAGTGTCCCTTCATTCTCGAACAACGTTGAGGTTCGCAGCTCAGATATATGTCGAGAAAAATGTCCTCATTCGCAGCCATGTTTTCTGATGTGTTTGTATGTACACGTGTATTGCCATATAGGCATATGCCGCCAGTGTCCTGACGCATGAGTCTCTCAGTTTAGGTTTGTTCCAGTGAGAAATTTGGCAACATTTTGGCTCCGATGTCGAGCTGGTGAGTGTCCCTTCATTCTCGAACAACGTTGAGGTTCGCAGCTCAGATATATGTCGAGAACATTATCCTCATTCGCAGCCATGTTTTCTGATGTGTATGTATGTACACCTGTATTGCCACATAGGCCTATGCCGCCAGTATTCTGACGCATGAGTCTCTCAGTTTGGGTTTTTTCCCGTGAGAAATTTGGCAATATTTTGGCTCGGATGTCGAGCTGGTGAGTGTCTCTTCATTCTCGAACAACGTTGAGGCTCGCAGCTCAGATATATGTCGAGAAAAATATCCTCATTCGCAGCAATGTTTTCTAATGTGTTTGTATGTACACGTGTAGTGCCACATAGGCCTATGCCGCCAGTATCCTGACGCATGAGTCTCTCAGTTTGGGTTTTTTCCAGTGAGAAATTTGGCAATATTTTGGCTCGGATGTCGAGCTGGTGAGTGTCTCTTCATTCTTGAACAACGTTGAGGCTCGCAGCTCAGATATATGTCGAGAAAAATGTCCTCATTCGCAGCCATGTTTTCTGATGTGTTTGTATGTACACGTGTAGTGCCACAAAGGCATATGCCGCCAGTGTCCTGACGCATGAGTCTCTCAGTTTAGGTTTGTTCCAGTGAGAAATTTGGCAATATTTTGGCTCCGATGTCGAGCTGGTGAGTGTCCCTTCATTCTCGAACAACGTTGAGGTTCGCAGCTCAGATATATGTCGAGAACATTATCCTCATTCGCAGCCATGTTTTCTGATGTGTATGTATGTACACCTGTATTGCCACATAGGCCTATGCCGCCAGTATTCTGACGCATGAGTCTCTCAGTTTGGGTTTTTTCCCGTGAGAAATTTGGCAATATTTTGGCTCGGATGTCGAGCTGGTGAGTGTCTCTTCATTCTCGAACAACGTTGAGGCTCGCAGCTCAGATATATGTCGAGAAAAATATCCTCATTCGCAGCAATGTTTTCTAATGTGTTTGTATGTACACGTGTAGTGCCACATAGGCCTATGCCGCCAGTATCCTGACGCATGAGTCTCTCAGTTTGGGTTTTTTCCAGTGAGAAATTTGGCAATATTTTGGCTCGGATGTCGAGCTGGTGAGTGTCTCTTCATTCTTGAACAACGTTGAGGCTCGCAGCTCAGATATATGTCGAGAAAAATGTCCTCATTCGCAGCCATGTTTTCTGATGTGTTTGTATGTACACGTGTAGTGCCACAAAGGCATATGCCGCCAGTGTCCTGACGCATGAGTCTCTCAGTTTAGGTTTGTTCCAGTGAGAAATTTGGCAATATTTTGGCTCAGATGTCGAGCGGGTGAGTGTCTCTTCATTCTCGAACAACGTTGAGGCTCGCAGCTCAGATATATGTCGAGAAAAATGTCCTCATTCGCAGCCATGTTTTCTGATGTGTTTGTATGTACACGTGTAGTGCCACAAAGGCATATGCCGCCAGTGTCCTGACGCATGAGTCTCTCAGTTTAGGTTTGTTCCAGTGAGAAATTTGGCAACATTTTGGCTCAGATGTCGAGCTGGTGAGTGTCCCTTCATTCTCGAACAACGTTGAGGTTCGCAGCTCAGATACATGTCGAGAACATTATCATGTCGCCAGTGTCCAGAAGCATGAGTCTCACAGTTTGGTTTATTATCCAGTGAGAAATTTGGCAATATTTTGGCTCGGATGTCGAGCTGGTGAGTGTCTCTTCATTCTCGAACAACGTTGAGGCTCGCAGCTCAGATATATGTCGAGAACATTATCCTCATTCGTAGCCATGTTTTCTGATGTGTATGTATGTACACGTGTATTGCCACATAGGCCTATGCCGCCAGTATCCTGACGCATGAGTCTCTCAGTTTAGGTTTGTTCCAGTGAGAAATTTGGCAATATTTTGGCTCAGATGTCGAGCTGGTGAGTGTCTCTTCTTTCTCGAACAACGTTGAGGCTCGCAGCTCAGATATATGTCGAGAAAAATGTCCTCATTCGCAGCCATGTTTTCTGATGTGTTTGTATGTACACGTGTAGT
This sequence comes from Crossaster papposus, assembly GCA_037893245.1. Taxonomy (NCBI): domain Eukaryota; kingdom Metazoa; phylum Echinodermata; class Asteroidea; order Velatida; family Solasteridae; genus Crossaster; species Crossaster papposus. Next base: position 708,281 of record JBAIAA010000149.1, read on the forward strand.
GCCACAAAGGCATATGCCGCCAGTGTCCTGACGCATGAGTCTCTCAGTTTAGGTTTGTTCCAGTGAGAAATTTGGCAATATTTTGGCTCAGATGTCGAGCTGGTGAGTGTCTCTTCATTCTCGAACAACGTTGAGGCTCGCAGCTCAGATATATGTCGAGAAAAATGTCCTCATTCGCAGCCATGTTTTCTGATGTGTTTGTATGTACACGTGTATTGCCATATAGGCATATGCCGCCAGTGTCCTGACGCATGAGTCTCTCAGTTTAGGTTTGTTCCAGTGAGAAATTTGGCAACATTTTGGCTCCGATGTCGAGCTGGTGAGTGTCCCTTCATTCTCGAACAACGTTGAGGTTCGCAGCTCAGATATATGTCGAGAACATTATCCTCATTCGCAGCCATGTTTTCTGATGTGTATGTATGTACACCTGTATTGCCACATAGGCCTATGCCGCCAGTATTCTGACGCATGAGTCTCTCAGTTTGGGTTTTTTCCCGTGAGAAATTTGGCAATATTTTGGCTCGGATGTCGAGCTGGTGAGTGTCTCTTCATTCTCGAACAACGTTGAGGCTCGCAGCTCAGATATATGTCGAGAAAAATATCCTCATTCGCAGCAATGTTTTCTAATGTGTTTGTATGTACACGTGTAGTGCCACATAGGCCTATGCCGCCAGTATCCTGACGCATGAGTCTCTCAGTTTGGGTTTTTTCCAGTGAGAAATTTGGCAATATTTTGGCTCGGATGTCGAGCTGGTGAGTGTCTCTTCATTCTTGAACAACGTTGAGGCTCGCAGCTCAGATATATGTCGAGAAAAATGTCCTCATTCGCAGCCATGTTTTCTGATGTGTTTGTATGTACACGTGTAGTGCCACAAAGGCATATGCCGCCAGTGTCCTGACGCATGAGTCTCTCAGTTTAGGTTTGTTCCAGTGAGAAATTTGGCAATATTTTGGCTCAGATGTCGAGCGGGTGAGTGTCTCTTCATTCTCGAACAACGCTGAGGTTCGCAGCTCAGATATATGTCGAGAAAAATATCCTCATTCGCAGCCATGTTTTCTGATGTGTTTGTATGTACACGTGTATTGCCACATAGGCATATGCCGCCAGGGTCCTGACGCATGAGTCTCTCAGTTTAGGTTTGTTCCAGTGAGAAATTTGGCAACATTTTGGCTCAGATGTCGAGCTGGTGAGTGTCCCTTCATTCTCGAACAACGTTGAGGTTCGCAGCTCAGATACATGTCGAGAACATTATCATGTCGCCAGTGTCCAGAAGCATGAGTCTCACAGTTTGGTTTATTATCCAGTGAGAAATTTGGCAATATTTTGGCTCGGATGTCGAGCTGGTGAGTGTCTCTTCATTCTCGAACAACGTTGAGGCTCGCAGCTCAGATATATGTCGAGAACATTATCCTCATTCGTAGCCATGTTTTCTGATGTGTATGTATGTACACGTGTATTGCCACATAGGCCTATGCCGCCAGTATCCTGACGCATGAGTCTCTCAGTTTAGGTTTGTTCCAGTGAGAAATTTGGCAATATTTTGGCTCAGATGTCGAGCTGGTGAGTGTCTCTTCATTCTCGAACAACGTTGAGGCTCGCTGCTCAGATATATGTCGAGAAAAATGTCCTCATTCGCAGCCATGTTTTCTGATGTGTTTGTATGTACACGTGTAGTGCCACAAAGGCATATGCCGCCAGTGTCCTGACGCATGAGTCTCAAAGTTTTGGTCTCTTCCGGTGAGAATTTTGGCGATATGTTAGCTCAGATGTGGAGGTGGTGAATGTCTGTTCATTCTCCAACAACGTTGAGGTTCGTAGCTCAGATATATGTCGAGAAAAATATCCTCATTTGCAGCCATGTTTTCTGATGTGTTTGTATGTACACGTGTATTGCCACATAGGCATATGCCGCCAGTGTCCTGACGCATGAGTCTCTCAGTTTAGGTTTGTTCCAGTGAGACATTTGGAAATATTTTGGCTCAGATGTCGAGCTGGTGAGTGTCCCTTTATTCTCGAACAACGTTGAGGTTCGCAGCTCAGATACATGTCGAGAACATTATCATGTCGCCAGTGTCCAGAAGCATGAGTCTCACAGTTTGGTTTTTTTCCAGTGAGAAATTTGGAAATATTTTAGCTCGGATGTCGAGCTGGTAAGTGTCTCTTCATTCTCGAACAACGTTGAGGCTCGCAGCTCAGATATATGTCGAGAAAAATGTCATCATTCGCAGCCATGTTTTCTGATGTGTTTGTATGTACACGTGTAGTGCCACAAAGGCATATGCCGCCAGTGTCCTGACGCATGAGTCTCTCAGTTTAGGTTTGTTCCAGTGAGAAATTTGACAATATTTTGGCTCAGATGTCGAGCGGGTGAGTGTCTCTTCATTCTCGAACAACGTTGAGGTTCGCAGCTCAGATACATGTCGAAAACATTATCATGTCGCCAGTGTCCAGAAGCATGAGTCTCACAGTTTTTTGTTTTTTTCCAGTGAGAAATTTGGCAATATTTTGGCTCGGATGTCGAGCTGGTGAGTGTCTCTTCATTCTCGAACAACGTTGAGGCTCGCAGCTCAGATATATGTCGAGAAAAATGTCCTCATTCGCAGCCATGTTTTCTGATGTGTTTGTATGTACACGTGTAGTGCCACATAGGCCTATGCCGCCAGTATCCTGACGCATGAGTCTCTCAGTTTGGTTTTTTTCCAGTGAGAAATTTGGCAATATTTTGGCTCAGATGTCGAGCTGGTGAGTGTCTCTTCATTCTCGAACAACGTTGAGGCTCGCAGCTCAGATATATGTCGAGAAAAATGTCCTCATTCGCAGCCATGTTTTCTAATGTGTTTGTATGTACACGTGTATTGCCACATAGGCATATGCCGCCAGTGTCCTGAAGCATGAGTCTCTCAGTTTAGGTTTGTTCCAGTGAGAAAATTGGCAACATTTTGGCTCAGATGTCGAGCTGGTGAGTGTCCCTTCATTCTCGAACAACGTTGAGGTTCGCAGCTCAGATATATGTCGAGAACATTATCCTCATTTGCAGCCATGTTTTCTGATGTGTATGTATGTACATGTGTATTGCCACATAGGCCTATGCCGCCAGTATCGTGACGCATGAGTCTCTCAGTTTGGGATTTTTTCAGTGAGAAATTTGGCAATATTTTGGCTCGGATGTCGAGCTGGTGAGTGTCTCTTCATTCTCGAACAACGTTGAGGCTCGCAGCTCAGATATATGTCGAGAAAAATATCCTCAATCGCAGCCATGTTTTCTAATGTGTTTGTATGTACACGTGTAGTGCCACATAGGCATATGCCGCCAGTGTCCTGACGCATGAGTCTCTGAGTTTAGGTTTGTTCCAGTGAGAAATTTGGCAATATTTTGGCTCAGATGTCGAGCTGGTGACTGTCTCTTCATTCTCGAACAACGTTGAGGTTCGCAGCTCAGATATATGTCGAGAACATTATCCTCATTCGCAGCCATGTTTTCTGATGTGTATGTATGTACACGTGTATTGCCACATAGGCCTATGCCGCCCGTGTCCTGACGTATGAGTCTCACAGTTTGGTTTTTTTCCAGTGAGAAATTTGGCAATATTTTGGCTCGGATGTCGAGCTGGTGCATGTCTCTTCATTCTCGAACAACGTTGAGGATCGCAGCTCAGATATATGTCGAGAAAATTATCCTCATTCGTAGCCATGTTTTCTTATGTGTATGTATGTACACGTGTATTGCCTCATAGGCCTATGCCGCCAGTGTCCTGACGCATGAGTCTCTCAGTTTAGGTTTGTTCCAGTGAGAAATTTGGCAACATTTTGGCTCAGATGTCGAGCTGGTGAGTGTCCCTTCATTCTCGAACAACGTTGAGGTTCGCAGCTCAGATACATGTCGAGAACATTATCATGTCGCCAGTGTCCAGAAGCATGAGTCTCACAGTTTGGTTTATTTTCCAGTGAGAAATTTGGCAATATTTTGGCTCAGATGTCGAGCTGGTGAGTGTCTCTTCTTTCTCGAACAACGTTGAGGCTCGCAGCTCAGATATATGTCGAGAAAAATGTCCTTATTCGCAGCCATGTGTTCTGATATGTATGTATGTACACGTGTATTGCCTCCTAGGCCTATGCCGCCAGTGTCCTGACGCATGAGTCTCAAAGTTTTGGTCTCTTCCGGTGAGAATTTTGGCGATATGTTAGCTCAGATGTGGAGGTCGTGAATGTCTCTTCATTCTCCAACAACGTTGAGGTTCGTAGCTCAGATATATGTCGAGAAAAATATCCTCATTCGCAGCCATGTTTTCTGATGTGTTTGTATGTACACGTGTATTGCCACATAGGCATATGCCGCCAGTGTCCTGACGCATGAGTCTCTCAGTTTAGGTTTGTTCCAGTGAGAAATTTGACAATATTTTGGCTCAGATGTCGAGCGGGTGAGTGTCTCTTCATTCTCGAACAACGTTGAGGTTCGCAGCTCAGATACATGTCGAAAACATTATCATGTCGCCAGTGTCCAGAAGCATGAGTCTCACAGTTTGGTTTTTTTCCAGTGAGAAATTTGGAAATATTTTGGCTCGGATGTCGAGCTGGTGAGTGTCTCTTCATTCTCGAACAACGTTGAGGCTTGCAGCTCAGATATATGTCGAGAAAAATGTCATCATTCGCAGCCATGTTTTCTGATGTGTTTGTATGTACACGTGTAGTGCCACAAAGGCATATGCCGCCAGTGTCCTGACGCATGAGTCTCTCAGTTTAGGTTTGTTCCAGTGAGAAATTTGACAATATTTTGGCTCAGATGTCGAGCGGGTGAGTGTCTCTTCATTCTCGAACAACGTTGAGGTTCGCAACTCAGATACATGTCGAAAACATTATCATGTCGCCAGTGTCCAGAAGCATGAGTCTCACAGTTTTTTGTTTTTTTTCCAGTGAGAAATTTGGCAATATTTTGGCTCGGATGTCGAGCTGGTGAGTGTCTCTTCATTCTCGAACAACGTTGAGGCTCGCAGCTCAGATATATGTCGAGAAAAATGTCCTCATTCGCAGCCATGTTTTCTGATGTGTTTGTATGTACACGTGTAGTGCCACATAGGCCTATGCCGCCAGTATCCTGACGCATGAGTCTCTCAGTTTGGGTTTTTTCCAGTGAGAAATTTGGCAATATTTTGGCTCGGATGTCGAGCTGGTGAGTGTCTGTTCATTCTCCAACAACGTTGAGGTTCGTAGCTCAGATATATGTCGAGAAAAATATCCTCATTCGCAGCCATGTTTTCTGATGTGTTTGTATGTACACGTGTATTGCCACATAGGCATATGCCGCCAGTGTCCTGACGCATGAGTCTCTCAGTTTAGGTTTGTTCCAGTGAGACATTTGGAAATATTTTGGCTCAGATGTCGAGCTGGTGAGTGTCCCTTTATTCTCGAACAACGTTGAGGTTCGCAGCTCAGATACATGTCCAGAACATTATCATGTCGCCAGTGTCCAGAAGCATGAGTCTCACAGTTTGGTTTTTTTCCAGTGAGAAATTTGGCAATATTTTGGCTCGGATGTCGAGCTGGTGAGTGTCTCTTCATTCTCGAACAACGTTGAGGCTCGCAGCTCAGATATATGTCGAGAAAAATGTCCTCATTCGCAGCCATGTTTTCTGATGTGTTTGTATGTACACGTGTAGTGCCACATAGGCCTATGCCGCCAGTATCCTGACGCATGAGTCTCTCAGTTTGGTTTTTTTCCAGTGAGAAATTTGGCAATATTTTGGCTCGGATGTCGAGCTGGTGAGTGCATCTTCATTCTCGAACAACGTTGAGGCTCGCAGCTCAGATATATGTCGAGAAAAATGTCCTCATTCGCAGCCATGTTTTCTAATGTGTTTGTATGTACACGTGTATTGCCACATAGGCATATGCCGCCAGTGTCCTGAAGCATGAGTCTCTCAGTTTAGGTTTGTTCCAGTGAGAAATTTGGCAACATTTTGGCTCAGATGTCGAGCTGGTGAGTGTCCCTTCATTCTCGAACAACGTTGAGGTTCGCAGCTCAGATATATGTCGAGAACATTATCCTCATTTGCAGCCATGTTTTCTGATGTGTATGTATGTACATGTGTATTGCCACATAGGCCTATGCCGCCAGTATCCTGACGCATGAGTCTCTCAGTTTGGGATTTTTCCAGTGAGAAATTTGGCAATATTTTGGCTCGGATGTCGAGCTGGTGAGTGTCTCTTCATTCTCGAACAACGTTGAGGCTCGCAGCTCAGATATATGTCGAGAAAAATATCCTCATTCGCAGCCATGTTTTCTAATGTGTTTGTATGTACACGTGTAGTGCCACATAGGCATATGCCGCCAGTGTCCTGACGCATGAGTCTCTGAGTTTAGGTTTGTTCCAGTGAGAAATTTGGCAATATTTTGGCTCAGATGTCGAGCTGGTGACTGTCTCTTCATTCTCGAACAACGTTGAGGTTCGCAGCTCAGATATATGTCGAGAACATTATCCTCATTCGCAGCCATGTTTTCTGATGTGTATGTATGTACACGTGTATTGCCACATAGGCCTATGCCGCCCGTGTCCTGACGTATGAGTCTCACAGTTTGGTTTTTTTCCAGTGAGAAATTTGGCAATATTTTGGCTCGGATGTCGAGCTGGTGCATGTCTCTTCATTCTCGAACAACGTTGAGGATCGCAGCTCAGATATATGTCGAGAAAATTATCCTCATTCGTAGCCATGTTTTCTTATGTGTATGTATGTACACGTGTATTGCCTCATAGGCCTATGCCGCCAGTGTCCTGACGCATGAGTCTCTCAGTTTAGGTTTGTTCCAGTGAGAAATTTGGCAATATTTTGGCTCAGATGTCGAGCTGGTGACTGTCTCTTCATTCTCGAACAACGTTGAGGTTCGCAGCTCAGATACATGTCGAGAACATTATCATGTCGCCAGTGTCCAGAAGCATGAGTCTCACAGTTTGGTTTATTTTCCAGTGAGAAATTTGGCAATATTTTGGCTCAAATGTCGAGCTGGTGAGTGTCTCTTCTTTCTCGAACAACGTTGAGGCTCGCAGCTCAGATATATGTCGAGAAAAATGTCCTTATTCGCAGCCATGTTTTCTGATGTGTTTGTATGTACACGTGTATTGCCACATAGGCTTATGCCGCCAGTGTCCTGACGCATGAGTCTCAAAGTTTTGGTCTCTTCCGGTGAGAATTTTGGCGATATGTTAGCTCAGATGTGGAGGTGGTGAGTGTCTCTTTATTCTCCAACAACGTTGAGGTTCGTAGCTCAGATATATGTCGAGAAAAATATCCTCATTCGCAGCCATGTTTTCTGATGTGTTTGTATGTACACGTGTATTGCCACATAGGCATATGCCGCCAGTGTCCTGACGCATGAGTCTCTCAGTTTAGGTTTGTTCCAGTGAGACATTTGGAAATATTTTGGCTCAGATGTCGAGCTGGTGAGTGTCCCTTTATTCTCGAACAACGTTGAGGTTCGCAGCTCAGATACATGTCGAGAACATTATCATGTCGCCAGTGTCCAGAAGCATGAGTCTCACAGTTTGGTTTTTTTCCAGTGAGAAATTTGGCAATATTTTGGCTCGGATGTCGAGCTGGTGAGTGTCTCTTCATTCTCGAACAACGTTGAGGCTCGCAGCTCAGATATATGTCGAGAAAAATGTCCTCATTCGCAGCCATGTTTTCTAATGTGTTTGTATGTACACGTGTAGTGCCACATAGGCCTATGCCGCCAGTATCCTGACGCATGAGTCTCTCAGTTTGGTTTTTTTCCAGTGAGAAATTTGGCAATATTTTGGCTCGGATGTCGAGCTGGTGAGTGTATCTTCATTCTCGAACAACGTTGAGGCTCGCAGCTCAGATATATGTCGAGAAAAATGTCCTCATTCGCAGCCATGTTTTCTAATGTGTTTGTATGTACACGTGTATTGCCACATAGGCATATGCCGCCAGTGTCCTGAAGCATGAGTCTCTCAGTTTAGGTTTGTTCCAGTGAGAAATTTGGCAACATTTTGGCTCAGATGTCGAGCTGGTGAGTGTCCCTTCATTCTCGAACAACGTTGAGGCTCGCAGCTCAGATATATGTCGAGAAAAATGTCCTCATTCGCAGCCATGTTTTCTGATGTGTTTGTATGTACACGTGTAGTGCCACATAGGCCTATGCCGCCAGTATCCTGACGCATGAGTCTCTCAGTTTGGGTTTTTTCCAGTGAGAAATTTGGCAATATTTTGGCTCGGATGTCGAGCTGGTGAGTGTCTGTTCATTCTCCAACAACGTTGAGGTTCGTAGCTCAGATATATGTCGAGAAAAATATCCTCATTCGCAGCCATGTTTTCTGATGTGTTTGTATGTACACGTGTATTGCCACATAGGCATATGCCGCCAGTGTCCTGACGCATGAGTCTCTCAGTTTAGGTTTGTTCCAGTGAGACATTTGGAAATATTTTGGCTCAGATGTCGAGCTGGTGAGTGTCCCTTTATTCTCGAACAACGTTGAGGTTCGCAGCTCAGATACATGTCGAGAACATTATCATGTCGCCAGTGTCCAGAAGCATGAGTCTCACAGTTTGGTTTTTTTCCAGTGAGAAATTTGGCAATATTTTGGCTCGGATGTCGAGCTGGTGAGTGTCTCTTCATTCTCGAACAACGTTGAGGCTCGCAGCTCAGATATATGTCGAGAAAAATGTCCTCATTCGCAGCCATGTTTTCTGATGTGTTTGTATGTACACGTGTAGTGCCACATAGGCCTATGCCGCCAGTATCCTGACGCATGAGTCTCTCAGTTTGGTTTTTTTCCAGTGAGAAATTTGGCAATATTTTGGCTCGGATGTCGAGCTGGTGAGTGCATCTTCATTCTCGAACAACGTTGAGGCTCGCAGCTCAGATATATGTCGAGAAAAATGTCCTCATTCGCAGCCATGTTTTCTAATGTGTTTGTATGTACACGTGTATTGCCACATAGGCATATGCCGCCAGTGTCCTGAAGCATGAGTCTCTCAGTTTAGGTTTGTTCCAGTGAGAAATTTGGCAACATTTTGGCTCAGATGTCGAGCTGGTGAGTGTCCCTTCATTCTCGAACAACGTTGAGGTTCGCAGCTCAGATATATGTCGAGAACATTATCCTCATTTGCAGCCATGTTTTCTGATGTGTATGTATGTACATGTGTATTGCCACATAGGCCTATGCCGCCAGTATCCTGACGCATGAGTCTCTCAGTTTGGGATTTTTCCAGTGAGAAATTTGGCAATATTTTGGCTCGGATGTCGAGCTGGTGAGTGTCTCTTCATTCTCGAACAACGTTGAGGCTCGCAGCTCAGATATATGTCGAGAAAAATATCCTCATTCGCAGCCATGTTTTCTAATGTGTTTGTATGTACACGTGTAGTGCCACATAGGCATATGCCGCCAGTGTCCTGACGCATGAGTCTCTGAGTTTAGGTTTGTTCCAGTGAGAAATTTGGCAATATTTTGGCTCAGATGTCGAGCTGGTGACTGTCTCTTCATTCTCGAACAACGTTGAGGTTCGCAGCTCAGATATATGTCGAGAACATTATCCTCATTCGCAGCCATGTTTTCTGATGTGTATGTATGTACACGTGTATTGCCACATAGGCCTATGCCGCCCGTGTCCTGACGTATGAGTCTCACAGTTTGGTTTTTTTCCAGTGAGAAATTTGGCAATATTTTGGCTCGGATGTCGAGCTGGTGCATGTCTCTTCATTCTCGAACAACGTTGAGGATCGCAGCTCAGATATATGTCGAGAAAATTATCCTCATTCGTAGCCATGTTTTCTTATGTGTATGTATGTACACGTGTATTGCCTCATAGGCCTATGCCGCCAGTGTCCTGACGCATGAGTCTCTCAGTTTAGGTTTGTTCCAGTGAGAAATTTGGCAACATTTTGGCTCAGATGTCGAGCTGGTGAGTGTCCCTTCATTCTCGAACAACGTTGAGGTTCGCAGCTCAGATACATGTCGAGAACATTATCATGTCGCCAGTGTCCAGAAGCATGAGTCTCACAGTTTGGTTTATTTTCCAGTGAGAAATTTGGCAATATTTTGGCTCAAATGTCGAGCTGGTGAGTGTCTCTTCTTTCTCGAACAACGTTGAGGCTCGCAGCTCAGATATATGTCGAGAAAAATGTCCTTATTCGCAGCCATGTTTTCTGATGTGTTTGTATGTACACGTGTATTGCCACATAGGCTTATGCCGCCAGTGTCCTGACGCATGAGTCTCAAAGTTTTGGTCTCTTCCGGTGAGAATTTTGGCGATATGTTAGCTCAGATGTGGAGGTGGTGAGTGTCTCTTTATTCTCCAACAACGTTGAGGTTCGTAGCTCAGATATATGTCGAGAAAAATATCCTCATTCGCAGCCATGTTTTCTGATGTGTTTGTATGTACACGTGTATTGCCACATAGGCATATGCCGCCAGTGTCCTGACGCATGAGTCTCTCAGTTTAGGTTTGTTCCAGTGAGACATTTGGAAATATTTTGGCTCAGATGTCGAGCTGGTGAGTGTCCCTTTATTCTCGAACAACGTTGAGGTTCGCAGCTCAGATACATGTCGAGAACATTATCATGTCGCCAGTGTCCAGAAGCATGAGTCTCACAGTTTGGTTTTTTTCCAGTGAGAAATTTGGCAATATTTTGGCTCGGATGTCGAGCTGGTGAGTGTCTCTTCATTCTCGAACAACGTTGAGGCTCGCAGCTCAGATATATGTCGAGAAAAATGTCCTCATTCGCAGCCATGTTTTCTAATGTGTTTGTATGTACACGTGTAGTGCCACATAGGCCTATGCCGCCAGTATCCTGACGCATGAGTCTCTCAGTTTGTTTTTTTTCCAGTGAGAAATTTGGCAATATTTTGGCTCGGATGTCGAGCTGGTGAGTGTATCTTCATTCTCGAACAACGTTGAGGCTCGCAGCTCAGATATATGTCGAGAAAAATGTCCTCATTCGCAGCCATGTTTTCTAATGTGTTTGTATGTACACGTGTATTGCCACATAGGCATATGCCGCCAGTGTCCTGAAGCATGAGTCTCTCAGTTTAGGTTTGTTCCAGTGAGAAATTTGGCAACATTTTGGCTCAGATGTCGAGCTGGTGAGTGTCCCTTCATTCTCGAACAACGTTGAGGTTCGCAGCTCAGATATATGTCGAGAACATTATCCTCATTTGCAGCCATGTTTTCTGATGTGTATGTATGTACATGTGTATTGCCACATAGGCCTATGCCGCCAGTATCCTGACGCATGAGTCTCTCAGTTTGGGATTTTTCCAGTGAGAAATTTGGCAATATTTTGGCTCGGATGTCGAGCTGGTGAGTGTCTCTTCATTCTCGAACAACGTTGAGGCTCGCAGCTCAGATATATGTCGAGAAAAATATCCTCATTCGCAGTCATGTTTTCTAATGTGTTTGTATGTACACGTGTAGTGCCACATAGGCATATGCCGCCAGTGTCCTGACGCATGAGTCTCTGAGTTTAGGTTTGTTCCAGTGAGAAATTTGGCAATATTTTGGCTCAGATGTCGAGCTGGTGACTGTCTCTTCATTCTCGAACAACGTTGAGGTTCGCAGCTCAGATATGTCGAGAACATTATCCTCATTCGCAGCCATGTTTTCTGATGTGTATGTATGTACACGTGTATTGCCACATAGGCCTATGCCGCCCGTGTCCTGACGTATGAGTCTCACAGTTTGGTTTTTTTCCAGTGAGAAATTTGGCAATATTTTGGCTCGGATGTCGAGCTGGTGCATGTCTCTTCATTCTCGAACAACGTTGAGGATCGCAGCTCAGATATATGTCGAGAAAATTATCCTCATTCGTAGCCATGTTTTCTTATGTGTATGTATGTACACGTGTATTGCCTCATAGGCCTATGCCGCCAGTGTCCTGACGCATGAGTCTCTCAGTTTAGGTTTGTTCCAGTGAGAAATTTGGCAACATTTTGGCTCAGATGTCGAGCTGGTGAGTGTCCCTTCATTCTCGAACAACGTTGAGGTTCGCAGCTCAGATACATGTCGAGAACATTATCATGTCGCCAGTGTCCAGAAGCATGAGTCTCACAGTTTGGTTTATTTTCCAGTGAGAAATTTGGCAATATTTTGGCTCAAATGTCGAGCTGGTGAGTGTCTCTTCTTTCTCGAACAACGTTGAGGCTCGCAGCTCAGATATATGTCGAGAAAAATGTCCTTATTCGCAGCCATGTTTTCTGATGTGTTTGTATGTACACGTGTATTGCCACATAGGCTTATGCCGCCAGTGTCCTGACGCATGAGTCTCAAAGTTTTGGTCTCTTCCGGTGAGAATTTTGGCGATATGTTAGCTCAGATGTGGAGGTGGTGAGTGTCTCTTCATTCTCCAACAACGTTGAGGTTCGTAGCTCAGATATATGTCGAGAAAAATATCCTCATTCGCAGCCATGTTTTCTGATGTGTTTGTATGTACACGTGTATTGCCACATAGGCATATGCCGCCAGTGTCCTGACGCATGAGTCTCTCAGTTTAGGTTTGTTCCAGTGAGACATTTGGCAATATTTTGGCTCAGATGTCGAGCTGGTGAGTGTCCCTTCATTCTCGAACAACGTTGAGGTTCGCAGCTCAGATACATGTCGAGAACATTATCATGTCGCCAGTGTCCAGAAGCATGAGACTCACAGTTTAGGTTTTTTCCAGTGAGAAATTTGGCAATATTTTGGCTCGGATGTCGAGCTGGTGAGTGTCTCTTCATTCTCGAACAACGTTGAGGCTCGCAGCTCAGATATATGTCGAGAAAAATGTCCTCATTCGCAGCCATGTTTTCTAATGTGTTTGTATGTACACGTGTATTGCCACATAGGCATATGCCGCCAGTGTCCTGAAGCATGAGTCTCTCAGTTTAGGTTTGTTCCAGTGAGAAATTTGGCAACATTTTGGCTCAGATGTCGAGCTGGTGAGTGACCCTTCATTCTCGAACAACGTTGAGGTTCGCAGCTCAGATATATGTCGAGAACATTATCCTCATTTGCAGCCATGTTTTCTGATGTGTATGTATGTACATGTGTATTGCCACATAGGCCTATGCCGCCAGTATCCTGACGCATGAGTCTCTCAGTTTGGGATTTTTCCAGTGAGAAATTTGGCAATATTTTGGCTCGGATGTCGAGCTGGTGAGTGTCTCTTCATTCTCGAACAACGTTGAGGCTCGCAGCTCAGATATATGTCGAGAAAAATATCCTCATTCGCAGCCATGTTTTCTAATGTGTTTGTATGTACACGTGTAGTGCCACATAGGCATATGCCGCCAGTGTCCTGACGCATGAGTCTCTGAGTTTAGGTTTGTTCCAGTGAGAAATTTGGCAATATTTTGGCTCAGATGTCGAGCTGGTGACTGTCTCTTCATTCTCGAACAACGTTGAGGTTCGCAGCTCAGATATATGTCGAGAACATTATCCTCATTCGCAGCCATGTTTTCTGATGTGTATGTATGTACACGTGTATTGCCACATAGGCCTATGCCGCCCGTGTCCTGACGTATGAGTCTCACAGTTTGGTTTTTTTCCAGTGAGAAATTTGGCAATATTTTGGCTCGGATGTCGAGCTGGTGAGTGTATCGTCATTCTCGAACAACGTTGAGGCTCGCAGCTCAGATATATGTCGAGAAAAATGTCCTCATTCGCAGCCATGTTTTCTAATGTGTTTGTATGTACACGTGTATTGCCACATAGGCATATGCCGCCAGTGTCCTGAAGCATGAGTCTCTCAGTTTAGGTTTGTTCCAGTGAGAAATTTGGCAACATTTTGGCTCAGATGTCGAGCTGGTGAGTGTCCCTTCATTCTCGAACAACGTTGAGGTTCGCAGCTCAGATATATGTCGAGAACATTATCCTCATTTGCAGCCATGTTTTCTGATGTGTATGTATGTACATGTGTATTGCCACATAGGCCTATGCCGCCAGTATCCTGACGCATGAGTCTCTCAGTTTGGGATTTTTCCAGTGAGAAATTTGGCAATATTTTGGCTCGGATGTCGAGCTGGTGAGTGTCTCTTTATTCTCGAACAACGTTGAGGCTCGCAGCTCAGATATATGTCGAGAAAAATATCCTCATTCGCAGCCATGTTTTCTAATGTGTTTGTATGTACACGTGTAGTGCCACATAGGCATATGCCGCCAGTGTCCTGACGCATGAGTCTCTGAGTTTAGGTTTGTTCCAGTGAGAAATTTGGCAATATTTTGGCTCAGATGTCGAGCTGGTGACTGTCTCTTCATTCTCGAACAACGTTGAGGTTCGCAGCTCAGATATATGTCGAGAACATTATCCTCATTCGCAGCCATGTTTTCTGATGTGTATGTATGTACACGTGTATTGCCACATAGGCCTATGCCGCCCGTGTCCTGACGTATGAGTCTCACAGTTTGGTTTTTTTCCAGTGAGAAATTTGGCAATATTTTGGCTCGGATGTCGAGCTGGTGCATGTCTCTTCATTCTCGAACAACGTTGAGGATCGCAGCTCAGATATATGTCGAGAAAATTATCCTCATTCGTAGCCATGTTTTCTTATGTGTATGTATGTACACGTGTATTGCCTCAAAAGGCCTATGCCGCCAGTGTCCTGACGCATGAGTCTCTCAGTTTAGGTTTGTTCCAGTGAGAAATTTGGCAACATTTTGGCTCAGATGTCGAGCTGGTGAGTGTCCCTTCATTCTCGAACAACGTTGAGGTTCGCAGCTCAGATACATGTCGAGAACATTATCATGTCGCCAGTGTCCAGAAGCATGAGTCTCACAGTTTGGTTTATTTTCCAGTGAGAAATTTGGCAATATTTTGGCTCAGATGTCGAGCTGGTGAGTGTCTCTTCTTTCTCGAACAACGTTGAGGCTCGCAGCTCAGATATATGTCGAGAAAAATGTCCTTATTCGCAGCCATGTTTTCTGATGTGTTTGTATGTACACGTGTATTGCCACATAGGCTTATGCCGCCAGTGTCCTGACGCATGAGTCTCAAAGTTTTGGTCTCTTCCGGTGAGAATTTTGGCGATATGTTAGCTCAGATGTGGAGGTGGTGAGTGTCTCTTCATTCTCCAACAACGTTGAGGTTCGTAGCTCAGATATATGTCGAGAAAAATATCCTCATTCGCAGCCATGTTTTCTGATGTGTTTGTATGTACACGTGTATTGCCACATAGGCATATGCCGCCAGTGTCCTGACGCATGAGTCTCTCAGTTTAGGTTTGTTCCAGTGAGACATTTGGCAATATTTTGGCTCAGATGTCGAGCTGGTGAGTGTCCCTTCATTCTCGAACAACGTTGAGGTTCGCAGCTCAGATACATGTCGAGAACATTATCATGTCGCCAGTGTCCAGAAGCATGAGTCTCACAGTTTAGGTTTTTTCCAGTGAGAAATTTGGCAATATTTTGGCTCGGATGTCGAGCTGGTGAGTGTCTCTTCATTCTCGAACAACGTTGAGGCTCGCAGCTCAGATATATGTCGAGAAAAATGTCCTCATTCGCAGCCATGTTTTCTAATGTGTTTGTATGTACACGTGTATTGCCACATAGGCATATGCCGCCAGTGTCCTGAAGCATGAGTCTCTCAGTTTAGGTTTGTTCCAGTGAGAAATTTGGCAACATTTTGGCTCAGATGTCGAGCTGGTGAGTGTCCCTTCATTCTCGAACAACGTTGAGGTTCGCAGCTCAGATATATGTCGAGAACATTATCCTCATTTGCAGCCATGTTTTCTGATGTGTATGTATGTACATGTGTATTGCCACATAGGCCTATGCCGCCAGTATCCTGACGCATGAGTCTCTCAGTTTGGGATTTTTCCAGTGAGAAATTTGGCAATATTTTGGCTCGGATGTCGAGCTGGTGAGTGTCTCTTCATTCTCGAACAACGTTGAGGCTCGCAGCTCAGATATATGTCGAGAAAAATATCCTCATTCGCAGCCATGTTTTCTAATGTGTTTGTATGTACACGTGTAGTGCCACATAGGCATATGCCGCCAGTGTCCTGACGCATGAGTCTCTGAGT
Source organism: Crossaster papposus (assembly GCA_037893245.1). Lineage (NCBI taxonomy): Eukaryota > Metazoa > Echinodermata > Asteroidea > Velatida > Solasteridae > Crossaster > Crossaster papposus. Next base: position 724,289 of record JBAIAA010000149.1, read on the forward strand.
TTAGGTTTGTTCCAGTGAGAAATTTGGCAATATTTTGGCTCAGATGTCGAGCTGGTGACTGTCTCTTCATTCTCGAACAACGTTGAGGTTCGCAGCTCAGATATATGTCGAGAACATTATCCTCATTCGCAGCCATGTTTTCTGATGTGTATGTATGTACACGTGTATTGCCACATAGGCCTATGCCGCCCGTGTCCTGACGTATGAGTCTCACAGTTTGGTTTTTTTCCAGTGAGAAATTTGGCAATATTTTGGCTCGGATGTCGAGCTGGTGCATGTCTCTTCATTCTCGAACAACGTTGAGGATCGCAGCTCAGATATATGTCGAGAAAATTATCCTCATTCGTAGCCATGTTTTCTTATGTGTATGTATGTACACGTGTATTGCCTCATAGGCCTATGCCGCCAGTGTCCTGACGCATGAGTCTCTCAGTTTAGGTTTGTTCCAGTGAGAAATTTGGCAACATTTTGGCTCAGATGTCGAGCTGGTGAGTGTCCCTTCATTCTCGAACAACGTTGAGGTTCGCAGCTCAGATACATGTCGAGAACATTATCATGTCGCCAGTGTCCAGAAGCATGAGTCTCACAGTTTGGTTTATTTTCCAGTGAGAAATTTGGCAATATTTTGGCTCAGATGTCGAGCTGGTGAGTGTCTCTTCTTTCTCGAACAACGTTGAGGCTCGCAGCTCAGATATATGTCGAGAAAAATGTCCTTATTCGCAGCCATGTTTTCTGATGTGTTTGTATGTACACGTGTATTGCCACATAGGCTTATGCCGCCAGTGTCCTGACGCATGAGTCTCAAAGTTTTGGTCTCTTCCGGTGAGAATTTTGGCGATATGTTAGCTCAGATGTGGAGGTGGTGAGTGTCTCTTCATTCTCCAACAACGTTGAGGTTCGTAGCTCAGATATATGTCGAGAAAAATATCCTCATTCGCAGCCATGTTTTCTGATGTGTTTGTATGTACACGTGTATTGCCACATAGGCATATGCCGCCAGTGTCCTGACGCATGAGTCTCTCAGTTTAGGTTTGTTCCAGTGAGACATTTGGCAATATTTTGGCTCAGATGTCGAGCTGGTGAGTGTCCCTTCATTCTCGAACAACGTTGAGGTTCGCAGCTCAGATACATGTCGAGAACATTATCATGTCGCCAGTGTCCAGAAGCATGAGTCTCACAGTTTAGGTTTTTTCCAGTGAGAAATTTGGCAATATTTTGGCTCGGATGTCGAGCTGGTGAGTGTCTCTTCATTCTCGAACAACGTTGAGGCTCGCAGCTCAGATATATGTCGAGAAAAATGTCCTTATTCGCAGCCATGTTTTCTGATGTGTTTGTATGTACACGTGTATTGCCACATAGGCTTATGCCGCCAGTGTCTTGACGCATGAGTCTCAAAGTTTTGGTCTCTTCCGGTGAGAATTTTGGCGATATGTTAGCTCAGATGTGGAGGTGGTGAGTGTCTCTTCATTCTCCAACAACGTTGAGGTTCGTAGCTCAGATATATGTCGAGAAAAATATCCTCATTCGCAGCCATGTTTTCTGATGTGTTTGTATGTACACGTGTATTGCCACATAGGCATATGCCGCCAGTGTCCTGACGCATGAGTCTCTCAGTTTAGGTTTGTTCCAGTGAGACATTTGGCAATATTTTGGCTCAGATGTCGAGCTGGTGAGTGTCCCTTCATTCTCGAACAACGTTGAGGTTCGCAGCTCAGATACATGTCGAGAACATTATCATGTCGCCAGTGTCCAGAAGCATGAGTCTCACAGTTGTTGTTTTTTTCCAGTGAGAAATTTTTGCAATATTTTGGCTCGGATGTCGAGCTGGTGAGTGTCTCTTCATTCTCGAACAACGTTGAGGCTCGCAGCTCAGATATATGTCGAGAATAATGTCCTCATTCGCAGCCATGTTTTCTGATGTGTTTGTATGTACACGTGTAGTGCCACATAGGCCTATGCCGCCAGTATCCTGACGCATGAGTCTCTCAGTTTGGGTTTTTTCCAGTGAGAAATTTGGCAATATTTTGGCTCGGATGTCGAGCTGGTGAGTGTCTCTTCATTCTCGAACAACGTTGAGGCTCGCAGCTCAGATATATGTCGAGAAAAATGTCCTCATTCGCAGCCATGTTTTCTAATGTGTTTGTATGTACACGTGTATTGCCACATAGGCATATGCCGCCAGTGTCCTGACGCATGAGTCTCTCAGTTTAGGTTTGTTCCAGTGAGAAATTTGGCAACATTTTGGCTCAGATGTCGAGCTGGTGAGTGTCCCTTCATTCTCGAACAACGTTGAGGTTCGCAGCTCAGATATATGTCGAGAACATTATCCTCATTCGCAGCCATGTTTTCTGATGTGTATGTATGTACACGTGTATTGCCATATAGGCCTATGCCGCCAGTATCCTGACGCATGAGTATCTCAGTTTGGGTTTTTTCCAGTGAGAAATTTGGCAATATTTTGGCTCAGATGTCGAGCTGGTGAGTGTCTCTTCATTCTCGAACAACGTTGAGGCTCGCAGCTCAGATATATGTCGAGAAAAATATCCTCATTCGCAGCCATGTTTTCTAATGTGTTTGTATGTACACGTGTAGTGCCACATAGGCATATGCCGCCAGTGTCCTGACGCATGAGTCTCTCAGTTTAGGTTTGTTCCAGTGAGAAATTTGGCAATATTTTGGCTCAGATGTCGAGCTGGTGAGTGTCTCTTCATTCTCGAACAACGTTGAGGTTCGCAAATCAGATATATGTCGAGAACATTATCCTCATTCGCAGCCATGTTTTCTGATGTGTATGTATGTACACGTGTATTGCCACATAGGCCTATGCCGCCAGTATCCTGACGCATGAGTCTCTCAGTTTGGTTTTTTTCCAGTGAGAAATTTGGCAACATTTTGGCTCAGATGTCGAGCTGGTGAGTGTCTCTTCATTCTCCAACAACGTTGAGGTTCGCAACTCAGATATAAGTCGAGAAAATTATCCTCATTCGCAGCCATGTGTTCTGATATGTATGTATGTACACGTGTATTGCCTCCTAGGCCCTAGCCGCCAGTGTCCTGACGCATGAGTCTCAAAGTTTTGGTCTCTTCCGGTGAGAATTTTGGCGATATGTTAGCTCAGATGTGGAGGTCGTGAATGTCTCTTCATTCTCCAACAACGTTGAGGTTCGTAGCTCAGATATATGTCGAGAAAAATATCCTCATTCGCAGCCATGTTTTCTGATGTGTTTGTATGTACACGTGTATTGCCACATAGGCATATGCCGCCAGTGTCCTGACGCATGAGTCTCTCAGTTTAGATTGTTCCAGTGAGACATTTGGCAATATTTTGGCTCAGATGTCGAGCTGGTGAGTGTCCCTTCATTCTCGAACAACGTTGAGGTTCGCAGCTCAGATACATGTCGATAACATTATCATGTCGCCAGTGTCCAGAAGCATGAGTCTCACAGTTTTTGTTTTTTTTCCAGTGAGAAATTTGGCAATAGTTTGGCTCGGATGTCGAGCTGGTGAGTGTCTCTTCATTCTCGAACAACGTTGAGGCTCGCAGCTCAGATATATGTCGAGAAAAATGTCCTCATTCGCAGCCATGTTTTCTGATGTGTTTGTATATACACGTGTAGTGCCACATAGGCCTATGCCGCCAGTATCCTGACGCATGAGTCTCTCAGTTTGGGTTTTTTCCAGTGAGAAATTTGGCAATATTTTGGATCGGATGTCGAGCTGGTGAGTGTCTCTTCATTCTCGAACAACGTTGAGGCTCGCAGCTCAGATATATATCGAGAAAAATGTCCTCATTCGCAGCCATGTTTTCTAATGTGTTTGTATGTACACGTGTATTGCCACATAGGCATATGCCGCCAGTGTCCTGACGCATGAGTCTCTCAGTTTAGGTTTGTTCCAGTGAGAAATTTGGCAACATTTTGGCTCAGATGTCGAGCTGGTGAGTGTCCCTTCATTCTCGAACAACGTTGAGGTTCGCAGCTCAGATATATGTCGAGAACATTATCCTCATTCGCAGCCATGTTTTCTAATGTGTATGTATGTATGTACATGTGTATTGCCACATAGGCCTATGCCGCCAGTATCCTGACGCATGAGTCTCTCAGTTTGGGTTTTTTCCAGTGAGAAATTTGGCAATATTTTGGCTCGGATGTCGAGCTGGTGAGTGTCTCTTCATTTTCGAACAACGTTGAGGCTCGCAGCTCAGATATATGTCGAGAAAAATATCCTCATTCGCAGCCATGTTTTCTAATGTGTTTGTATGTACACGTGTAGTGCCACATAGGCATATGCCGCCAGTGTCCTGACGCATGAGTCTCTGAGTTTAGGTTTGTTCCAGTGAGAAATTTGGCAATATTTTGGCTCAGATGTCGAGCTGGTGACTGTCTCTTCATTCTCGAACAACGTTGAGGTTCGCAGCTCAGATATATGTCGAGAACATTATCCTCATTCGCAGCCATGTTTTCTGATGTGTATGTATGTACACGTGTATTGCCACATAGGCCTATGCCGCCCGTGTCCTGACGTATGAGTCTCACAGTTTGGTTTTTTTCCAGTGAGAAATTTGGCGATATGTTAGCTCAGATGTGGAGGTGGTGAATGTCTCTTCATTCTCCAACAACGTTGAGGTTCGTAGCTCAGATATATGTCGAGAAAAATATCCTCATTCGCAGCCATGTTTTCTGATGTGTTTGTATGTACACGTGTATTGCCACATAGGCATATGCCGCCAGTGTCCTGACGCATGAGTCTCTCAGTTTAGGTTTGTTCCAGTGAGACATTTGGCAATATTTTGGCTCAGATGTCGAGCTGGTGAGTGTCCCTTCATTCTCGAACAACGTTGAGGTTCGCAGCTCAGATACATGTCGAGAACATTATCATGTCGCCAGTGTCCAGAAGCATGAGTCTCACAGTTGTTGTTTTTTTCCAGTGAGCAATTTTTGCAATATTTTGGCTCGGATGTCGAGCTGGTGAGTGTCTCTTCATTCTCGAACAACGTTGAGGCTCGCAGCTCAGATATATGTCGAGAATAATGTCCTCATTCGCAGCCATGTTTTCTGATGTGTTTGTATGTACACGTGTAGTGCCACATAGGCCTATGCCGCCAGTATCCTGACGCATGAGTCTCTCAGTTTGGGTTTTTTCCAGTGAGAAATTTGGCAATATTTTGGCTCGGATGTCGAGCTGGTGAGTGTCTCTTCATTCTCGAACAACGTTGAGGCTCGCAGCTCAGATATATGTCGAGAAAATGTCCTCATTCGCAGCCATGTTTTCTAATGTGTTTGTATGTACACGTGTATTGCCACATAGGCATATGCCGCCAGTGTCCTGACGCATGAGTCTCTCAGTTTAGGTTTGTTCCAGTGAGAAATTTGGCAACATTTTGGCTCAGATGTCGAGCTGGTGAGTGTCCCTTCATTCTCGAACAACGTTGAGGTTCGCAGCTCAGATATATGTCGAGAACATTATCCTCATTCGCAGCCATGTTTTCTGATGTGTATGTATGTACACGTGTATTGCCATATAGGCCTATGCCACCAGTATCCTGACGCATGAGTATCTCAGTTTGGGTTTTTTCCAGTGAGAAATTTGGCAATATTTTGGCTCAGATGTCGAGCTGGTGAGTGTCTCTTCATTCTCGAACAACGTTGAGGCTCGCAGCTCAGATATATGTCGAGAAAAATATCCTCATTCGCAGCCATGTTTTCTAATGTGTTTGTATGTACACGTGTAGTGCCACATAGGCATATGCCGCCAGTGTCCTGACGCATGAGTCTCTCAGTTTAGGTTTGTTCCAGTGAGAAATTTGGCAATATTTTGGCTCAGATGTCGAGCTGGTGAGTGTCTCTTCATTCTCGAACTACGTTAAGGTTCGCAAATCAGATATATGTCGAGAACATTATCCTCATTCGCAGCCATGTTTTCTGATGTGTATGTATGTACACGTGTATTGCCACATAGGCCTATGCCGCCAGTATCCTGACGCATGAGTCTCTCAGTTTGGTTTTTTTCCAGTGAGAAATTTGGCAACATTTTGGCTCAGATGTCGAGCTGGTGAGTGTCTCTTCATTCTCCAACAACGTTGAGGTTCGCAACTCAGATATAAGTCGAGAAAATTATCCTCATTCGCAGCCATGTGTTCTGATATGTATGTATGTACACGTGTATTGCCTCCTAGGCCTATGCCGCCAGTGTCCTGACGCATGAGTCTCAAAGTTTTGGTCTCTTCCGGTGAGAATTTTGGCGATATGTTAGCTCAGATGTGGAGGTCGTGAATGTCTCTTCATTCTCCAACAACGTTGAGGTTCGTAGCTCAGATATATGTCGAGAAAAATATCCTCATTCGCAGCCATGTTTTCTGATGTGTTTGTATGTACACGTGTATTGCCACATAGGCATATGCCGCCAGTGTCCTGACGCATGAGTCTCTCAGTTTAGATTGTTCCAGTGAGACATTTGGCAATATTTTGGCTCAGATGTCGAGCTGGTGAGTGTCCCTTCATTCTCGAACAACGTTGAGGTTCGCAGCTCAGATACATGTCGAGAACATTATCATGTCGCCAGTGTCCAGAAGCATGAGTCTCACAGTTGTTGTTTTTTTCCAGTGAGAAATTTTTGCAATATTTTGGCTCGGATGTCGAGCTGGTGAGTGTCTCTTCATTCTCGAACAACGTTGAGGCTCGCAGCTCAGATATATGTCGAGAATAATGTCCTCATTCGCAGCCATGTTTTCTGATGTGTTTGTATGTACACGTGTAGTGCCACATAGGCCTATGCCGCCAGTATCCTGACGCATGAGTCTCTCAGTTTGGTTTTTTTCCAGTGAGAAATTTGGCAATATTTTGGCTCGGATGTCGAGCTGGTGAGTGTCTCTTCATTCTCGAACAACGTTGAGGCTCGCAGCTCAGATATATGTCGAGAAAAATGTCCTCATTCGCAGCCATGTTTTCTAATGTGTTTGTATGTACACGTGTATTGCCACATAGGCATATGCCGCCAGTGTCCTGACGCATGAGTCTCTCAGTTTAGGTTTGTTCCAGTGAGAAATTTGGCAACATTTTGGCTCAGATGTCGAGCTGGTGAGTGTCCCTTCATTCTCGAACAACGTTGAGGTTCGCAGCTCAGATATATGTCGAGAACATTATCCTCATTCGCAGCCACGTTTTCTGATGTGTATGTATGTACACGTGTATTGCCATATAGGCCTATGCCGCCAGTATCCTGACGCATGAGTATCTCAGTTTGGGTTTTTTCCAGTGAGAAATTTGGCAATATTTTGGCTCAGATGTCGAGCTGGTGAGTGTCTCTTCATTCTCGAACAACGTTGAGGCTCGCAGCTCAGATATATGTCGAGAAAAATATCCTCATTCGCAGCCATGTTTTCTAATGTGTTTGTATGTACACGTGTAGTGCCACATAGGCATATGCCGCCAGTGTCCTGACGCATGAGTCTCTCAGTTTAGGTTTGTTCCAGTGAGAAATTTGGCAATATTTTGGCTCAGATGTCGAGCTGGTGAGTGTCTCTTCATTCTCGAACAACGTTGAGGTTCGCAAATCAGATATATGTCGAGAACATTATCCTCATTCGCAGCCATGTTTTCTGATGTGTATGTATGTACACGTGTATTGCCACATAGGCCTATGCCGCCAGTATCCTGACGCATGAGTCTCTCAGTTTGGTTTTTTTCCAGTGAGAAATTTGGCAACATTTTGGCTCAGATGTCGAGCTGGTGAGTGTCTCTTCATTCTCCAACAACGTTGAGGTTCGCAACTCAGATATAAGTCGAGAAAATTATCCTCATTCGCAGCCATGTGTTCTGATATGTATGTATGTACACGTGTATTGCCTCCTAGGCCTATGCCGCCAGTGTCCTGACGCATGAGTCTCAAAGTTTTGGTCTCTTCCGGTGAGAATTTTGGCGATATGTTAGCTCAGATGTGGAGGTCGTGAATGTCTCTTCATTCTCCAACAACGTTGAGGTTCGTAGCTCAGATATATGTCGAGAAAAATATCCTCATTCGCAGCCATGTTTTCTGATGTGTTTGTATGTACACGTGTATTGCCACATAGGCATATGCCGCCAGTGTCCTGACGCATGAGTCTCTCAGTTTAGATTGTTCCAGTGAGACATTTGGCAATATTTTGGCTCAGATGTCGAGCTGGTGAGTGTCCCTTCATTCTCGAACAACGTTGAGGTTCGCAGCTCAGATACATGTCGAGAACATTATCATGTCGCCAGTGTCCAGAAGCATGAGTCTCACAGTTTTGTTTTGTTTTCCAGTGAGAAATTTGGCAATATTTTGGCTCGGATGTCGAGCTGGTGAGTGTCTCTTCATTCTCGAACAACGTTGAGGCTCGCAGCTCAGATATATGTCGAGAAAAATGTCCTCATTCGCAGCCATGTTTTCTGATGTGTTTGTATGTACACGTGTAGTGCCACATAGGCCTATGCCGCCAGTATCCTGACGCATGAGTCTCTCAGTTTGGGTTTTTTCCAGTGAGAAATTTGGCAATATTTTGGATCGGATGTCGAGCTGGTGAGTGTCTCTTCATTCTCGAACAACGTTGAGGCTCGCAGCTCAGATATATGTCGAGAAAAATGTCCTCATTCGCAGCCATATTTTCTAATGTGTTTGTATGTACACGTGTATTGCCACATAGGCATATGCCGCCAGTGTCCTGACGCATGAGTCTCTCAGTTTAGGTTTGTTCCAGTGAGAAATTTGGCAACATTTTGGCTCAGATGTCGAGCTGGTGAGTGTCCCTTCATTCTCGAACAACGTTGAGGTTCGCAGCTCAGATATATGTCGAGAACATTATCCTCATTCGCAGCCATGTTTTCTGATGTGTATGTATGTATGTACATGTGTATTGCCACATAGGCCTATGCCGCCAGTATCCTGACGCATGAGTCTCTCAGTTTGGGTTTTTTCCAGTGAGAAATTTGGCAATATTTTGGCTCGGATGTCGAGCTGGTGAGTGTCTCTTCATTCTCGAACAACGTTGAGGCTCGCAGCTCAGATATATGTCGAGAAAAATATCCTCATTCGCAGCCATGTTTTCTAATGTGTTTGTATGTACACGTGTAGTGCCACATAGGCATATGCCGCCAGTGTCCTGACGCATGAGTCTCTGAGTTTAGGTTTGTTCCAGTGAGAAATTTGGCAATATTTTGGCTCAGATGTCGAGCTGGTGACTGTCTCTTCATTCTCGAACAACGTTGAGGTTCGCAGCTCAGATATATGTCGAGAACATTATCCTCATTCGCAGCCATGTTTTCTGATGTGTATGTATGTACACGTGTATTGCCACATAGGCCTATGCCGCCCGTGTCCTGACGTATGAGTCTCACAGTTTGGGTTTTTTCCAGTGAGAAATTTGGCGATATGTTAGCTCAGATGTGGAGGTGGTGAATGTCTCTTCATTCTCCAACAACGTTGAGGTTCGTAGCTCAGATATATGTCGAGAAAAATATCCTCATTCGCAGCCATGTTTTCTGATGTGTTTGTATGTACACGTGTATTGCCACATAGGCATATGCCGCCAGTGTCCTGACGCATGAGTCTCTCAGTTTAGGTTTGTTCCAGTGAGACATTTGGCAATATTTTGGCTCAGATTTCGAGCTGGTGAGTGTCCCTTCATTCTCGAACAACCTTGAGGTTCGCAGCTCAGATACATGTCGAGAACATTATCATGTCGCCAGTGTCCAGAAGCATGAGTCTCACAGTTGTTTGTTTTTTCCAGTGAGAAATTTGGCAATATTTTGGCTCGGATGTCGAGCTGGTGAGTGTCTCTTCATTCTCGAACAACGTTGAGGCTCGCAGCTCAGATATATGTCGAGAAAAATGTCCTCATTCGCAGCCATGTTTTCTTATGTGTATGTATGTACACGTGTATTGCCTCATAGGCCTATGCCGCCAGTGTCCTGACGCATGAGTCTCTCAGTTTAGGTTTGTTCCAGTGAGAAATTTGGCAACATTTTGGCTCAGATGTCGAGCTGGTGAGTGTCCCTTCATTCTCGAACAACGTTGGGGTTCGCAGCTCAGATACATGTCGAGAACATTATCATGTCGCCAGTGTCCAGAAGCATGAGTCTCACAGTTTGGTTTATTTTCCAGTGAGAAATTTGGCAATATTTTGGCTCGGATGTCGAGCTGGTGAGTGTCTCTTCTTTCTCGAACAACGTTGAGGCTCGCAGCTCAGATATATGTCGAGAAAAATGTCCTTATTCGTAGCCATGTTTTCTGATGTGTTTGTATGTACACGTGTATTGCCACATAGGCTTATGCCGCCAGTGTCCTGACGCATGAGTCTCAAAGTTTTGGTCTCTTCCGGTGAGAATGTTGGCGATTTGTTAGCTCAGATGTGGAGGTGGTGAATGTTTCTTCATTCTCCAACAACGTTGAGGTTCGTAGCTCAGATATATGTCAAGAAAAATATCCTCATTCGCAGCCATGTTTTCTGATGTGTTTGTATGTACACGTGTATTGCCACATAGGCATATGCCGCCAGTGTCCTGACGCATGAGTCTCTCAGTAAAGGTTTGTTCCAGTGAGACATTTGGCAATATTTTGGCTCAGATGTCGAGCTGGTGAGTGTCCCTTCATTCTCGAACAACGTTGAGGTTCGCAGCTCAGATACATGTCGAGAACATTATCATGTCGCCAGTGTCCAGAAGCATGAGTCTCACAGTTTGGTTTATTTTCCAGTCAAAGGGTTAGGACGGTCGGGATGGTGAGGAGAGTTGAGCCACTCCTCATCCATGAAAAGTCCCAGATGGCCAGCGTCTCCAACAGCCTCTCCTAATCAAACTCCTACTGCTTGGCTTCTCGTGCCGACCCCTGTTCTAAAACAGAAGGCAGAGGTGTGGAAGGCGAGTATCTGGCGCCTAAAAACCAGATCGCTCTGGGCAGGTGGGGCTCGTCAGCCATGGGAGGCAATCCACCTAGGAGATGGTACTCTGATTTCAAACCCGGGCAGGTGGGGCTCGTTAGCCATGGAAGGCAGTCCATCTAAGAGAAGGCGACTCTGATTAACAACACAGTCATTCACCAAGCACCCCTTGAGGGACATCTAACCTCAGCAGGTGCCGGTAGGCCGGTGGATCTGGCGGATGAGCAAGTGCTTGTAACTTGCCAACGGCAGTGAAGGCGTGCAGCAAATGGTCGTGCAAACCAGAGGGCGCATGGATAGATGCAAGCAACATGTGGCCATGCACTACGCTGGTGGAGGAGTGGTGACACGCCAGCGAAAACCATTCACCAAAACCTCCGAAATGAACTACAACACTGAGAATCACAGCGATACCCTTTTGAGTGTGGGGCCCCCGAGCACGCCAACTGGGTCTGAAGCTACTGGGGATGAAGGTAACCATGCTCTCTACTATCCGCGCTGTAATGACGCTTCGCACCCAAAGCCTTCATTGGACGGTGCGCGGTTGAGTATGCGTGAAGAACGTAGCACGGGCACCTTTAGTTTAGGTTGCTGGAACGTCACTACACTGAACTATAGCCTAGCACCTGAACATCTGATGGCCACTCTGAAAAACTACCGCTATGACGTCATTGCTATTAGTGAAACTCACAACATTGGCCAGGAAGTAGCATGCAATGGTCACATTGTGATGTCGGGAGGTGAAACACACTATGCAGGTGTTGGAATACTGATGTCGCCACGGGCAAAAAACAGTTGCCTTGCCACCTTCTACATCACTGAACGGATCATGGCTGCCCGTTTTCGTTTGAGGAAAGGCACCCTTCTGTTTTTCTCCGTCTACGCACCTACATCCACTGCAACAGATGAAGTTATCAACAACTTTTATGAGCAGCTTCAAGATGCGATCAATTCAAACAAAAAGAACTGCGACACACTTGTTGTGGCGGGTGACTTTAACGCAAAACTTGGAAATCAACCCATCCCTCTCATCATTGGACCCCTTGGCTATGGAGACAGAAATTCAAGAGGAGACAGACTGGTTGATTTTTGCATGGATAACAACCTCACTGCCGCACACTCCTGGTTTCCCAAACGATCTTCCCACAAGGTTACGTGGATCAGCAGGGCAAACAACGCAAGGAATGCTATGGATCACATCTTAATTAGCACAGAAGCAAGGAATCACCTGACTGACTGCCGTTCCTACAGCGCTTGTTTTGACACTGACCATCGGTTAGTTATCTGTAACCTGAAGTGGAAATTCCGTCAACATGCCATTGTACATGGACTGCGACCTAAACGTCCAAACGTTGAAGCCCTGAAGTCAGAACAAACGTCTGAAGCCCTCCGTCAGCTGGTTCGATCCCGTGTTACTCAAGGCGATTCTCTTGAAGCTGTCGCACATGTCATACATGAAGCATCTCTTGAGACATGTGGTACACAAACCTCTCAGAAGAAACAGCCGTATCTGTCTGAATCAACTCTCCATCTAATTCAGCATAAGAACAGGGCTGTAGGCACCACAGAATTCGCAGCTCTGAGAAAAGAGGTCAAACACGCATGCCAGAAAGATCTTGACGAATGGCTAGCAACTAATATCAACACAATGAACCAAGCGTACCAGAACCATGACTACAGAACTATGTTCAAAGCTGCTGATGTTCTTCTTCAGAAAACATGCATGCCTACGGTGAACATCAAAGACACAAACGGTCGGGTATTGGAGACAGTTGAAGAAGAAACTCAACGTTGGCATCAGTATGCCGTAGATCTGTTGGAGTCCAACCGGCCACGTCCTCCCCAGCACACGACTGCAGTTGAACGAATTCCACCTACACAGGAAGAGACCAGGAAAGCCATACAGGCACTGAAAAACCACAAGGCTCCCGGAGTTGATTGCATCACATCTGAAGCCCTTAAAGCTGCGACACAAGATCCACAAGTTTTCAAGGTCCTTCATGAGGCAGTGTGTAACATCTGGAACTCTGGGAAGTGGCCACCGTCGATGACCAAGTCGGTATACATCCCGTTGAACAAAAAGAGTGACCGAGGTTTGTGCAACAACTACAGAACACTTGCTCTAATCAGTCACGCCAGCAAAATCGTACTGAATCTGATACAACGCAGACTGGTAAGAACCGCCAACATCGCAGTGAACGACACCCAATGTGGCTTTGTAAGCGGTAAGGGTACAACTGATGGAATCTACCTCCTTAAAGGTGTGGCGGAGTCGTACTACGCAGGAAAACGCCCTCTCCATCTGGTCTTCGTTGACTATAAGAAGGCATTTGATTCAGTCAACCACGCAGTTCTGTTTGCAAAACTACGATATCTAGGCGTGGAAGAGGATGTGATGCGATTACTCGAAGATCTCTACATCAACTCAAATGGTCAGCTTCGATGGAAAGGCCAGATGACAGACGAGTTTGAAACACCAGTCGGAGTACGACAAGGCTGTCCACTGTCACCAACACTCTTCAGCCTCTACACCGAGTGCCTCATGCGGGAGTAGTACAATCGCACAGCGCTCCTAACGGCTCCAGATGTCAGTGGTATCCCCCTAAAGGAGATCAGATATGCTGATGATCTGGTACTGATGGCCCTGTGCAGAGCTGATGCTGTTGAGATGCTCACTACCCTGGGCGATATATCTGAGGGGTATGGGCTAACCATCCACCCTGATAAAACTGAGTGTATGATCATCCAGCCAACAACCGATGACACCACCATCACATACCGCTCAGCACAAATACCTCGTGTCACATCTTTCAAGTACTTGGGCGTGTCGATCAACCACATGCTTGATGACAGCAAGGAGGTTCGAATGCGGCTAGGCATGGGCAAATCCACTCTTCGGCAGTGCAAATATCTACGCTCTCCCCGCATCAGCCTTGAGGTAAAGATACAGCTCACTCGGGCACTAATCATGTCAAGGGTACTGTATGGTGCCACCACCCTGTCGCTGAAGGCAGCTGACATCAAACGCCTAGACAGCTTCGGCCGAACCATCTGGCGTCACCTGCTCAACATCAAGTGGCAAGATCATGTGACAAATGAAAGACTGATGGAGATGATTGGCAACCGATGGTATTTCAGCAGCAGTGCCGTGATCGAAAGAAAGGCAGCTTGGTTGGGTCATGTGGTTCGTCAAGGCGGCTTGGCAGCAGCCGTTGTGGATGAGATGCCAGAGGGATGCCGTCGTTCCGTAGGCCGGCCAAAGATGCGCTGGGTCGACAACATCCGAGAATGGTCAGGTTGTGATATCACCGAACTGAGAGCAGCAGCACTGGAAAGACGGGCTGTGGTACAAGCGGTACCAGTGATCCCAGTGGTGTACAATTTGAGGAGGAGACCACGGGCAAAAGCCTATGTCTACTAGATGATGAGTGTCCAGAAGCATGAGTCTCACAGTTTGGTTTATTTTCCAGTGAGAAATTTGGCAATATTTTGGCTCGGATGTCGAGCTGGTGAGTGTCTCTTCTTTCTCGAACAACGTTGAGGCTCGCAGCTCAGATATATGTCGAGAAAAATGTCCTTATTCGCAGCCATGTTTTCTGATGTGTTTGTATGTACACGTGTATTGCCACATAGGCTTATGCCGCCAGTGTCCTGACGCATGAGTCTCAAAGTTTTGGTCTCTTCCGGTGAGAATTTTAGCGATATGTTAGCTCAGATGTGGAGGTGGTGAATGTCTCTTCATTCTCCAACAACGTTGAGGTTCGTAGCTCAGATATATGTCGAGAAAAATATCCTCATTCGCAGCCATGTTTTCTGATGTGTTTGTACGTACACGTGTATTGCCACATAGGCATATGCCGCCAGTGTCCTGACGCATGAGTCTGTCAGTGAAGGTTTGTTCCAGTGAGACATTTGGCAATATTTTGGCTCAGATGTCGAGCTGGTGAGTGTCCCTTCATTCTCGAACAACGTTGAGGTTCGCAGCTCAGATACATGTCGAGAACATTATCATGTCGCCAGTGTCCAGAAGCATGAGTCTCACAGTTGTTTTTTTTTTCCAGTGAGAAATTTGGCAATATTTTGGCTCGGATGTCGAGCTGGTGAGTGTCTCTTCATTCTCGAACAACGTTGAGGCTCGCAGCTCAGATATATGTCGAGAAAAATGTCCTCATTCGCAGCCATGTTTTCTGATGTGTTTGTATGTACACGTATAGTGCCACATAGGCCTATGCCGCCAGTATCCTGACGCATGAGTCTCTCAGTTTGGGTTTTTTCCAGTGAGAAATTTGGCAATATTTTGGCTCGGATGTCGAGCTGGTGAGTGTCTCTTCATTCTCGAAAAACGTTGAGGCTCGCAGCTCAGATATATGTCGAGAAAAATGTCCTCATTCGCAGCCATGTTTTCTAATGTGTTTGTATGTACACGTGTAGTGCCACATAGGCATATGCCGCCAGTGTCCTGACGCATGAGTCTCTCAGTTTAGGTTTGTTCCAGTGAGAAATTTGGCAATATTTTGGCTCAGATGTCGAGCTGGTGAGTGTCTCTTCATTCTCGAACAACGTTGAGGTTCGCAAATCAGATATATGTCGAGAACATTATCCTCATTCGCAGCCATGTTTTCTGATGTGTATGTATGTACACGTGTATTGCCACATAGACCTATGCCGCCAGTATCCTGACGCATGAGTCTCTCAGTTTGGTTTTTTTCCAGTGAGAAATTTGGCAACATTTTGGCTCAGATGTCGAGCTGGTGAGTGTCTCTTCATTCTCCAACAACGTTGAGGTTCGCAACTCAGATATAAGTCGAGAAAATTATCCTCATTCGCAGCCATGTGTTCTGATATGTATGTATGTACACGTGTATTGCCTCCTAGGCCTATGCCGCCAGTGTCCTGACGCATGAGTCTCAAAGTTTTGGTCTCTTCCGGTGAGAATTTTGGCGATATGTTAGCTCAGATGTGGAGGTGGTGAATGTCTCTTTATTCTCCAACAACGTTGAGGTTCGTAGCTCAGATATATGTCGAGAAAAATATCCTCATTCGCAGCCATGTTTTCTGATGTGTTTGTATGTACACGTGTATTGCCACATAGGCATATGCCGCCAGTGTCCTGACGCATGAGTCTCTCAGTTTAGGTTTGTTCCAGTGAGACATTTGGCAATATTTTGGCTCAGATGTCGAGCTGGTGAGTGTCCCTTCATTCTCGAACAACGTTGAGGTTCGCAGCTCAGATACATGTCGAGAACATTATCATGTCGCCAGTGTCCAGAAGCATGAGTCTCACAGTTTTTGTTTTTTTTCCAGTGAGAAATTTGGCAATATTTTGGCTCGGATGTCGAGCTGGTGAGTGTCTCTTCATTCTCGAACAACGTTGAGGCTCGCAGCTCAGATATATGTCGAGAAAAATGTCCTCATTCGCAGCCATGTTTTCTGATGTGTTTGTATGTACACGTGTAGTGCCACATAGGCCTATGCCGCCAGTATCCTGACGCATGAGTCTCTCAGTTTGGGTTTTTTCCAGTGAGAAATTTGGCAATATTTTGGCTCGGATGTCGAGCTGGTGAGTGTCTCTTCATTCTCGAACAACGTTGAGGCTCGCAGCTCAGATATATGTCGAGAACATTATCTTCATTCGCAGCCATGTTTTCTGATGTGTATGTATGTACATGTGTATTGCCACATAGGCCTATGCCGCCAGTATCCTGACGCATGAGTCTCTCAGTTTGAGTTTTTTCCAGTGAGAAATTTGGCAATATTTTGGCTCGGATGTCGAGCTGGTGAGTGTCTCTTCATTCTCGAACAACGTTGAGGCTCGCAGCTCAGATATATGTCGAGAAAAATATTCTCATTCGCAGCCATGTTTTCTGATGTGTATGTATGTACATGTGTATTGCCACATAGGCCTATGCCGCCCGTGTCCTGACGTATGAGTCTCACAGTTTGGGTTTTTTCCAGTGCGAAATTTGGAAATATTTTGGCTCGGATGTCGAGCTGGTGCGTGTCTCTTCATTCTCGAACAACGTTGAGGATCGCAGCTCAGATATATGTCGAGAAAATTATCCTCATTCGTAGCCATGTTTTCTTATGTGTATGTATGTACACGTGTATTGCCTCATAGGCCTATGCCGCCAGTGTCCTGACGCATGAGTCTCTCAGTTTAGGTTTGTTCCAGTGAGAAATTTGGCAACATTTTGGCTCAGATGTCGAGCTGGTGAGTGTCCCTTCATTCTCGAACAACGTTGAGGTTCGCAGCTCAGATACATGTCGAGAACATTATCATGTCGCCAGTGTCCAGAAGCATGAGTCTCACAGTTTGGTTTATTTTCCAGAGAGAAATTTGGCAATATTTTGGCTCGGATGTCGAGCTGGTGAGTGTCTCTTCTTTCTCGAACAACGTTGAGGCTCGCAGCTCAGATATATGTCGAGAAAAATTTCCTTATTCGCAGCCATGTTTTCTGATGTGTTTGTATGTACACGTGTATTGCCACATAGGCTTATGCCGCCAGTGTCCTGACGCATGAGTCTCAAAGTTTTGGTCTCTTCCGGTGAGAATTTTGGCGATATGTTAGCTCAGATGTGGAGGTGGTGAATGTCTCTTCATTCTCCAACAACGTTGAGGTTCGTAGCTCAGATATATGTCGAGAAAAATATCCTCATTCGCAGCCATGTTTTCTGATGTGTTTGTATGTACACGTGTATTGCCACATAGGCATATGCCGCCAGTGTCCTGACGCATGAGTTTCTCAGTTTAGGTTTGTTCCAGTGAGACATTTGGCAATATTTTGGCTCAGATGTCGAGCTGGTGAGTGTCCCTTCATTCTCGAACAACGTTGAGGTTCGCAGCTCAGATACATGTCGAGAACATTATCATGTCGCCAGTGTCCAGAAGCATGAGTCTCACATTTTTTATTTTTTTTTCCAGTGAGAAATTTGGCAATATTTTGGCTCGGATGTCGAGCTGGTGAGTGTCTCTTCATTCTCGAACAACGTTGAGGCTCGCAGCTCAGATATATGTCGAGAAAAATGTCCTCATTCGCAGCCATGTTTTCTGATGTGTTTGTATGTACACGTGTAGTGCCACATAGGCCTATGCCGCCAGTGTCCTGACGCATGAGTCTCTCAGTTTAGGTTTGTTCCAGTGAGAAATTTGGCAACATTTTGGCTCAGATGTCGAGCTGGTGAGTGTCCCTTCATTCTCGAACAACGTTGAGGTTCGCAGCTCAGATATATGTCGAGAACATTATCCTCATTCGCAGCCATGTTTTCTGATGTGTATGTATGTACACGTGTATTGCCATATAGGCCTATGCCGCCAGTATCCTGACGCATGAGTATCTCAGTTTGGGTTTTTTCCAGTGAGAAATTTGGCAATATTTTGGCTCGGATGTCGAGCTGGTGAGTGGCTCTTCATTCTCGAACAACGTTGAGGCTCGCAGCTCAGATATATGTCGAGAAAAATATCCTCATTCGCAGCCATGTTTTCTGATGTGTTTGTACGTACACGTGTATTGCCACATAGGCATATGCCGCCAGTGTCCTGACGCATGAGTCTCTCAGTAAAGGTTTGTTCCAGTGAGACATTTGGCAATATTTTGGCTCAGATGTCGAGCTGGTGAGTGTCCCTTCATTCTCGAACAACGTTGAGGTTCGCAGCTCAGATACATGTCGAGAACATTATCATGTCGCCAGTGTCCAGAAGCATGAGTCTCACAGTTGTTTTTTTTTTCCAGTGAGAAATTTGGCAATATTTTGGCTCGGATGTCGAGCTGGTGAGTGTCTCTTCATTCTCAAACAACGTTGAGGCTCGCAGCTCAGATATATGTCGAGAAAAATGTCCTCATTCGCAGCCATGTTTTCTGATGTGTTTGTATGTACACGTATAGTGCCACATAGGCCTATGCCGCCAGTATCCTGACGCATGAGTCTCTCAGTTTGGGTTTTTTCCAGTGAGAAATTTGGCAATATTTTGGCTCGGATGTCGAGCTGGTGAGTGTCTCTTCATTCTCGAAAAACGTTGAGGCTCGCAGCTCAGATATATGTCGAGAAAAATGTCCTCATTCGCAGCCATGTTTTCTAATGTGTTTGTATGTACACGTGTAGTGCCACATAGGCATATGCCGCCAGTGTCCTGACGCATGAGTCTCTCAGTTTAGGTTTGTTCCAGTGAGAAATTTGGCAATATTTTGGCTCAGATGTCGAGCTGGTGAGTGTCTCTTCATTCTCGAACAACGTTGAGGTTCGCAAATCAGATATATGTCGAGAACATTATCCTCATTCGCAGCCATGTTTTCTGATGTGTATGTATGTACACGTGTATTGCCACATAGGCCTATGCCGCCAGTATCCTGACGCATGAGTCTCTCAGTTTGGTTTTTTTCCAGTGAGAAATTTGGCAACATTTTGGCTCAGATGTCGAGCTGGTGAGTGTCTCTTCATTCTCCAACAACGTTGAGGTTCGCAACTCAGATATAAGTCGAGAAAAATTTCCTTATTCGCAGCCATGTTTTCTGATGTGTTTGTATGTACACGTGTATTGCCACATAGGCTTATGCCGCCAGTGTCCTGACGCATGAGTCTCAAAGTTTTGGTCTCTTCCGGTGAGAATTTTGGCGATATGTTAGCTCAGATGTGGAGGTGGTGAATGTCTCTTCATTCTCCAACAACGTTGAGGTTCGTAGCTCAGATATATGTCGAGAAAAATATCCTCATTCGCAGCCATGTTTTCTGATGTGTTTGTATGTACACGTGTATTGCCACATAGGCATATGCCGCCAGTGTCCTGACGCATGAGTTTCTCAGTTTAGGTTTGTTCCAGTGAGACATTTGGCAATATTTTGGCTCAGATGTCGAGCTGGTGAGTGTCCCTTCATTCTCGAACAACGTTGAGGTTCGCAGCTCAGATACATGTCGAGAACATTATCATGTCGCCAGTGTCCAGAAGCATGAGTCTCACATTTTTTATTTTTTTTTCCAGTGAGAAATTTGGCAATATTTTGGCTCGGATGTCGAGCTGGTGAGTGTCTCTTCATTCTCGAACAACGTTGAGGCTCGCAGCTCAGATATATGTCGAGAAAAATGTCCTCATTCGCAGCCATGTTTTCTGATGTGTTTGTATGTACACGTGTAGTGCCACATAGGCCTATGCCGCCAGTGTCCTGACGCATGAGTCTCTCAGTTTAGGTTTGTTCCAGTGAGAAATTTGGCAACATTTTGGCTCAGATGTCGAGCTGGTGAGTGTCCCTTCATTCTCGAACAACGTTGAGGTTCGCAGCTCAGATATATGTCGAGAACATTATCCTCATTCGCAGCCATGTTTTCTGATGTGTATGTATGTACACGTGTATTGCCATATAGGCCTATGCCGCCAGTATCCTGACGCATGAGTATCTCAGTTTGGGTTTTTTCCAGTGAGAAATTTGGCAATATTTTGGCTCGGATGTCGAGCTGGTGAGTGTCTCTTCATTCTCGAACAACGTTGAGGCTCGCAGCTCAGATATATGTCGAGAAAAATATCCTCATTCGCAGCCATGTTTTCTGATGTGTTTGTACGTACACGTGTATTGCCACATAGGCATATGCCGCCAGTGTCCTGACGCATGAGTCTCTCAGTAAAGGTTTGTTCCAGTGAGACATTTGGCAATATTTTGGCTCAGATGTCGAGCTGGTGAGTGTCCCTTCATTCTCGAACAACGTTGAGGTTCGCAGCTCAGATACATGTCGAGAACATTATCATGTCGCCAGTGTCCAGAAGCATGAGTCTCACAGTTGTTTTTTTTTTCCAGTGAGAAATTTGGCAATATTTTGGCTCGGATGTCGAGCTGGTGAGTGTTTCTTCATTCTCAAACAACGTTGAGGCTCGCAGCTCAGATATATGTCGAGAAAAATGTCCTCATTCGCAGCCATGTTTTCTGATGTGTTTGTATGTACACGTATAGTGCCACATAGGCCTATGCCGCCAGTATCCTGACGCATGAGTCTCTCAGTTTGGGTTTTTTCCAGTGAGAAATTTGGCAATATTTTGGCTCGGATGTCGAGCTGGTGAGTGTCTCTTCATTCTCGAAAAACGTTGAGGCTCGCAGCTCAGATATATGTCGAGAAAAATGTCCTCATTCGCAGCCATGTTTTCTAATGTGTTTGTATGTACACGTGTAGTGCCACATAGGCATATGCCGCCAGTGTCCTGACGCATGAGTCTCTCAGTTTAGGTTTGTTCCAGTGAGAAATTTGGCAATATTTTGGCTCAGATGTCGAGCTGGTGAGTGTCTCTTCATTCTCGAACAACGTTGAGGTTCGCAAATCAGATATATGTCGAGAACATTATCCTCATTCGCAGCCATGTTTTCTGATGTGTATGTATGTACACGTGTATTGCCACATAGGCCTATGCCGCCAGTATCCTGACGCATGAGTCTCTCAGTTTGGTTTTTTTCCAGTGAGAAATTTGGCAACATTTTGGCTCAGATGTCGAGCTGGTGAGTGTCTCTTCATTCTCCAACAACGTTGAGGTTCGCAACTCAGATATAAGTCGAGAAAATTATCCTCATTCGCAGCCATGTGTTCTGATATGTATGTATGTACACGTGTATTGCCTCCTAGGCCTATGCCGCCAGTGTCCTGACGCATGAGTCTCAAAGTTTTGGTCTCTTCCGGTGATAATTTTGGCGATATGTTAGCTCAGATGTGGAGGTGGTGAATGTCTCTTCATTCTCCAACAACGTTGAGGTTCGTAGCTCAGATATATTTCGAGAAAAATATCCTCATTCGCAGCCATGTCTACTGATGTGTATGTATGTACACGTGTATTGCCACATAGGCCTATGCCGCCAGTATCCTGACGCATGAGTCTCTCAGTTTGGTTTTTTTCCATTGAGAAATTTGGCAACATTTTGGCTCAGATGTCGAGCTGGTGAGTGTCTCTTCATTCTCCAACAACGTTGAGGTTCGCAACTCAGATATAAGTCGAGAAAATTATCCTCATTCGCAGCCATGTTTTCTGATGTGTTTGTATGTACACGTGTATTGCCACATAGGCATATGCCGCCAGTGTCCTGACGCATGAGTCTCTCAGTTTAGGTTTGTTCCAGTGAGACATTTGGCAATATTTTGGCTCAGATGTCGAGCTGGTGAGTGTCCCTTCATTCTCGAACAACGTTGAGGTTCGCAGCTCAGATACATGTCGAGAACATTATCATGTCGCCAGTGTCCAGAAGCATGAGTCTCACAGTTTTTGTTTTTTTTCCAGTGAGAAATTTGGCAATATTTTGGCTCGGATGTCGAGCTGGTGAGTGTCTCTTCATTCTCGAACAACGTTGAGGCTCGCAGCTCAGATATATGTCGAGAAAAATGTCCTCATTCGCAGCCATGTTTTCTGATGTGTTTGTATGTACACGTGTAGTGCCACATAGGTCTATGCCGCCAGTATCCTGACGCATGAGTCTCTCAGTTTGGGTTTTTTCCAGTGAGAAATTTGGCAATATTTTGGCTCGGATGTCGAGCTGGTGAGTGTCTCTTCATTCTCGAACAACGTTGAGGCTCGCAGCTCAGATATATGTCGAGAAAAATGTCCTCATTCGCAGCCATGTTTTCTAATGTGTTTGTATGTACACGTGTATTGCCACATAGGCATATGCCGCCAGTGTCCTGACGCATGAGTCTCTCAGTTTAGGTTTGTTCCAGTGAGAAATTTGGCAACATTTTGGCTCAGATGTCGAGCTGGTGAGTGTCCCTTCATTCTCGAACAACGTTGAGGTTCGCAGCTCAGATATATGTCGAGAACATTATCCTCATTCGCAGCCTTGTTTTCTGATGTGTATGTATGTACATGTGTATTGCCACATAGGCCTATGCCGCCAGTATCCTGACGCATGAGTCTCTCAGTTTGAGTTTTTTCCAGTGAGAAATTTGGCAATATTTTGGCTCGGATGTCGAGCTGGTGAGTGTCTCTTCATTCTCGAACAACGTTGAGGCTCGCAGCTCAGATATATGTCGAGAAAAATATCCTCATTCGCAGCCATGTTTTATAATGTGTTTGTATGTACACGTGTAGTGCCACATAGGCATATGCCGCCAGTGTCCTGACGCATGAGTCTCTGAGTTTAGGTTTGTTCCAGTGAGAAATTTGGCAATATTTTGGCTCAGATGTCGAGCTGGTGACTGTCTCTTCATTCTCGAACAACGTTGAGGTTCGCAGCTCAGATATATGTCGAGAACATTATCCTCATTCGCAGCCATGTTTTCTGATGTGTATGTATGTACAAGTGTATTGCCACATAGGCCTATGCCGCCCGTGTCCTGACGTATGAGTTACACAGTTTGGGTTTTTTCCAGTGAGAAATTTGGAAATATTTTGGCTCGGATGTCGAGCTGGTGCGTGTCTCTTCATTCTCGAACAACGTTGAGGATCGCAGCTCAGATATATGTCGAGAAAATTATCCTCATTCGTAGCCATGTTTTCTTATGTGTATGTAATTACACGTGTATTGCCTTATAGGCCTATGCCGCCAGTGTCCTGACGCATGAGTCTCTCAGTTTAGGTTTGTTCCAGTGAGAAATTTGGCAACATTTTGGCTCAGATGTCGAGCTGGTGAGTGTCCCTTCATTCTCGAACAACGTTGAGGTTCGCAGCTCAGATACATGTCGAGAACATTATCATGTCGCCAGTGTCCAGAAGCATGAGTCTCACAGTTTGGTTTATTTTCCAGTGAGAAATTTGGCAATATTTTGGCTCGGATGTCGAGCTGGTGAGTGTCTCTTCTTTCTCGAACAACGTTGAGGCTCGCAGCTCAGATATATGTCGAAAAAAATGTCCTTATTCGCAGCCATGTTTTCTGATGTGTTTGTATGTACACGTGTATTGCCACATAGGCTTATGCCGCCAGTGTCCTGACGCATGAGTCTCAAAGTTTTGGTCTCTTCCGGTGAGAATTTTGGCGATATGTTAGCTCAGATGTGGAGGTGGTGAATGTCTCTTCATTCTCCAACAACGTTGAGGTTTGCAAATCAGATATATGTCGAGAACATTATCCTCATTCGCAGCCATGTTTTCTGATGTGTATGTATGTACACGTGTATTGCCACATAGGCCTATGCCGCCAGTATCCTGACGCATGAGTCTCTCAGTTTGGTTTTTTTCCAGTGAGAAATTTGGCAACATTTTGGCTCAGATGTCGAGCTGGTGAGTGTCTCTTCATTCTCCAACAACGTTGAGGTTCGCAACTCAGATATAAGTCGAGAAAATTATCCTCATTCGCAGCCATGTGTTCTGATATGTATGTATGTACACGTGTATTGCCTCCTAGGCCTATGCCGCCAGTGTCCTGACGCATGAGTCTCAAAGTTTTGGTCTCTTCCGGTGAGAATTTTGGCGATATGTTAGCTCAGATGTGGAGGTGGTGAATGTCTCTTCATTCTCCAACAACGTTGAGGTTCGTAGCTCAGATATATGTCGAGAAAAATATCCTCATTCGCAGCCATGTTTTCTGATGTGTATGTAATTACACGTGTATTGCCTTATAGGCCTATGCCGCCAGTGTCCTGACGCATGAGTCTCTCAGTTTAGGTTTGTTCCAGTGAGAAATTTGGCAACATTTTGGCTCAGATGTCGAGCTGGTGAGTGTTCCTTCATTCTCGAACAACGTTGAGGTTCGCAGCTCAGATACATGTCGAGAACATTATCATGTCGCCAGTGTCCAGAAGCATGAGTCTCACAGTTTGGTTTATTTTCCAGTGAGAAATTTGGCAATATTTTGGCTCGGATGTCGAGCTGGTGAGTGTCTCTTCTTTCTCGAACAACGTTGAGGCTCGCAGCTCAGATATATGTCGAGAAAATTATCCTCATTCGCAGCCATGTGTTCTGATATGTATGTATGTACACGTGTATTGCCTCCTAGGCCTATGCCGCCAGTGTCCTGACGCATGAGTCTCAAAGTTTTGGTCTCTTCCGGTGAGAATTTTGGCGATATGTTAGCTCAGATGTGGAGGTGGTGAATGTCTCTTCATTCTCCAACAACGTTGAGGTTCGTAGCTCAGATATATGTCGAGAAAAATATCCTCATTCGCAGCCATGTTTTCTGATGTGTTTGTATGTACACGTGTATTGCCACATAGGCATATGCCGCCAGTGTCCTGACGCATGAGTCTCTCAGTTTAGGTTTGTTCCAGTGAGACATTTGGCAATATTTTGGCTCAGATGTCGAGCTGGTGAGTGTCCCTTCATTCTCGAACAACGTTGAGGTTCGCAGCTCAGATACATGTCGAGAACATTATCATGTCGCCAGTGTCCAGAAGCATGAGTCTCACAGTTTTTGTTTTTTTTCCAGTGAGAAATTTGGCAATATTTTGGCTCGGATGTCGAGCTGGTGAGTGTCTCTTCATTCTCGAACAACGTTGAGACTCGCAGCTCAGATATATGTCGAGAAAAATGTCCTCATTCGCAGCCATGTTTTCTGATGTGTTTGTATGTACACGTGTAGTGCCACATAGGCCTATGCCGCCAGTATCCTGACGCATGAGTCTCTCAGTTTGGGTTTTTTCCAGTGAGAAATTTTGCAATATTTTGGCTCGGATGTCGAGCTGGTGAGTGTATCTTCATTCTCGAACAACGTTGAGGCTCGCAGCTCAGATATATGTCGAGAAAAATGTCCTCATTCGCAGCCATGTTTTCTAATGTGTTTGTATGTACACGTGTATTGCGACATAGGCATATGCCGCCAGTGTCCTGACGCATGAGTCTCTCAGTTTAGGTTTGTTCCAGTGAGAAATTTGGCAACATTTTGGCTCAGATGTCGAGCTGGTGAGTGTCCCTTCATTCTCGAACAACGTTGAGGTTCGCAGCTCAGATATATGTCGAGAACATTATCCTCATTCGCAGCCACGTTTCTGATGTGTATGTATGTACATGTGTATTGCCACATAGGCCTATGCCGCCAGTATCCTGACGCATGAGTCTCTCAGTTTGGTTTTTTTCCAGTGAGAAATTTGGCAATATTTTGGCTCGGATGTCGAGCTGGTGAGTGTCTCTTCATTCTCGAACAACGTTGAGGCTCGCAGCTCAGATATATGTCGAGAAAAATATCCTCATTCGCAGCCATGTTTTCTAATGTGTTTGTATGTACACGTGTAGTGCCACATAGGCATATGCCGCCAGTGTCCTGACGCATGAGTCTCTGAGTTTAGGTTTGTTCCAGTGAGAAATTTGGCAATATTTTGGCTCAGATGTCGAGCTGGTGACTGTCTCTTCATTCTCGAACAACGTTGAGGATCGCAGCTCAGATATATGTCGAGAACATTATCCTCATTCGCAGCCATGTTTTCTGATGTGTATGTATGTACATGTGTATTGCCACATAGGCCTATGCCGCCAGTATCCTGACGCATGAGTCTCTCAGTTTGGTTTTTTTCCAGTGAGAAATTTGGCAATATTTTGGCTCGGATGTCGAGCTGGTGAGTGTCTCTTCATTCTCGAACAACGTTGAGGCTCGCAGCTCAGATATATGTCGAGAAAAATATCCTCATTCGCAGCCATGTTTTCTAATGTGTTTGTATGTACACGTGTAGTGCCACATAGGCATATGCCGCCAGTGTCCTGACGCATGAGTCTCTGAGTTTAGGTTTGTTCCAGTGAGAAATTTGGCAATATTTTGGCTCAGATGTCGAGCTGGTGACTGTCTCTTCATTCTCGAACAACGTTGAGGATCGCAGCTCAGATATATGTCAAGAAAATTATCCTCATTCGTAGCCATGTTTTCTTATGTGTATGTAATTACACGTGTATTGCCTTATAGGCCTATGCCGCCAGTGTCCTGACGCATGAGTCTCTCAGTTTAGGTTTGTTCCAGTGAGAAATTTGGCAACATTTTGGCTCAGATGTCGAGCTGGTGAGTGTCCCTTCATTCTCGAACAACGTTGAGGTTCGCAGCTCAGATACATGTCGAGAACATTATCATGTCGCCAGTGTCCAGAAGCATGAGTCTCACAGTTTGGTTTATTTTCCAGTGAGAAATTTGGCAATATTTTGGCTCGGATGTCGAGCTGGTGAGTGTCTCTTCTTTCTCGAACAACGTTGAGGCTCGCAGCTCAGATATATGTCGAAAAAAATGTCCTTATTCGCAGCCATGTTTTCTGATGTGTTTGTATGTACACGTGTATTGCCACATAGGCTTATGCCGCCAGTGTCCTGACGCATGAGTCTCAAAGTTTTGGTCTCTTCCGGTGAGAATTTTGGCGATATGTTAGCTCAGATGTGGAGGTGGTGAATGTCTCTTCATTCTCCAACAACGTTGAGGTTCGCAAATCAGATATATGTCGAGAACATTATCCTCATTCGCAGCCATGTTTTCTGATGTGTATGTATGTACACGTGTATTGCCACATAGGCCTATGCCGCCAGTATCCTGACGCATGAGTCTCTCAGTTTGGTTATTTTCCAGTGAGAAATTTGGCAACATTTTGGCTCAGATGTCGAGCTGGTGAGTGTCTCTTCATTCTCCAACAACGTTGAGGTTCGCAACTCAGATATAAGTCGAGAAAATTATCCTCATTCGCAGCCATGTGTTCTGATATGTATGTATGTACACGTGTATTGCCTCCTAGGCCTATGCCGCCAGTGTCCTGACGCATGAGTCTCAAAGTTTTGGTCTCTTCCGGTGAGAATTTTGGCGATATGTTAGCTCAGATGTGGAGGTGGTGAATGTCTCTTCATTCTCCAACAACGTTGAGGTTCGTAGCTCAGATATATGTCGAGAAAAATATCCTCATTCGCAGCCATGTTTTCTGATGTGTTTGTATGTACACGTGTATTGCCACATAGGCATATGCCGCCAGTGTCCTGACGCATGAGTCTCTCAGTTTAGGTTTGTTCCAGTGAGACATTTGGCAATATTTTGGCTCAGATGTCGAGCTGGTGAGTGTCCCTTCATTCTCGAACAACGTTGAGGTTCGCAGCTCAGATACATGTCGAGAACATTATCATGTCGCCAGTGTCCAGAAGCATGAGTCTCACAGTTTTTGTTTTTTTTCCAGTGAGAAATTTGGCAATATTTTGGCTCGGATGTCGAGCTGGTGAGTGTCTCTTCATTCTCGAACAACGTTGAGACTCGCAGCTCAGATATATGTCGAGAAAAATGTCCTCATTCGCAGCCATGTTTTCTGATGTGTTTGTATGTACACGTGTAGTGCCACATAGGCCTATGCCGCCAGTATCCTGACGCATGAGTCTCTCAGTTTGGGTTTTTTCCAGTGAGAAATTTGGCAATATTTTGGCTCGGATGTCGAGCTGGTGAGTGTATCTTCATTCTCGAACAACGTTGAGGCTCGCAGCTCAGATATATGTCGAGAAAAATGTCCTCATTCGCAGCCATGTTTTCTAATGTGTTTGTATGTACACGTGTATTGCGACATAGGCATATGCCGCCAGTGTCCTGACGCATGAGTCTCTCAGTTTAGGTTTGTTCCAGTGAGAAATTTGGCAACATTTTGGCTCAGATGTCGAGCTGGTGAGTGTCCCTTCATTCTCGAACAACGTTGAGGTTCGCAGCTCAGATATATGTCGAGAACATTATCCTCATTCGCAGCCACGTTTCTGATGTGTATGTATGTACATGTGTATTGCCACATAGGCCTATGCCGCCAGTATCCTGACGCATGAGTCTCTCAGTTTGGTTTTTTTCCAGTGAGAAATTTGGCAATATTTTGGCTCGGATGTCGAGCTGGTGAGTGTCTCTTCATTCTCGAACAACGTTGAGGCTCGCAGCTCAGATATATGTCGAGAAAAATATCCTCATTCGCAGCCATGTTTTCTAATGTGTTTGTATGTACACGTGTAGTGCCACATAGGCATATGCCGCCAGTGTCCTGACGCATGAGTCTCTGAGTTTAGGTTTGTTCCAGTGAGAAATTTGGCAATATTTTGGCTCAGATGTCGAGCTGGTGACTGTCTCTTCATTCTCGAACAACGTTGAGGATCGCAGCTCAGATATATGTCGAGAACATTATCCTCATTCGCAGCCATGTGTTCTGATATGTATGTATGTACACGTGTATTGCCTCCTAGGCCTATGCCGCCAGTGTCCTGACGCATGAGTCTCAAAGTTTTGGTCTCTTCCGGTGAGAATTTTGGCGATATGTTAGCTCAGATGTGGAGGTGGTGAATGTCTCTTCATTCTCCAACAACGTTGAGGTTCGTAGCTCAGATATATGTCGAGAAAAATATCCTCATTCGCAGCCATGTTTTCTGATGTGTTTGTATGTACACGTGTATTGCCACATAGGCATATGCCGCCAGTGTCCTGACGCATGAGTCTCTCAGTTTAGGTTTGTTCCAGTGAGACATTTGGCAATATTTTGGCTCAGATGTCGAGCTGGTGAGTGTCCCTTCATTCTCGAACAACGTTGAGGTTCGCAGCTCAGATACATGTCGAGAACATTATCATGTCGCCAGTGTCCAGAAGCATGAGTCTCACAGTTTTTGTTTTTTTTCCAGTGAGAAATTTGGCAATATTTTGGCTCGGATGTCGAGCTGGTGAGTGTCTCTTCATTCTCGAACAACGTTGAGACTCGCAGCTCAGATATATGTCGAGAAAATTATCCTCATTCGCAGCCATGTTTTCTGATGTGTTTGTATGTACACGTGTAGTGCCACATAGGCCTATGCCGCCAGTATCCTGACGCATGAGTCTCTCAGTTTGGGTTTTTTCCAGTGAGAAATTTGGCAATATTTTGGCTCGGATGTCGAGCTGGTGAGTGTCTCTTCATTCTCGAACAACGTTGAGGCTCGCAGCTCAGATATATGTCGAGAAAAATATCCTCATTCGCAGCCATGTTTTCTAATGTGTTTGTATGTACACGTGTAGTGCCACATAGGCATATGCCGCCAGTGTCCTGACGCATGAGTCTCTGAGTTTAGGTTTGTTCCAGTGAGAAATTTGGCAATATTTTGGCTCAGATGTCGAGCTGGTGACTGTCTCTTCATTCTCGAACAACGTTGAGGATCGCAGCTCAGATATATGTCGAGAAAATTATCCTCATTCGTAGCCATGTTTTCTTATGTGTTTGTATGTACACGTGTATTGCCTCATAGGCCTATGCCGCCAGTGTCCTGACGCATGAGTCTCTCAGTTTAGGTTTGTTCCAGTGAGAAATTTGGCAACATTTTGGCTCAGATGTCGAGCTGGTGAGTGTCCCTTCATTCTCGAACAACGTTGAGGTTCGCAGCTCTGATACATGTCGAGAACATTATTATGTCGCCAGTGTCCAGAAGCATGAGTCTCACAGTTTGGTTTATTTTCCAGTGAGAAATTTGGCAATATTTTGGCTCGGATGTCGAGCTGGTGAGTGTCTCTTCTTTCTCGAACAACGTTGAGGCTCGCAGCTCAGATATATGTCGAGAAAAATGTCCTTATTCGCAGCCATGTTTTCTGATGTGTTTGTATGTACACGTGTATTGCCACATAGGCTTATGCCGCCAGTGTCCTGACGCATGAGTCTCAAAGTTTTGGTCTCTTCCGGTGAGAATTTTGGCGATATGTTAGCTCAGATGTGGAGGTGGTGAATGTCTCTTCATTCTCCAACAACGTTGAGGTTCGTAGCTCACATATATGTCGAGAAAAATATCCTCATTCGCAGCCATGTTTTCTGATGTGTTTGTATGTACACGTGTATTGCCACATAGGCTTATGCCGCCAGT
Organism: Crossaster papposus; assembly: GCA_037893245.1. NCBI lineage: Eukaryota > Metazoa > Echinodermata > Asteroidea > Velatida > Solasteridae > Crossaster > Crossaster papposus. The sequence goes on from JBAIAA010000149.1 coordinate 754,861, forward strand.
GTCCTGACGCATGAGTCTCAAAGTTTTGGTCTCTTCCGGTGAGAATTTTGGCGATATGTTAGCTCAGATGTGGAGGTGGTGAATGTCTCTTCATTCTCCAACAACGTTGAGGTTCGCAAATCAGATATATGTCGAGAACATTATCCTCATTCGCAGCCATGTCTTCTGATGTGTATGTATGTACACGTGTATTGCCACATAGGCCTATGCCGCCAGTATCCTGACGCATGAGTCTCTCAGTTTGGTTATTTTCCAGTGAGAAATTTGGCAACATTTTGGCTCAGATGTCGAGCTGGTGAGTGTCTCTTCATTCTCCAACAACGTTGAGGTTCGCAACTCAGATATAAGTCGAGAAAATTATCCTCATTCGCAGCCATGTGTTCTGATATGTATGTATGTACACGTGTATTGCCTCCTAGGCCTATGCCGCCAGTGTCCTGACGCATGAGTCTCAAAGTTTTGGTCTCTTCCGGTGAGAATTTTGGCGATATGTTAGCTCAGATGTGGAGGTGGTGAATGTCTCTTCATTCTCCAACAACGTTGAGGTTCGTAGCTCAGATATATGTCGAGAAAAATATCCTCATTCGCAGCCATGTTTTCTGATGTGTTTGTATGTACACGTGTATTGCCACATAGGCATATGCCGCCAGTGTCCTGACGCATGAGTCTCTCAGTTTAGGTTTGTTCCAGTGAGACATTTGGCAATATTTTGGCTCAGATGTCGAGCTGGTGAGTGTCCCTTCATTCTCGAACAACGTTGAGGTTCGCAGCTCAGATACATGTCGAGAACATTATCATGTCGCCAGTGTCCAGAAGCATGAGTCTCACAGTTTTTGTTTTTTTTCCAGTGAGAAATTTGGCAATATTTTGGCTCGGATGTCGAGCTGGTGAGTGTCTCTTCATTCTCGAACAACGTTGAGACTCGCAGCTCAGATATATGTCGAGAAAATTATCCTCATTCGCAGCCATGTTTTCTGATGTGTTTGTATGTACACGTGTAGTGCCACATAGGCCTATGCCGCCAGTATCCTGACGCATGAGTCTCTCAGCTTGGGTTTTTTCCAGTGAGAAATTTGGCAATATTTTGGCTCGGATGTCGAGCTGGTGAGTGTATCTTCATTCTCGAACAACGTTGAGGCTCGCAGCTCAGATATATGTCGTGAAAAATGTCCTCATTCGCAGCCATGTGTTCTAATGTGTTTGTATGTACACGTGTATTGCGACATAGGCATATGCCGCCAGTGTCCTGACGCATGAGTCTCTCAGTTTAGGTTTGTTCCAGTGAGAAATTTGGCAACATTTTGGCTCAGATGTCGAGCTGGTGAGTGTCCCTTCATTCTCGAACAACGTTGAGGTTCGCAGCTCAGATATATGTCGAGAACATTATCCTCATTCGCAGCCATGTTTTCTGATGTGTATGTATGTACATGTGTATTGCCACATAGGCCTATGCCGCCAGTATCCTGACGCATGAGTCTCTCAGTTTGGGTTTTTTTCCAGTGAGAAATTTGACAATATTTTGGCTCGGATGTCGAGCTGGTGAGTGTCTCTTCATTCTCGAACAACGTTGAGGCTCGCAGCTCAGATATATGTCGAGAAAAATATCCTCATTCGCAGCCATGTTTTCTAATGTGTTTGTATGTACACGTGTAGTGCCACATAGGCATATGCCGCCAGTGTCCTGACGCATGAGTCTCTGAGTTTAGGTTTGTTCCAGTGAGAAATTTGGCAATATTTTGGCTCAGATGTCGAGCTGGTGACTGTCTCTTCATTCTCGAACAACGTTGAGGATCGCAGCTCAGATATATGTCGAGAAAATTATCCTCATTCGTAGCCATGTTTTCTTATGTGTTTGTATGTACACGTGTATTGCCTCATAGGCCTATGCCGCCAGTGTCCTGACGCATGAGTCTCTCAGTTTAGGTTTGTTCCAGTGAGAAATTTGGCAACATTTTGGCTCAGATGTCGAGCTGGTGAGTGTCCCTTCATTCTCGAACAACGTTGAGGTTCGCAGCTCTGATACATGTCGAGAACATTATTATGTCGCCAGTGTCCAGAAGCATGAGTCTCACAGTTTGGTTTATTTTCCAGTGAGAAATTTGGCAATATTTTGGCTCGGATGTCGAGCTGGTGAGTGTCTCTTCTTTCTCGAACAACGTTGAGGCTCGCAGCTCAGATATATGTCGAGAAAAATGTCCTTATTCGCAGCCATGTTTTCTGATGTGTTTGTATGTACACGTGTATTGCCACATAGGCTTATGCCGCCAGTGTCCTGACGCATGAGTCTCAAAGTTTTGGTCTCTTCCGGTGAGAATTTTGGCGATATGTTAGCTCAGATGTGGAGGTGGTGAATGTCTCTTCATTCTCCAACAACGTTGAGGTTCGTAGCTCACATATATGTCGAGAAAAATATCCTCATTCGCAGCCATGTTTTCTGATGTGTTTGTATGTACACGTGTATTGCCACATAGGCTTATGCCGCCAGTGTCCTGACGCATGAGTCTCAAAGTTTTGGTCTCTTCCGGTGAGAATTTTGGCGATATGTTAGCTCAGATGTGGAGGTGGTGAATGTCTCTTCATTCTCCAACAACGTTGAGGTTCGCAAATCAGATATATGTCGAGAACATTATCCTCATTCGCAGCCATGTCTTCTGATGTGTATGTATGTACACGTGTATTGCCACATAGGCCTATGCCGCCAGTATCCTGACGCATGAGTCTCTCAGTTTGGTTTTTTTCCATTGAGAAATTTGGCAACATTTTGGCTCAGATGTCGAGCTGGTGAGTGTCTCTTCATTCTCCAACAACGTTGAGGTTCGCAACTCAGATATAAGTCGAGAAAATTATCCTCATTCGCAGCCATGTGTTCTGATATGTATGTATGTACACGTGTATTGCCTCCTAGGCCTATGCCGCCAGTGTCCTGACGCATGAGTCTCAAAGTTTTGGTCACTTCCGGTGAGAATTTTGGCGATATGTTAGCTCAGATGTGGAGGTGGTGAATGTCTCTTCATTCTCCAACAACGTTGAGGTTCGTAGCTCAGATATATGTCGAGAAAAATATCCTCATTCGCAGCCATGTTTTCTGATGTGTTTGTATGTACACGTGTATTGCCACATAGGCATATGCCGCCAGTGTCCTGACGCATGAGTCTCTCAGTTTAGGTTTGTTCCAGTGAGACATTTGGCAATATTTTGGCTCAGATGTCGAGCTGGTGAGTGTCCCTTCATTCTCGAACAACGTTGAGGTTCGCAGCTCAGATACATGTCGAGAACATTATCATGTCGCCAGTGTCCAGAAGCATGAGTCTCACAGTTTTTGTTTTTTTTTCCAGTGAGAAATTTGGCAATATTTTGGCTCGGATGTCGATCTGGTGAGTGTCTCTTCATTCTCGAACAACGTTGAGGCTCGCAGCTCAGATATATGTCGAGAAAAATGTCCTCATTCGCAGCCATGTTTTCTGATGTGTTTGTATGTACACGTGTAGTGCCACATAGGCCTATGCCGCCAGTATCCTGACGCATGAGTCTCTCAGTTTGGGTTTTTTCCAGTGAAAAATTTGGCAATATTTTGGCTCGGATGTCGAGCTGGTGAGTGTCTCTTCATTCTCGAACAACGTTGAGGCTCGCAGCTCAGATATATGTCGAGAAAAATGTCCTCATTCGCAGCCATGTTTTCTAATGTGTTTGTATGTACACGTGTATTGCGACATAGGCATATGCCGCCAGTGTCCTGACGCATGAGTCTCTCAGTTTAGGTTTGTTCCAGTGAGAAATTTGGCAACATTTTGGCTCAGATGTCGAGCTGGTGAGTGTCCCTTCATTCTCGAACAACGTTGAGGTTCGCAGCTCAGATATATGTCGAGAACATTATCCTCATTCGCAGCCATGTTTTCTGATGTGTATGTATGTACATGTGTATTGCCACATAGGCCTATGCCGCCAGTATCCTGACGCATGAGTCTCTCAGTTTGGGTTTTTTCCAGTGAGAAATATGGCAATATTTTGGCTCGGATGTCGAGCTGGTGAGTGTCTCTTCATTCTCGAACAACGTTGAGGCTCGCAGCTCAAATATATGTCGAGAAAAATATCCTCATTCGCAGCCATGTTTTCTAATGTGTTTGTATGTACACGTGTAGTGCCACATAGGCATATGCCGCCAGTGTCCTGACGCATGAGTCTCTGAGTTTAGGTTTGTTCCAGTGAGAAATTTGGCAATATTTTGGCTCAGATGTCGAGCTGGTGACTGTCTCTTCATTCTCGAACAACGTTGAGGATCGCAGCTCAGATATATGTCGAGAAAATTATCCTCATTCGTAGCCATGTTTTCTTATGTGTTTGTATGTACACGTGTATTGCCTCATAGGCCTATGCCGCCAGTGTCCTGACGCATGAGTCTCTCAGTTTAGGTTTGTTCCAGTGAGAAATTTGGCAACATTTTGGCTCAGATGTCGAGCTGGTGAGTGTCCCTTCATTCTCGAACAACGTTGAGGTTCACAGCTCTGATACATGTCGAGAACATTATTATGTCGCCAGTGTCCAGAAGCATGAGTCTCACAGTTTGGTTTATTTTCCAGTGAGAAATTTGGCAATATTTTGGCTCGGATGTCGAGCTGGTGAGTGTCTCTTCTTTCTCGAACAACGTTGAGGCTCGCAGCTCAGATATATGTCGAGAAAAATGTCCTTATTCGCAGCCATGTTTTCTGATGTGTTTGTATGTACACGTGTATTGCCACATAGGCTTATGCCGCCAGTGTCCTGACGCATGAGTCTCAAAGTTTTGGTCTCTTCCGGTGAGAATTTTGGCGATATGTTAGCTCAGATGTGGAGGTGGTGAATGTCTCTTCATTCTCCAACAACGTTGAGGTTCGTAGCTCACATATATGTCGAGAAAAATATCCTCATTCGCAGCCATGTTTTCTGATGTGTTTGTATGTACACGTGTATTGCCACATAGGCTTATGCCGCCAGTGTCCTGACGCATGAGTCTCAAAGTTTTGGTCTCTTCCGGTGAGAATTTTGGCGATATGTTAGCTCAGATGTGGAGGTGGTGAATGTCTCTTCATTCTCTAACAACGTTGAGGTTCGCAAATCAGATATATGTCGAGAACATTATCCTCATTCGCAGCCATGTTTTCTGATGTGTATGTATGTACACGTGTATTGCCACATAGGCCTATGCCGCCAGTATCCTGACGCATGAGTCTCTCAGTTTGGTTTTTTTCCATTGATAAATTTGGCAACATTTTGGCTCAGATGTCGAGCTGGTGAGTGTCTCTTCATTCTCCAACAACGTTGAGGTTCGCAACTCAGATATAAGTCGAGAAAATTATCCTCATTCGCAGCCATGTGTTCTGATATGTATGTATGTACACGTGTATTGCCTCCTAGGCCTATGCCGCCAGTGTCCTGACGCATGAGTCTCAAAGTTTTGGTCACTTCCGGTGAGAATTTTGGCGATATGTTAGCTCAGATGTGGAGGTGGTGAATGTCTCTTCATTCTCCAACAACGTTGAGGTTCGTAGCTCAGATATATGTCGAGAAAAATATCCTCATTCGCAGCCATGTTTTCTGATGTGTTTGTATGTACACGTGTATTGCCACATAGGCATATGCCGCCAGTGTCCTGACGCATGAGTCTCTCAGTTTAGGTTTGTTCCAGTGAGACATTTGGCAATATTTTGGCTCAGATGTCGAGCTGGTGAGTGTCCCTTCATTCTCGAACAACGTTGAGGTTCGCAGCTCAGATACATGTCGAGAACATTATCCTCATTCGCAGCCATGTTTTCTGATGTGTATGTATGTACACGTGTATTGCCACATAGGCCTATGCCGCCAGTATCCTGACGCATGAGTCTCTCAGTTTGGTTTTTTTCCATTGAGAAATTTGGCAACATTTTGGCTCAGATGTCGAGCTGGTGAGTGTCTCTTCATTCTCCAACAACGTTGAGGTTCGCAACTCAGATATAAGTCGAGAAAATTAGCCTCATTCGCAGCCATGTGTTCTGATATGTATGTATGTACACGTGTATTGCCTCCTAGGCCTATGCCGCCAGTGTCCTGACGCATGAGTCTCAAAGTTTTGGTCACTTCCGGTGAGAATTTTGGCGATATGTTAGCTCAGATGTGGAGGTGGTGAATGTCTCTTCATTCTCCAACAACGTTGAGGTTCGTAGCTCAGATATATGTCGAGAAAAATATCCTCATTCGCAGCCATGTTTTCTGATGTGTTTGTATGTACACGTGTATTGCCACATAGGCATATGCCGCCAGTGTCCTGACGCATGAGTCTCTCAGTTTAGGTTTGTTCCAGTGAGACATTTGGCAATATTTTGGCTCAGATGTCGAGCTGGTGAGTGTCCCTTCATTCTCGAACAACGTTGAGGTTCGCAGCTCAGATACATGTCGAGAACATTATCATGTCGCCAGTGTCCAGAAGCATGAGTCTCACAGTTTTTGTTTTTTTTTCCAGTGAGAAATTTGGCAATATTTTGGCTCGGATGTCGAGCTGGTGAGTGTCTCTTCATTCTCGAACAACGTTGAGGCTCGCAGCTCAGATATATGTCGAGAAAAATGTCCTCATTCGCAGCCATGTTTTCTGATGTGTTTGTATGTACACGTGTAGTGCCACATAGGCCTATGCCGCCAGTATCCTGACGCATGAGTCTCTCAGTTTGGGTTTTTTCCAGTGAAAAATTTGGCAATATTTTGGCTCGGATGTCGAGCTGGTGAGTGTCTCTTCATTCTCGAACAACGTTGAGGCTCGCAGCTCAGATATATGTCAAGAAAAATGTCCTCATTCGCAGCCATGTTTTCTAATGTGTTTGTATGTACACGTGTAGTGCCACATAGGCATATGCCGCCAGTGTCCTGACGCATGAGTCTCTGAGTTTAGGTTTGTTCCAGTGAGAAATTTGGCAATATTTTGGCTCAGATGTCGAGCTGGTGACTGTCTCTTCATTCTCGAACAACGTTGAGGATCGCAGCTCAGATATATGTCGAGAAAATTATCCTCATTCGTAGCCATGTTTTCTTATGTGTTTGTATGTACACGTGTATTGCCTCATAGGCCTATGCCGCCAGTGTCCTGACGCATGAGTCTCTCAGTTTAGGTTTGTTCCAGTGAGAAATTTGGCAACATTTTGGCTCAGATGTCGAGCTGGTGAGTGTCCCTTCATTCTCGAACAACGTTGAGGTTCACAGCTCTGATACATGTCGAGAACATTATTATGTCGCCAGTGTCCAGAAGCATGAGTCTCACAGTTTGGTTTATTTTCCAGTGAGAAATTTGGCAATATTTTGGCTCGGATGTCGAGCTGGTGAGTGTCTCTTCTTTCTCGAACAACGTTGAGGCTCGCAGCTCAGATATATGTCGAGAAAAATGTCCTTATTCGCAGCCATGTTTTCTGATGTGTTTGTATGTACACGTGTATTGCCACATAGGCTTATGCCGCCAGTGTCCTGACGCATGAGTCTCAAAGTTTTGGTCTCTTCCGGTGAGAATTTTGGCGATATGTTAGCTCAGATGTGGAGGTGGTGAATGTCTCTTCATTCTCCAACAACGTTGAGGTTCGCAAATCAGATATATGTCGAGAACATTATCCTCATTCGCAGCCATGTTTTCTGATGTGTATGTATGTACACGTGTATTGCCACATAGGCCTATGCCGCCAGTATCCTGACGCATGAGTCTCTCAGTTTGGTTTTTTTCCATTGAGAAATTTGGCAACATTTTGGCTCAGATGTCGAGCTGGTGAGTGTCTCTTCATTCTCCAACAACGTTGAGGTTCGCAACTCAGATATAAGTCGAGAAAATTATCCTCATTCGCAGCCATGTGTTCTGATATGTATGTATGTACACGTGTATTGCCTCCTAGGCCTATGCCGCCAGTGTCCTGACGCATGAGTCTCAAATTTTTGGTCACTTCCGGTGAGAATTTTGGCGATATGTTAGCTCAGATGTGGAGGTGGTGAATGTCTCTTCATTCTCCAACAACGTTGAGGTTCGTAGCTCAGATATATGTCGAGAAAAATATCCTCATTCGCAGCCATGTTTTCTGATGTGTTTGTATGTACACGTGTATTGCCACATAGGCATATGCCGCCAGTGTCCTGACGCATGAGTCTCTCAGTTTAGGTTTGTTCCAGTGAGACATTTGGCAATATTTTGGCTCAGATGTCGAGCTGGTGAGTGTCCCTTCATTCTCGAACAACGTTGAGGTTCGCAGCTCAGATACATGTCGAGAACATTATCATGTCGCCAGTGTCCAGAAGCATGAGTCTCACAGTTTTTGTTTTTTTTTCCAGTGAGAAATTTGGCAATATTTTGGCTCGGATGTCGATCTGGTGAGTGTCTCTTCATTCTCGAACAACGTTGAGGCTCGCAGCTCAGATATATGTCGAGAAAAATGTCCTCATTCGCAGCCATGTTTTCTGATGTGTTTGTATGTACACGTGTAGTGCCACATAGGCCTATGCCGCCAGTATCCTGACGCATGAGTCTCTCAGTTTGGGTTTTTTCCAGTGAAAAATTTGGCAATATTTTGGCTCGGATGTCGAGCTGGTGAGTGTCTCTTCATTCTCGAACAACGTTGAGGCTCGCAGCTCAGATATATGTCGAGAAAAATGTCCTCATTCGCAGCCATGTTTTCTAATGTGTTTGTATGTACACGTGTATTGCGACATAGGCATATGCCGCCAGTGTCCTGACGCATGAGTCTCTCAGTTTAGGTTTGTTCCAGTGAGAAATTTGGCAACATTTTGGCTCAGATGTCGAGCTGGTGAGTGTCCCTTCATTCTCGAACAACGTTGAGGTTCGCAGCTCAGATATATGTCGAGAACATTATCCTCATTCGCAGCCATGTTTTCTGATGTGTATGTATGTACATGTGTATTGCCACATAGGCCTATGCCGCCAGTATCCTGACGCATGAGTCTCTCAGTTTAGGTTTGTTCCAGTGAGAAATTTGGCAACATTTTGGCTCAGATGTCGAGCTGGTGAGTGTCCCTTCATTCTCGAACAACGTTGAGGTTCACAGCTCTGATACATGTCGAGAACATTATTATGTCGCCAGTGTCCAGAAGCATGAGTCTCACAGTTTGGTTTATTTTCCAGTGAGAAATTTGGCAATATTTTGGCTCGGATGTCGAGCTGGTGAGTGTCTCTTCTTTCTCGAACAACGTTGAGGCTCGCAGCTCAGATATATGTCGAGAAAAATGTCCTTATTCGCAGCCATGTTTTCTGATGTGTTTGTATGTACACGTGTATTGCCACATAGGCTTATGCCGCCAGTGTCCTGACGCATGAGTCTCAAAGTTTTGGTCTCTTCCGGTGAGAATTTTGGCGATATGTTAGCTCAGATGTGGAGGTGGTGAATGTCTCTTCATTCTCCAACAACGTTGAGGTTCGTAGCTCACATATATGTCGAGAAAAATATCCTCATTCGCAGCCATGTTTTCTGATGTGTTTGTATGTACACGTGTATTGCCACATAGGCTTATGCCGCCAGTGTCCTGACGCATGAGTCTCAAAGTTTTGGTCTCTTCCGGTGAGAATTTTGGCGATATGTTAGCTCAGATGTGGAGGTGGTGAATGTCTCTTCATTCTCTAACAACGTTGAGGTTCGCAAATCAGATATATGTCGAGAACATTATCCTCATTCGCAGCCATGTTTTCTGATGTGTATGTATGTACACGTGTATTGCCACATAGGCCTATGCCGCCAGTATCCTGACGCATGAGTCTCTCAGTTTGGTTTTTTTCCATTGATAAATTTGGCAACATTTTGGCTCAGATGTCGAGCTGGTGAGTGTCTCTTCATTCTCCAACAACGTTGAGGTTCGCAACTCAGATATAAGTCGAGAAAATTATCCTCATTCGCAGCCATGTGTTCTGATATGTATGTATGTACACGTGTATTGCCTCCTAGGCCTATGCCGCCAGTGTCCTGACGCATGAGTCTCAAAGTTTTGGTCACTTCCGGTGAGAATTTTGGCGATATGTTAGCTCAGATGTGGAGGTGGTGAATGTCTCTTCATTCTCCAACAACGTTGAGGTTCGTAGCTCAGATATATGTCGAGAAAAATATCCTCATTCGCAGCCATGTTTTCTGATGTGTTTGTATGTACACGTGTATTGCCACATAGGCATATGCCGCCAGTGTCCTGACGCATGAGTTTCTCAGTTTAGGTTTGTTCCAGTGAGACATTTGGCAATATTTTGGCTCAGATGTCGAGCTGGTGAGTGTCCCTTCATTCTCGAACAACGTTGAGGTTCGCAGCTCAGATACATGTCGAGAACATTATCCTCATTCGCAGCCATGTTTTCTGATGTGTATGTATGTACACGTGTATTGCCACATAGGCCTATGCCGCCAGTATCCTGACGCATGAGTCTCTCAGTTTGGTTTTTTTCCATTGAGAAATTTGGCAACATTTTGGCTCAGATGTCGAGCTGGTGAGTGTCTCTTCATTCTCCAACAACGTTGAGGTTCGCAACTCAGATATAAGTCGAGAAAATTAGCCTCATTCGCAGCCATGTGTTCTGATATGTATGTATGTACACGTGTATTGCCTCCTAGGCCTATGCCGCCAGTGTCCTGACGCATGAGTCTCAAAGTTTTGGTCACTTCCGGTGAGAATTTTGGCGATATGTTAGCTCAGATGTGGAGGTGGTGAATGTCTCTTCATTCTCCAACAACGTTGAGGTTCGTAGCTCAGATATATGTCGAGAAAAATATCCTCATTCGCAGCCATGTTTTCTGATGTGTTTGTATGTACACGTGTATTGCCACATAGGCATATGCCGCCAGTGTCCTGACGCATGAGTCTCTCAGTTTAGGTTTGTTCCAGTGAGACATTTGGCAATATTTTGGCTCAGATGTCGAGCTGGTGAGTGTCCCTTCATTCTCGAACAACGTTGAGGTTCGCAGCTCAGATACATGTCGAGAACATTATCATGTCGCCAGTGTCCAGAAGCATGAGTCTCACAGTTTTTGTTTTTTTTTCCAGTGAGAAATTTGGCAATATTTTGGCTCGGATGTCGAGCTGGTGAGTGTCTCTTCATTCTCGAACAACGTTGAGGCTCGCAGCTCAGATATATGTCGAGAAAAATGTCCTCATTCGCAGCCATGTTTTCTGATGTGTTTGTATGTACACGTGTAGTGCCACATAGGCCTATGCCGCCAGTATCCTGACGCATGAGTCTCTCAGTTTGGGTTTTTTCCAGTGAAAAATTTGGCAATATTTTGGCTCGGATGTCGAGCTGGTGAGTGTCTCTTCATTCTCGAACAACGTTGAGGCTCGCAGCTCAGATATATGTCGAGAAAAATGTCCTCATTCGCAGCCATGTTTTCTAATGTGTTTGTATGTACACGTGTAGTGCCACATAGGCATATGCCGCCAGTGTCCTGACGCATGAGTCTCTGAGTTTAGGTTTGTTCCAGTGAGAAATTTGGCAATATTTTGGCTCAGATGTCGAGCTGGTGACTGTCTCTTCATTCTCGAACAACGTTGAGGATCGCAGCTCAGATATATGTCGAGAAAATTATCCTCATTCGTAGCCATGTTTTCTTATGTGTTTGTATGTACACGTGTATTGCCTCATAGGCCTATGCCGCCAGTGTCCTGACGCATGAGTCTCTCAGTTTAGGTTTGTTCCAGTGAGAAATTTGGCAACATTTTGGCTCAGATGTCGAGCTGGTGAGTGTCCCTTCATTCTCGAACAACGTTGAGGTTCACAGCTCTGATACATGTCGAGAACATTATTATGTCGCCAGTGTCCAGAAGCATGAGTCTCACAGTTTGGTTTATTTTCCAGTGAGAAATTTGGCAATATTTTGGCTCGGATGTCGAGCTGGTGAGTGTCTCTTCTTTCTCGAACAACGTTGAGGCTCGCAGCTCAGATATATGTCGAGAAAAATGTCCTTATTCGCAGCCATGTTTTCTGATGTGTTTGTATGTACACGTGTATTGCCACATAGGCTTATGCCGCCAGTGTCCTGACGCATGAGTCTCAAAGTTTTGGTCTCTTCCGGTGAGAATTTTGGCGATATGTTAGCTCAGATGTGGAGGTGGTGAATGTCTCTTCATTCTCCAACAACGTTGAGGTTCGCAAATCAGATATATGTCGAGAACATTATCCTCATTCGCAGCCATGTTTTCTGATGTGTATGTATGTACACGTGTATTGCCACATAGGCCTATGCCGCCAGTATCCTGACGCATGAGTCTCTCAGTTTGGTTTTTTTCCATTGAGAAATTTGGCAACATTTTGGCTCAGATGTCGAGCTGGTGAGTGTCTCTTCATTCTCCAACAACGTTGAGGTTCGCAACTCAGATATAAGTCGAGAAAATTATCCTCATTCGCAGCCATGTGTTCTGATATGTATGTATGTACACGTGTATTGCCTCCTAGGCCTATGCCGCCAGTGTCCTGACGCATGAGTCTCAAAGTTTTGGTCACTTCCGGTGAGAATTTTGGCGATATGTTAGCTCAGATGTGGAGGTGGTGAATGTCTCTTCATTCTCCAACAACGTTGAGGTTCGTAGCTCAGATATATGTCGAGAAAAATATCCTCATTCGCAGCCATGTTTTCTGATGTGTTTGTATGTACACGTGTATTGCCACATAGGCATATGCCGCCAGTGTCCTGACGCATGAGTCTCTCAGTTTAGGTTTGTTCCAGTGAGACATTTGGCAATATTTTGGCTCAGATGTCGAGCTGGTGAGTGTCCCTTCATTCTCGAACAACGTTGAGGTTCGCAGCTCAGATACATGTCGAGAACATTATCATGTCGCCAGTGTCCAGAAGCATGAGTCTCACAGTTTTTGTTTTTTTTCCAGTGAGAAAAATTTGGCAATATTTTGGCTCGGATGTCGAGCTGGTGAGTGTCTCTTCATTCTTGAACAACGTTGAGGCTCGCAGCTCAGATATATGTCGAGAAAAATGTCCTCATTCGCAGCCATGTTTTCTGATGTGTTTGTATGTACACGTGTAGTGCCACATAGGCCTATGCCGCCAGTATCCTGACGCATGAGTCTCTCAGTTTGGGTTTTTTCCAGTGAAAAATTTGGCAATATTTTGGCTCGGATGTCGAGCTGGTGAGTGTCTCTTCATTCTCGAACAACGTTGAGGCTCGCAGCTCAGATATATGTCGAGAAAAATATCCTCATTCGCAGCCATGTTTTCTAATGTGTTTGTATGTACACGTGTAGTGCCACATAGGCATATGCCGCCAGTGTCCTGACGCATGAGTCTCTCAGTTTAGGTTTGTTCCAGTGAGAAATTTGGCAACATTTTGGCTCAGATGTCGAGCTGGTGAGTGTCCCTTCATTCTCGAACAACGTTGAGGTTCGCAGCTCTGATACATGTCGAGAACATTATTATGTCGCCAGTGTCCAGAAGCATGAGTCTCACAGTTTGGTTTATTTTCCAGTGAGAAATTTGGCAATATTTTGGCTCGGATGTCGAGCTGGTGAGTGTCTCTTCTTTCTCGAACAACGTTGAGGCTCGCAGCTCAGATATATGTCGAGAAAAATGTCCTTATTCGCAGCCATGTTTTCTGATGTGTTTGTATGTACACGTGTAGTGCCACATAGGCATATGCCGCCAGTGTCCTGACGCATGAGTCTCTGAGTTTAGGTTTGTTCCAGTGAGAAATTTGGCAATATTTTGGCTCAGATGTCGAGCTGGTGACTGTCTCTTCATTCTCGAACAACGTTGAGGATCGCAGCTCAGATATATGTCGAGAAAATTATCCTCATTCGTAGCCATGTTTTCTTATGTGTTTGTATGTACACGTGTATTGCCTCATAGGCCTATGCCGCCAGTGTCCTGACGCATGAGTCTCTCAGTTTAGGTTTGTTCCAGTGAGAAATTTGGCAACATTTTGGCTCAGATGTCGAGCTGGTGAGTGTCCCTTCATTCTCGAACAACGTTGAGGTTCGCAGCTCTGATACATGTCGAGAACATTATTATGTCGCCAGTGTCCAGAAGCATGAGTCTCACAGTTTGGTTTATTTTCCAGTGAGAAATTTGGCAATATTTTGGCTCGGATGTCGAGCTGGTGAGTGTCTCTTCTTTCTCGAACAACGTTGAGGCTCGCAGCTCAGATATATGTCGAGAAAAATGTCCTTATTCGCAGCCATGTTTTCTGATGTGTTTGTATGTACACGTGTATTGCCACATAGGCTTATGCCGCCAGTGTCCTGACGCATGAGTCTCAAAGTTTTGGTCTCTTCCGGTGAGAATTTTGGCGATATGTTAGCTCAGATGTGGAGGTGGTGAATGTCTCTTCATTCTCCAACAACGTTGAGGTTCGTAGCTCACATATATGTCGAGAAAAATATCCTCATTCGCAGCCATGTTTTCTGATGTGTTTGTATGTACACGTGTATTGCCACATAGGCTTATGCCGCCAGTGTCCTGACGCATGAGTCTCAAAGTTTTGGTCTCTTCCGGTGAGAATTTTGGCGATATGTTAGCTCAGATGTGGAGGTGGTGAATGTCTCTTCATTCTCCAACAACGTTGAGGTTCGCAAATCAGATATATGTCGAGAACATTATCCTCATTCGCAGCCATGTTTTCTGATGTGTATGTATGTACACGTGTATTGCCACATAGGCCTATTCCGCCAGTATCCTGACGCATGAGTCTCTCAGTTTGGTTTTTTTCTATTGATAAATTTGGCAACATTTTGGCTCAGATGTCGAGCTGGTGAGTGTCTCTTCATTCTCCAACAACGTTGAGGTTCGCAACTCAGATATAAGTCGAGAAAATTATCCTCATTCGCAGCCATGTGTTCTGATATGTATGTATGTACACGTGTATTGCCTCCTAGGCCTATGCCGCCAGTGTCCTGACGCATGAGTCTCAAAGTTTTGGTCACTTCCGGTGAGAATTTTGGCGATATGTTAGCTCAGATGTGGAGGTGGTGAATGTCTCTTCATTCTCCAACAACGTTGAGGTTCGTAGCTCAGATATATGTCGAGAAAAATATCCTCATTCGCAGCCATGTTTTCTGATGTGTTTGTATGTACACGTGTATTGCCACATAGGCTTATGCCGCCAGTGTCCTGACGCATGAGTCTCAAAGTTTTGGTCTCTTCCGGTGAGAATTTTGGCGATATGTTAGCTCAGATGTGGAGGTGGTGAATGTCTCTTCATTCTCCAACAACGTTGAGGTTCGCAAATCAGATATATGTCGAGAACATTATCCTCATTCGCAGCCATGTTTTCTGATGTGTATGTATGTACACGTGTATTGCCACATAGGCCTATGCCGCCAGTATCCTGACGCATGAGTCTCTCAGTTTGGTTTTTTTCCATTGAGAAATTTGGCAACATTTTGGCTCAGATGTCGAGCTGGTGAGTGTCTCTTCATTCTCCAACAACGTTGAGGTTCGCAACTCAGATATAAGTCGAGAAAATTATCCTCATTCGCAGCCATGTGTTCTGATATGTATGTATGTACACGTGTATTGCCTCCTAGGCCTATGCCGCCAGTGTCCTGACGCATGAGTCTCAAAGTTTTGGTCACTTCCGGTGAGAATTTTGGCGATATGTTAGCTCAGATGTGGAGGTGGTGAATGTCTCTTCATTCTCCAACAACGTTGAGGTTCGTAGCTCAGATATATGTCGAGAAAAATATCCTCATTCGCAGCCATGTTTTCTGATGTGTTTGTATGTACACGTGTATTGCCACATAGGCATATGCCGCCAGTGTCCTGACGCATGAGTCTCTCAGTTTAGGTTTGTTCCAGTGAGACATTTGGCAATATTTTGGCTCAGATGTCGAGCTGGTGAGTGTCCCTTCATTCTCGAACAACGTTGAGGTTCGCAGCTCAGATACATGTCGAGAACATTATCATGTCGCCAGTGTCCAGAAGCATGAGTCTCACAGTTTTTGTTTTTTTTTCAGTGAGAAATTTGGCAATATTTTGGCTCGGATGTCGAGCTGGTGAGTGTCTCTTCATTCTCGAACAACGTTGAGGCTCGCAGCTCAGATATATGTCGAGAAAAATGTCCTCATTCGCAGCCATGTTTTCTGATGTGTTTGTATGTACACGTGTAGTGCCACATAGGCCTATGCCGCCAGTATCCTGACGCATGAGTCTCTCAGTTTGGGTTTTTTCCAGTGAAAAATTTGGCAATATTTTGGCTCGGATGTCGAGCTGGTGAGTGTCTCTTCATTCTCGAACAACGTTGAGGCTCGCAGCTCAGATATATGTCGAGAAAAATGTCCTCATTCGCAGCCATGTTTTCTAATGTGTTTGTATGTACACGTGTATTGCGACATAGGCATATGCCGCCAGTGTCCTGACGCATGAGTCTCTCAGTTTAGGTTTGTTCCAGTGAGAAATTTGGCAACATTTTGGCTCAGATGTCGAGCTGGTGAGTGTCATCTTCATTCTCCAACAACGTTGAGGTTCGCAACTCAGATATAAGTCGAGAAAATTATCCTCATTCGCAGCCATGTGTTCTGATATGTATGTATGTACACGTGTATTGCCTCCTAGGCCTATGCCGCCAGTGTCCTGACGCATGAGTCTCAAAGTTTTGGTCACTTCCGGTGAGAATTTTGGCGATATGTTAGCTCAGATGTGGAGGTGGTGAATGTCTCTTCATTCTCCAACAACGTTGAGGTTCGTAGCTCAGATATATGTCGAGAAAAATATCCTCATTCGCAGCCATGTTTTCTGATGTGTTTGTATGTACACGTGTATTGCCACATAGGCATATGCCGCCAGTGTCCTGACGCATGAGTCTCTGAGTTTAGGTTTGTTCCAGTGAGAAATTTGGCAATATTTTGGCTCAGATGTCGAGCTGGTGACTGTCTCTTCATTCTCGAACAACGTTGAGGTTCGCAGCTCTGATACATGTCGAGAACATTATTATGTCGCCAGTGTCCAGAAGCATGAGTCTCACAGTTTGGTTTATTTTCCAGTGAGAAATTTGGCAATATTTTGGCTCGGATGTCGAGCTGGTGAGTGTCTCTTCTTTCTCCAACAACGTTGAGGTTCGCAAATCAGATATATGTCGAGAAAAATGTCCTCATTCGCAGCCATGTTTTCTGATGTGTTTGTATGTACACGTGTAGTGCCACATAGGCCTATGCCGCCAGTATCCTGACGCATGAGTCTCTCAGTTTGGGTTTTTTCCAGTGAAAAATTTGGCAATATTTTGGCTCGGATGTCGAGCTGGTGAGTGTCTCTTCATTCTCGAACAACGTTGAGGCTCGCAGCTCAGATATATGTCGAGAAAAATGTCCTCATTCGCAGCCATGTTTTCTAATGTGTTTGTATGTACACGTGTATTGCGACATAGGCATATGCCGCCAGTGTCCTGACGCATGAGTCTCTCAGTTTAGGTTTGTTCCAGTGAGAAATTTGGCAACATTTTGGCTCAGATGTCGAGCTGGTGAGTGTCTCTTCATTCTCCAACAACGTTGAGGTTCGCAACTCAGATATAAGTCGAGAAAATTATCCTCATTCGCAGCCATGTGTTCTGATATGTATGTATGTACACGTGTATTGCCTCCTAGGCCTATGCCGCCAGTGTCCTGACGCATGAGTCTCAAAGTTTTGGTCACTTCCGGTGAGAATTTTGGCGATATGTTAGCTCAGATGTGGAGGTGGTGAATGTCTCTTCATTCTCCAACAACGTTGAGGTTCGTAGCTCAGATATATGTCGAGAAAAATATCCTCATTCGCAGCCATGTTTTCTGATGTGTTTGTATGTACACGTGTATTGCCACATAGGCATATGCCGCCAGTGTCCTGACGCATGAGTCTCTGAGCTTAGGTTTGTTCCAGTGAGAAATTTGGCAATATTTTGGCTCAGATGTCGAGCTGGTGACTGTCTCTTCATTCTCGAACAACGTTGAGGTTCGCAGCTCTGATACATGTCGAGAACATTATTATGTCGCCAGTGTCCAGAAGCATGAGTCTCACAGTTTGGTTTATTTTCCAGTGAGAAATTTGGCAATATTTTGGCTCGGATGTCGAGCTGGTGAGTGTCTCTTCTTTCTCGAACAACGTTGAGGCTCGCAGCTCAGATATATGTCGAGAAAAATGTCCTTATTCGCAGCCATGTTTTCTGATGTGTTTGTATGTACACGTGTATTGCCACATAGGCTTATGCCGCCAGTGTCCTGACGCATGAGTCTCAAAGTTTTGGTCTCTTCCGGTGAGAATTTTGGCGATATGTTAGCTCAGATGTGGAGGTGGTGAATGTCTCTTCATTCTCCAACAACGTTGAGGTTCGTAGCTCACATATATGTCGAGAAAAATATCCTCATTCGCAGCCATGTTTTCTGATGTGTTTGTATGTACACGTGTATTGCCACATAGGCTTATGCCGCCAGTGTCCTGACGCATGAGTCTCAAAGTTTTGGTCTCTTCCGGTGAGAATTTTGGCGATATGTTAGCTCAGATGTGGAGGTGGTGAATGTCTCTTCATTCTCCAACAACGTTGAGGTTCGCAAATCCGATATATGTCGAGAACATTATCCTCATTCGCAGCCATGTTTTCTGATGTGTATGTATGTACACGTGTATTGCCACATAGGCCTATTCCGCCAGTATCCTGACGCATGAGTCTCTCAGTTTGGTTTTTTTCTATTGAGAAATTTGGCAACATTTTGGCTCAGATGTCGAGCTGGTGAGTGTCTCTTCATTCTCCAACAACGTTGAGGTTCGCAACTCAGATATAAGTCGAGAAAATTATCCTCATTCGCAGCCATGTGTTCTGATATGTATGTATGTACACGTGTATTGCCTCCTAGGCCTATGCCGCCAGTGTCCTGACGCATGAGTCTCAAAGTTTTGGTCACTTCCGGTGAGAATTTTGGCGATATGTTAGCTCAGATGTGGAGGTGGTGAATGTCTCTTCATTCTCCAACAACGTTGAGGTTCGTAGCTCAGATATATGTCGAGAAAAATATCCTCATTCGCAGCCATGTTTTCTGATGTGTTTGTATGTACACGTGTATTGCCACATAGGCTTATGCCGCCAGTGTCCTGACGCATGAGTCTCAAAGATTTGGTCTCTTCCGGTGAGAATTTTGGCGATATGTTAGCTCAGATGTGGAGGTGGTGAATGTCTCTTCATTCTCCAACAACGTTGAGGTTCGCAAATCAGATATATGTCGAGAACATTATCCTCATTCGCAGCCATGTTTTCTGATGTGTATGTATGTACACGTGTATTGCCACATAGGCCTATGCCGCCAGTATCCTGACGCATGAGTCTCTCAGTTTGGTTTTTTTCCATTAAGAAATTTGGCAACATTTTGGCTCAGATGTCGAGCTGGTGAGTGTCTCTTCATTCTCCAACAACGTTGAGGTTCGCAACTCAGATATAAGTCGAGAAAATTATCCTCATTCGCAGCCATGTGTTCTGATATGTATGTATGTACACGTGTATTGCCTCCTAGGCCTATGCCGCCAGTGTCCTGACGCATGAGTCTCAAAGTTTTGGTCACTTCCGGTGAGAATTTTGGCGATATGTTAGCTCAGATGTGGAGGTGGTGAATGTCTCTTCATTCTCCAACAACGTTGAGGTTCGTAGCTCAGATATATGTCGAGAAAAATATCCTCATTCGCAGCCATGTTTTCTGATGTGTTTGTATGTACACGTGTATTGCCACATAGGCATATGCCGCCAGTGTCCTGACGCATGAGTCTCTCAGTTTAGGTTTGTTCCAGTGAGACATTTGGCAATATTTTGGCTCAGATGTCGAGCTGGTGAGTGTCCCTTCATTCTCGAACAACGTTGAGGTTCGCAGCTCAGATACATGTCGAGAACATTATCATGTCGCCAGTGTCCAGAAGCATGAGTCTCACAGTTTTTGTTTTTTTTTCAGTGAGAAATTTGGCAATATTTTGGCTCGGATGTCGAGCTGGTGAGTGTCTCTTCATTCTCGAACAACGTTGAGGCTCGCAGCTCAGATATATGTCGAGAAAAATGTCCTCATTCGCAGCCATGTTTTCTGATGTGTTTGTATGTACACGTGTAGTGCCACATAGGCCTATGCCGCCAGTATCCTGACGCATGAGTCTCTCAGTTTGGTTTTGTTCCAGTGAAAAATTTGGCAATATTTTGGCTCGGATGTCGAGCTGGTGAGTGTCTCTTCATTCTCGAACAACGTTGAGGCTCGCAGCTCAGATATATGTCGAGAAAAATGTCCTCATTCGCAGCCATGTTTTCTAATGTGTTTGTATGTACACGTGTATTGCGACATAGGCATATGCCGCCAGTGTCCTGACGCATAAGTCTCTCAGTTTAGGTTTGTTCCAGTGAGAAATTTGGCAACATTTTGGCTCAGATGTCGAGCTGGTGAGTGTCCCTTCATTCTCGAACAACGTTGAGGTTCGCAGCTCAGATATATGTCGAGAACATTATCCTCATTCGCAGCCATGTTTTCTGATGTGTATGTATGTACATGTGTATTGCCACATAGGCCTATGCCGCCAGTATCCTGACGCATGAGTCTCTCAGTTTGGGTTTTTTCCAGTGAGAAATTTGGCAATATTTTGGCTCGGATGTCGAGCTGGTGAGTGTCTCTTCATTCTCGAACAACGTTGAGGCTCGCAGCTCAGATATATGTCGAGAAAAATATCCTCATTCGCAGCCATGTTTTCTAATGTGTTTGTATGTACACGTGTAGTGCCACATAGGCATATGCCGCCAGTGTCCTGACGCATGAGTCTCTGAGTTTAGGTTTGTTCTAGTGAGAAATTTGGCAATATTTTGGCTCAGATGTCGAGCTGGTGACTGTCTCTTCATTCTCGAACAACGTTGAGGATCGCAGCTCAGATATATGTCGAGAACATTATCCTCATTCGCAGCCATGTTTTCTGATGTGTATGTATGTACATGTGTATTGCCACATAGGCTTATGCCGCCAGTGTCCTGACGCATGAGTCTTAAAGTTTTGGTCTCTTCCGGTGAGAATTTTGGCGATATGTTAGCTCAGATGTGGAGGTGGTGAATGTCTCTTCATTCTCGAACAACGTTGAGGCTCGCAGCTCAGATATATGTCGAGAAAAATATCCTCATTCGCAGCCATGTTTTCTAATGTGTTTGTATGTACACGTGTAGTGCCACATAGGCATATGCCGCCAGTGTCCTGACGCATGAGTCTCTCAGTTTAGGTTTGTTCCAGTGAGAAATTTGGCAATATTTTGGCTCAGATGTCGAGCTGGTGAGTGTCTCTTCATTCTCGAACAACGTTGAGGCTCGCAGCTCAGATATATGTCGAGAAAAATGTCCTCATTCGCAGCCATGTTTTCTAATGTGTTTGTATGTACACGTGTATTGCCAAATAGGCATATGCCGCCAGTGTCCTGACGCATGAGTCTCTCAGTTTAGGTTTGTTCCAGTGAGATATTTGGCAACATTTTGGCTCAGATGTCGAGCTGGTGAGTGTCCCTTCATTCTCGAACAACGTTGAGGTTCGCAGCTCAGATATATGTCGAGAAAAATGTCCTCATTCGCAGCCATGTTTTCTAATGTGTTTGTATGTACACGTGTATTGCCACTTAGGCATATGCCGCCAGTGTCCTGACGCATGAATCTCTCAGTTTAGGTTTGTTCCAGTGAGAAATTTGGCAATATTTTGGCTCGGATGTCGAGCTGGTGAGTGTCCCTTCATTCTCGAACAACGTTGAGGTTCGCAGCTCAGATATATGTCGAGAACATTATCCTCATTCGCAGCCATGTTTTCTGATGTGTATGTATGTACACGTGTATTGCCATATAGGCCTATGCCGCCAGTATCCTGACGCATGAGTATCTCAGTTTGGGTTTTTTCCAGTGAGAAATTTGGCAATATTTTGACTCGGATGTCGAGCTGGTGAGTGTCTCTTCATTCTCGAACAACGTTGAGGCTCGCAGCTCAGATATATGTCGAGAAAAATATCCTCATTCGCAGCCATGTTTTCTAATGTGTTTGTATGTACACGTGTAGTGCCACATAGGCATATGCCGCCAGTGTCCTGACGCATGAGTCTCTCAGTTTAGGTTTGTTCCAGTGAGAAATTTGGCAATATTTTGGCTCAGATGTCGAGCTTGTGAGTGTCTTTTCATTCTCGAACAACGTTGAGGTTCGCAAATCTGATATATGTCGAGAACATTATCCTCATTCGCAGCCATGTTTTCTGATGTGTATGTATGTACATGTGTATTGCCACATAGGCCTATGCCGCCAGTATCCTGACGCATGAGTCTCTCAGTTTGGTTTTTTTCCAGTGAGAAATTTGGCAACATTTTGGCTCAGATGTCGAGCTGGTGAGTGTCTCTTCATTCTCCAACAACGTTGAGGTTCGCAACTCAGATATAAGTCGAGAAAATTATCCTCATTCGCAGCCATGTGTTCTGATATGTATGTATGTACAGGTGTATTGCCTCCTAGGCCTATGCCGCCAGTGTCCTGACGCATGAGTCTCAAAGTTTTGGTCTCTTCCGGTGAGAATTTTGGCGATATGTTAGCTCAGATGTGGAGGTGGTGAATGTCTCTTCATTCTCCAACAACGTTGAGGTTCGTAGCTCAGATATATGTCGAGAAAAATATCCTCATTCGCAACCATGTGTTCTGATGTGTTTGTATGTACACGTGTATTGCCACATAGGCATATGCCGCCAGTGTCCTGACGCATGAGTCTCTCAGTTTAGGTTTGTTCCAGTGAGACATTTGGCAATATTTTGGCTCAGATGTCGAGCTGGTGAGTGTCCCTTCATTCTCGAACAACGTTGAGGTTCGCAGCTCAGATACATGTCGAGAACATTATCATGTCGCCAGTGTCCAGAAGCATGAGTCTCACAGTTTTTTTTTTTTTCCAGTGAGAAATTTGGCAATATTGTGGCTCGGATGTCGAGCTGGTGAGTGTCTCTTCATTCTCGAACAACGTTGAGGCTCGCAGCTCAGATATATGTCGAGAAAAATGTCCTCATTCGCAGCCATGTTTTCTGATGTGTTTGTATGTACACGTGTAGTGCCACATAGGCCTATGCCGCCAGTATCCTGACGCATG
Organism: Crossaster papposus; assembly: GCA_037893245.1. Lineage (NCBI taxonomy): Eukaryota > Metazoa > Echinodermata > Asteroidea > Velatida > Solasteridae > Crossaster > Crossaster papposus. The sequence continues at coordinate 777,897 of JBAIAA010000149.1, forward strand.
AGTCTCTCAGTTTGGGTTTTTTTCCAGTGAGAAATTTGGCAATATTTTGGATCGGATGTCGAGCTGGTGAGTGTCTCTTCATTCTCGAACAACGTTGAGGCTCGCAGCTCAGATACATGTCGAGAAAAATGTCCTCATTCGCAGCCATGTTTTCTAATGTGTTTGTATGTACATGTGTATTGCCACATAGGCCTATGCCGCCAGTATCCTGACGCATGAGTCTCTAAGTTTGGGTTTTTTCCAGTGAGAAATTTGGCAATATTTTGGCTCAGATGTCGAGCTGGTGACTGTCTCTTCATTCTCGAACAATGTTGAGGTTCGCAGCTCAGATATATGTCGAGAACATTATCCTCATTCGCAGCCATGTTTTCTGATGTGTATGTACTTACACGTGTATTGCCACATAGGCCTATGCCGCCCGTGTCCTGACGTATGAGTCTCACAGTTTGGGTTTTTTCCAGTGAGAAATTTGGAAATATTTTGGCTCGGATGTCGAGCTGTGCGTGTCTCTTCATTCTCGAACAACGTTGAGGATCGCAGCTCAGATATATGTCGAGAAAATTATCCTCATTCGTAGCCATGTTTTCTTATGTGTATGTATGTACACGTGTATTGCCTCATAGGCCTATGCCGCCAGTGTCCTGACGCATGAGTCTCTCAGTTTAGGTTTGTTCCAGTGAGAAATTTGGCAACATTTTGGCTCAGATGTCGAGCTGGTGAGTGTCCCTTCATTCTCGAACAACGTTGAGGTTCGCAGCTCAGATATATGTCGAGAAAAATGTCCTCATTCGCAGCCATGTTTTCTAATGTGTTTGTATGTACACGTGTATTGCCACTTAGGCATATGCCGCCAGTGTCCTGACGCATGAGTCTCTCAGTTTAGGTTTGTTCCAGTGAGTAATTTGGCAATATTTTGGCTCGGATGTCGAGCTGGTGAGTGTCCCTTCATTCTCGAACAACGTTGAGGTTCGCAGCTCAGATATATGTCGAGAACATTATCCTCATTCGCAGCCATGTTTTCTGATGTGTATGTATGTACACGTGTATTGCCATATAGGCCTATGCCGCCAGTATCCTGACGCATGAGTATCTCAGTTTGGGTTTTTTCCAGTGAGAAATTTGGCAATATTTTGGCTCGGATGTCGAGCTGGTGAGTGTCTCTTCATTCTCGAACAACGTTGAGGCTCGCAGCTCAGATATATGTCGAGAAAAATATCCTCATTCGCAGCCATGTTTTCTAATGTGTTTGTATGTACACGTGTAGTGCCACATAGGCATATGCCGCCAGTGTCCTGACGCATGAGTCTCTCAGTTTAGGTTTGTTCCAGTGAGAAATTTGGCAATATTTTGGCTCAGATGTCCAGCTGGTGAGTGTCTCTTCATTCTCGAACAACGTTGAGGTTCGCAAATCTGATATATGTCGAGAACATTATCCTCATTCGCAGCCATGTTTTCTGATGTGTATGTATGTACATGTGTATTGCCACATAGGCCTATGCCGCCAGTATCCTGACGCATGAGTCTCTCAGTTTGGTTTTTTTCCAGTGAGAAATTTGGCAACATTTTGGCTCAGATGTCGAGCTGGTGAGTGTCTCTTCATTCTCCAACAACGTTGAGGTTCGCAACTCAGATATAAGTCGAGAAAATTATCCTCATTCGCAGCCATGTGTTCTGATATGTATGTATGTACACGTGTATTGCCTCCTAGGCCTATGCCGCCAGTGTCCTGACGCATGAGTCTCAAAGTTTTGGTCTCTTCCGGTGAGAATTCTGGCGATATGTTAGCTCAGATGTGGAGGTGGTGAATGTCTCTTCATTCTCCAACAACGTTGAGGTTCGTAGCTCAGATATATGTCGAGAAAAATATCCTCATTCGCAGCCATGTGTTTTGATGTGTTTGTATGTACACGTGTATTGCCACATAGGCATATGCCGCCAGTGTCCTGACGCATGAGTCTCTCAGTTTAGGTTTGTTCCAGTGAGACATTTGGCAATATTTTGGCTCAGATGTCGAGCTGGTGAGTGTCCCTTCATTCTCGAACAACGTTGAGGTTCGCAGCTCAGATACATGTCGAGAACATTATCATGTCGCCAGTGTCCAGAAGCATGAGTCTCACAGTTTTGTTTTGTTTTTCAGTGAGAAATTTGGCAATATTGTGGCTCGGATGTCGAGCTGGTGAGTGTCTCTTCATTCTCGAACAACGTTGAGGCTCGCAGCTCAGATACATGTCGAGAAAAATGTCCTCATTCGCAGCCATGTTTTCTAATGTGTTTGTATGTACACGTGTATTGCCACATAGGCATATGCCGCCAGTGTCCTGACGCATGAGTCTCTCAGTTTAGGTTTGTTCCAGTGAGAAATTTGGCAACATTTTGGCTCAGATGTCGAGCTGGTGAGTGTCCCTTCATTCTCGAACAACGTTGAGGTTCGCAGCTCAGATATATGTCGAGAACATTATCCTCATTCGCAGCCATGTTTTCTGATGTGTATGTATGTACATGTGTATTGCCACATAGGCCTATGCCGCCAGTATCCTGACGCATGAGTCTCTCAGTTTGGGTTTTTTCCAGTGAGAAAATTGGCAATATTTTGGCTCAGATGTCGAGCTGGTGAGTGTCTCTTCATTCTCGAACAACGTTGAGGCTCGCAGCTCAGATATATGTCGAGAAAAATATCCTCATTCGCAGCCATGTTTTCTAATGTGTTTGTATGTACACGTGTAGTGCCACATAGGCATATGCCGCCAGTGTCCTGACGCATGAGTCTCTGAGTTTAGGTTTGTTCCAGTGAGAAATTTGGCAATATTTTGGCTCAGATGTCGAGCTGGTGACTGTCTCTTCATTCTCGAACAACGTTGAGGTTCGCAGCTCAGATATATGTCGAGAACATTATCCTCATTCGCAGCCATGTTTTCTGATGTGTATGTACTTACACGTGTATTGCCACATAGGCCTATGCCGCCCGTGTCCTGACGTATGAGTCTCACAGTTTGGGTTTTTTCCAGTGAGAAATTTGGAAATATTTTGGCTCGGATGTCGAGCTGTGCGTGTCTCTTCATTCTCGAACAACGTTGAGGATCGCAGCTCAGATATATGTCGAGAAAATTATCCTCATTCGTAGCCATGTTTTCTTATGTGTATGTATGTACACGTGTATTGCCTCATAGGCCTATGCCGCCAGTGTCCTGACGCATGAGTCTCTCAGTTTAGGTTTGTTCCAGTGAGAAATTTGGCAACATTTTGGCTCAGATGTCGAGCTGGTGAGTGTCCCTTCATTCTCGAACAACGTTGAGGTTCGCAGCTCTGATACATGTCGAGAACATTATCATGTCGCCAGTGTCCAGAAGCATGAGTCTCACAGTTTGGTTTATTTTCCAGTGAGAAATTTGGCAATATTTTGGCTCGGATGTCGAGCTGGTGAGTGTCTCTTCTTTCTCGAACAACGTTGAGGCTCGCAGCTCAGATATATGTCGAGAAAAATGTCCTTATTCGCAGCCATGTTTTCTGATGTGTTTGTATGTACACGTGTATTGCCACATAGGCTTATGCCGCCAGTGTCCTGACGCATGAGTCTCAAAGTTTTGGTCTCTTCCGGTGAGAATTTTTGCGATATGTTAGCTCAGATGTGGAGGTGGTGAATGTCTCTTCATTCTCCAACAACGTTGAGGTTCGTAGCTCAGATATATGTCGAGAAAAATATCCTCATTCGCAGCCATGTTTTCTGATATGGTGTTTGTATGTACACGTGTATTGCCACATAGGCATATGCCGCCAGTGTCCTGACGAATGAGTCTCTCAGTTTAGGTTTGTTCCAGTGAGACATTTGGCAATATTTTGGCTCAGATGTCGAGCTGGTGAGTGTCCCTTCATTCTCGAACAACGTTGAGGTTCGCAGCTCAGATACATGTCGAGAACATTATCATGTCGCCAGTGTCCAGAAGCATGAGTCTCACAGTTTTTTTTTTTTTCCAGTGAGAAATTTGGCAATATTTTGGCTCGGATGTCGAGCTGGTGAGTGTCTCTTCATTCTCGAACAACGTTGAGGCTCGCAGCTCAGATATATGTCGAAAAAATGTTCTCATTCGCAGCCATGTTTTCTGATGTGTTTGTATGTACACGTGTAGTGCCACATAGGCCTATGCCGCCAGTATCCTGACGCATGAGTCTCTCAGTTTGGGTTTTTTCCAGTGAGAAATTTGGCAATATTTTGGCTCGGATGTCGAGCTGGTGAGTGTCTCTTCATTCTCGAACAACGTTGAGGCTCGCAGCTCAGATATATGTCGAGAAAAATGTCCTCATTCGCAGTCATGTTTTCTAATGTGTTTGTATGTACACGTGTATTGCCACATAGGCATATGCCGCCAGTGTCCTGACGCATGAGTCTCTCAGTTTAGGTTTGTTCCAGTGAGAAATTTGGCAACATTTTGGCTCAGATGTCGAGCTGGTGAGTGTCCCTTCATTCTCGAACAACGTTGAGGTTCGCAGCTCAGATATATGTCGAGAACATTATCCTCATTCGCAGCCATGTTTTCTAATGTGTTTGTATGTACACGTGTAGTGCCACATAGGCATATGCCGCCAGTGTCCTGACGCATGAGTCTCTCAGTTTACGTTTGTTCCAGTGAGAAATTTGGCAACATTTTGGCTCAGATGTCGAGCTGGTGAGTGTCCCTTCATTCTCAAACAACGTTGAGGTTCGCAGCTCAGATATATGTCGAGAACATTATCCTCATTCGCAGCCATGTTTTCTGATGTGTATGTATGTACACGTGTATTGCCATATAGGCCTATGTCGCCAGTATCCTGACGCATGAGTATCTCAGTTTGGGTTTTTTCCAGTGAGAAACTTGGCAATATTTTGGCTCGGATGTCGAGCTGGTGAGTGTCTCTTCATTCTCGAACAACGTTGAGGCTCGCAGCTCAGATATATGTCGAGAAAAATATCCTCATTCGCAGCCATGTTTTCTAATGTGTTTGTATGTACACGTGTAGTGCCACATAGGCATATGCCGCCAGTGTCCTGACGCATGAGTCTCTCAGTTTAGGTTTGTTCCAGTGTTAAATTTGGCAATATTTTGGCTCAGATGTCGAGCTGGTGAGTGTCTCTTCATTCTCGAACAACGTTGAGGTTCGCAAATCAGATATATGTCGAGAACATTATCCTCATTCGCAGCCATGTTTTCTGATGTGTATGTATGTACACGTGTATTGCCACATAGGCCTATGCCGCCAGTATCCTGACGCATGAGTCTCTCAGTTTGGTTTTTTTCCAGTGAGAAATTTGGCAACATTTTGGCTCAGATATCGAGCTGGTGAGTGTCTCTTCATTCTCCAACAACGTTGAGGTTCGCAACTCAGATATAAGTCGAGAAAATTATCCTCATTCGCAGCCATGTGTTCTGATATGTATGTATGTACACGTGTATTGCCTCCTAGGCCTATGCCGCCAGTGTCCTGACGCATGAGTCTCAAAGTTTTGGTCTCTTCCGGTGAGAATTTTGGCGATATGTTAGCTCAGATGTGGAGGTGGTGAATGTCTCTTCATTCTCCAACAACGTTGAGGTTCGTAGCTCAGATATATGTCGAGAAAAATATCCTCATTCGCAGCCATGTTTTCTGATGTGTTTGTATGTACACGTGTATTGCCACATAGGCATATGCCGCCAGTGTCCTGACGCATGAGTCTCTCAGTTTAGGTTTGTTCCAGTGAGACATTTGGCAATATTTTGGCTCAGATGTCGAGCTGGTGAGTGTCCCTTCATTCTCGAACAACGTTGAGGTTCGCAGCTCAGATACATGTCGAGAACATTATCATGTCGCCAGTGTCCAGAAGCATGAGTCTCACATTTTTTTTTTTTTTTCCAGTGAGAAATTTGGCAATATTTTGGCTCGGATGTCGAGCTGGTGAGTGTCTCTTCATTCTCGAACAACGTTGAGGCTCGCAGCTCAGATATATGTCGCGAAAAATGTCCTCATTCGCAGCCATGTTTTCTGATGTGTTTGTATGTACACGTGTAGTGCCACATAGGCCTATGCCGCCCGTGTCCTGACGTATGAGTCTCACAGTTTGGGTTTTTTCCAGTGAGAAATTTGGCAATATTTTGGCTCGGATGTCGAGCTGGTGCGTGTCTCTTCATTCTCGAACAACGTTGAGGATCGCAGCTCAGATATATGTCGAGAAAATTATCCTCATTCGTAGCCATGTTTTCTTATGTGTATGTATGTACACGTGTATTGCCTCATAGGCCTATGCCGCCAGTGTCTTGACGCATGAGTCTCTCAGTTTAGGTTTGTTCCAGTGAGAAATTTGGCAACATTTTGGCTCAGATGTCCAGCTGGTGAGTGTCCCTTCATTCTCGAACAACGTTGAGGTTCGCAGCTCAGATACATGTCGAGAACATTATCATGTCGCCAGTGTCCAGAAGCATGAGTCTAACAGTTTGGTTTATTTTCCAGTGAGAAATTTGGCAATATATTGGCTCGGATGTCGAGCTGGTGAGTGTCTCTTCTTTCTCCAACAACGTTGAGGCTCGCAGCTCAGATATATGTCGAAAAAAATGTCCTTATTCGCAGCCATGTTTTCTGATGTGTTTGTATGTACACGTGTATTGCCACATAGGCTTATGCCGCCAGTGTCCTGACGCATGAGTCTCAAAGTTTTGGTCTCTTCCGGTGAGAATTTTGGCGATATGTTAGCTCAGATGTGGAGGTGGTGAATGTCTCTTCATTCTCCAACAACGTTGAGGTTCGTAGCTCAGATATATGTCGAGAAAAATATCCTCATTCGCAGCCATGTTTTCTGATGTGTTTGTATGTACACGTGTATTGCCACATAGGCATATGCCGCCAGTGTCCTGACGCATGAGTCTCTCAGTTTAGGTTTGTTCCAGTGAGACATTTGGCAATATTTTGGCTCAGATGTCGAGCTGGTGAGTGTCCCTTCATTCTCGAACAACGTTGAGGTTCGCAGCTCAGATACATGTCGAGAACATTATCATGTCGCCAGTGTCCAGAAGCATGAGTCTCACAGTTTTTTTTTTTTTTCCAGTGAGAAATTTGGCAATATTTTGGCTCGGATGTCGAGCTGGTGAGTGTCTCTTCATTCTCGAACAACGTTGAGGCTCGCAGCTCAGATATATGTCGAAAAAATGTCCTCATTCGCAGCCATGTTTTCTGATGTGTTTGTATGTACACGTGTAGTGCCACATAGGCCTATGCCGCCAGTATCCTGACGCATGAGTCTCTCAGTTTGGGTTTTTTCCAGTGAGAAATTTGGCAATATTTTGGCTCGGATGTCGAGCTGGTGAGTGTCTCTTCATTCTCGAACAACGTTGAGGCTCGCAGCTCAGATATATGTCGAGAAAAATGTCCTCATTCGCAGTCATGTTTTCTAATGTGTTTGTATGTACACGTGTATTGCCACATAGGCATATGCCGCCAGTGTCCTGACGCATGAGTCTCTCAGTTTAGGTTTGTTCCAGTGAGAAATTTGGCAACATTTTGGCTCAGATGTCGAGCTGGTGAGTGTCCCTTCATTCTCGAACAACGTTGAGGTTCGCAGCTCAGATATATGTCGAGAACATTATCCTCATTCGCAGCCATGTTTTCTGATGTGTATGTATGTACACGTGTATTGCCATATAGGCCTATGCCGCCAGTATCCTGACACATGAGTATCTCAGTTTGGTTTTTTTCCAGTGAGAAATTTGGCAATATTTTGGCTCGGATGTCGAGCTGGTGAGTGTCTCTTCATTCTCGAACAACGTTGAGGCTCGCAGCTCAGATATATGTCGAGAAAAATATCCTCATTCGCAGCCATGTTTTCTAATGTGTTTGTATGTACACGTGTAGTGCCACATAGGCATATGCCGCCAGTGTCCTGACGCATGAGTCTCAAAGTTTTGGTCTCTTCCGGTGAGAATTTTGGCGATATGTTAGCTCAGATGTGGAGGTGGTGAATGTCTCTTCATTCTCCAACAACGTTGAGGTTCGTAGCTGAGATATATGTCGAGAAAAATATCCTCATTCGCAGCCATGTTTTCTGATGTGTTTGTATGTACACGTGTATTGCCACATAGGCATATGCCGCCAGTGTCCTGACGCATGAGTCTCTCAGTTTAGATTTGTTCCAGTGAGACATTTGGCAATATTTTGGCTCAGATGTCGAGCTGGTGAGTGTCCCTTCATTCTCGAACAACGTTGAGGTTCGCAGCTCAGATACATGTCGAGAACATTATCATGTCGCCAGTGTCCAGAAGCATGAGTCTCACATTTTTTTTTTTTTTTCAGTGAGAAATTTGGCAATATTTTGGCTCGGATGTCGAGCTGGTGAGTGTCTCTTCATTCTCGAACAACGTTGAGGCTCGCAGCTCAGATATATGTCGAGAAAAATGTCCTCATTCGCACCCATGTTTTCTGATGTGTTTGTATGTACACGTGTAGTGCCACATAGGCATATGCCGCCAGTGTCCTGACGCATGAGTCTCTCAGTTTAGGTTTGTTCCAGTGAGAAATTTGGCAATATTTTGGCTCAGATGTCGAGCTGGTGAGTGTCTCTTCATTCTCGAAAAACGTTGAGGTTCGCAAATCAGATATATGTCGAGAACATTATCCTCATTCGCAGCCATGTTTTCTGATGTGTATGTATGCACACGTGTATTGCCACATAGGCCTATGCCGCCAGTATCCTGACGCATGAGTCTCAAAGTTTTGGTCTCTTCCGGTGAGAATTTTGGCGATATGTTAGCTCAGATGTGGAGGTGGTGAATGTCTCTTCATTCTCCAACAACGTTGAGGTTCGTAGCTCAGATATATGTCGAGAAAAATATCCTCATTCGCAGCCATGTTTTCTGATGTGTTTGTATGTACACGTGTATTGCCACATAGGCATATGCCGCCAGTGTCCTGACGCATGAGTCTCTCAGTTTAGGTTTGTTCCAGTGAGACATTTGGCAATATTTTGGCTCAGATGTCGAGCTGGTGAGTGTCCCTTCATTCTCGAACAACGTTGAGGTTCGCAGCTCAGATACATGTCGAGAACATTATCATGTCGCCAGTGTCCAGAAGCATGAGTCTCACAGTTTTTTGTTTTTTTTCAGTGAGAAATTTGGCAATATTTTGGCTCGGATGTCGAGCTGGTGAGTGTCTCTTCATTCTCGAACAACGTTGAGGCTCGCAGCTCAGATATATATCGAGAAAAATGTCCTCATTCGCAGCCATGTTTTCTGATGTGTTTGTATGTACACGTGTAGTGCCACATAGGCCTATGCCGCCCGTGTCCTGACGTATGAGTCTCACAGTTTGGGTTTTTTCCAGTGAGAAATTTGGCAATATTTTGGCTCGGATGTCGAGCTGGTGCGTGTCTCTTCATTCTCGAACAACGTTGAGGATCGCAGCTCAGATATATGTCGAGAAAATTATCCTCATTCGTAGCCATGTTTTCTTATGTGTATGTATGTACACGTGTATTGCCTCATAGGCCTATGCCGCCAGTGTTCTGACGCATGAGTCTCTCAGTTTAGGTTTGTTCTAGTGAGACATTTGGCAATATTTTGGCTCAGATGTCGAGCTGGTGAGTGTCCCTTCATTCTCGAACAACGTTGAGGTTCGCAGCTCAGATACATGTCGAGAACATTATCATGTCGACAGTGTCCAGAAGCATGAGTCTCACAGTTGTTTTTTTTTTCCAGTGAGAAATTTGGCAATATTTTGGCTCGGATGTCGAGCTGGTGAGTGTCTCTTCATTCTCGAACAACGTTGAGGCTCGCAGCTCAGATATATGTCGAGAAAAATGTCCTCATTCGCAGCCATGTTTTCTAATGTGTTTGTGTGTACACGTGTATTGCCACATAGGCATATGCCGCCAGTGTCCTGACGCATGAGTCTCTCAGTTTAGGTTTGTTCCAGTGAGAAATTTGGCAACATTTTGGCTCAGATGTCGAGCTGGTGAGTGTCCCTTCATTCTCGAACAACGTTGAGGTTCGCAGCTCAGATATATGTCGAGAACATTATCCTCATTCGCAGCCATGTTTTCTGATGTGTATGTATGTACACGTGTATTGCCATATAGGCCTATGCCGCCAGTATCCTGACGCATGAGTATCTCAGTTTGGGTTTTTTCCAGTGAGAAACTTGGCAATATTTTGGCTCGGATGTCGAGCTGGTGAGTGTCTCTTCATTCTCGAACAACGTTGAGGCTCGCAGCTCAGATATATGTCGAGAAAAATATCCTCATTCGCAGCCATGTTTTCTAATGTGTTTGTATGTACACGTGTAGTGCCACACAGGCATATGCCGCCAGTGTCCTGACGCATGAGTCTCTCAGTTTAGGTTCGTTCCAGTGAGAAATTTGGCAATATTTTGGCTCAGATGTTGAGCTGGTGAGTGTCTCTTCATTCTCGAACAACGTTGAGGTTCGCAAATCAGATATATGTCGAGAACATTATCCTCATTCGCAGCCATGTTTTCTGATGTGTATGTATGTACACGTGTATTGCCACATAGGCCTATGCCGCCAGTATCCTGACGCATGAGTCTCTCAGTTTGGTTTTTTTCCAGTGAGAAATTTGGCAACATTTTGGCTCGGATGTCGAGCTGGTGAGTGTCTCTTCATTCTCCAACAACGTTGAGGTTCGCAACTCAGATATAAGTCGAGAAAATTATCCTCATTCGCAGCCATGTGTTCTGATATGTATGTATGTACACGTGTATTGCCTCCTAGGCCTATGCCGCCAGTGTCCTGACGCATGAGTCTCAAAGTTTTGGTCTCTTCCGGTGAGAATTTTGGCGATATGTTAGCTCAGATGTGGAGGTGGTGAATGTCTCTTCATTCTCCAACAACGTTGAGGTTCGTAGCTCAGATATATGTCGAGAAAAATATCCTCATTCGCAGCGATGTTTTCTGATGTGTTTGTATGTACACGTGTATTGCCACATAGGCATATGCCGCCAGTGTCCTGACGCATGAGTCTCTCAGTTTAGGTTTGTTCCAGTGAGACATTTGGCAATATTTTGGCTCAGATGTCGAGCTGGTGAGTGTCCCTTCATTCTCGAACAACGTTGAGGTTCGCAGCTCAGATACATGTCGAGAACATTATCATGTCGCCAGTGTCCAGAAGCATGAGTCTCACAGTTTTTTTGTTTTTTTTCAGTGAGAAATTTGGCAATATTTTGGCTCGGATGTCGAGCTGGTGAGTGTCTCTTCATTCTCGAACAACGTTGAGGCTCGCAGCTCAGATATATGTCGAGAAAAATGTCCTCATTCGCAGCCATGTTTTCTGATGTGTTTGTATGTACACGTGTAGTGCCACATAGGCCTATGCCGCCAGTATCCTGACGCATGAGTCTCTCAGTTTGTTTTTTTTCCAGTGAGAAATTTGGCAATATTTTGGCTCGGATGTCGAGCTGGTGAGTGTCTCTTCATTCTCGAACAACGTTGAGGCTCGCAGCTCAGATATATGTCGAGAAAAATGTCCTCATTCGCAGCCATGTTTTCTAATGTGTTTGTATGTACACGTGTATTGCCACATAGGCATATGCCGCCAGTGTCCTGACGCATGAGTCTCTCAGTTTAGGTTTGTTCCAGTGAGAAATTTGGCAACATTTTGGCTCAGATGTCGAGCTGGTGAGTGTCCCTTTATTATCGAACAACGTTGAGGTTCGCAGCTCAGATACATGTCGAGAACATTATCATGTCGCCAGTGTCCAGAAGCATGAGTCTCACAGTTTGGTTTATTTTCCAGTGAGAAATTTGGCAATATTTTGGCTCGGACGTCGAGCTGGTGAGTGTCTCTTCTTTCTCGAACAACGTTGAGGCTCGCAGCTCAGATATATGTCGAGAAAAATGTCCTTATTCGCAGCCATGTTTTCTGATGTGTTTGTATGTACACGTGTATTGCCACATAGGCTTATGCCGCCAGTGTCCTGACGCATGAGTCTCAAAGTTTTGGTCTCTTCCGGTGAGAATTTTGGCGATATGTTAGCTCAGATGTGGAGGTGGTGAATGTCTCTTCATTCTCCAACAACGTTGAGGTTCGTAGCTCAGATATATGTCGAGAAAAATATCCTCATTCGCAGCCATGTTTTCTGATGTGTTTGTATGTACACGTGTATTGCCACATAGGCATATGCCGCCAGTGTCCTGACGCATGAATCTCTCAGTTTAGGTTTGTTCCAGTGAGACATTTGGCAATATTTTGGCTCAGATGTCGAGCTGGTGAGTGTCCCTTCATTCTCGAACAACGTTGAGGTTCGCAGCTCAGATACATGTCGAGAACATTATCATGTCGCCAGTGTCCAGAAGCATGAGTCTCACAGTTGTTTTTTTTTTTCAGTGAGAAATTTGGCAATATTTTGGCTCGGATGTCGAGCTGGTGAGTGTCTCTTCTTTCTCGAACAACGTTGAGGCTCGCAGCTCAGATATATGTCGAGAGAAATATCCTCATTCGTAGCCATGTTTTCTAATGTGTATGTATGTACACGTGTATTGCCTCATAGGCCTATGCCGCCAGTGTCCTGACGCATGAGTCTCTCAGTTTAGGTTTGTTCCAGTGAGAAATTTGGCAACATTTTGGCTCAGATGTCGAGCTGGGGAGTGTCCCTTCATTCTCGAACAACGTTGAGGTTCGCAGCTCAGATACATGTCGAGAACATTATCATGTCGCCAGTGTCCAGAAGCATGAGTCTCACAGTTTGGTTTATTTTCCAGTGAGAAATTTGGCAATATTTTGGCTCGGATGTCGAGCTGGTGAGTGTCTCTTCTTTCTCGAACAACGTTGAGGCTCGCAGCTCAGATATATGTCGAGAAAAATGTCCTTATTCGCAGCCATGTTTTCTGATGTGTTTGTATGTACACGTGTATTGCCACATAGGCTTATGCCGCCAGTGTCCTGACGCATGAGTCTCAAATTTTTGGTCTCTTCCGGTGAGAATTTTGGCGATATGTTAGCTCAGATGTGGAGGTGGTGAATGTCTCTTCATTCTCCAACCACGTTGAGGTTCGTAGCTCAGATATATGTTGAGAAAAATATCCTCATTCGCAGCCATGTTTTCTGATGTGTTTGTATGTACACGTGTATTGCCACATAGGCATATGCCGCCAGTATCCTGACGCATGAGTCTCTCAGTTTAGGTTTGTTCCAGTGAGACATTTGGCAATATTTTGGCTCACATGTCGAGCTGGTGAGTGTCCCTTCATTCTCGAACAACGTTGAGGCTCGCAGCTCAGATATATGTCAAAAAAAATGTCCTCATTCGCAGCCATGTTTTCTGATGTGTTTGTATGTACACGTGTAGTGTCACATAGGCCTATGCCGCCAGTATCCTGACGCATGAGTCTCTCAGTTTGGGTTTTTTCCAGTGAGAAATTTGGCAATATTTTGGCTCGGACGTCGAGCTGGTGAGTGTCTCTTCATTCTCGAACAACGTTGAGGCTCGCAGCTCAGATATATGTCAAGAAAAATGTCCTCATTCGCAGCCTTGTTTTCTAATGTGTTTGTATGTACACGTGTATTGCCACATAGGCATATTCCGCCAGTGTCCTGACGCATGAGTCTCTCAGTTTAGGTTTGTTCCAGTGAGACATTTGGCAATATTTTGGCTCAGATGTCGAGCTGGTGAGTGTCCCTTCATTCTCGAACAACGTTGAGGTTCGCAGCTCAGATACATGTCGAGAACATTATCCTCATTCGCAGCCATGTTTTCTGATGTGTATGTATGTACACGTGTATTGCCACATAGGCCTATGCCGCCAGTATCCTGACGCATGAGTCTCTCAGTTTGGTTTTTTTCCAGTGAGAAATTTGGCAACATTTTGGCTCGGATGTCGAGCTGGTGAGTGTCTCTTCATTCTCCAACAACGTTGAGGTTCGCAACTCAGATATAAGTCGAGAAAATTATCCTCATTCGCAGCCATGTGTTCTGATATGTATGTATGTACACGTGTATTGCCTCCTAGGCCTATGCCGCCAGTGTCCTGACGCATGAGTCTCAAAGTTTTGGTCTCTTCCGGTGAGAATTTTGGCGATATGTTAGCTCAGATGTGGAGGTGGTGAATGTCTCTTCATTCTCCAACAACGTTGAGGTTCGTAGCTCAGATATATGTCGAGAAAAATATCCTCATTCGCAGCGATGTTTTCTGATGTGTTTGTATGTACACGTGTATTGCCACATAGGCATATGCCGCCAGTGTCCTGACGCATGAGTCTCTCAGTTTAGGTTTGTTCCAGTGAGACATTTGGCAATATTTTGGCTCAGATGTCGAGCTGGTGAGTGTCCCTTCATTCTCGAACAACGTTGAGGTTCGCAGCTCAGATACATGTCGAGAACATTATCATGTCGCCAGTGTCCAGAAGCATGAGTCTCACAGTTTTTTTGGTTTTTTTCAGTGAGAAATTTGGCAATATTTTGGCTCGGATGTCGAGCTGGTGAGTGTCTCTTCATTCTCGAACAACGTTGAGGCTCGCAGCTCAGATATATGTCGAGAAAAATGTCCTCATTCGCAGCCATGTTTTCTGATGTGTTTGTATGTACACGTGTAGTGCCACATAGGCCTATGCCGCCAGTGTCCTGACGCATGAGTCTCTCAGTTTAGGTTTGTTCCAGTGAGAAATTTGGCAACATTTTGGCTCAGATGTCGAGCTGGTGAGTGTCCCTTTATTATCGAACAACGTTGAGGTTCGCAGCTCAGATACATGTCGAGAACATTATCATGTCGCCAGTGTCCAGAAGCATGAGTCTCACAGTTTGGTTTATTTTCCAGTGAGAAATTTGGCAATATTTTGGCTCGGACGTCGAGCTGGTGAGTGTCTCTTCTTTCTCGAACAACGTTGAGGCTCGCAGCTCAGATATATGTCGAGAAAAATGTCCTTATTCGCAGCCATGTTTTCTGATGTGTTTGTATGTACACGTGTATTGCCACATAGGCTTATGCCGCCAGTGTCCTGACGCATGAGTCTCAAAGTTTTGGTCTCTTCCGGTGAGAATTTTGGCGATATGTTAGCTCAGATGTGGAGGTGGTGAATGTCTCTTCATTCTCCAACAACGTTGAGGTTCGTAGCTCAGATATATGTCGAGAAAAATATCCTCATTCGCAGCCATGTTTTCTGATGTGTTTGTATGTACACGTGTATTGCCACATAGGCATATGCCGCCAGTGTCCTGACGCATGAGTCTCTCAGTTTAGGTTTGTTCCAGTGAGACATTTGGCAATATTTTGGCTCAGATGTCGAGCTGGTGAGTGTCCCTTCATTCTCGAACAACGTTGAGGTTCGCAGCTCAGATACATGTCGAGAACATTATCATGTCGCCAGTGTCCAGAAGCATGAGTCTCACAGTTTTGTTTTGTTTTCAGTGAGAAATTTGGCAATATTTTGGCTCGGATGTCGAGCTGGTGAGTGTCTCTTCTTTCTCGAACAACGTTGAGGCTCGCAGCTCAGATATATGTCGAGAGAAATATCCTCATTCGTAGCCATGTTTTCTAATGTGTTTGTATGTACACGTGTAGTGCCACATAGGCCTATGCCGCCAGTGTCCTGACGTATGAGTCTCACAGTTTGGGTTTTTTCCAGTGAGAAATTTGGCAATATTTTGGCTCGGATGTCGAGCTGGTGCGTGTCTCTTCATTCTCGAACAACGTTGAGGATCGCAGCTCAGATATATGTCGAGAAAATTATCCTCCTTCGTAGCCATGTTTTCTTATGTGTATGTATGTACACGTGTATTGCCTCATAGGCCTATGCCGCCAGTGTCCTGACGCATGAGTCTCTCAGTTTAGGTTTGTTCCAGTGAGAAATTTGGCAACATTTTGGCTCAGATGTCGAGCTGGGGAGTGTCCCTTCATTCTCGAACAACGTTGAGGTTCGCAGCTCAGATACATGTCGAGAACATTATCATGTCGCCAGTGTCCAGAAGCATGAGTCTCACAGTTTGGTTTATTTTCCAGTGAGAAATTTGGCAATATTTTGGCTCGGATGTCGAGCTGGTGAGTGTCTCTTCTTTCTCGAACAACGTTGAGGCTCGCAGCTCAGATATATGTCGAGAAAAATGTCCTTATTCGCAGCCATGTTTTCTGATGTGTTTGTATGTACACGTGTATTGCCACATAGGCTTATGCCGCCAGTGTCCTGACGCATGAGTCTCAAATTTTTGGTCTCTTCCGGTGAGAATTTTGGCGGTATGTTAGCTCAGATGTGGAGGTGGTGAATGTCTCTTCATTCTCCAACAACGTTGAGGTTCGTAGCTCAGATATATGTCGAGAAAAATATCCTCATTCGCAGCCATGTTTTCTGATGTGTTTGTATGTACACGTGTATTGCCACATAGGCATATGCCGCCAGTATCCTGACGCATGAGTCTCTCAGTTTAGGTTTGTTCCAGTGAGACATTTGGCAATATTTTGGCTCACATGTCGAGCTGGTGAGTGTCCCTTCATTCTCGAACAACGTTGAGGCTCGCAGCTCAGATATATGTCGAAAAAAATGTCCTCATTCGCAGCCATGTTTTCTGATGTGTTTGTATGTACACGTGTAGTGTCACATAGGCCTATGCCGCCAGTATCCTGACGCATGAGTCTCTCAGTTTGGTTTTTTTCCAGTGAGAAATTTGGCAACATTTTGGCTCGGATGTCGAGCTGGTGAGTGTCTCTTCATTCTCCAACAACGTTGAGGTTCGCAACTCAGATATAAGTCGAGAAAATTATCCTCATTCGCAGCCATGTGTTCTGATATGTATGTATGTACACGTGTATTGCCTCCTAGGCCTATGCCGCCAGTGTCCTGACGCATGAGTCTCAAAGTTTTGGTCTCTTCCGGTGAGAATTTTGGCGATATGTTAGCTCAGATGTGGAGGTGGTGAATGTCTCTTCATTCTCCAACAACGTTGAGGTTCGTAGCTCAGATATATGTCGAGAAAAATATCCTCATTCGCAGCGATGTTTTCTGATGTGTTTGTATGTACACGTGTATTGCCACATAGGCATATGCCGCCAGTGTCCTGACGCATGAGTCTCTCAGTTTAGGTTTGTTCCAGTGAGACATTTGGCAATATTTTGGCTCAGATGTCGAGCTGGTGAGTGTCCCTTCATTCTCGAACAACGTTGAGGTTCGCAGCTCAGATACATGTCGAGAACATTATCATGTCGCCAGTGTCCAGAAGCATGAGTCTCACAGTTTTTTTGGTTTTTTTCAGTGAGAAATTTGGCAATATTTTGGCTCGGATGTCGAGCTGGTGAGTGTCTCTTCATTCTCGAACAACGTTGAGTCTCGCAGCTCAGATATATGTCGAGAAAAATGTCCTCATTCGCAGCCATGTTTTCTGATGTGTTTGTATGTACACGTGTAGTGCCACATAGGCCTATGCCGCCAGTATCCTGACGCATGAGTCTCTCAGTTTGGTTTTTTTCCAGTGAGAAATTTGGCAATATTTTGGCTCGGATGTCGAGCTGGTGAGTGTCTCTTCATTCTCGAACAACGTTGAGGCTCTCAGCTCAGATATATGTCGAGAAAAATGTCCTCATTCGCAGCCATGTTTTCTAATGTGTTTGTATGTACACGTGTATTGCCACATAGGCATATGCCGCCAGTGTCCTGACGCATGAGTCTCTCAGTTTAGGTTTGTTCCAGTGAGACATTTGGCAATATTTTGGCTCAGATGTCGAGCTGGTGAGTGTCCCTTCATTCTCAAACAACGTTGAGGTTCGCAGCTCAGATACATGTCGAGAACATTATCATGTCGCCAGTGTCCAGAAGCATGAGTCTCACAGTTTTGTTTTGTTTTCAGTGAGAAATTTGGCAATATTTTGGCTCGGATGTCGAGCTGGTGAGTGTCTCTTCTTTCTCGAACAACGTTGAGGCTCGCAGCTCAGATATATGTCGAGAGAAATATCCTCATTCGTAGCCATGTTTTCTAATGTGTTTGTATGTACACGTGTAGTGCCACATAGGCCTATGCCGCCAGTGTCCTGACGTATGAGTCTCACAGTTTGGGTTTTTTCCAGTGAGAAATTTGGCAATATTTTGGCTCGGATGTCGAGCTGGTGCGTGTCTCTTCATTCTCGAACAACGTTGAGGATCGCAGCTCAGATATATGTCGAGAAAATTATCCTCCTTCGTAGCCATGTTTTCTTATGTGTATGTATGTACACGTGTATTGCCTCATAGGCCTATGCCGCCAGTGTCCTGACGCATGAGTCTCTCAGTTTAGGTTTGTTCCAGTGAGAAATTTGGCAACATTTTGGCTCAGATGTCGAGCTGGGGAGTGTCCCTTCATTCTCGAACAACGTTGAGGTTCGCAGCTCAGATACATGTCGAGAACATTATCATGTCGCCAGTGTCCAGAAGCATGAGTCTCACAGTTTGGTTTATTTTCCAGTGAGAAATTTGGCAATATTTTGGCTCGGATGTCGAGCTGGTGAGTGTCTCTTCTTTCTCGAACAACGTTGAGGCTCGCAGCTCAGATATATGTCGAGAAAAATGTCCTTATTCGCAGCCATGTTTTCTGATGTGTTTGTATGTACACGTGTATTGCCACATAGGCTTATGCCGCCAGTGTCCTGACGCATGAGTCTCAAATTTTTGGTCTCTTCCGGTGAGAATTTTGGCGGTATGTTAGCTCAGATGTGGAGGTGGTGAATGTCTCTTCATTCTCCAACAACGTTGAGGTTCGTAGCTCAGATATATGTCGAGAAAAATATCCTCATTCGCAGCCATGTTTTCTGATGTGTTTGTATGTACACGTGTATTGCCACATAGGCATATGCCGCCAGTATCCTGACGCATGAGTCTCTCAGTTTAGGTTTGTTCCAGTGAGACATTTGGCAATATTTTGGCTCACATGTCGAGCTGGTGAGTGTCCCTTCATTCTCGAACAACGTTGAGGCTCGCAGCTCAGATATATGTCGAAAAAAATGTCCTCATTCGCAGCCATGTTTTCTGATGTGTTTGTATGTACACGTGTAGTGTCACATAGGCCTATGCCGCCAGTATCCTGACGCATGAGTCTCTCAGTTTGGGTTTTTTCCGGTGAGAATTTTGGCGATATGTTAGCTCAGATGTGGAGGTGGTGAATGTCTCTTCATTCTCCAACAACGTTGAGGTTCGTAGCTCAGATATATGTCGAGAAAAATATCCTCATTCGCAGCGATGTTTTCTGATGTGTTTGTATGTACACGTGTATTGCCACATAGGCATATGCCGCCAGTGTCCTGACGCATGAGTCTCTCAGTTTAGGTTTGTTCCAGTGAGACATTTGGCAATATTTTGGCTCAGATGTCGAGCTGGTGAGTGTCCCTTCATTCTCGAACAACGTTGAGGTTCGCAGCTCAGATACATGTCGAGAACATTATCATGTCGCCAGTGTCCAGAAGCATGAGTCTCACAGTTTTTTTGGTTTTTTTCAGTGAGAAATTTGGCAATATTTTGGCTCGGATGTCGAGCTGGTGAGTGTCTCTTCATTCTCGAACAACGTTGAGGCTCGCAGCTCAGATATATGTCGAGAAAAATGTCCTCATTCGCAGCCATGTTTTCTGATGTGTTTGTATGTACACGTGTAGTGCCACATAGGCCTATGCCGCCAGTATCCTGACGCATGAGTCTCTCAGTTTGGTTTTTTTCCAGTGAGAAATTTGGCAATATTTTGGCTCGGATGTCGAGCTGGTGAGTGTCTCTTCATTCTCGAACAACGTTGAGGCTCGCAGCTCAGATATATGTCGAGAAAAATGTCCTCATTCGCAGCCATGTTTTCTAATGTGTTTGTATGTACACGTGTATTGCCACATAGACATATGCCGCCAGTGTCCTGACGCATGAGTCTCTCAGTTTAGGTTTGTTCCAGTGAGAAATTTGGCAACATTTTGGCTCAGATGTCGAGCTGGTGAGTGTCCCTTTATTATCGAACAACGTTGAGGTTCGCAGCTCAGATACATGTCGAGAACATTATCATGTCGCCAGTGTCCAGAAGCATGAGTCTCACAGTTTGGTTTATTTTCCAGTGAGAAATTTGGCAATATTTTGGCTCGGACGTCGAGCTGGTGAGTGTCTCTTCTTTCTCGAACAACGTTGAGGCTCGCAGCTCAGATATATGTCGAGAAAAATGTCCTTATTCGCAGCCATGTTTTCTGATGTGTTTGTATGTACACGTGTATTGCCACATAGGCTTATGCCGCCAGTGTCCTGACGCATGAGTCTCAAAGTTTTGGTCTCTTCCGGTGAGAATTTTGGCGATATGTTAGCTCAGATGTGGAGGTGGTGAATGTCTCTTCATTCTCCAACAACGTTGAGGTTCGTAGCTCAGATATATGTCGAGAAAAATATCCTCATTCGCAGCCATGTTTTCTGATGTGTTTGTATGTACACGTGTATTGCCACATAGGCATATGCCGCCAGTGTCCTGACGCATGAGTCTCTCAGTTTAGGTTTGTTCCAGTGAGACATTTGGCAATATTTTGGCTCAGATGTCGAGCTGGTGAGTGTCCCTTCATTCTCGAACAACGTTGAGGTTCGCAGCTCAGATACATGTCGAGAACATTATCATGTCGCCAGTGTCCAGAAGCATGAGTCTCACAGTTTTTTTTTTTTTCAGTGAGAAATTTGGCAATATTTTGGCTCGGATGTCGAGCTGGTGAGTGTCTCTTCTTTCTCGAACAACGTTGAGGCTCGCAGCTCAGATATATGTCGAGAGAAATATCCTCATTCGTAGCCATGTTTTCTAATGTGTTTGTATGTACACGTGTAGTGCCACATAGGCCTATGCCGCCAGTGTCCTGACGTATGAGTCTCACAGTTTGGGTTTTTTCCAGTGAGAAATTTGGCAATATTTTGGCTCGGATGTCGAGCTGGTGCATGTCTCTTCATTCTCGAACAACGTTGAGGATCGCAGCTCAGATATATGTCGAGAAAATTATCCTCATTCGTAGCCATGTTTTCTTATGTGTATGTATGTACACGTGTATTGCCTCATAGGCCTATGCCGCCAGTGTCCTGACGCATGAGTCTCTCAGTTTAGGTTTGTTCCAGTGAGAAATTTGGCAACATTTTGGCTCAGATGTCGAGCTGGGGAGTGTCCCTTCATTCTCGAACAACGTTGAGGTTCGCAGCTCAGATACATGTCGAGAACATTATCATGTCGCCAGTGTCCAGAAGCATGAGTCTCACAGTTTGGTTTATTTTCCAGTGAGAAATTTGGCAATATTTTGGCTCGGATGTCGAGCTGGTGAGTGTCTCTTCTTTCTCGAACAACGTTGAGGCTCGCAGCTCAGATATATGTCGAGAAAAATGTCCTTATTCGCAGCCATGTTTTCTGATGTGTTTGTATGTACAAGTGTATTGCCACATAGGCTTATGCCGCCAGTGTCCTGACGCATGAGTCTCAAATTGTTGGTCTCTTCCGGTGAGAATTTTGGCGATATGTTAGCTCAGATGTGGAGGTGGTGAATGTCTCTTCATTCTCCAACAACGTTGAGGTTCGTAGCTCAGATATATGTCGAGAAAAATATCCTCATTCGCAGCCATGTTTTCTGATGTGTTTGTATGTACACGTGTATTGCCACATAGGCATATGCCGCCAGTATCCTGACGCATGAGTCTCTCAGTTTAGGTTTGTTCCAGTGAGACATTTGGCAATATTTTGGCTCACATGTCGAGCTGGTGAGTGTCCCTTCATTCTCGAACAACGTTGAGGCTCGCAGCTCAGATATATGTCGAAAAAAATGTCCTCATTCGCAGCCATGTTTTCTGATGTGTTTGTATGTACACGTGTAGTGTCACATAGGCCTATGCCGCCAGTATCCTGACGCATGAGTCTCTCAGTTTGGGTTTTTTCCAGTGAGAAATTTGGCAATATTTTGGCTCGGATGTCGAGCTGGTGAGTGTCTCTTCATTCTCGAACAACGTTGAGGCTCGCAGCTCAGATATATGTCAAGAAAAATGTCCTCATTCGCAGCCTTGTTTTCTAATGTGTTTGTATGTACACGTGTATTGCCACATAGGCATATTCCGCCAGTGTCCTGACGCATGAGTCTCTCAGTTTAGGTTTGTTCCAGTGAGACATTTGGCAATATTTTGGCTCAGATGTCGAGCTGGTGAGTGTCCCTTCATTCTCGAACAACGTTGAGGTTCGCAGCTCAGATACATGTCGAGAACATTATCATGTCGCCAGTGTCCAGAAGCATGAGTCTCACATTTTTTTTTTTTTCCAGTGAGAAATTTGGCAATATTTTGGCTCGGATGTCGAGCTGGTGAGTGTCTCTTCATTCTCGAACAACGTTGAGGCTCGCAGCTCAGATATATGTCGAGAAAAATGTCCTTATTCGCAGCCATGTTTTCTGATGTGTTTGTATGTACACGTGTATTGCCACATAGGCTTATGCCGCCAGTGTCCTGACGCATGAGTCTCAAAGTTTTGGTCTCTTCCGGTGAGAATTTTGGCGATATGTTGGCTCAGATGTGGAGGTGGTGAATGTCTCTTCATTCTCCAACAACGTTGAGGTTCGTAGCTCAGATATATGTCGAGAAAAATATCCTCATTCGCAGCCATGTTTTCTGATGTGTTTGTATGTACACGTGTATTGCCACATAGGCATATGCCACCAGTGTCCTGACGCATGAGTCTCTCAGTTTAGGTTTGTTCCAGTGAGACATTTGGCAATATTTTGGCTCAGATGTCGAGCTGGTGAGTGTCCCTTCATTCTCGAACAACGTTGAGGTTCGCAGCTCAGATACATGTCGAGAACATTATCATGTCGCCAGTGTCCAGAAGCATGAGTCTCACAGTTTGGGTTTTTTCCAGTGAGAAATTTGGCAATATTTTGGCTCGGATGTCGAGCTGGTGCGTGTCTCTTCATTCTCGAACAACGTTGAGGATCGCAGCTCAGATATATGTCGAGAAAATTATCCTCATTCGTAGCCATGTTTTCTTATGTGTATGTATGTACACGTTTATTGCCTCATAGGCCTATGCCGCCAGTGTCCTGACGCATGAGTCTCTCAGTTTAGGTTTGTTCCAGTGAGAAATTTGGCAACATTTTGGCTCAGATGTCGAGCTGGTGAGTGTCCCTTCATTCTCGAACAACGTTGAGGTTCGCAGCTCAGATACATGTCGAGAACATTATCATGTCGCCAGTGTCCAGAAGCATGAGTCTCACAGTTTGGTTTATTTTCCAGTGAGAAATTTGGCAATATTTTGGCTCGGATGTCGAGCTGGTGAGTGTCCCTTCATTCTCGAACAACGTTGAGGCTCGCAGCTCAGATATATGTCGAGAAAAATGTCCTCATTCGCAGCCATGTTTTCTGATGTGTTTGTATGTACACGTGTAGTGCCACATAGGCCTATGCCGCCAGTATCCTGACGCATGAGTCTCTCAGTTTGGTTTTTTTCCAGTGAGAAATTTGGCAATATTTTGGCTCGGATGTCGAGCTGGTGAGTGTCTCTTCATTCTCGAACAACGTTGAGGCTCGCAGCTCAGATATATGTCAAGAAAAATGTCCTCATTCGCAGCCATGTTTTCTAATGTGTTTGTATGTACACGTGTATTGCCACATAGGCATATGCCGCCAGTGTCCTGACGCATGAGTCTCTCAGTTTAGGTTTTTTCCAGTGAGAAATTTGGCAATATTTTGGCTCGGATGTCGAGCTGGTGCGTGTCTCTTCATTCTCGAACAACGTTGAGGATCGCAGCTCAGATATATGTCGAGAAAATTATCCTCATTCGTAGCCATGTTTTCTTATGTGTATGTATGTACACGTTTATTGCCTCATAGGCCTATGCCGCCAGTGTCCTGACGCATGAGTCTCTCAGTTTAGGTTTGTTCCAGTGAGAAATTTGGCAACATTTTGGCTCAGATGTCGAGCTGGTGAGTGTCCCTTCATTCTCGAACAACGTTGAGGTTCGCAGCTCAGATACATGTCGAGAACATTATCATGTCGCCAGTGTCCAGAAGCATGAGTCTCACAGTTTGGTTTATTTTCCAGTGAGAAATTTGGCAATATTTTGGCTCGGATGTCGAGCTGGTGAGTGTCCCTTCATTCTCGAACAACGTTGAGGCTCGCAGCTCAGATATATGTCGCGAAAAATGTCCTCATTCGCAGCCATGTTTTCTGATGTGTTTGTATGTACACGTGTAGTGCCACATAGGCCTATTCCGCCAGTATCCTGACGCATGAGTCTCTCAGTTTGGTTTTTTTCCAGTGAGAAATTTGGCAATATTTTGGCTCGGATGTCGAGCTGGTGAGTGTCTCTTCATTCTCGAACAACGTTGAGGCTCGCAGCTCAGATATATGTCAAGAAAAATGTCCTCATTCGCAGCCATGTTTTCTAATGTGTTTGTATGTACACGTGTATTGCCACATAGGCATATGCCGCCAGTGTCCTGACGCATGAGTCTCTCAGTTTAGGTTTGTTCCAGTGAGAAATTTGGCAACATTTTGGCTCAGATGTCGAGCTGGTGAGTGTCCCTTCATTCTCGAACAACGTTGAGGTTCGCAGCTCAGATATATGTCGAGAACATTATCCTCATTCGCAGCCA
The DNA here is from genome assembly GCA_037893245.1 of Crossaster papposus. Classification (NCBI taxonomy): domain Eukaryota; kingdom Metazoa; phylum Echinodermata; class Asteroidea; order Velatida; family Solasteridae; genus Crossaster; species Crossaster papposus. The sequence goes on from JBAIAA010000149.1 coordinate 802,412, forward strand.
TGTTTTCTGATGTGTATGTATGTACATGTGTATTGCCACATAGGCCTATGCCGCCAGTATCCTGACGCATGAGTCTCTCAGTTTGGGTTTTTTCCAGTGAGAAATTTGGCAATATTTTGGCTCGGATGTCGAGCTGGTGAGTGTCTCTTCATTCTCGAACAACGTTGAGGCTCGCAGCTCAGATATATGTCGAGAAAAATATCCTCATTCGCAGCCATGTTTTCTAATGTGTTTGTATGTACACGTGTATTGCCACATAGGCATATGCCGCCAGTGTCCTGACGCATGAGTCTCTCAGTTTAGGTTTGTTCCAGTGAGAAATTTGGCAATATTTTGGCTCAGATGTCGAGCTGGTGAGTGTCCCTTCATTCTCGAACAACGTTGAGGTTCGCAGGTCAGATACATGTCGAGAACATTATCATGTCGCCAGTGTCCAGAAGCATGAGTCTCACAGTTTGGTTTATTTTCCAGTGAGAAATTTGGCAATATTTTGGCTCCGATGTCGAGCTGGTGAGTGTCTCTTCTTTCTCGAACAACGTTGAGGCTCGCAGCTCAGATATATGTCGAGAAAAATATCCTCATTCGCAGCCATGTTTTCTAATGTGTTTGTATGTACACGTGTATTGCCACATAGGCTTATGCCGCCAGTGTCCTGACGCATGAGTCTCAAAGTTTTGGTCTCTTCCGGTGAGAATTTTGGCGATATGTTGGCTCAGATGTGGAGGTGGTGAATGTCTCTTCATTCTCCAACAACGTTGAGGTTCGTAGCTCAGATATATGTCGAGAAAAATATCCTCATTCGCAGCCATGTTTTCTGATGTGTTTGTATGTACACGTGTATTGCCACATAGGCATATGCCGCCAGTGTCCTGACGCATGAGTCTCTCAGTTTAGGTTTGTTCCAGTGAGACATTTGGCAATATTTTGGCTCAGATGTCGAGCTGGTGAGTGTCCCTTCATTCTCGAACAACGTTGAGGTTCGCAGCTCAGATACATGTCGAGAACATTATCATGTCGCCAGTGTCCAGAAGCATGAGTCTCACAGTTGTTTTTGTTTTTCCAGTGAGAAATTTGGCAATATTTTGGCTCGGATGTCGAGCTGGTGAGTGTCTCTTCATTCTCGAACAACGTTGAGGCTCGCAGCTCAGATATATGTCGAGAGAAATATCCTCATTCGCAGCCACGTTTTCTAATGTGTTTGTATGTACACGTGTAGTGCCACATAGGCCTATGCCGCCAGTGTCCTGACGTATGAGTCTCACAGTTTGGGTTTTTTCCAGTGAGAAATTTGGCAATATTTTGGCTCGGATGTCGAGCTGGTGCGTGTCTCTTCATTCTCGAACAACGTTGAGGATCGCAGCTCAGATATATGTCGAGAAAATTATCCTCATTCGTAGCCATGTTTTCTTATGTGTATGTATGTACACGTTTATTGCCTCATAGGCCTATGCCGCCAGTGTCCTGACGCATGAGTCTCTCAGTTTAGGTTTGTTCCAGTGAGAAATTTGGCAACATTTTGGCTCAGATGTCGAGCTGGTGAGTGTTCCTTCATTCTCGAACAACGTTGAGGTTCGCAGCTCAGATACATGTCGAGAACATTATCATGTCGCCAGTGTCCAGAAGCATGAGTCTAAAAGTTTGGTTTATTTTCCAGTGAGAAATTTGGCAATATTTTGGCTCGGATGTCGAGCTGGTGAGTGTCCCTTCATTCTCGAACAACGTTGAGGCTCGCAGCTCAGATATATGTCGAGAAAAATGTCCTCATTCGCAGCCATGTTTTCTGATGTGTTTGTATGTACACGTGTAGTGCCACATAGGCCTATGCCGCCAGTATCCTGACGCATGAGTCTCTCAGTTTGGTTTTTTCCAGTGAGAAATTTGGCAATATTTTGGCTCGGATGTCGAGCTGGTGAGTGTCTCTTCATTCTCGAACAACGTTGAGGCTCGCAGCTCAGATATATGTCAAGAAAAATGTCCTCATTCGCAGCCATGTTTTCTAATGTGTTTGTATGTACACGTGTATTGCCACATAGGCATATGCCGCCAGTGTCCTGACGCATGAGTCTCTCAGTTTAGGTTTGTTCCAGTGAGAAATTTGGCAACATTTTGGCTCAGATGTCGAGCTGGTGAGTGTCCCTTCATTCTCGAACAACGTTGAGGTTCGCAGCTCAGATATATGTCGAGAACATTATCCTCATTCGCAGCCATGTTTTCTGATGTGTATGTATGTACATGTGTATTGCCACATAGGCCTATGCCGCCAGTATCCTGACGCATGAGTCTCTCAGTTTGGGTTTTTTCCAGTGAGAAATTTGGCAATATTTTGGCTCGGATGTCGAGCTGGTGAGTGTCTCTTCATTCTCGAACAACGTTGAGGCTCGCAGCTCAGATATATGTCGAGAAAAATATCCTCATTCGCAGCCATGTTTTCTAATGTGTTTGTATGTACACGTGTATTGCCACATAGGCATATGCCGCCAGTGTCCTGACGCATGAGTCTCTCAGTTTAGGTTTGTTCCAGTGAGAAATTTGGCAATATTTTGGCTCAGATGTCGAGCTGGTGAGTGTCCCTTCATTCTCGAACAACGTTGAGGTTCGCAGGTCAGATACATGTCGAGAACATTATCATGTCGCCAGTGTCCAGAAGCATGAGTCTCACAGTTTGGTTTATTTTCCAGTGAGAAATTTGGCAATATTTTGGCTCCGATGTCGAGCTGGTGAGTGTCTCTTCTTTCTCGAACAACGTTGAGGCTCGCAGCTCAGATATATGTCGAGAAAAATATCCTCATTCGCAGCCATGTTTTCTAATGTGTTTGTATGTACACGTGTAGTGCCACATAGGCATATGCCGCCAGTGTCCTGACGCATGAGTCTCTCAGTTTAGGTTTGTTCCAGTGAGAAATTTGGTAATATTTTGGATCGGATGTTGAGCTGGTGAGTGTCTCTTCATTTTCGAACAACGTTGAGGCTCGCAGCTCAGATATATGTCGAGAAAATTATCTTCATTCGCAGCCATGTTTTCTTATGTGTATGTATGTACACGTGTATTGCCAAATAGGCATATGCCGTCAGTGTCCTGACGCATGAGTCTCTCAGTTTGTTTTTTTTCCAGTGAGAAATTTGGAAATATTTTGGCTCAGATGTCGAGCTGGTGACTGTCTCTTCATTCTCGAACAACGTTGAGGTTCGCAGCTCAGATATATGTCGAGAACATTATCCTCATTCGCAGCCATGTTTTCTGATGTGTATGTATGTACACGTGTATTGCCATATAGGCCTATGCCGCCAGTATCCTGACGCATGAGTATCTCAGTTTGGGTTTTTTCCAGTGAGAAATTTGGCAATATTTTGGCTCGGATGTCGAGCTGGTGAGTGTCTCTTCATTCTCGAACAACGTTGAGGCTCGCAGCTCAGATATATGTCGAGAAAAATATCCTCATTCGCAGCCATGTTTTCTAATGTGTTTGTATGTACACGTGTAGTGCCACATAGGCATATGCCGCCAGTGTCCTGACGCATGAGTCTCTCAGTTTAGGTTTGTTCCAGTGAGAAATTTTGCAATATTTTGGCCCAGATGTCGAGCTGGTGAGTGTCTCTTCATTCTCGAACAACGTTGAGGTTCGCAAATCAGATATATTTTGAGAACATTATCCTCATTCGCAGCCATGTTTTCTGATGTGTATGTATGTACACGTGTATTGCCACATAGGCCTATGCCGCCAGTATCCTGACGCATGAGTCTCTCAGTTTGGTTTTTTTCCAGTGAGAAATTTGGCAACATTTTGGCTCAGATGTCGAGCTGGTGAGTGTCTCTTCATTCTCCAACAACGTTGAGGTTCGCAACTCCGATATAAGTCGAGAAAATTATCCTCATTCGCAGCCATGTGTTCTGATATGTATGTATGTACACGTGTATTGCCTCCTAGGCCTATGCCGCCAGTGTCCTGACGCATGAGTCTCAAAGTTTTGGTCTTCTCCGGTGAGAATTTTGGCGATATGTTAGCTCAGATGTGGAGGTGGTGAATGTCTCTTCATTCTCCAACAACGTTGAGGTTTGTAGCTCAGATATATGTCGAGAAAAATATCCTCATTCGCAGCCATGTTTTCTGATGTGTTTGTATGTACACGTGTATTGCCACATAGGCATATGCCGCCAGTGTCCTGACGCATGAGTCTCTCAGTTTAGGTTTGTTCCAGTGAGACATTTGGCAATATTTTGGCTCAGATGTCGAGCTGGTGAGTGTCCCTTCATTCTCGAACAACGTTGAGGTTCGCAGCTCAGATACATGTCGAGAACATTATCATGTCGCCAGTGTCCAGAAGCATGAGTCTCACAGTTTTTTGGTTTTTTTTCAGTGAGAAATTTGGCAATATTTTGGCTCGGATGTCGAGCTGGTGAGTGTCTCTTCATTCTCGAACAACGTTGAGGCTCGCAGCTCAGATATATGTCGAGAAAAATGTCCTCATTCGCAGCCATGTTTTCTGATGTGTTTGTATGTACACGTGTAGTGCCACATAGGCCTATGCCGCCAGTATCCTGACGCATGAGTCTCTCAGTTTGGGTTTTTTCCAGTGAGAAATTTGGCAATATTTTGGCTCGGATGTCGAGCTGGTGAATGTCTCTTCATTCTCGAACAACGTTGAGGCTCGCAGCTCAGATATATGTCGAGAAAAATGTCCTCATTCGCAGCCATGTTTTCTAATGTGTTTGTATGTACACGTGTATTGCCACATAGGCATATGCCGCCAGTGTCCTGACGCATGAGTCTCTCAGTTTAGGTTTGTTCCAGTGAGAAATTTGGCAACATTTTGGCTCAGATGTCGAGCTGGTGAGTGTCCCTTCATTCTCGAACAACGTTGAGGTTCGCAGCTCAGATATATGTCGAGAACATTATCCTCATTCGCAGCCATGTTTTCTTATGTGTATGTATGTACACGTGTATTGCCACATAGGCCTATGCCGCCAGTATCCTGACGCATGAGTCTCTCAGTTTGGGTTTTTTCCAGTGAGAAATTTGGCAATATTTTGGCTCGGATGTCGAGCTGGTGAGTGTCTCTTCATTCTCGAACAACGTTGAGGCTCGCAGCTCAGATATATGTCGAGAAAAATATCCTCATTCGCAGCCATGTTTTCTAATGTGTTTGTACGTACACGTGTAGTGCCACATAGGCATATGCCGCCAGTGTCCTGACGCATGAGTCTCTGAGTTTAGGTTTGTTCCAGTGAGAAATTTGGCAATATTTTGGCTCAGATGTCGAGCTGGTGACTGTCTCTTCATTCTCGAACAACGTTGAGGTTCGCAGCTCAGATATATGTCGAGAAAAATATCCTCATTCGCAGCCATGTTTTCTAATGTGTTTGTATGTACACGTGTAGTGCCACATAGGCATATGCCGCCAGTGTCCTGACGCATGAGTCTCTGAGTTTAGGTTTGTTCCAGTGAGAAATTTGGCAATATTTTGGCTCAGATGTCGAGCTGGTGACTGTCTCTTCATTCTCGAACAACGTTGAGGTTCGCAGCTCATATATATGTCGAGAACATTATCCTCATTCGCAGCCATGTTTTCTGATGTGTATGTATGTACACGTGTAGTGCCACATAGGCCTATGCCGCCCGTGTCCTGACGTATGAGTCTCACAGTTTGGGTTTTTTCCAGTGAGAAATTTGGAAATATTTTGGCTCGGATGTCGAGCTGGTGCGTGTCTCTTCATTCTCGAACAACGTTGAGGATCGCAGCTCAGATATATGTCGAGAAAATTATCCTCATTCGTAGCCATGTTTTCTTATGTGTATGTATGTACACGTGTATTGCCTCATAGGCCTATGCCGCCAGTGTCCTGACGCATGAGTCTCTCAGTTTAGGTTTGTTCCAGTGAGAAATTTGGCAACATTTTGGCTCAGATGTCGAGCTGGTGAGTGTCCCTTCATTCTCGAACAACGTTGAGGTTCGCAGCTCAGATACATGTCGAGAACATTATCATGTCGCCAGTGTCCAGAAGCATGAGTCTCACAGTTTGGTTTATTTTCCAGTGAGAAATTTGGAAATAGTTTGGCTCAGATGTCGAGCTGGTGCGTGTCTCTTCATTCTCCAACAACGTTGAGGTTCGTAGCTCAGATATATGTTGAGAAAAATATCCTCATTCGCAGCCATGTTTTCTGATGTGTTTGTATGTACACGTGTATTGCCACATAGGCATATGCCGCCAGTGTTCTGACGCATGAGTCTCTCAGTTTAGGTTTGTTCCAGTGAGAAATTTGGCAACATTTTGGCTCAGATGTCGAGCTGGTGAGTGTCCCTTCATTCTCGAACAACGTTGAGGTTCGCAGCTCAGATATATGTCGAGAACATTATCCTCATTCGCAGCCATGTTTTCTGATGTGTATGTATGTACATGTGTATTGCCACATAGGCCTATGCCGCCAGTATCCTGACGCATGAGTCTCTCAGTTTGGTTTTTTTCCAGTGAGAAATTTGGCAATATTTTGGCTCGGATGTCGAGCTGGTGACTGTCTCTTCATTCTCGAACAACGTTGAGGTTCGCAGCTCAGATATATGTCGAGAACATTATCCTCATTCGCAGCCATGTTTTCTGATGTGTATGTATGTACACGTGTATTGCCGCATAGGCCTATGCCGCCTGTGTCCTGACGTATGAGTCTCACAGTTTGGGTTTTTTCCAGTGAGAAATTTGGAAATATTTTGGCTCGGATGTCGAGCTGGTGAGTGTCTCTTCATTCTCGAACAACGTTGAGGCTCGCAGCTCAGATATATGTCGAGAAAAATATCCTCATTCGCAGCCATGTTTTCTAATGTGTTTGTATGTACACGTGTAGTGCCACATAGGCATATGCCGCCAGTGTCCTGACGCATGAGTCTCTCAGTTTAGGTTTGTTCCAGTGAGAAATTTGGTAATATTTTGGCTCGGATGTTGAGCTGGTGAGTGTCTCTTCATTTTCGAACAACGTTGAGGCTCGCAGCTCAGATATATGTCGAGAATATTATCCTCATTCGCAGCCATGTTTTCTTATGTGTATGTATGTATACGTGTATTGCCAAATAGGCATATGCCGCCAGTGTCCTGACGCATGAGTCTCTCAGTTTGGTTTTTTTCCAGTGAGAAATTTGGAAATATTTTGGCTCAGATGTCGAGCTGGTGAGTGTCTCTTCATTCTCCAACAACGTTGAGGTTCGCAACTCAGATATAAGTCGAGAAAATTATACTCATTCGCAGCCATGTGTTCTGATATGTATGTATGTACACGTGTATTGCAACATAGGCCTATGCCGCCAGTGTCCTGACGCATGAGTCTCTCAGTTTAGGTTTGTTCCAGTGAGACATTTGGCAATAGTTTGGCTCAGATGTCGAGCTGGTGAGTGTCCCTTCATTCTCGAACAACGTTGAGGTTCGCAGCTCAGATATATGTCGAGAAAAATGTCCTCATTCGCAGCCATGTTTTCTGATGTGTTTGTATGTACACGTGTAGTGCCACAAAGGCATATGCCGCCAGTGTCCTGACGCATGAGTCTCTCAGTTTAGGTTTGTTCCAGTGAGAAATTTTGCAATATTTTGGCTCAGATGTCGAGCTGGTGAGTGTCCCTTCATTCTCGAACAACGTTGAGGTTCACAGCTCAGATATATGTCGAGAACATTATCCTCATTCGCAGCCATGTTTTCTGTTGTGTATGTATGTACACGTGTATTGCTACATAGGCCTATGCCGCCAGTATCCTGACGCATGAGTCTCTCAGTTTGGGATTTTTCCAGTGAGAAATTTGGCAATATTTTGGCTCGGATGTCGAGCTGGTGAGTGTCTCTTCATTCTCGAACAACGTTGAGGCCCGCAGCTGAGATATATGTCGAGAAAAATATCCTCATTCGCAGCCATGTTTTCTAATGTGTTTGTATGTACACGTGTAGTGCCACATAGGCATATGCCGCCAGTGTCCTGACGCATGAGTCTCTCAGTTTAGGTTTGTTCCAGTGAGAAATTTGGCAATATTTTGGCTCAGATGTCGAGCTGGTGACTGTCTCTTTATTCTCGAACAACGTTGAGGTTCGCAGCTCAGATATATGTCGAGAACATTATCCTCATTCGCAGCCATGTTTTCTGATGTGTATGTATGTACACGTGTATTGCCACATAGGCCTATGCCGCCAGTATCCTGACGCATGAGTCTCTCAGTTTAGGTTTGTTTCCAGTGAGAAATTTGGCAACATTTTGGCTCGGATGTCGAGCTGGTGAGTGTCCCTTCATTCTCGAACAACGTTGAGGTTCGCAGCTCAGATATATGTCGAGAAAATTATCCTCATTCGCAGCCATGTTTTCTTATGTGTATGTATGTATACGTGTATTGCCACATAGGCATATGCCGCCAGTATCCTGACGCATGAGTCTCTCAGTTTGGTTTTTTTCCAGTGAGAAATTTGGCAATATTTTGGCTCAGATGTCGAGCTGGTGAGTGTCTCTTCATTCTCCAACAACGTTGAGGTTCGCAACTCAGATATAAGTCGAGAAAATTATCCTCATTCGCAGCCATGTTTTCTGATATGTATGTATGTACACGTGTATTGCCGCATAGGCCTATGCCGCCTGTGTCCTGACGTATGAGTCTCACAGTTTGGTTTTTTTTCCAGTGAGAAATTTGGAAATATTTTGGCTCGGATGTCGAGCTGGTGAGTGTCTCTTCATTCTCGAACAACGTTGAGGCTCGCAGCTCAGATATATGTCGAGAAAAATATCCTCATTCGCAGCCATGTTTTCTAATGTGTTTGTATGTACACGTGTAGTGCCACATAGGCATATGCCGCCAGTGTCCTGACGCATGAGTCTCTCAGTTTAGGTTTGTTCCAGTGAGAAATTTGGTAATATTTTGGCTCGGATGTTGAGCTGGTGAGTGTCTCTTCATTTTCGAACAACGTTGAGGCTCGCAGCTCAGATATATGTCGAGAATATTATCCTCATTCGCAGCCATGTTTTCTTATGTGTATGTATGTATACGTGTATTGCCAAATAGGCATATGCCGCCAGTGTCCTGACGCATGAGTCTCTCAGTTTGGTTTTTTTCCTGTGAGAAATTTGGAAATATTTTGGCTCAGATGTCGAGCTGGTGAGTGTCTCTTCATTCTCCAACAACGTTGAGGTTCGCAACTCAGATATAAGTCGAGAAAATTATACTCATTCGCAGCCATGTGTTCTGATATGTATGTATGTACACGTGTATTGCAACATAGGCCTATGCCGCCAGTGTCCTGACGCATGAGTCTCTCAGTTTAGGTTTGTTCCAGTGAGACATTTGGCAATAGTTTGGCTCAGATGTCGAGCTGGTGAGTGTCCCTTCATTCTCGAACAACGTTGAGGTTCGCAGCTCAGATATATGTCGAGAAAAATGTCCTCATTCGCAGCCATGTTTTCTGATGTGTTTGTATGTACACGTGTAGTGCCACAAAGGCATATGCCGCCAGTGTCCTGACGCATGAGTCTCTCAGTTTAGGTTTGTTCCAGTGAGAAATTTTGCAATATTTTGGCTCAGATGTCGAGCTGGTGAGTGTCCCTTCATTCTCGAACAACGTTGAGGTTCACAGCTCAGATATATGTCGAGAACATTATCCTCATTCGCAGCCATGTTTTCTGTTGTGTATGTATGTACACGTGTATTGCTACATAGGCCTATGCCGCCAGTATCCTGACGCATGAGTCTCTCAGTTTGGGATTTTTCCAGTGAGAAATTTGGCAATATTTTGGCTCGGATGTCGAGCTGGTGAGTGTCTCTTCATTCTCGAACAACGTTGAGGCCCGCAGCTGAGATATATGTCGAGAAAAATATCCTCATTCGCAGCCATGTTTTCTAATGTGTTTGTATGTACACGTGTAGTGCCACATAGGCATATGCCGCCAGTGTCCTGACGCATGAGTCTCTCAGTTTAGGTTTGTTCCAGTGAGAAATTTGGCAATATTTTGGCTCAGATGTCGAGCTGGTGACTGTCTCTTTATTCTCGAACAACGTTGAGGTTCGCAGCTCAGATATATGTCGAGAACATTATCCTCATTCGCAGCCATGTTTTCTTATGTGTATGTATGTATACGTGTATTGCCACATAGGCATATGCCGCCAGTGTCCTGACGCATGAGTCTCTCAGTTTGTTTTTTTTCCAGTGAGAAATTTGGAAATATTTTGGCTCAGATGTCGAGCTGGTGAGTGTCTCTTCATTCTCCAACAACGTTGAGGTTCGCAACTCAGATATAAGTCGAGAAAATTATCCTCATTCGCAGCCATGTGTTCTGATATGTATGTATGTACACGTGTATTGCCTCATAGGCCTATGCCGCCAGTGTCCTGACGCATGAGTCTCACAGTTTGGTTTTTTTTCCAGTGAGAAATTTGGCAATATTTTGGCTCGGATGTCGAGCTGGTGAGTGTCTCTTCATTCTCGAACAACGTTGAGGCTCACAGCTCAGATATATGTCGAGAAAAAATGTCCTCATTCGCAGCCATGTTTTCTGATGTGTTTGTATGTACACGTGTATTGCCACATAGGCATATGCCGCCAGTGTCCTGACGCATGAGTCTCTCAGTTTAGGTTTGTTCCAGTGAGAAATTTGGCAACATTTTGGCTCAGATGTCGAGCTGGTGAGTGTCCCTTCATTCTCGAACAACGTTGAGGTTCGCAGCTCAGATACATGTCGAGAACATTGTCATGTCGCCAGTGTCCAGAAGCATGAGTCTCACAGTTTGGTTTATTTTCCAGTGAGAAATTTGGCAATATTTTGGCTCGGATGTCGAGCTGGTAAGTGTCTCTTCATTCTGGAACAACGTTGAGGCTCGCAGCTCAGATATATGTCGAGAAAAATATCCTCATTCGCAGCAATGTTTTCTGATGTGTTTGTATGTACACGTGTAGGGGCACATAGGCCTATGCCGCCAGTATCCTGACGCATGAGTCTCTCAGTTTGGGTTTTTTCCAGTGAGAAATTTGGCAATATTTTGGCTCGGATGTCGACCTGTTGAGTGTCTCTTCATTCTCGAACAACGTTGAGGCTCGCAGCTCAGATATATGTCGAGGAAATTATCCTCATTCGCAGCCATGTTTTCTGATGTGTATGTACATTGTATGTTCACGTGTATTACCACATAGGTCTATGCCGCCAGTATCCTGACGCATGAGTCTTTCAGTTTGGTTTTTTTCCAGTGAGAAATTTGGTAATATTTTTCCTCGGATGTTGAGCTGGTGAGTGTCTCTTCATTTTCGAACAACGTTGAGGCTCGCAGCTGAGATATATGTCGAGGAAATTATCCTCATTCGCAGCCATGTTTTCTTATGTGTATGTATGTATACATGTATTGCCACATAGGCATATGCCGCCAGTGTCCTGACGCATGAGTCTCTCAGTTTGGTTTTTTTCCAGTGAGAAATTTGGAAAAATTTTGGCTCGGATGTCGAGCTGGTGAGTGTCCCTTCATTCTCGAACAACGTTGAGGCTCACAGCTCAGATATATGTCGAGAAAAAATGTCCTCATTCGCAGCCATGTTTTCTGATGTGTTTGTATGTACACGTGTAGTGCCACATAGGCCTATGCCGCCAGTATCCTGACGCATGAGTCTCTCAGTTTGGTTTTTTTCCAGTGAGAAATTTGGCAATATTTTGGCTCGGATGTCGAGCTGGTGAGTGTCTCTTCATTCTCGAACAACGTTGAGGCTCGCAGCTCAGATATATGTCGAGAAAAATATCCTCATTCGCAGCCATGTTTTCTAATGTGTTTGTATGTACACGTGTAGTGCCACATAGGCATATGCCGCCTTGTCCTGACGCATGAGTCTCTGAGTTTAGGTTTGTTCCAGTGAGAATTTTTGCAATATTTTGGCTCAGATGTCGAGCGGGTGAGTGTCTCTTCATTCTCTAACAACGTTGAGGTTCGCAGCTCAGATATATGTCGAGAAAAATATCCTCATTCGCAGCCATGTTTTCTGATGTGTTTGTATGTACACGTGTATTGCCACATAGGCATATGCCGCCAGTGTCCTGACGCATGAGTCTCTCAGTTTACGTTTGTTCCAGTGAGAAATTTGGCAACATTTTGGCTCAGATGTCGAGCTGGTGAGTGTCCCTTCATTCTCGAACAACGTTGAGGTTCGCAGCTCAGATACATGTCGAGAACATTGTCATGTCGCCAGTGTCTAGAAGCATGAGTCTCACAGTTTGGTTTATTTTCCAGTGATAAATTTGGCAATATTTTGGCTCGGATGTCGAGCTGGTAAGTGTCTCTTCATTCTCGAACAACGTTGAGGCTCGCAGCTCAGATATATGTCGAGAAAAATATCCTCATTCGCAGCCATGTTTTCTGATGTGTTTGTATGTACACGTGTAGGGCCACATAGGCCTATGCCGCCAGTATCCTGACGCATGAGTCTCTCAGTTGGTTTTTTTTCCAGTGAGAAATTTGGCAATATTTTGGGTCGGATGTCGACCTGGTGAGTGTCTCTTCATTCTCGAACAACGTTGAGGCTCGCAGCTCAGATATATGTCGAGAAAAATATCCTCATTCGCAGCCATGTTTTCTAATGTGTTTGTATGTACACGTGTAGTGCCACATAGGCATATGCCGCCAGTGTCCTGACGCATGAGTCTCTCAGTTTAGGTTTGTTCCAGTGAGAAATTTGGCAATATTTTGGCTCAGATGTCGAGCTGGTGAGTGTCTCTTCATTCTCGAACAACGTTGAGGTTCGCAGCTCAGATATATGTCGAGAACATTATCCTCATTTGCAGCCATGTTTTCTGATGTGTATGTATGTACACGTGTATTGCCACATAGGACTATGCCGCCAGTATCCTGACGTATGAGTCTCTCAGTTTGGTTTTTTTCCAGTGAGAAATTTGGTAATATTTTGGCTCGGATGTCGAGCTGGTGAGTGTCTCTTCATTCTCGAACAACGTTGAGGCTCGCAGCTCAGATATATGTCGAGAAAAATGTCCTCATTCGCAGCCATGTTTTCTGATGTGTTTGTATGTACACATGTAGTGCCACAAAGGCATATGCCGCCAGTGTCCTGACGCATGAGTCTCTTAGTTTAGGTTTGTTCCAGTGAGAAATTTGGCAATATTTTGGCTCAGATGTCGAGCGGGTGAGTGTCTCTTCATTCTCGAACAACGTTGAGGTTCGCAGCTCAGATACATGTCGCAAACATTATCATGTCGCCAGTGTCCAGAAGCATGAGTCTCACAGTTTGGTTTATTTTCCAGTGAGAAATTTGGCAATATTTTGGCTCGGATGTCGAGCTGGTAAGTGTCTCTTCATTCTCGAACAACGTTGAGGCTCGCAGCTCAGATATATGTCCAGAAAAATATTCTCATTCGCAGCCATGTTTTCTGATGTGTTTGTATGTATACGTGTATTGCCACATAGGCATATGCCGCCAGTGTCCTGACGCATGAGTCTCTCAGTTTGGTTTTTTTCCAGTGAGAAATTTTGCAATATTTTGGCTCAGATGTCGAGCTGGTGAGTGTCTCTTCATTCTCGAACAACGTTGAGGTTCGCAGCTCAGAAATATGTCGAGAACATTATCCTCATTCGCAGCCATGTTTTCTGATGTGTATGTATGTACACGTGTATTGCCACATAGGCCTATGCCGCCAGTATCCTGACGCATGAGTCTCTCAGTTTGGGTTTTTTCCAGTGAGAAATTTGGTAATATTTTGGCTCGGATGTTGAGCTGGTGAGTGTCTCTTCATTTTCGAACAACGTTGAGGCTCGCAGCTCAGATATATGTCGAGAACATTATCCTCATTCGCAGCCATGTTTTCTGATGTGTATGTATGTACACGTGCATTGCCACATAGGCATATGCCGCCAGTGTCCTGACGCATGAGTCTCTCAGTTTAGGTTTGTTCCAGTGAGAAATTTGGCAATATTTTGGCTCAGATGTCGAGCTGGTGAGTGTCTCTTCATTCTCGAACAACGTTGAGGTTCGCAGCTCAGATATATGTCGAGAACATTATCCTCATTCGCAGCCATGTTTTCTGATGTGTATGTATGTACACGTGTATTGCCACATAGGCCTATGCCGCCAGTATCCTGACGCATGAGTCTCTCAGTTTGGGTTTTTTCCAGTGAGAAATTTGGTAATATTTTGGCTCGGATGTCGAGCTGGTGAGTGTCTCTTCATTCTCGAACAACGTTGAGGCTCGCAGCTCAGATATATGTCGAGAAAAATGTCCTCATTCGCAGCCATGTTTTCTGATGTGTTTGTATGTACACGTGTAGTGCCACAAAGGCATATGCCGCCAGTGTCCTGACGCATGAGTCTCTCAGTTTAGGTTTGTTCCAGTGAGAAATTTTGCAACATTTTGGCTCAGATGTCGAGCTGGTGAGTGTCCCTTCATTCTCGAACAACGTTGAGGTTCGCAGCTCAGATACATGTCGAGAACATTGTCATGTCGCCAGTGTCCAGAAGCATGAGTCTCACAGTTTGGTTTAGTTTCCAGTGAGAAATTTGGCAATATTTTGGCTCGGATGTCGAGCTGGTAAGTGTCTCTTCATTCTCGAACAACGTTGAGGCTCGCAGCTCAGATATATGTCGAGAAAAATATCCTCATTCGCAGCCATGTTTTCTGATGTGTTTGTATGTACACGTGTAGGGCCACATAGGCCTATGCCGCCAGTATCCTGACGCATGAGTCTCTCAGTTTGGGTTTTTTCCAGTGAGAAATTTGGTAATATTTTGGCTCGGATGTCGAGCTGGTGAGTGTCTCTTCATTCTCGAACAACGTTGAGGCTCGCAGCTCAGATATATGTCGAGAAAAATGTCCTCATTCGCAGCCATGTTTTCTGATGTGTTTGTATGTACACGTGTAGTGCCACAAAGGCATATGCCGCCAGTGTCCTGACGCATGAGTCTCTCAGTTTAGGTTTGTTCCAGTGAGAAATTTGGCAATATTTTGGCTCAGATGTCGAGCGGGTGAGTGTCTCTTCATTCTCGAACAACGTTGAGGTTCGCAGCTCAGATACATGTCGCAAACATTATCATGTCGCCAGTGTCCAGAAGCATGAGTCTCACAGTTTGGTTTATTTTCCAGTGAGAAATTTGGCAATATTTTGGCTCAGATGTTGAGCTGGTGAGTGTCTCTTCATTTTCGAACAACGTTGAGGCTCGCAGCTCAGATATATGTCGAGAAAATTATCCTCATTCGCAGCCATGTTTTCTTATGTGTATGTATGTATACGTGTATTGCCACATAGGCATATGCCGCCAGTGTCCTGACGCATGAGTCTCTCAGTTTGGTTTTTTTCCAGTGAGAAATTTGGAAATATTTTGGCTCGGATGTCGAGCTGGTGAGTGTCTCTTCATTCTCGAACAACGTTGAGGCTCACAGCTCAGATATATGTCGAGAAAAAATGTCCTCATTCGCAGCCATGTTTTCTGATGTGTTTGTATGTACACGTGTAGTGCCACATAGGCCTATGCCGCCAGTATCCTGACGCATGAGTCTCTCAGTTTGGGTTTTTTCCAGTGAGAAATTTGGCAATATTTTGGCTCGGATGTCGAGCTGGTGAGTGTCTCTTCTCTCTCGAACAACGTTGAGGCTCGCAGCTCAGATATATGTCGAGAAAAATATCCTCATTCGCAGCCATGTTTTCTAATGTGTTTGTATGTACACGTGTAGTGCCACATAGGCATATACCGCCTGTGTCCTGACGCATGAGTCTCTGAGTTTAGGTTTGTTCCAGTGAGAAATTTTGCAATATTTTGGCTCAGATGTCGAGCGGGTGAGTGTCTCTTCATTCTCGAACAACGTTGAGGTTCGCAGCTCAGATATATGTCGACAAAAATATCCTCATTCGCAGCCATGTTTTCTGATGTGTTTGTATGTACACGTGTATTGCCACATAGGCATATGCCGCCAGTGTCCTGACGCATGAGTCTCTCAGTTTAGGTTTGTTCCAGTGAGAAATTTGGTAATATTTTGGCTCGGATGTCGAGCTGGTGAGTGTCTCTTCATTCTCGAACAACGTTGAGGTTCGCAGCTCAGATAAATGTCGAGAACATTATCATGTCGCCAGTGTCCGGAAGCATGAGTCTCACAGTTTTGTTTTTTTTCCAGTGAGAAATTTGGCAATATTTTGGCTCGGATGTCGAGCTGGTGAGTGTCTCTTCATTCTCGAACAACGTTGAGGCTCGCAGCTCAGATATATGTCGAGAAAAATGTCCTCATTCGCAGCCATGTTTTCTGATGTGTATGTATGTATACGTGTATTGCCACATAGGCATATGCCGCCAGTGTCCTGACGCATGAGTCTCTCAGTTTGGGTTTTTTCCAGTGAGAAATTTTGCAATATTTTGGCTCAGATGTCGAGCTGGTGAGTGTCTCTTCATTCTCCAACAACGTTGAGGTTCGCAACTCAGATATAAGTCGAGAAAATTATCCTCATTCGCAGCCATGTGTTCTGATGTGTATGTATGTACACGTGTATTGCCACATAGGCCTATGCCGCCAGTATCCTGACGCATGAGTCTCTCAGTTTGGGTTTTTTCCAGTGAGAAATTTGGCAATATTTCGGCTCGGATGTCGAGCTGGTGAGTGTCTCTTCATTCTCGAACAACGTTGAGGCTCGCAGCTCAGATATATGTCGAGAAAAATATCCTCATTCGCAGCCATGTTTTCTAATGTGTATGTATGTATACGTGTATTGCCACATAGGCATATGCCGCCAGTGTTCTGACGCATGAGTCTCTCAGTTTGGGTTTTTTCCAGTGAGAAATTTGGTAATATTTTGGCTCGGATGTCGAGCTGGTGAGTGTCTCTTCATTTTCGAACAACGTTGAGGCTCGCAGCTCAGATATATGTCGAGAAAATTATCCTCATTCGCAGCCATGTTTTCTTATGTGTATGTATGTATATGTGTATTGTCACATAGGCATATGCCGCCAGTGTCCTGACGCATGAGTCTCTCAGTTTGGGTTTTTTCCAGTGAGAAATTTGGAAATATTTTGGCTCGGATGTTGAGCTGGTGAGTGTTTCTTCATTTTCGAACAACGTTGAGGTTCGCAGCTCAGATATATGTCGAGAACATTATCCCCATTCGCAGCCATGTTTTCTGATGTGTATGTATGTACACGTGTATTACCACATAGGCCTATGCCGCCAGTATCCTGACGCATGAGTCTCTCAGTTTGGTTTTTTTTCAGTGAGAAATTTGGTAATATTTTGGCTCGGATGTTGAGCTGGTGAGTGTCTCTTCATTTTCGAACAACGTTGAGGCTCGCAGCTCAGATATATGTCGAGAAAATTATCCTCATTCGCAGCCATGTTTTCTTATGTGTATGTATGTATACGTGTATTGCCACATAGGCATATGCCGCCAGTGTCCTGACGCATGAGTCTCTCAGTTTGGGTTTTTTCCAGTGAGAAATTTGGTAATATTTTGGCTCGGATGTCGAGCTGGTGAGTGTCTCTTCATTCTCGAACAACGTTGAGGCTCGCAGCTCAGATATATGTCGAGAAAAATGTCCTCATTCGCAGCCATGTTTTCTGATGTGTATGTATGTATACGTGTATTGCCACATAGGCATATGCCGCCAGTGTTCTGACGCATGAGTCTCTCAGTTTGGGTTTTTTCCAGTGAGAAATTTGGTAATATTTTGGCTCGGATGTCGAGCTGGTGAGTGTCTCTTCATTCTCCAACAACGTTGAGGTTCGCAACTCAGATATAAGTCGAGAAAATTATCCTCATTCGCAGCCATGTGTTCTGATGTGTATGTATGTACACGTGTATTGCCACATAGGCCTATGCCGCCAGTATCCTGACGCATGAGTCTCTCAGTTTGGTTTTTTTCCAGTGAGAAATTTGGCAATATTTCGGCTCGGATGTCGAGCTGGTGAGTGTCTCTTCATTCTCGAACAACGTTGAGGCTCGCAGCTCAGATATATGTCGAGAAAAATATCCTCATTCGCAGCCATGTTTTCTAATGTGTTTGTATGTACACGTGTAGTGCCACATAGGCATATGCCGCCTGTGTCCTGACGCATGAGTCTCTGAGTTTAGGTTTGTTCCAGTGAGAAATTTTGCAATATTTTGGCTCAGATGTCGAGCGGGTGAGTGTCTCTTCATTCTCGAACAACGTTGAGGTTCGCAGCTCAGATATATGTCGAGAACATTATCCCCATTCGCAGCCATGTTTTCTGATGTGTATGTATGTACACGTGTATTACCACATAGGCCTATGCCGCCAGTATCCTGACGCATGAGTCTCTCAGTTTGGTTTTTTTCCAGTGAGAAATTTGGTAATATTTTGGCTCGGATGTTGAGCTGGTTAGTGTCTCTTCATTTTCGAACAACGTTGAGGCTCGCAGCTCAGATATATGTCGAGAAAATTATCCTCATTCGCAGCCATGTTTTCTTATGTGTATGTATGTATACGTGTATTGCCACATAGGCATATGCCGCCAGTGTCCTGACGCATGAGTCTCTCAGTTTGGTTTTTTTCCAGTGAGAAATTTGGAAATATTTTGGCTCGGATGTCGAGCTGGTGAGTGTCTCTTCATTCTCGAACAACGTTGAGGCTCGCAGCTCAGATATATGTCGAGAAAAAATGTCCTCATTCGCAGCCATGTTTTCTGATGTGTATGTATGTATACGTGTATTGCCACATAGGCATATGCCGCCAGTGTTCTGACGCATGAGTCTCTCAGTTTGGGTTTTTTCCAGTGAGAAATTTGGTAATATTTTGGCTCGGATGTCGAGCTGGTGAGTGTCTCTTCATTTTCGAACAACGTTGAGGCTCGCAGCTCAGATATATGTCGAGAAAATTATCCTCATTCGCAGCCATGTTTTCTGATGTGTATGTATGTACACGTGTATTACCACATAGGCCTATGCCGCCAGTATCCTGACGCATGAGTCTCTCAGTTTGGTTTTTTTCCAGTGAGAAATTTGGTAATATTTTGGCTCGGATGTCGAGCTGGTGAGTGTCTCTTCATTCTCGAACAACGTTGAGGCTCGCAGCTCAGATATATGTCGAGAAAAAATGTCCTCATTCGCAGCCATGTTTTCTGATGTGTATGTATGTATACGTGTATTGCCACATAGGCATATGCCGCCAGTGTTCTGACGCATGAGTCTCTGAGTTTAGGTTTGTTCCAGTGAGAAATTTTGCAATATTTTGGCTCAGATGTCGAGCGGGTGAGTGTCTCTTCATTCTCGAACAACGTTGAGGTTCGCAGCTCAGATATATGTCGAGAACATTATCCCCATTCGCAGCCATGTTTTCTGATGTGTATGTATGTACACGTGTATTACCACATAGGCCTATGCCGCCAGTATCCTGACGCATGAGTCTCTCAGTTTGGTTTTTTTCCAGTGAGAAATTTGGTAATATTTTGGCTCGGATGTTGAGCTGGTGAGTGTCTCTTCATTTTCGAACAACGTTGAGGCTCGCAGCTCAGATATATGTCGAGAAAATTATCCTCATTCGCAGCCATGTTTTCTTATGTGTATGTATGTATACATGTATTGCCACATAGGCATATGCCGCCAGTGTCCTGACGCATGAGTCTCTCAGTTTGGGTTTTTTCCAGTGAGAAATTTTGCAATATTTTGGCTCAGATGTCGAGCTGGTGAGTGTCTCTTCATTCTCCAACAACGTTGAGGTTCGCAACTCAGATATAAGTCGAGAAAATTATCCTCATTCGCAGCCATGTGTTCTGATGTGTATGTATGTACACGTGTATTGCCACATAGGCCTATGCCGCCAGTATCCTGACGCATGAGTCTCTCAGTTTGGGTTTTTTCCAGTGAGAAATTTGGCAATATTTCGGCTCGGATGTCGAGCTGGTGAGTGTCTCTTCATTCTCGAACAACGTTGAGGCTCGCAGCTCAGATATATGTCGAGAAAAATATCCTCATTCGCAGCCATGTTTTCTAATGTGTATGTATGTATACGTGTATTGCCACATAGGCATATGCCGCCAGTGTTCTGACGCATGAGTCTCTCAGTTTGGGTTTTTTCCAGTGAGAAATTTGGTAATATTTTGGCTCGGATGTCGAGCTGGTGAGTGTCTCTTCATTTTCGAACAACGTTGAGGCTCGCAGCTCAGATATATGTCGAGAAAATTATCCTCATTCGCAGCCATGTTTTCTTATGTGTATGTATGTATATGTGTATTGTCACATAGGCATATGCCGCCAGTGTCCTGACGCATGAGTCTCTCAGTTTGGGTTTTTTCCAGTGAGAAATTTGGAAATATTTTGGCTCGGATGTTGAGCTGGTGAGTGTTTCTTCATTTTCGAACAACGTTGAGGTTCGCAGCTCAGATATATGTCGAGAACATTATCCCCATTCGCAGCCATGTTTTCTGATGTGTATGTATGTACACGTGTATTACCACATAGGCCTATGCCGCCAGTATCCTGACGCATGAGTCTCTCAGTTTGGTTTTTTTTCAGTGAGAAATTTGGTAATATTTTGGCTCGGATGTTGAGCTGGTGAGTGTCTCTTCATTTTCGAACAACGTTGAGGCTCGCAGCTCAGATATATGTCGAGAAAATTATCCTCATTCGCAGCCATGTTTTCTTATGTGTATGTATGTATACGTGTATTGCCACATAGGCATATGCCGCCAGTGTCCTGACGCATGAGTCTCTCAGTTTGGGTTTTTTCCAGTGAGAAATTTGGTAATATTTTGGCTCGGATGTCGAGCTGGTGAGTGTCTCTTCATTCTCGAACAACGTTGAGGCTCGCAGCTCAGATATATGTCGAGAAAAATGTCCTCATTCGCAGCCATGTTTTCTGATGTGTATGTATGTATACGTGTATTGCCACATAGGCATATGCCGCCAGTGTTCTGACGCATGAGTCTCTCAGTTTGGGTTTTTTCCAGTGAGAAATTTGGTAATATTTTGGCTCGGATGTCGAGCTGGTGAGTGTCTCTTCATTCTCCAACAACGTTGAGGTTCGCAACTCAGATATAAGTCGAGAAAATTATCCTCATTCGCAGCCATGTGTTCTGATGTGTATGTATGTACACGTGTATTGCCACATAGGCCTATGCCGCCAGTATCCTGACGCATGAGTCTCTCAGTTTGGTTTTTTTCCAGTGAGAAATTTGGCAATATTTCGGCTCGGATGTCGAGCTGGTGAGTGTCTCTTCATTCTCGAACAACGTTGAGGCTCGCAGCTCAGATATATGTCGAGAAAAATATCCTCATTCGCAGCCATGTTTTCTAATGTGTTTGTATGTACACGTGTAGTGCCACATAGGCATATGCCGCCTGTGTCCTGACGCATGAGTCTCTGAGTTTAGGTTTGTTCCAGTGAGAAATTTTGCAATATTTTGGCTCAGATGTCGAGCGGGTGAGTGTCTCTTCATTCTCGAACAACGTTGAGGTTCGCAGCTCAGATATATGTCGAGAACATTATCCCCATTCGCAGCCATGTTTTCTGATGTGTATGTATGTACACGTGTATTACCACATAGGCCTATGCCGCCAGTATCCTGACGCATGAGTCTCTCAGTTTGGTTTTTTTCCAGTGAGAAATTTGGTAATATTTTGGCTCGGATGTTGAGCTGGTTAGTGTCTCTTCATTTTCGAACAACGTTGAGGCTCGCAGCTCAGATATATGTCGAGAAAATTATCCTCATTCGCAGCCATGTTTTCTTATGTGTATGTATGTATACGTGTATTGCCACATAGGCATATGCCGCCAGTGTCCTGACGCATGAGTCTCTCAGTTTGGTTTTTTTCCAGTGAGAAATTTGGAAATATTTTGGCTCGGATGTCGAGCTGGTGAGTGTCTCTTCATTCTCGAACAACGTTGAGGCTCGCAGCTCAGATATATGTCGAGAAAAAATGTCCTCATTCGCAGCCATGTTTTCTGATGTGTATGTATGTATACGTGTATTGCCACATAGGCATATGCCGCCAGTGTTCTGACGCATGAGTCTCTCAGTTTGGGTTTTTTCCAGTGAGAAATTTGGTAATATTTTGGCTCGGATGTCGAGCTGGTGAGTGTCTCTTCATTTTCGAACAACGTTGAGGCTCGCAGCTCAGATATATGTCGAGAAAATTATCCTCATTCGCAGCCATGTTTTCTGATGTGTATGTATGTACACGTGTATTACCACATAGGCCTATGCCGCCAGTATCCTGACGCATGAGTCTCTCAGTTTGGTTTTTTTCCAGTGAGAAATTTGGTAATATTTTGGCTCGGATGTCGAGCTGGTGAGTGTCTCTTCATTCTCGAACAACGTTGAGGCTCGCAGCTCAGATATATGTCGAGAAAAAATGTCCTCATTCGCAGCCATGTTTTCTGATGTGTATGTATGTATACGTGTATTGCCACATAGGCATATGCCGCCAGTGTTCTGACGCATGAGTCTCTGAGTTTAGGTTTGTTCCAGTGAGAAATTTTGCAATATTTTGGCTCAGATGTCGAGCGGGTGAGTGTCTCTTCATTCTCGAACAACGTTGAGGTTCGCAGCTCAGATATATGTCGAGAACATTATCCCCATTCGCAGCCATGTTTTCTGATGTGTATGTATGTACACGTGTATTACCACATAGGCCTATGCCGCCAGTATCCTGACGCATGAGTCTCTCAGTTTGGTTTTTTTCCAGTGAGAAATTTGGTAATATTTTGGCTCGGATGTTGAGCTGGTGAGTGTCTCTTCATTTTCGAACAACGTTGAGGCTCGCAGCTCAGATATATGTCGAGAAAATTATCCTCATTCGCAGCCATGTTTTCTTATGTGTATGTATGTATACATGTATTGCCACATAGGCATATGCCGCCAGTGTCCTGACGCATGAGTCTCTCAGTTTGGGTTTTTTCCAGTGAGAAATTTGGTAATATTTTGGCTCGGATGTCGAGCTGGTGAGTGTCTCTTCATTCTCGAACAACGTTGAGGCTCGCAGCTCAGATATATGTCGAGAAAAATGTCCTCATTCGCAGCCATGTTTTCTGATGTGTATGTATGTATACGTGTATTGCCACATAGGCATATGCCGCCAGTGTTCTGACGCATGAGTCTCTCAGTTTGGGTTTTTTCCAGTGAGAAATTTGGTAATATTTTGGCTCGGATGTCGAGCTGGTGAGTGTCTCTTCATTTTCGAACAACGTTGAGGCTCGCAGCTCAGATATATGTCGAGAAAATTATCCTCATTCGCAGCCATGTTTTCTTATGTGTATGTATGTATATGTGTATTGTCACATAGGCATATGCCGCCAGTGTCTTGACGCATGAGTCTCTCAGTTTGTTTTTTTTCCAGTGAGAAATTTTGCAATATTTTGGCTCAGATGTCGAGCTGGTGAGTGTCTCTTCATTCTCCAACAACGTTGAGGTTCGCAACTCAGATATAAGTCGAGAAAATTATCCTCATTCGCAGCCATGTGTTCTGATGTGTATGTATGTACACGTGTATTGCCACATAGGCCTATGCCGCCAGTATCCTGACGCATGAGTCTCTCAGTTTGGTTTTTTTCCAGTGAGAAATTTGGCAATATTTCGGCTCGGATTTCGAGCTGGTGAGTGTCTCTTCATTCTCGAACAACGTTGAGGCTCGCAGCTCAGATATATGTCGAGAAAAATATCCTCATTCGCAGCCATGTTTTCTAATGTGTTTGTATGTACACGTGTAGTGCCACATAGGCATATGCCGCCTGTGTCCTGACGCATGAGTCTCTGAGTTTAGGTTTGTTCCAGTGAGAAATTTTGCAATATTTTGGCTCAGATGTCGAGCGGGTGAGTGTCTCTTCATTCTCGAACAACGTTGAGGTTCGCAGCTCAGATATATGTCGAGAACATTATCCCCATTCGCAGCCATGTTTTCTGATGTGTATGTATGTACACGTGTATTACCACATAGGCCTATGCCGCCAGTATCCTGACGCATGAGTCTCTCAGTTTGGTTTTTTTCCAGTGAGAAATTTGGTAATATTTTGGCTCGGATGTTGAGCTGGTTAGTGTCTCTTCATTTTCGAACAACGTTGAGGCTCGCAGCTCAGATATATGTCGAGAAAATTATCCTCATTCGCAGCCATGTTTTCTTATGTGTATGTATGTATACGTGTATTGCCACATAGGCATATGCCGCCAGTGTCCTGACGCATGAGTCTCTCAGTTTGGTTTTTTTCCAGTGAGAAATTTGGAAATATTTTGGCTCGGATGTCGAGCTGGTGAGTGTCTCTTCATTCTCGAACAACGTTGAGGCTCGCAGCTCAGATATATGTCGAGAAAAAATGTCCTCATTCGCAGCCATGTTTTCTGATGTGTATGTATGTATACGTGTATTGCCACATAGGCATATGCCGCCAGTGTTCTGACGCATGAGTCTCTCAGTTTGGGTTTTTTCCAGTGAGAAATTTGGTAATATTTTGGCTCGGATGTCGAGCTGGTGAGTGTCTCTTCATTTTCGAACAACGTTGAGGCTCGCAGCTCAGATATATGTCGAGAAAATTATCCTCATTCGCAGCCATGTTTTCTTATGTGTATGTATGTATATGTGTATTGTCACATAGGCCTATGCCGCCAGTATCCTGACGCATGAGTCTCTCAGTTTGGTTTTTTTTCCAGTGAGAAATTTGGTAATATTTTGGCTCGGATGTTGAGCTGGTGAGTGTCTCTTCATTTTCGAACAACGTTGAGGCTCGCAGCTCAGATATATGTCGAGAAAAAATGTCCTCATTCGCAGCCATTTTTTCTGATGTGTTTGTATGTACACGTGTAGTGCCACATAGGCCTATGCCGCCAGTATCCTGACGCATGAGTCTCTCAGTTTGGGTTTTTTCCAGTGAGAAATTTGGCAATATTTTGGCTCGGATGTCGAGCTGGTGAGTGTCTCTTCATTCTCGAACAACGTTGAGGCTCGCAGCTCAGATATATGTCGAGAAAAATATCCTCATTCGCAGCCATGTTTTCTAATGTGTTTGTATGTACACGTGTAGTGCCACATAGGCATATACCGCCTGTGTCCTGACGCATGAGTCTCTGAGTTTAGGTTTGTTCCAGTGAGAAATTTTGCAATATTTTGGCTCAGATGTCGAGCGGGTGAGTGTCTCTTCATTCTCGAACAACGTTGAGGTTCGCAGCTCAGATATATGTCGACAAAAATATCCTCATTCGCAGCCATGTTTTCTGATGTGTTTGTATGTACACGTGTATTGCCACATAGGCATATGCCGCCAGTGTCCTGACGCATGAGTCTCTCAGTTTAGGTTTGTTCCAGTGAAAAATTTGGTAATATTTTGGCTCGGATGTCAAGCTGGTGAGTGTCTCTTCATTCTCGAACAACGTTGAGGTTCGCAGCTCAGATAAATGTCGAGAACATTATCATGTCGCCAGTGTCCGGAAGCATGAGTCTCACAGTTTTGTTTTTTTTCCAGTGAGAAATTTGGCAATATTTTGGCTCGGATGTCGAGCTGGTGAGTGTCTCTTCATTCTCGAACAACGTTGAGGCTCGCAGCTCAGATATATGTCGAGAAAAATGTCCTCATTCGCAGCCATGTTTTCTGATGTGTATGTATGTATACGTGTATTGCCACATAGGCATATGCCGCCAGTGTCCTGACGCATGAGTCTCTCAGTTTGGGTTTTTTCCAGTGAGAAATTTTGCAATATTTTGGCTCAGATGTCGAGCTGGTGAGTGTCTCTTCATTCTCCAACAACGTTGAGGTTCGCAACTCAGATATAAGTCGAGAAAATTATCCTCATTCGCAGCCATGTGTTCTGATGTGTATGTATGTACACGTGTATTGCCACATAGGCCTATGCCGCCAGTATCCTGACGCATGAGTCTCTCAGTTTGGGTTTTTTCCAGTGAGAAATTTGGCAATATTTCGGCTCGGATGTCGAACTGGTGAGTGTCTCTTCATTCTCGAACAACGTTGAGGCTCGCAGCTCAGATATATGTCGAGAAAAATATCCTCATTCGCAGCCATGTTTTCTAATGTGTTTGTATGTACACGTGTAGTGCCACATAGGCATATGCCGCCTGTGTCCTGACGCATGAGTCTCTGAGTTTAGGTTTGTTCCAGTGAGAAATTTTGCAATATTTTGGCTCAGATGTCGAGCGGGTGAGTGTCTCTTCATTCTCGAACAACGTTGAGGTTCGCAGCTCAGATATATGTCGAGAACATTATCCCCATTCGCAGCCATGTTTTCTGATGTGTATGTATGTACACGTGTATTACCACATAGGCCTATGCCGCCAGTATCCTGACGCATGAGTCTCTCAGTTTGGATTTTTTCCAGTGAGAAATTTGGTAATATTTTGGCTCAGATGTTGAGCTGGTGAGTGTCTCTTCATTTTCGAACAACGTTGAGGCTCGCAGCTCAGATATATGTCGAGACAATTATCCTCATTCGCAGCCATGTTTTCTTATGTGTATGTATGTATACGTGTATTGCCACATAGGCATATGCCGCCAGTGTCCTGACGCATGAGTCTCTCAGTTTGGGTTTTTTCCAGTGAGAAATTTGGTAATATTTTGGCTCGGATGTCGAGCTGGTGAGTGTCTCTTCATTCTCGAACAACGTTGAGGCTCGCAGCTCAGATATATGTCGAGAAAAATGTCCTCATTCGCAGCCATGTTTTCTGATGTGTATGTATGTATACGTGTATTGCCACATAGGCATATGCCGCCAGTGTTCTGACGCATGAGTCTCTCAGTTTGGTTTTTTTCCAGTGAGAAATTTGGTAATATTTTGGCTCGGATGTTGAGCTGGTTAGTGTCTCTTCATTTTCGAACAACGTTGAGGCTCGCAGCTCAGATATATGTCGAGAAAATTATCCTCATTCGCAGCCATGTTTTCTTATGTGTATGTATGTATACGTGTATTGCCACATAGGCATATGCCGCCAGTGTCCTGACGCATGAGTCTCTCAGTTTGGTTTTTTTCCAGTGAGAAATTTGGAAATATTTTGGCTCGGATGTCGAGCTGGTGAGTGTCTCTTCATTCTCGAACAACGTTGAGGCTCGCAGCTCAGATATATGTCGAGAAAAAATGTCCTCATTCGCAGCCATGTTTTCTGATGTGTATGTATGTATACGTGTATTGCCACATAGGCATATGCCGCCAGTGTTCTGACGCATGAGTCTCTCAGTTTGGGTTTTTTCCAGTGAGAAATTTGGTAATATTTTGGCTCGGATGTCGAGCTGGTGAGTGTCTCTTCATTTTCGAACAACGTTGAGGCTCGCAGCTCAGATATATGTCGAGAAAATTATCCTCATTCGCAGCCATGTTTTCTTATGTGTATGTATGTATATGTGTATTGTCACATAGGCATATGCCGCCAGTGTCCTGACGCATGAGTCTCTCAGTTTGTTTTTTTTCCAGTGAGAAATTTTGCAATATTTTGGCTCAGATGTCGAGCTGGTGAGTGTCTCTTCATTCTCCAACAACGTTGAGGTTCGCAACTCAGATATAAGTCGAGAAAATTATCCTCATTCGCAGCCATGTGTTCTGATGTGTATGTATGTACACGTGTATTGCCACATAGGCCTATGCCGCAAGTATCCTGACGCATGAGTCTCTCAGTTTGGGTTTTTTCCAGTGAGAAATTTGGCAATATTTCGGCTCGGATGTCGAGCTGGTGAGTGTCACTTCATTCTCGAACAACGTTGAGGCTCGCAGCTCAGATATATGTCGAGAAAAATATCCTCATTCGCAGCCATGTTTTCTAATGTGTTTGTATGTACACGTGTAGTGCCACATAGGCATATGCCGCCTGTGTCCTGACGCATGAGTCTCTGAGTTTAGGTTTGTTCCAGTGAGAAATTTTGCAATATTTTGGCTCAGATGTCGAGCGGGTGAGTGTCTCTTCATTCTCGAACAACGTTGAGGTTCGCAGCTCAGATATATGTCGAGAACATTATCCCCATTCGCAGCCATGTTTTCTGATGTGTATGTATGTACACGTGTATTACCACATAGGCCTATGCCGCCAGTATCCTGACGCATGAGTCTCTCAGTTTGGTTTTTTTCCAGTGAGAAATTTGGTAATATTTTGGCTCGGATGTTGAGCTGGTTAGTGTCTCTTCATTTTCGAACAACGTTGAGGCTCGCAGCTCAGATATATGTCGAGAAAATTATCCTCATTCGCAGCCATGTTTTCTTATGTGTATGTATGTATACGTGTATTGCCACATAGGCATATGCCGCCAGTGTCCTGACGCATGAGTCTCTCAGTTTGGTTTTTTTCCAGTGAGAAATTTGGAAATATTTTGGCTCGGATGTCGAGCTGGTGAGTGTCTCTTCATTCTCGAACAACGTTGAGGCTCGCAGCTCAGATATATGTCGAGAAAAAAATGTCCTCATTCGCAGCCATGTTTTCTGATGTGTTTGTATGTACACGTGTAGTGCCACATAGGCCTATGCCGCCAGTATCCTGACGCATGAGTCTCTCAGTTTGGGTTTTTTCCAGTGAGAAATTTGGCAATATTTTGGCTCGGATGTCGAGCTGGTGAGTGTCTCTTCATTCTCGAACAACGTTGAGGCTCGCAGCTCAGATATATGTCGAGAAAAATATCCTCATTCGCAGCCATGTTTTCTAATGTGTTTGTATGTACACGTGTAGTGCCACATAGGCATATGCCGCCTGTGTCCTGACGCATGAGTCTCTGAGTTTAGGTTTGTTCCAGTGAGAAATTTTGCAATATTTTGGCTCAGATGTGGAGCGGGTGAGTGTCTCTTCATTCTCGAACAACGTTGAGGTTCGCAGCTCAGATATATGTCGACAAAAATATCATCATTCGCAGCCATGTTTTCTGATGTGTTTGTATGTACACGTGTATTGCCACATAGGCATATGCCGCCAGTGTCCTGACGCATGAGTCTCTCAGTTTAGGTTTGTTCCAGTGAGAAATTTGGTAATATTTTGGCTCGGATGTCGAGCTGGTGAGTGTCTCTTCATTCTCGAACAACGTTGAGGTTCGCAGCTCAGATAAATGTCGAGAACATTATCATGTCGCCAGTGTCCGGAAGCATGAGTTTCACAGTTTGTTTTTTTCCAGTGAGAAATTTGGCAATATTTTGGCTCGGATGTCGAGCTGGTGAGTGTCTCTTCATTCTCGAACAACGTTGAGGCTCGCAGCTCAGATATATGTCGAGAAAAATGTCCTCATTCGCAGCCATGTTTTCTGATGTGTATGTATGTATACGTGTATTGCCACATAGGCATATGCCGCCAGTGTCCTGACGCATGAGTCTTTCAGTTTGGGTTTTTTCCAGTGAGAAATTTGGTAATATTTTGGCTCGGATGTCGAGCTGGTGAGTGTCTCTTCATTTTCGAACAACGTTGAGGCTCGCAGCTCAGATATATGTCGAGAAAATTATCCTCATTCGCAGCCATGTTTTCTGATGTGTTTGTATGTACACGTGTAGTGCCACAAAGGCATATGCCGCCAGTGTCCAGACGCATGAGTCTCTCAGTTTAGGTTTGTTCCAGTGAGAAATTTGGCAATATTTTGGCTCAGATGTCGAGCGGGTGAGTGTCTCTTCATTTATGAACAACGTTGAGGCTCGCAGCTCAGATATATGTCGAGAAAAATATCCTCATTCGCAGCCATGTTTTCTAATGTGTTTGTATGTACACGTGTAGTGCCACATAGGCATATGCCGCCTGTGTCCTGACGCATGAGTCTCTGAGTTTAGGTTTGTTCCAGTGAGGAATTTTGCAATATTTTGGCTCAGATGTCGAGCGGGTGAGTGTCTCTTCATTCTCGAACAAAGTTGAGGTTCGCAGCTCAGATATATGTCGAGAACATTATCCCCATTCGCAGCCATGTTTTCTGATGTGTATGTATGTACACGTGTATTACCACATAGGCCTATGCCGCCAGTATCCTGACGCATGAGTCTCTCAGTTTGGGTTTTTTCCAGTGAGAAATTTGGCAATATTTTGGCTCGGATGTCGAGCTGGTGAGTGTCTCTTCTCTCTCGAACAACGTTGAGGCTCGCAGCTCAGATATATGTCGAGAAAAATATCCTCATTCGCAGCCATGTTTTCTAATGTGTTTGTATGTACACGTGTAGTGCCACATAGGCATATACCGCCTGTGTCCTGACGCATGAGTCTCTGAGTTTAGGTTTGTTCCAGTGAGAAATTTTGCAATATTTTGGCTCAGATGTCGAGCGGGTGAGTGTCTCTTCATTCTCGAACAACGTTGAGGTTCGCAGCTCAGATATATGTCGACAAAAATATCCTCATTCGCAGCCATGTTTTCTGATGTGTTTGTATGTACACGTGTATTGCCACATAGGCATATGCCGCCAGTGTCCTGACGCATGAGTCTCTCAGTTTAGGTTTGTTCCAGTGAGAAATTTGGTAATATTTTGGCTCGGATGTCGAGCTGGTGAGTGTCTCTTCATTCTCGAACAACGTTGAGGTTCGCAGCTCAGATAAATGTCGAGAACATTATCATGTCGCCAGTGTCCGGAAGCATGAGTCTCACAGTTTTGTTTTTTTTCCAGTGAGAAATTTGGCAATATTTTGGCTCGGATGTCGAGCTGGTGAGTGTCTCTTCATTCTCGAACAACGTTGAGGCTCGCAGCTCAGATATATGTCGAGAAAAATGTCCTCATTCGCAGCCATGTTTTCTGATGTGTATGTATGTATACGTGTATTGCCACATAGGCATATGCCGCCAGTGTCCTGACGCATGAGTCTCTCAGTTTGGGTTTTTTCCAGTGAGAAATTTTGCAATATTTTGGCTCAGATGTCGAGCTGGTGAGTGTCTCTTCATTCTCCAACAACGTTGAAGTTCGCAACTCAGATATAAGTCGAGAAAATTATCCTCATTCGCAGCCATGTGTTCTGATGTGTATGTATGTACACGTGTATTGCCACATAGGCCTATGCCGCCAGTATCCTGACGCATGAGTCTCTCAGTTTGGGTTTTTTCCAGTGAGAAATTTGGCAATATTTCGGCTCGGATGTCGAGCTGGTGAGTGTCTCTTCATTCTCGAACAACGTTGAGGCTCGCAGCTCAGATATATGTCGAGAAAAATATCCTCATTCGCAGCCATGTTTTCTAATGTGTATGTATGTATACGTGTATTGCCACATAGGCATATGCCGCCAGTGTTCTGACGCATGAGTCTCTCAGTTTGGGTTTTTTCCAGTGAGAAATTTGGTAATATTTTGGCTCGGATGTCGAGCTGGTGAGTGTCTCTTCATTTTCGAACAACGTTGAGGCTCGCAGCTCAGATATATGTCGAGAAAATTATCCTCATTCGCAGCCATGTTTTCTTATGTGTATGTATGTATATGTGTATTGTCACATAGGCATATGCCGCCAGTGTCCTGACGCATGAGTCTCTCAGTTTGGGTTTTTTCCAGTGAGAAATTTGGAAATATTTTGGCTCGGATGTTGAGCTGGTGAGTGTTTCTTCATTTTCGAACAACGTTGAGGTTCGCAGCTCAGATATATGTCGAGAACATTATCCCCATTCGCAGCCATGTTTTCTGATGTGTATGTATGTACACGTGTATTACCACATAGGCCTATGCCGCCAGTATCCTGACGCATGAGTCTCTCAGTTTGGTTTTTTTCCAGTGAGAAATTTGGTAATATTTTGGCTCGGATGTTGAGCTGGTGAGTGTCTCTTCATTTTCGAACAACGTTGAGGCTCGCAGCTCAGATATATGTCGAGAAAATTATCCTCATTCGCAGCCATGTTTTCTTATGTGTATGTATGTATACGTGTATTGCCACATAGGCATATGCCGCCAGTGTCCTGACGCATGAGTCTCTCAGTTTGGTTTTTTTCCAGTGAGAAATTTGGAAATATTTTGGCTCGGATGTCGAGCTGGTGAGTGTCTCTTCATTCTCGAACAACGTTGAGGCTCACAGCTCAGATATATGTCCAGAAAAAATGTCCTCATTCGCAGCCATGTTTTCTGATGTGTTTGTATGTACACGTGTAGTGCCACATAGGCCTATGCCGCCAGTATCCTGACGCATGAGTCTCTCAGTTTGGGTTTTTTCCAGTGAGAAATTTGGCAATATTTTGGCTCGGATGTCGAGCTGGTGAGTGTCTCTTCATTCTCGAACAACGTTGAGGCTCGCAGCTCAGATATATGTCGAGAAAAATATCCTCATTCGCAGCCATGTTTTCTAATGTGTTTGTATGTACACGTGTAGTGCCACATAGGCATATACCGCCTGTGTCCTGACGCATGAGTCTCTGAGTTTAGGTTTGTTCCAGTGAGAAATTTTGCAATATTTTGGCTCAGATGTCGAGCGGGTGAGTGTCTCTTCATTCTCGAACAACGTTGAGGCTCGCAGCTCAGATATATGTCGACAAAAATATCCTCATTCGCAGCCATGTTTTCTGATGTGTTTGTATGTACACGTGTATTGCCACATAGGCATATGCCGCCAGTGTCCTGACGCATGAGTCTCTCAGTTTAGGTTTGTTCCAGTGAGAAATTTGGTAATATTTTGGCTCGGATGTCGAGCTGGTGAGTGTCTCTTCATTCTCGAACAACGTTGAGGTTCGCAGCTCAGATAAATGTCGAGAACATTATCATGTCGCCAGTGTCCGGAAGCATGAGTCTCACAGTTTTGTTTTTTTTCCAGTGAGAAATTTGGCAATATTTTGGCTCGGATGTCGAGCTGGTGAGTGTCTCTTCATTCTCGAACAACGTTGAGGCTCGCAGCTCAGATATATGTCGAGAAAAATGTCCTCATTCGCAGCCATGTTTTCTGATGTGTATGTATGTATACGTGTATTGCCACATAGGCATATGCCGCCAGTGTCCTGACGCATGAGTCTCTCAGTTTGGGTTTTTTCCAGTGAGAAATTTTGCAATATTTTGGCTCAGATGTCGAGCTGGTGAGTGTCTCTTCATTCTCCAACAACGTTGAGGTTCGCAACTCAGATATAAGTCGAGAAAATTATCCTCATTCGCAGCCATGTGTTCTGATGTGTATGTGTGTACACGTGTATTGCCACATAGGCCTATGCCGCCAGTATCCTGACGCATGAGTCTCTCAGTTTGGGTTTTTTTCAGTGAGAAATTTGGCAATATTTCGGCTCGGATGTCGAGCTGGTGAGTGTCTCTTCATTCTCGAACAACGTTGAGGCTCGCAGCTCAGATATATGTCGAGAAAAATATCCTCATTCGCAGCCATGTTTTCTAATGTGTTTGTATGTACACGTGTAGTGCCACATAGGCATATGCCGCCTGTGTCCTGACGCATGAGTCTCTGAGTTTAGGTTTGTTCCAGTGAGAAATTTTGCAATATTTTGGCTCAGATGTCGAGCGGGTGAGTGTCTCTTCATTCTCGAACAACGTTGAGGTTCGCAGCTCAGATATATGTCGAGAACATTATCCCCATTCGCAGCCATGTTTTCTGATGTGTATGTATGTACACGTGTATTACCACATAGGCCTATGCCGCCAGTATCCTGACGCATGAGTCTCTCAGTTTGGTTTTTTTCCAGTGAGAAATTTGGTAATATTTTGGCTCGGATGTTGAGCTGGTGAGTGTCTCTTCATTTTCGAACAACGTTGAGGCTCGCAGCTCAGATATATGTCAAGAAAATTATCCTCATTCGCAGCCATGTTTTCTTATGTGTATGTATGTATACGTGTATTGCCACATAGGCATATGCCGCCAGTGTCCTGACGCATGAGTCTCTCAGTTTGGGTTTTTTCCAGTGAGAAATTTGGTAATATTTTGGCTCGGATGTCGAGCTGGTGAGTGTCTCTTCATTCTCGAACAACGTTGAGGCTCGCAGCTCAGATATATGTCGAGAAAAATGTCCTCATTCGCAGCCATGTTTTCTGATGTGTATGTATGTATACGTGTATTGCCACATAGGCATATGCCGCCAGTGTTCTGACGCATGAGTCTCTCAGTTTGGGTTTTTTCCAGTGAGAAATTTGGTAATATTTTGGCTCGGATGTCGAGCTGGTGAGTGTCTCTTCATTCTCCAACAACGTTGAGGTTCGCAACTCAGATATAAGTCGAGAAAATTATCCTCATTCGCAGCCATGTGTTCTGATGTGTATGTATGTACACGTGTATTGCCACATAGGCCTATGCCGCCAGTATCCTGACGCATGAGTCTCTCAGTTTGGTTTTTTTCCAGTGAGAAATTTGGCAATATTTCGGCTCGGATGTCGAGCTGGTGAGTGTCTCTTCATTCTCGAACAACGTTGAGGCTCGCAGCTCAGATATATGTCGAGAAAAATATCCTCATTCGCAGCCATGTTTTCTAATGTGTTTGTATGTACACGTGTAGTGCCACATAGGCATATGCCGCCTGTGTCCTGACGCATGAGTCTCTGAGTTTAGGTTTGTTCCAGTGAGAAATTTTGCAATATTTTGGCTCAGATGTCGAGCGGGTGAGTGTCTCTTCATTCTCGAACAACGTTGAGGTTCGCAGCTCAGATATATGTCGAGAACATTATCCCCATTCGCAGCCATGTTTTCTGATGTGTATGTATGTACACGTGTATTACCACATAGGCCTATGCCGCCAGTATCCTGACGCATGAGTCTCTCAGTTTGGTTTTTTTCCAGTGAGAAATTTGGTAATATTTTGGCTCGGATGTTGAGCTGGTTAGTGTCTCTTCATTTTCGAACAACGTTGAGGCTCGCAGCTCAGATATATGTCGAGAAAATTATCCTCATTCGCAGCCATGTTTTCTTATGTGTATGTATGTATACGTGTATTGCCACATAGGCATATGCCGCCAGTGTCCTGACGCATGAGTCTCTCAGTTTGGTTTTTTTCCAGTGAGAAATTTGGAAATATTTTGGCTCGGATGTCGAGCTGGTGAGTGTCTCTTCATTCTCGAACAACGTTGAGGCTCGCAGCTCAGATATATGTCGAGAAAAAATGTCCTCATTCGCAGCCATGTTTTCTGATGTGTATGTATGTATACGTGTATTGCCACATAGGCATATGCCGCCAGTGTTCTGACGCATGAGTCTCTCAGTTTGGGTTTTTTCCAGTGAGAAATTTGGTAATATTTTGGCTCGGATGTCGAGCTGGTGAGTGTCTCTTCATTTTCGAACAACGTTGAGGCTCGCAGCTCAGATATATGTCGAGAAAATTATCCTCATTCGCAGCCATGTTTTCTGATGTGTATGTATGTACACGTGTATTACCACATAGGCCTATGCCGCCAGTATCCTGACGCATGAGTCTCTCAGTTTAGGTTTGTTCCAGTGAGACATTTGGCAATATTTTGGCTCAGATGTCGAGCTGGTGAGTGTCCCTTCATTCTCGAACAACGTTGAGGTTCGCAGCTCAGATATAAGTCGAGAAAATTATCCTCATTCGCAGCCATGTGTTCTGATGTGTATGTATGTACACGTGTATTGCCACATAGGCCTATGCCGCCAGTATCCTGACGCATGAGTCTCTCAGTTTGGTTTTTTTCCAGTGAGAAATTTGGCAATATTTCGGCTCGGATGTCGAGCTGGTGAGTGTCTCTTCATTCTCGAACAACGTTGAGGCTCGCAGCTCAGATATATGTCGAGAAAAATATCCTCATTCGCAGCCATGTTTTCTAATGTGTTTGTATGTACACGTGTAGTGCCACATAGGCATATGCCGCCTGTGTCCTGACGCATGAGTCTCTGAGTTTAGGTTTGTTCCAGTGAGAAATTTTGCAATATTTTGGCTCAGATGTCGAGCGGGTGAGTGTCTCTTCATTCTCGAACAACGTTGAGGTTCGCAGCTCAGATATATGTCGAGAACATTATCCCCATTCGCAGCCATGTTTTCTGATGTGTATGTATGTACACGTGTATTACCACATAGGCCTATGCCGCCAGTATCCTGACGCATGAGTCTCTCAGTTTGGTTTTTTTCCAGTGAGAAATTTGGTAATATTTTGGCTCGGATGTTGAGCTGGTTAGTGTCTCTTCATTTTCGAACAACGTTGAGGCTCGCAGCTCAGATATATGTCGAGAAAATTATCCTCATTCGCAGCCATGTTTTCTTATGTGTATGTATGTATACGTGTATTGCCACATAGGCATATGCCGCCAGTGTCCTGACGCATGAGTCTCTCAGTTTGGTTTTTTTCCAGTGAGAAATTTGGAAATATTTTGGCTCGGATGTCGAGCTGGTGAGTGTCTCTTCATTCTCGAACAACGTTGAGGCTCGCAGCTCAGATATATGTCGAGAAAAAATGTCCTCATTCGCAGCCATGTTTTCTGATGTGTATGTATGTATACGTGTATTGCCACATAGGCATATGCCGCCAGTGTTCTGACGCATGAGTCTCTCAGTTTGGGTTTTTTCCAGTGAGAAATTTGGTAATATTTTGGCTCGGATGTCGAGCTGGTGAGTGTCTCTTCATTTTCGAACAACGTTGAGGCTCGCAGCTCAGATATATGTCGAGAAAATTATCCTCATTCGCAGCCATGTTTTCTGATGTGTATGTATGTACACGTGTATTACCACATAGGCCTATGCCGCCAGTATCCTGACGCATGAGTCTCTCAGTTTGGTTTTTTTCCAGTGAGAAATTTGGTAATATTTTGGCTCGGATGTCGAGCTGGTGAGTGTCTCTTCATTCTCGAACAACGTTGAGGCTCGCAGCTCAGATATATGTCGAGAAAAAATGTCCTCATTCGCAGCCATGTTTTCTGATGTGTATGTATGTATACGTGTATTGCCACATAGGCATATGCCGCCAGTGTTCTGACGCATGAGTCTCTGAGTTTAGGTTTGTTCCAGTGAGACATTTTGCAATATTTTGGCTCAGATGTCGAGCGGGTGAGTGTCTCTTCATTCTCGAACAACGTTGAGGTTCGCAGCTCAGATATATGTCGAGAACATTATCCCCATTCGCAGCCATGTTTTCTGATGTGTATGTATGTACACGTGTATTACCACATAGGCCTATGCCGCCAGTATCCTGACGCATGAGTCTCTCAGTTTGGTTTTTTTCCAGTGAGAAATTTGGTAATATTTTGGCTCGGATGTTGAGCTGGTGAGTGTCTCTTCATTTTCGAACAACGTTGAGGCTCGCAGCTCAGATATATGTCGAGAAAATTATCCTCATTCGCAGCCATGTTTTCTTATGTGTATGTATGTATACATGTATTGCCACATAGGCATATGCCGCCAGTGTCCTGACGCATGAGTCTCTCAGTTTGGGTTTTTTCCAGTGAGAAATTTGGTAATATTTTGGCTCGGATGTCGAGCTGGTGAGTGTCTCTTCATTTTCGAACAACGTTGAGGCTCGCAGCTCAGATATATGTCGAGAAAATTATCCTCATTCGCAGCCATGTTTTCTTATGTGTATGTATGTATATGTGTATTGTCACATAGGCATATGCCGCCAGTGTCTTGACGCATGAGTCTCTCAGTTTGTTTTTTTTCCAGTGAGAAATTTTGCAATATTTTGGCTCAGATGTCGAGCTGGTGAGTGTCTCTTCATTCTCCAACAACGTTGAGGTTCGCAACTCAGATATAAGTCGAGAAAATTATCCTCATTCGCAGCCATGTGTTCTGATGTGTATGTATGTACACGTGTATTGCCACATAGGCCTATGCCGCCAGTATCCTGACGCATGAGTCTCTCAGTTTGGTTTTTTTCCAGTGAGAAATTTGGCAATATTTCGGCTCGGATTTCGAGCTGGTGAGTGTCTCTTCATTCTCGAACAACGTTGAGGCTCGCAGCTCAGATATATGTCGAGAAAAATATCCTCATTCGCAGCCATGTTTTCTAATGTGTTTGTATGTACACGTGTAGTGCCACATAGGCATATGCCGCCTGTGTCCTGACGCATGAGTCTCTGAGTTTAGGTTTGTTCCAGTGAGAAATTTTGCAATATTTTGGCTCAGATGTCGAGCGGGTGAGTGTCTCTTCATTCTCGAACAACGTTGAGGTTCGCAGCTCAGATATATGTCGAGAACATTATCCCCATTCGCAGCCATGTTTTCTGATGTGTATGTATGTACACGTGTATTACCACATAGGCCTATGCCGCCAGTATCCTGACGCATGAGTCTCTCAGTTTGGTTTTTTTCCAGTGAGAAATTTGGTAATATTTTGGCTCGGATGTTGAGCTGGTTAGTGTCTCTTCATTTTCGAACAACGTTGAGGCTCGCAGCTCAGATATATGTCGAGAAAATTATCCTCATTCGCAGCCATGTTTTCTTATGTGTATGTATGTATACGTGTATTGCCACATAGGCATATGCCGCCAGTGTCCTGACGCATGAGTCTCTCAGTTTGGTTTTTTTCCAGTGAGAAATTTGGAAATATTTTGGCTCGGATGTCGAGCTGGTGAGTGTCTCTTCATTCTCGAACAACGTTGAGGCTCGCAGCTCAGATATATGTCGAGAAAAAATGTCCTCATTCGCAGCCATGTTTTCTGATGTGTATGTATGTATACGTGTATTGCCACATAGGCATATGCCGCCAGTGTTCTGACGCATGAGTCTCTCAGTTTGGGTTTTTTCCAGTGAGAAATTTGGTAATATTTTGGCTCGGATGTCGAGCTGGTGAGTGTCTCTTCATTTTCGAACAACGTTGAAGCTCGCAGCTCAGATATATGTCGAGAAAATTATCCTCATTCGCAGCCATGTTTTCTTATGTGTATGTATGTATATGTGTATTGTCACATAGGCCTATGCCGCCAGTATCCTGACGCATGAGTCTCTCAGTTTGGTTTTTTTTCCAGTGAGAAATTTGGTAATATTTTGGCTCGGATGTTGAGCTGGTGAGTGTCTCTTCATTTTCGAACAACGTTGAGGCTCGCAGCTCAGATATATGTCGAGAAAAAATGTCCTCATTCGCAGCCATTTTTTCTGATGTGTTTGTATGTACACGTGTAGTGCCACATAGGCCTATGCCGCCAGTATCCTGACGCATGAGTCTCTCAGTTTGGGTTTTTTCCAGTGAGAAATTTGGCAATATTTTGGCTCGGATGTCGAGCTGGTGAGTGTCTCTTCATTCTCGAACAACGTTGAGGCTCGCAGCTCAGATATATGTCGAGAAAAATATCCTCATTCGCAGCCATGTTTTCTAATGTGTTTGTATGTACACGTGTAGTGCCACATAGGCATATACCGCCTGTGTCCTGACGCATGAGTCTCTGAGTTTAGGTTTGTTCCAGTGAGAAATTTTGCAATATTTTGGCTCAGATGTCGAGCGGGTGAGTGTCTCTTCATTCTCGAACAACGTTGAGGTTCGCAGCTCAGATATATGTCGACAAAAATATCCTCATTCGCAGCCATGTTTTCTGATGTGTTTGTATGTACACGTGTATTGCCACATAGGCATATGCCGCCAGTGTCCTGACGCATGAGTCTCTCAGTTTAGGTTTGTTCCAGTGAAAAATTTGGTAATATTTTGGCTCGGATGTCGAGCTGGTGAGTGTCTCTTCATTCTCGAACAACGTTGAGGTTCGCAGCTCAGATAAATGTCGAGAACATTATCATGTCGCCAGTGTCCGGAAGCATGAGTCTCACAGTTTTGTTTTTTTTCCAGTGAGAAATTTGGCAATATTTTGGCTCGGATGTCGAGCTGGTGAGTGTCTCTTCATTCTCGAACAACGTTGAGGCTCGCAGCTCAGATATATGTCGAGAAAAATGTCCTCATTCGCAGCCATGTTTTCTGATGTGTATGTATGTATACGTGTATTGCCACATAGGCATATGCCGCCAGTGTCCTGACGCATGAGTCTCTCAGTTTGGGTTTTTTCCAGTGAGAAATTTTGCAATATTTTGGCTCAGATGTCGAGCTGGTGAGTGTCTCTTCATTCTCCAACAACGTTGAGGTTCGCAACTCAGATATAAGTCGAGAAAATTATCCTCATTCGCAGCCATGTGTTCTGATGTGTATGTATGTACACGTGTATTGCCACATAGGCCTATGCCGCCAGTATCCTGACGCATGAGTCTCTCAGTTTGGGTTTTTTCCAGTGAGAAATTTGGCAATATTTCGGCTCGGATGTCGAACTGGTGAGTGTCTCTTCATTCTCGAACAACGTTGAGGCTCGCAGCTCAGATATATGTCGAGAAAAATATCCTCATTCGCAGCCATGTTTTCTAATGTGTTTGTATGTACACGTGTAGTGCCACATAGGCATATGCCGCCTGTGTCCTGACGCATGAGTCTCTGAGTTTAGGTTTGTTCCAGTGAGAAATTTTGCAATATTTTGGCTCAGATGTCGAGCGGGTGAGTGTCTCTTCATTCTCGAACAACGT
Organism: Crossaster papposus; assembly: GCA_037893245.1. NCBI lineage: Eukaryota > Metazoa > Echinodermata > Asteroidea > Velatida > Solasteridae > Crossaster > Crossaster papposus. The sequence goes on from JBAIAA010000149.1 coordinate 842,599, forward strand.
TGAGGTTCGCAGCTCAGATATATGTCGAGAACATTATCCCCATTCGCAGCCATGTTTTCTGATGTGTATGTATGTACACGTGTATTACCACATAGGCCTATGCCGCCAGTATCCTGACGCATGAGTCTCTCAGTTTGGATTTTTTCCAGTGAGAAATTTGGTAATATTTTGGCTCAGATGTTGAGCTGGTGAGTGTCTCTTCATTTTCGAACAACGTTGAGGCTCGCAGCTCAGATATATGTCGAGAAAATTATCCTCATTCGCAGCCATGTTTTCTTATGTGTATGTATGTATACGTGTATTGCCACATAGGCATATGCCGCCAGTGTCCTGACGCATGAGTCTCTCAGTTTGGGTTTTTTCCAGTGAGAAATTTGGTAATATTTTGGCTCGGATGTCGAGCTGGTGAGTGTCTCTTCATTCTCGAACAACGTTGAGGCTCGCAGCTCAGATATATGTCGAGAAAAATGTCCTCATTCGCAGCCATGTTTTCTGATGTGTATGTATGTATACGTGTATTGCCACATAGGCATATGCCGCCAGTGTTCTGACGCATGAGTCTCTCAGTTTGGGTTTTTTCCAGTGAGAAATTTGGTAATATTTTGGCTCGGATGTCGAGCTGGTGAGTGTCTCTTCATTTTCGAACAACGTTGAGGCTCGCAGCTCAGATATATGTCGAGAAAATTATCCTCATTCGCAGCCATGTTTTCTTATGTGTATGTATGTATATGTGTATTGTCACATAGGCATATGCCGCCAGTGTCCTGACCCATGAGTCTCTCAGTTTGTTTTTTTTCCAGTGAGAAATTTTGCAATATTTTGGCTCAGATGTCGAGCTGGTGAGTGTCTCTTCATTCTCCAACAACGTTGAGGTTCGCAACTCAGATATAAGTCGAGAAAATTATCCTCATTCGCAGCCATGTGTTCTGATGTGTATGTATGTACACGTGTATTGCCACATAGGCCTATGCCGCCAGTATCCTGACGCATGAGTCTCTCAGTTTGGGTTTTTTCCAGTGAGAAATTTGGCAATATTTCGGCTCGGATGTCGAGCTGGTGAGTGTCTCTTCATTCTCGAACAACGTTGAGGCTCGCAGCTCAGATATATGTCGAGAAAAATATCCTCATTCGCAGCCATGTTTTCTAATGTGTTTGTATGTACACGTGTAGTGCCACATAGGCATATGCCGCCTGTGTCCTGACGCATGAGTCTCTGAGTTTAGGTTTGTTCCAGTGAGAAATTTTGCAATATTGTGGCTCAGATGTCGAGCGGGTGAGTGTCTCTTCATTCTCGAACAACGTTGAGGTTCGCAGCTCAGATATATGTCGAGAACATTATCCCCATTCGCAGCCATGTTTTCTGATGTGTATGTATGTACACGTGTATTACCACATAGGCCTATGCCGCCAGTATCCTGACGCATGAGTCTCTCAGTTTGGTTTTTTTCCAGTGAGAAATTTGGTAATATTTTGGCTCGGATGTTGAGCTGGTTAGTGTCTCTTCATTTTCGAACAACGTTGAGGCTCGCAGCTCAGATATATGTCGAGAAAATTATCCTCATTCGCAGCCATGTTTTCTTATGTGTATGTATGTATACGTGTATTGCCACATAGGCATATGCCGCCAGTGTCCTGACGCATGAGTCTCTCAGTTTGGTTTTTTTCCAGTGAGAAATTTGGAAATATTTTGGCTCGGATGTCGAGCTGGTGAGTGTCTCTTCATTCTCGAACAACGTTGAGGCTCGCAGCTCAGATATATGTCGAGAAAAATATCCTCATTCGCAGCCATGTTTTCTAATGTGTTTGTATGTACACGTGTAGTGCCACATAGGCATATGCCGCCTGTGTCCTGACGCATGAGTCTCTGAGTTTAGGTTTGTTCCAGTGAGAAATTTTGCAATATTTTGGCTCAGATGTCGAGCGGGTGAGTGTCTCTTCATTCTCGAACAACGTTGAGGTTCGCAGCTCAGATATATGTCGAGAACATTATCCCCATTCGCAGCCATGTTTTCTGATGTGTATGTATGTACACGTGTATTACCACATAGGCCTATGCCGCCAGTATCCTGACGCATGAGTCTCTCAGTTTGGTTTTTTTCCAGTGAGAAATTTGGTAATATTTTGGCTCGGATGTTGAGCTGGTTAGTGTCTCTTCATTTTCGAACAACGTTGAGGCTCGCAGCTCAGATATATGTCGAGAAAATTATCCTCATTCGCAGCCATGTTTTCTTATGTGTATGTATGTATACGTGTATTGCCACATAGGCATATGCCGCCAGTGTCCTGACGCATGAGTCTCTCAGTTTGGTTTTTTTCCAGTGAGAAATTTGGAAATATTTTGGCTCGGATGTCGAGCTGGTGAGTGTCTCTTCATTCTCGAACAACGTTGAGGCTCGCAGCTCAGATATATGTCGAGAAAAAATGTCCTCATTCGCAGCCATGTTTTCTGATGTGTATGTATGTATACGTGTATTGCCACATAGGCATATGCCGCCAGTGTTCTGACGCATGAGTCTCTCAGTTTGGGTTTTTTCCAGTGAGAAATTTGGTAATATTTTGGCTCGGATGTCGAGCTGGTGAGTGTCTCTTCATTTTCGAACAACGTTGAGGCTCGCAGCTCAGATATATGTCGAGAAAATTATCCTCATTCGCAGCCATGTTTTCTTATGTGTATGTATGTATATGTGTATTGTCACATAGGCATATGCCGCCAGTGTCCTGACGCATGAGTCTCTCAGTTTGTTTTTTTTCCAGTGAGAAATTTTGCAATATTTTGGCTCAGATGTCGAGCTGGTGAGTGTCTCTTCATTCTCCAACAACGTTGAGGTTCGCAACTCAGATATAAGTCGAGAAAATTATCCTCATTCGCAGCCATGTGTTCTGATGTGTATGTATGTACACGTGTATTGCCACATAGGCCTATGCCGCAAGTATCCTGACGCATGAGTCTCTCAGTTTGGGTTTTTTCCAGTGAGAAATTTGGCAATATTTCGGCTCGGATGTCGAGCTGGTGAGTGTCACTTCATTCTCGAACAACGTTGAGGCTCGCAGCTCAGATATATGTCGAGAAAAATATCCTCATTCGCAGCCATGTTTTCTAATGTGTTTGTATGTACACGTGTAGTGCCACATAGGCATATGCCGCCTGTGTCCTGACGCATGAGTCTCTGAGTTTAGGTTTGTTCCAGTGAGAAATTTTGCAATATTTTGGCTCAGATGTCGAGCGGGTGAGTGTCTCTTCATTCTCGAACAACGTTGAGGTTCGCAGCTCAGATATATGTCGAGAACATTATCCCCATTCGCAGCCATGTTTTCTGATGTGTATGTATGTACACGTGTATTACCACATAGGCCTATGCCGCCAGTATCCTGACGCATGAGTCTCTCAGTTTGGTTTTTTTCCAGTGAGAAATTTGGTAATATTTTGGCTCGGATGTTGAGCTGGTTAGTGTCTCTTCATTTTCGAACAACGTTGAGGCTCGCAGCTCAGATATATGTCGAGAAAATTATCCTCATTCGCAGCCATGTTTTCTTATGTGTATGTATGTATACGTGTATTGCCACATAGGCATATGCCGCCAGTGTCCTGACGCATGAGTCTCTCAGTTTGGTTTTTTTCCAGTGAGAAATTTGGAAATATTTTGGCTCGGATGTCGAGCTGGTGAGTGTCTCTTCATTCTCGAACAACGTTGAGGCTCGCAGCTCAGATATATGTCGAGAAAAAAATGTCCTCATTCGCAGCCATGTTTTCTGATGTGTTTGTATGTACACGTGTAGTGCCACATAGGCCTATGCCGCCAGTATCCTGACGCATGAGTCTCTCAGTTTGGGTTTTTTCCAGTGAGAAATTTGGCAATATTTTGGCTCGGATGTCGAGCTGGTGAGTGTCTCTTCATTCTCGAACAACGTTGAGGCTCGCAGCTCAGATATATGTCGAGAAAAATATCCTCATTCGCAGCCATGTTTTCTAATGTGTTTGTATGTACACGTGTAGTGCCACATAGGCATATGCCGCCTGTGTCCTGACGCATGAGTCTCTGAGTTTAGGTTTGTTCCAGTGAGAAATTTTGCAATATTTTGGCTCAGATGTGGAGCGGGTGAGTGTCTCTTCATTCTCGAACAACGTTGAGGTTCGCAGCTCAGATATATGTCGACAAAAATATCATCATTCGCAGCCATGTTTTCTGATGTGTTTGTATGTACACGTGTATTGCCACATAGGCATATGCCGCCAGTGTCCTGACGCATGAGTCTCTCAGTTTAGGTTTGTTCCAGTGAGAAATTTGGTAATATTTTGGCTCGGATGTCGAGCTGGTGAGTGTCTCTTCATTCTCGAACAACGTTGAGGTTCGCAGCTCAGATAAATGTCGAGAACATTATCATGTCGCCAGTGTCCGGAAGCATGAGTCTCACAGTTTGTTTTTTTCCAGAGAGAAATTTGGCAATATTTTGGCTCGGATGTCGAGCTGGTGAGTGTCTCTTCATTCTCGAACAACGTTGAGGCTCGCAGCTCAGATATATGTCGAGAAAAATGTCCTCATTCGCAGCCATGTTTTCTGATGTGTATGTATGTATACGTGTATTGCCACATAGGCATATGCCGCCAGTGTCCTGACGCATGAGTCTCTCAGTTTGGGTTTTTTCCAGTGAGAAATTTGGTAATATTTTGGCTCGGATGTCGAGCTGGTGAGTGTCTCTTCATTTTCGAACAACGTTGAGGCTCGCAGCTCAGATATATGTCGAGAAAATTATCCTCATTCGCAGCCATGTTTTCTGATGTGTTTGTATGTACACGTGTAGTGCCACAAAGGCATATGCCGCCAGTGTCCAGACGCATGAGTCTCTCAGTTTAGGTTTGTTCCAGTGAGACATTTGGCAATATTTTGGCTCAGATGTCGAGCGGGTGAGTGTCTCTTCTTTCTCGAACAACGTTGAGGTTCGCAGCTCAGATATATGTCGAGAAAAATATCCTCATTCGCAGCCATGTTTTCTGATGTGTTTGTATGTACACGTGTATTGCCACATAGGCATATGCCGCCAGTGTGCTGACGCATGAGTCTCTCAGTTTAGGTTTGTTCCAGTAAATTTGGCAACATTTTGGCTCAGATGTCGAGCTGGTGAGTGTCCCTTCATTCTCGAACAACGTTGAAGTTCGCAGCTCAGATACATGTCGAGAACATTATCATGTCGCCAGTGTCCAGAAGCATGAGTCTCACAGTTTGGTTTTTTTTCCAGTGAGAAATTTGGCAATATTTTGGCTCGGATGTCGAGCTGGTGAGTGTCTCTTCATTCTCGAACAACGTTGAGGCTCGCAGCTCAGATATATGTCGAGAAAAATATCCTCATTCGCAGCCATGTTTTCTGATGTGTTTGTATGTACACGTGTAGTGCCACATAGGCATATGCCGCCAGTATCCTGACGCATGAGTCTCTCAGTTTGGGTTTTTTCCAGTGAGAAATTTGGCAATATTTTGGCTCGGATGTCGAGCTGGTGAGTGCCTCTTCATTCTCGAACAACGTTGAGGCTCGCAGCTCAGATATATGTCGATAAAAATATCGTCATTCGCAGCCATGTTTTCTAATGTGTTTGTATGTACACGTGTAGTGCCATATAGGCATATGCCGCCAGTGTCCTGACGCATGAGTCTCTCAGTTTAGGTTTGTTCCATTGAGAAATGTGGCAATATTTTGGCTCAGATGTCGAGCTGGTGAGTGTCTCGTCATTCTCGAACAACGTTGAGGTTCGCAGCTCAGATATATGTCGAGGACATTATCCTTATTCGCAGCCATGTTTTCTGATGTGTATGTATGTACACGTGTATTGCCACATACGCCTATGCCGCCAGTATTCTGACGCATGAGTCTCTCAGTTTGGGTTTTTTCTAGTGAGAAATTTGGTAATATTTTGGCTCGGATGTCGAGCTGGTGAGTGTCTCTTCATTCTCGAACAACGTTGAGGCTCGCAGCTCAGATATATGTCGAGAAAATTGTCCTCATTCGCAGCCATGTTTTCTTATGTGTATGGATGTACACGTGTATTGCCTCATAGGCCTATGCCGCCAGTGTCCTGACGCATGATTCTCTCAGTTTGGGGTTTTTTTCAGTGAGAAATTTGGGCAATATTTTGGCTCTGATGTCGAGCTGGCGAGTGTCTCTTCATTCTCGAACAACGTTGAGGTTCGCATCTCAGATATAAGTTCATAAAATTATCCTCATTCGCAGCCATGTTTTCTGATGTGTTTGTATGTACACGTGTAGTGCCACATAGGCATATGCCGCCAGTATCCTGACGCATGAGTCTCTCAGTTTGGGTTTTTCCAGTGAGAAATTTGTCAATATTTTGGCTCGGATGTCGAGCTGGTGAGTGTCTCTTCATTCTCGAACAACGTTGAGGCTCGCAGCCCAGATATATGTCGATAAAAATATCCTCATTCGCAGCCATGTTTTCTAATGTGTTTGTATGTACACGTGTAGTGCCATATAGGCATATGCCGCCAGTGTCCAGACGCATGAGTCTCTCAGTTAGGTTTGTTCCAGTGAGAAATGTGGCAATATATTGGCTCAGATGTCGAGCTGGTGAGTGTCTCTTCATTCTCGAACAACGTTGAGGTTCGCAGCTCAGATATATGTCGTGGACATTATCCTCATTCGCAGCAATGTTTTCTGATGTGTATGTATGTACACGTGTATTGCCACATAGGCCTATGCCGCCAGTATCCTGACGCATGAGTCTCTCAGTTTGGGTTTTTTCCAGTGAGAAATTTGGTAATATTTTGGCTCGGATGTCGAGCTGGTGAGTGTGTCTTCATTCTCGAACAACGTTGAGGCTCGCAGCTCAGATATATGTCGAGAAAATTGTCCTCATTAGCAGCCATGTTTTCTTATGTGTATGGATGTACACGTGTATTGCCTCATAGGCCTATGCCGCCAGTGTCCTGACGCATGAGTCTCTCAGTTTGGGGTTTTTTTCAGTGGGAAATTTGGGCAATATTTTGGCTCAGATGTCGAGCTGGCGAGTGTCTCTTCATTCTCGAACAACGTTGAGGTTCGCATCTCAGATATAAGTTCATAAAATTATCCTCATTCGCAGCCATGTTTTCTTATGTTTATGCGTGTACACGTGTATTGCCGCATAGGCTTATGTCGCCAGTGTCTAGAAGCATGAGTCTCACAGTTTGGTTTTTTTTCCAGTGAGAAATTTGGCAATATTTTGGCTCGGATGTCGAGCTGGTGAGTGTCTCTTCATTCTCGAACAACGTTGAGGCTCGCAGCTCAGATATATGTTGAGAAAAATATCCTCATTCGCAGCCATGTTTTCTGATGTGTTTGTATGTACACGTGTAATGCCACATAGGCATATGCCGCCAGTGTCCTGACGCATGAGTCTCTCAGTTTGGGTTTTTCCAGTGAGAAATTTGGGCAATATTTTGGCTCGGATGTCGAGCTGGTGAGTGTCTCTTCATTCTCCAACAACGTTGAGTTTCGCAGCTCAAATATAAGTCGATACAATTATCCTCATTCGCAGCCATGTGTTCTGATGTGTTTGTATGTACACGTGTAGTGCCACATAGGCATATGCCGCCAGTATCCTGACGCATGAGTCTCTCAGTTTGGGTTTTTCCAGTGAGAAATTTGGCAATATTTTGGCTCGGATGTCGAGCTGGTGAGTGTCTCTTCATTCTCGAACAAAGTTGAGGCTCGCAGCCCAGATATATGTCGATAAAAATATCCTCATTCGCAGCCATGTTTTCTAATGTGTTTGTATGTACACGTGTAGTGCCATATAGGCATATGCCGCCAGTGTCCAGACGCATGAGTCTCTCAGTTTAGGTTTGTTCCAGTGAGAAATGTGGCAATATTTTGGCTCAGATGTCGAGCTGGTGAGTGTCTCTTCATTCTCGAACAACGTTGAGGTTCGCAGCTCAGATATATGTCGTGGACATTATCCTCATTCGCAGCAATGTTTTCTGATGTGTATGTATGTACACGTGTATTGCCACATAGGCATATGCCGCCAGTATCCTGACGCATGAGTCTCTCAGTTTGGTTTTTTCCCAGTGAGAAATTTGGTAATATTTTGGCTCGGATGTCGAGCTGGTGAGTGTGTCTTCATTCTCGAACAACGTTGGGGCTCGCAGCTCAGATATATGTCGAGAAAATTGTCCTCATTCGCAGCCATGTTTTCTTATGTGTATGGATGTACACGTGTATTGCCTCTTTGGCCTATGCCGCCAGTGTCCTGACGCATGATTCTCTCAGTTTGGGGTTATTTTCAGTGAGAAATTTGGGCAATATTTTGGCTCTGATGTCGAGCTGGCGAGTGTCTCTTCATTCTCGAACAACGTTGAGGTTCGCATCTCAGATATAAGTTCATAAAATTATCCTCATTCGCAGCCATGTTTTCTGATGTGTTTGTATGTACACGTGTAGTGCCACATAGGCATATGCCGCCAGTATCCTGACGCATGAGTCTCTCAGTTTGGGTTTTTCCAGTGAGAAATTTGTCAATATTTTGGCTCGGATGTCGAGCTGGTGAGTGTCTCTTCATTCTCGAACAACGTTGAGGCTCGCAGCCCAGATATATGTCGATAAAAATATCCTCATTCGCAGCCATGTTTTCTAATGTGTTTGTATGTACACGTGTAGTGCCATATAGGCATATGCCGCCAGTGTCCAGACGCATGAGTCTCTCAGTTTAGGTTTGTTCCAGTGAGAAATGTGGCAATATATTGGCTCAGATGTCGAGCTGGTGAGTGTCTCTTCATTCTCGAACAACGTTGAGGTTCGCAGCTCAGATATATGTCGTGGACATTATCCTCATTCGCAGCAATGTTTTCTGATGTGTATGTATGTACACGTGTATTGCCACATAGGCCTATGCCGCCAGTATCCTGACGCATGAGTCTCTCAGTTTGGGTTTTTTCCAGTGAGAAATTTGGTAATATTTTGGCTCGGATGTCGAGCTGGTGAGTGTGTCTTCATTCTCGAACAACGTTGAGGCTCGCAGCTCAGATATATGTCGAGAAAATTGTCCTCATTAGCAGCCATGTTTTCTTATGTGTATGGATGTACACGTGTATTGCTTCATAGGCCTATGCCGCCAGTGTCCTGACGCATGAGTCTCTCAGTTTGGGTTTTTTTTCAGTGGGAAATTTGGGCAATATTTTGGCTCAGATGTCGAGCTGGCGAGTGTCTCTTCATTCTCGAACAACGTTGAGGTTCGCATCTCAGATATAAGTTCATAAAATTATCCTCATTCGCAGCCATGTTTTCTTATGTTTATGCGTGTACACGTGTATTGCCGCATAGGCTTATGTCGCCAGTGTCTAGAAGCATGAGTCTCACAGTTTGGTTTTTTTTCCAGTGAGAAATTTGGCAATATTTTGGCTCGGATGTCGAGCTGGTGAGTGTCTCTTCATTCTCGAACAACGTTGAGGCTCGCAGCTCAGATATATGTTGAGAAAAATATCCTCATTCGCAGCCATGTTTTCTGATGTGTTTGTATGTACACGTGTAATGCCACATAGGCATATGCCGCCAGTGTCCTGACGCATGAGTCTCTCAGTTTGGGTTTTTCCAGTGAGAAATTTGGGCAATATTTTGGCTCGGATGTCGAGCTGGTGAGTGTCTCTTCATTCTCCAACAACGTTGAGTTTCGCAGCTCAAATATAAGTCGATACAATTATCCTCATTCGCAGCCATGTGTTCTGATGTGTTTGTATGTACACGTGTAGTGCCACATAGGCATATGCCGCCAGTATCCTGACGCATGAGTCTCTCAGTTTGGGTTTTTCCAGTGAGAAATTTGGCAATATTTTGGCTCGGATGTCGAGCTGGTGAGTGTCTCTTCATTCTCGAACAAAGTTGAGGCTCGCAGCCCAGATATATGTCGATAAAAATATCCTCATTCGCAGCCATGTTTTCTAATGTGTTTGTATGTACACGTGTAGTGCCATATAGGCATATGCCGCCAGTGTCCAGACGCATGAGTCTCTCAGTTTAGGTTTGTTCCAGTGAGAAATGTGGCAATATTTTGGCTCAGATGTCGAGCTGGTGAGTGTCTCTTCATTCTCGAACAACGTTGAGGTTCGCAGCTCAGATATATGTCGTGGACATTATCCTCATTCGCAGCAATGTTTTCTGATGTGTATGTATGTACACGTGTATTGCCACATAGGCATATGCCGCCAGTATCCTGACGCATGAGTCTCTCAGTTTGGTTTTTTCCCAGTGAGAAATTTGGTAATATTTTGGCTCGGATGTCGAGCTGGTGAGTGTGTCTTCATTCTCGAACAACGTTGAGGCTCGCAGCTCAGATATATGTCGAGAAAATTGTCCTCATTCGCAGCCATGTTTTCTTATGTGTATGGATGTACACGTGTATTGCCTCATAGGCCTATGCCGCCAGTGTCCTGACGCATGAGTCTCTCAGTTTGGGGTTTTTTTCAGTGGGAAATTTGGGCAATATTTTGGCTCAGATGTTGAGCTGGCGAGTGTCTCTTCATTCTCGAACAACGTTGAGGTTCGCATCTCAGATATAAGTTCATAAAATTATCCTCATTCGCAGCCATGTTTTCTTATGTTTATGCGTGTACACGTGTATTGCCGCATAGGCTTATGTCGCCAGTGTCCAGAAGCATGAGTCTCACAGTTTTTTTTTTTTTCCAGTGAGAAATTTGGCAATATTTTGGCTCGGATGTCGAGCTGGTGAGTGTCTCTTCATTCTCGAACAACGTTGAGGCTCGCAGCTCAGATATATGTTGAGAAAAATATCCTCATTCGCAGCCATGTTTTCTGATGTGTTTGTATGTACACGTGTAATGCCACATAGGCATATGCCGCCAGTGTCCTGACGCATGAGTCTCTCAGTTTGGGTTTTTCCAGTGAGAAATTTGGGCAATATTTTGGCTCGGATGTCGAGCTGGTGAGTGTCTCTTCATTCTCCAACAACGTTGAGTTTCGCAGCTCAAATATAAGTCGATACAATTATCCTCATTCGCAGCCATGTGTTCTGATATGTATGTATGTACACGTGTATTGCCTCATAGGCCTATGCCGCCAGTATACTGACGCATGAGCCTCTCAGTTTGTTTGTTTTTCCAGTGAGAAATCTGGCAATATTTTGGCTCGGATGTCGAGCTGGTGAGTGTCTCTTCATTCTCGAACAACGTTGAGGCTCGCAGCTCAGATATATGTCGAGAAAATTGTCCTCATTCGCAGCCATGTTTTCTTATGTGTATGGATGTACACTTGTATTGCATCAGAGGCCTATGCCGCCAGTGTCCTGACGCATGAGTCTCACAGTTTTGTTTTTCTCCTGTGAGAAATTTGGAAATATTTTGGCCCAGGTGTCGAGCTGGCGAGTGTCTCTTCATTCTCGAACAACGTTGAGATTCGCAGCTCAGATATAAGTTCATCAAATTATCCTCATTCGCAGCCATATTTTCGTATGTTTATGCGTGTACACGTGTATTGCCGCATAGGCCTATGACGCCAGTGTCCTGACGCATGAGTCTCAAAGTTGTGGGATCTTCCGGTGAGAATTTTGGCGATATGTTAGCTCAGATGTGGAGGTGGTGAATGTCTCTTCATTCTCCAACAAGGTTGAGGTTTGTAGCTCAGATATATGTCGAGAAAAATATCCTCATTCGCAGCCATGTTTTCTGATGTGTTTGTATGTACACGTGTATTGCCACATAGGCCTATGCCGCCAGTGTCCTGACGCATGAGTCTCAAAGTTGTGGTCTCTTCCGGTGAGAATTTTGGCGATATGTTAGCTCAGATGTGGAGGTGGTTAATGTCTCTTCATTCTCCAACAAGGTTGAGGTTTGTAGCTCAGATATATGTCGAGAAAAATATCCTCATTCGCAGCCATGTTTTCTGATGTGTTTGTATGTACACGTGTATTGCCACATAGGCATATGCCGCCAGTGTCCTGACGCATGAGTCTCTCAGTTTAGGTTTGTTCCAGTGAGAAATTTGGCAATATTTTGGCTCAGATGTCGAGCTGGTGAGTGTCCCTTCATTCTCGAACAACGTTGAGGTTCGCAGCTCAGATACATGTCGAGAACATTATCATGCCGCCAGTGTCCTGACGCATGAGTCTCTCAGTTTAGGTTTGTTCCAGTGAGAAATTTGGCAATATTTTGGCTCAGATGTCGAGCTGGTGAGTGTCTCTTCATTCTCGAACAACGTTGAGGTTCGCAGCTCAGATATATGTCGAGAACATTATCCTCATTCGCAGCCATGTTTTCTTATGTGTATGTATGTACACGTGTATTGCCACATAGGCCTATGCCGCCAGTATCCTGACGCATGAGTCTCTCAGTTTGTTTGTTTTTCCAGGGAGAAATTTGGCAATATTTTGGCTCGGATGTCGAGCTGGTGAGTGTCTCTTCATTCTCGAACAACGTTGAGGCTCGCAGCTCAGATATATGTCGAGAAAATTGTCCTCATTCGCAGCCATGTTTTCTTATGTGTATGGATGTACACGTGTATTGCCTTATAGGCCTATGCCGCCAGTGTCCTGACGCATGAGTCTCAAAGTTTTGGTCTCTTCCGGTGAGAATTTTGGCGATGTGTTAGCTCAGATGTGGAGGTGGTGAATGTCTCTTCATTCTTGAACAACGTTGAGGCTCGCAGCTCAGATATATGTCGAGAAAATTGTCCTCATTCGCAGCCATGTTTTCTTATGTGTATGGATGTACACGTGAATTGCCTCATAGGCCTATGCCGCAAGTGTCCTGACGCATGAGTCTCTCAGTTTGGTTTTTTTTCAGTGAGAAATTTGGGCAATATTTTGGCTCAGATGTCGAGCTGGCGAGTGTCTCTTCATTCTCGAACAACGTTGAGGTTCGCATCTCAGATATAAGTTCATAAAATTATCCTCATTCGCAGCCATGTTTTCTTATGTTTATACGTGTACACGTGTATTGCCGCATAGGCTTATGTCGCCAGTGTCCAGAATCATGAGTCTCACAGTTTGTTTGTTTTTCCAGTGAGAAATTTGGCAATATTTTGGCTCGGATGTCGAGCTGGTGAGTGTCTCTTCATTCTCGAACAACGTTGAGGCTCGCAGCTCAGATATATGTCGAGAAAAATATCCTCATTCGCAGCCATGTTTTCTGATGTGTTTGTATGTACACGTGTAATGCCACATAGGCATATGCCGCCAGTGTCCTGACGCATGAGTCTCTCAGTTTGGGTTTTTCCAGTGAGAAATTTGCGCAATATTTTGGCTCGGATGTCGAGCTGGTGAGTGTCTCTTCATTCTCCAACAACGTTGATTTTCGCAGCTCAAATATAAGTCGATACAATTATCCTCATTCGCAGCCATGTGTTCTGATATGTATGTATGTACACGTGTATTGCCTCATAGGCCTATGCCGCCAGTATACTGACGCATGAGCCTCTCAGTTTCTTTGTTTTTCCAGTGAGAAATCTGGCAATATTTTGGCTCGGATGTCGAGCTGGTGAGTGTCTCTTCATTCTCGAACAACGTTGAGGCTCGCAGCTCAGATATATGTCGAGAAAATTGTCCTCATTCGCAGCCATGTTTTCTTATGTGTATGGATGTACACTTGTATTGCCTCAGAGGCCTATGCCGCCAGTGTCCTGACGCATGAGTCTCACAGTTTTGTTTTTCTCCAGTGAGAAATTTGGAAATATTTTGGCTCAGGTGTCGAGCTGGCGAGTGTCTCTTCATTCTCGAACAACGTTGAGATTCGCAGCTCAGATATAAGTTCATCAAATTATCCTCATTCGCAGCCATGTTTTCGTATGTTTATGCGTGTACACTTGTATTGCCGCATAGGCCTATGCCGCCAGTGTCCTGACGCATGAGTCTCAAAGTTGTGGTCTCTTCCGGTGAGAATTTTGGCGATATGTTAGCTCAGATGTGGAGGTGGTGAATGTCTCTTCATTCTCCAACAAGGTTGAGGTTTGTAGCTCAGATATATGTCGAGAAAAATATCCTCATTCGCAGCCATGTTTTCTGATGTGTTTGTATGTACACGTGTATTGCCACATAGGCCTATGCCGCCAGTGTCCTGACGCATGAGTCTCAAAGTTGTGGTCTCTTCCGGTGAGAATTTTGGCGATATGTTAGCTCAGATGTGGAGGTGGTAAATGTCTCTTCATTCTCCAACAAGGTTGAGGTTTGTAGCTCAGATATATGTCGAGAAAAATATCCTCATTCGCAGCCATGTTTTCTGATGTGTTTGTATGTACACGTGTATTACCACATAGGCATATGCCGCCAGTGTCCTGACGCATGAGTCTCTCAGTTTAGGTTTGTTCCAGTGAGAAATTTGGCAATATTTTGGCTCAGATGTCGAGCTGGTGAGTGTCCCTTCATTCTCGAACAACGTTGAGGTTCGCACCTCAGATACATGTCGAGAACATTATCATCCCGCCAGTGTCCTGACGCATGAGTCTCTCAGTTTGGTTTTTTTTCAGTGAGAAATTTGGGCAATATTTTGGCTCAGATGTCGAGCTGGCGAGTGTCTCTTCATTCTCGAACAACGTTGAGGTTCGCATCTCAGATATAAGTTCATAAAATTATCCTCATTCGCAGCCATGTTTTCTTATGTTTATGCGTGTACACGTGTATTGCAGCATAGGCTTATGTCGCCAGTGTCCAGAATCATGAGTCTCACAGTTTGTTTGTTTTTCCAGTGAGAAATTTGGCAATATTTTGGCTCGGATGTCGAGCTGGTGAGTGTCTCTTCATTCTCGAACAACGTTGAGGCTCGCAGCTCAGATATATGTCGAGAAAAATATCCTCATTCGCAGCCATGTTTTCTGATGTGTTTGTATGTACACGTGTAATGCCACATAGGCATATGCCGCCAGTGTCCTGACGCATGAGTCTCTCAGTTTGGTTTTTTTCCAGTGAGAAATTTGGGCAATATTTTGGCTCGGATGTCGAGCTGGTGAGTGTCTCTTCATTCTCGAACAACGTTGAGGCTCGCAGCTCAGATATATGTAGAGAAAATTATCCTCATTCGTAGCCATGTTTTCTTATGTGTATGTATGTACACGTGTATTGCCACGTAGGCATATGCCGCCAGTGTCCTGACGCATGAGTCTCTCAGTTTTGTTTTTTTCCAGTAAGAAATTTGGCAATATTTTGGCTTGGATGTCAAGCTGATGAGTGTCTCTTCATTCTCGAACAACGTAGAGGCTCGCAGCTCAGATATATGTCGAGAAAATTGTCCTCATTCGCAGCCATGTTTTCTGATGTGTTTGTATGTACACGTGTAGTGCCACAAAGGCATATGCCGCCAGTGTCCTGACGCATGAGTCTCTCAGTTTAGGTTTGTTCCAGTGAGAAATTTGGCAATATTTTGGCTCAGATGTCGAGCGGGTGAGTGTCTCTTCATTCTCGAACAACGTTGAGGTTCGCAGCTCAGATACATGTCGAAAACATTATCATGTCGCCATTGTCCAGAAGCATGAGTCTCACAGTTTGGTTTATTTTCCAGTGAGAAATTTGGCAATATTTTGGCTCGGATGTCGAGCTGGTAAGTGTCTCTTCATTCTCGAACAACGTTGAGGCTCGCAGCTCAGATATATGTCGAGAAAAATATCCTCATTCGCAGCCATGTTTTCTGATGTGTTTGTATGTATACGTGTATTGCCACATAGGCATATGCCGCCAGTGTCCTGACGCATGAGTCTCTCAGTTTGGTTTTTTTCCAGTGAGAAATTTGGAAATATTTTGGCTCAGATGTCGAGCTGGTGAGTGTCCCTTCATTTTCGAACAACGTTGAGGTTCGCAGCTCAGATACATGTCGAGAACATTATCCTCATTCGCAGCCATGTGTTCTGATGTGTATGTATGTACACGTGTATTGCCACATAGGCCTATGCCGCCAGTATCCTTACCCAGGAGTCTCTCAGTTTTTGTTTTTCTGCAGTGAGAAATTTGGCAATATTTTGGCTCGGATGTCGAGCTGGTGAGTGTCTCTTCATTCTCGAACAACGTTGAGGCTCACAGCTCAGATATATGTCGACAAAGTTATCCTCATTCGTAGCCATGTTTTCTTATGTGTATGTATGTACACGTGTATTGCCTCATAGGCCTATGCCGCCAGTATACTGACGCATGAGCCTCTCAGTTTGTTTGTTTTTCCAGTGAGAAATCTGGCAATATTTTGGCTCGGATGTCGAGCTGGTGAGTGTCTCTTCATTCTCGAACAACGTTGAGGCTCGCAGCTCAGATATATGTCGAGAAAATTGTCCTCATTCGCAGCCATGTTTTCTTATGTGTATGGATGTACACGTGTATTGCCTCATAGGCCTATGCCGCCAGTGTCCCGACGAATGAGTCTCACAGTTTGGGTTTTTTCCAGTGAGAAATTTTGCAATATTTTGGCTCAGATGTCGAGCTGGTGAGTATCTCTTCATTCTCGAACAACGTTGAGGCTCGCAGCTCAGATATAAGTCGAGAAATTTATCCTCATTCGCAGCCATGTTTTCTTATGTCTATGGATGTACACGTGAATTGCCTCATAGGCCTATGCCGCCAGTGTCCTGACGCATGAGTCTCACAGTTTGGGTTTTTTCAGTGAGAAATTTGGCAATATTTTGGCTCGGATGTCGAGCTGGTGAGTGTCTCTTCATTCTCGAACAACGTTGAGGCTCGCAGCTCAGATATATGTCGAGAAAAATATCCTCATTCGCAGCCATGTTTTCTGATGTGTTTGTATGTACACGTGTATTGCCACATAGGCATATGCCGCCAGTGTCCTGACGCATGAGTCTCTCAGTTTAGGTTTGTTCCAGTGAGAAATTTGGCAATATTTTGTCTCAGATGTCGAGCGGGTGAGTGTCTCTTCATTCTCGAACAACGTTGAGGTTCGCAGCTCAGATACATGTCGAAAAAATTATCATGTCGCCAGTGTCCAGAAGCATGAGTCTCACAGTTTGGTTTATTTTCCAGTGAGAAATTTGGCAATATTTTGGCTCGGATGTCGACCTGGTGAGTGTCTCTTCATTCTGGAACAACGTTCAGGCTTGCAGCTCAGATATATGTCGAGAAAAATATCCTCATTCGCAGCCATGTTTTCTAATGTGTTTGTATGTACACGTGTAGTGCCACATAGGCATATGCCGCCAGTGTCCTGACGCATGAGTCTCTCAGTTTAGGTTTGTTCCAGTGAGAAATTTGGCAATATTTTGGCTCAGATGTCGAGCTGGTGAGTGTCTCTTCATTCTCGAACAACGTTGAGGTTCGCAGCTCAGATATATGTCGAGAAAAATATCCTCATTCGCAGCCATGTTTTCTGATGTGTTTGTATGTACACGTGTAGTGCCACAAAGGCATATGCCGCCAGTGTGCTGACGCATGAGTCTCTCAGTTTAGGTTTGTTCCAGTGAGAAATTTGGCAATATTTTGGGTCAGATGTCGAGCGGGTGAGTGTCTCTTCTTTCTCGAACAACGTTGAGGTTCGCAGCTCAGATATATGTCGAGAAAAATATCCTCATTCGCAGCCATGTTTTCTGATGTGTTTGTATGTACACGTGTATTGCCACATAGGCATATGCCGCCAGTGTGCTGACGCATGAGTCTCTCAGTTTAGGTTTGTTCCAGTGAGAAATTTGGCAACATTGTGGCTCAGATGTCGAGCTGGTGAGTGTCCCTTCATTCTCGAACAACGTTGAGGTTCGCAGCTCAGATACATGTCGAGAACATTATCATGTCGGCAGTGTCCAGAAGCATGAGTCTCACAGTTTGGTTTTCTTTTCCAGTGAGAAATTTGGCAATATTTTGGCTCGGATGTCGAGCTGGTGAGTGTCTCTTCATTCTCGAACAACGTTGAGGCTCGCAGCTCAGATATATGTCGACAAAGTTATCCTCATTCGCAGCCATGTGTTCTGATGTGTATGTATGTACACGTGTATTGCCACATAGGCCTATGCCGCCAGTATCCTCACCCAGGAGTCTCTCAGTTTTGTTTTTCTGCAGTGAGAAATTTGGCAATATTTTGGCTCGGATGTCGAGCTGGTGGGTGTCTCTTCATTCTCGAACAACGTTGAGGCTCACAGCTCAGATATATGTCGACAAAGTTATCCTCATTCGTAGCCATGTTTTCTTATGTGTATGTATGTACACGTGTATTGCCTCATAGGCCTATGCCGCCAGTATACTGACGCATGAGCCTCTCAGTTTGTTTGTTTTTCCAGTGAGAAATCTGGCAATATTTTGGCTCGGATGTCGAGCTGGCGAGTGTCTCTTCATTCTCGAACAACGTTGAGGTTCGCATCTCAGATATAAGTTCGTAAAATTATCCTCATTCGCAGCCATGTTTTCTTATGTTTATGCGTGTACACGTGTATTGCCGCATAGGCTTATGTCGCCAGTGTCCAGAAGCATGAGTCTCAAAGTTTGGTTTTTTTTCCAGTGAGAAATTTGGCAATATTTTGGCTCGGATGTCGAGCTGGTGAGTGTCTCTTCATTCTCGAACAACGTTGAGGCTCGCAGCTCAGATATATGTTGAGAAAAATATCCTCATTCGCAGCCAGTTTTCTGATGTGTTTGTATGTACACGTGTAATGCAACATAGGCATATGCCGCCAGTGTCCTGACGCATGAGTCTCTCAGTTTGGGTTTTTTCCAGTGAGAAATTTGGGCAATATTTTGGCTCGGATGTCGAGCTGGTGAGTGTCTCTTCATTCTCCAACAACGTTGAGGTTCGCAGCTCAAATATAAGTCGATACAATTATCCTCATTCGCAGCCATGTGTTCTGATATGTATGTATGTACACGTGTATTGCCTCATAGGCCTATACCGCCAGTGTCCTGACGCATGAGTCTCAAAGTTTTGGTCTCTTCCGGTGAGAATTGTGGCGATGTGTTAGCTCAGATGTGGAGGTGGTGAATGTCTCTTCATTCTCGAACAACGTTGAGGTTCGCAGCTCATATATATGTTGAGAACATTATCCTCATTCGCAGCCATGTTTTCTGATGTGTATGTATGTACACGTGTATTGCCACATATGCCTATGCCGCCAGTATCCTGACGCATGAGTCTCTCAGTTTGTTTGTTTTTCCAGTGAGAAATTTGGCAATATTTTGGCTCGGATGTCGAGCTGGTGAGTGTCCCTTCATTTTCGAACAACGTTGAGGTTCGCAGCTCAGATACATGTCGAGAACATTATCCTCATTCGCAGCCATGTGTTCTGATGTGTATGTATGTACACGTGTATTGCCACATAGGCCTATGCCGCCAGTATACTGACGCATGAGCCTCTCAGTTTGTTTGTTTTTCCAGTGAGAAATCGGGCAATATTTTGGCTCGGATGTCGAGCTGGCGAGTGTCTCTTCATTCTCGAACAACGTTGAGGTTTGCATCTCAGATATAAGTTCGTAAAATTATCCTCATTCGCAGCCATGTTTTCTTATGTTTATGCGTGTACACGTGTATTGCCGCATAGGCTTATGTCGCCAGTGTCCAGAAGCATGAGTCTCACAGTTTGTTTGTTTTTCCAGTGAGAAATTTGGCAATATTTTGGCTCGGATGTCGAGCTGGTGAGTGTCCCTTCATTTTCGAACAACGTTGAGGTTCGCAGCTCAGATATATGTCGACAAAGTTATCCTCATTCGTAGCCATGTTTTCTTATGTGTATGTATGTACACGTGTATTGCCTCATAGACCTATGCCGCCAGTATACTGACGCATGAGCCTCTCAGTTTGGTGTTTTTTTTCCAGTGAGAAATTTGGCAATATTTTGGCTCGGATGTCGAGCTGGTGAGTGTCTCTTCATTCTCGAACAACGTTGAGGCTCACAGCTCAGATATATGTCGACAAAGTTATCCTCATTCGTAGCCATGTTTTCTTATGTGTATGTATGTACACGTGTATTGCCTCATAGGCCTATGCCGCCAGTATACTGACGCATGAGCCTCTCAGTTTGTTTGTTTTTCCAGTGAGAAATCTGGCAATATTTTGGCTCGGATGTCGAGCTGGCGAGTGTCTCTTCATTCTCGAACAACGTTGAGGTTCGCATCTCAGATATAAGTTCGTAAAATTATCCTCATTCGCAGCCATGTTTTCTTATGTTTATGCGTGTACACGTGTATTGCCGCATAGGCTTATGTCGCCAGTGTCCAGAAGCATGAGTCTCAAAGTTTGTTTTTTTTTCCAGTGAGAAATTTGGCAATATTTTGGCTCGGATGTCGAGCTGGTGAGTGTCTCTTCATTCTCGAACAACGTTGAGGCTCGCAGCTCAGATATATGTTGAGAAAAATATCCTCATTCGCAGCCAGTTTTCTGATGTGTTTGTATGTACACGTGTAATGCAACATAGGCATATGCCACCAGTGTCCTGACGCATGAGTCTCTCAGTTTGGGTTTTTTTCCAGTGAGAAATTTGGGCAATATTTTGGCTCGGATGTCGAGCTGGTGAGTGTCTCTTCATTCTCCAACAACGTTGAGGTTCGCAGCTCAAATATAAGTCGATACAATTATCCTCATTCGCAGCCATGTGTTCTGATATGTATGTATGTACACGTGTATTGCCTTATAGGCCTATACCGCCAGTGTCCTGACGCATGAGTCTCAAAGTTTTGGTCTCTTCCGGTGAGAATTGTGGCGATGTGTTAGCTCAGATGTGGAGGTGGTGAATGTCTCTTCATTCTCGAACAACGTTGAGGTTCGCAGCTCATATATATGTTGAGAACATTATCCTCATTCGCAGCCATGTTTTCTGATGTGTATGTATGTACACGTGTATTGCCACATATGCCTATGCCGCCAGTATCCTGACGCATGAGTCTCTCAGTTTGTTTGTTTTTCCAGTGAGAAATTTGGCAATATTTTGGCTCGGATGTCGAGCTGGTGAGTGTCCCTTCATTTTCGAACAACGTTGAGGTTCGCAGCTCAGATACATGTCGAGAACATTATCCTCATTCGCAGCCATGTGTTCTGATGTGTATGTATGTACACGTGTATTGCCACATAGGCCTATGCCGCCAGTATACTGACGCATGAGCCTCTCAGTTTGTTTGTTTTTCCAGTGAGAAATCTGGCAATATTTTGGCTCGGATGTCGAGCTGGCGAGTGTCTCTTCATTCTCGAACAACGTTGAGGTTCGCATCTCAGATATAAGTTCGTAAAATTATCCTCATTCGCAGCCATGTTTTCTTATGTTTATGCGTGTACACGTGTATTGCCGCATAGGCTTATGTCGCCAGTGTCCAGAAGCATGAGTCTCACAGTTTGTTTGTTTTTCCAGTGAGAAATTTGGCAATATTTTGGCTCGGATGTCGAGCTGGTGAGTGTCCCTTCATTTTCGAACAACGTTGAGGTTCGCAGCTCAGATACATGTCGAGAACATTATCCTCATTCGCAGCCATGTGTTCTGATGTGTATGTATGTACACGTGTATTGCCACATAGGCCTATGCCGCCAGTATACTGACGCATGAGCCTCTCAGTTTGTTTGTTTTTCCAGTGAGAAATCTGGCAATATTTTGGCTCGGATGTCGAGCTGGCGAGTGTCTCTTCATTCTCGAACAACGTTGAGGTTCGCATCTCAGATATAAGTTCGTAAAATTATCCACATTCGCAGCCATGTTTTCTTATGTTTATGCGTGTACACGTGTATTGCCGCATAGGCTTATGTCGCCAGTGTCCAGAAGCATGAGTCTCACAGTTTGTTTGTTTTTCCAGTGAGAAATTTGGCAATATTTTGGCTCGGATGTCGAGCTGGTGAGTGTCCCTTCATTTTCGAACAACGTTGAGGTTCGCAGCTCAGATATATGTCGACAAAGTTATTCTCATTCGTAGCCATGTTTTCTTATGTGTATGTATGTACACGTGTATTGCCTCATAGGCCTATGCCGCCAGTATACTGACGCATGAGCCTCTCAGTTTGTTTGTTTTTCCAGTGAGAAATTTGGCAATATTTTGGCTCGGATGTCGAGCTGGTGAGTGTCTCTTCATTCTCGAACAACGTTGAGGCTCACAGCTCAGATATATGTCGACAAAGTTATCCTCATTCGTAGCCATGTTTTCTTATGTGTATGTATGTACACGTGTATTGCCTCATAGGCCTATGCCGCCAGTATACTGACGCATGAGCCTCTCAGTTTGTTTGTTTTTCCAGTGAGAAATCTGGCAATATTTTGGCTCGGATGTCGAGCTGGCGAGTGTCTCTTCATTCTCGAACAACGTTGAGGTTCGCATCTCAGATATAAGTTTGTAAAATTATCCTCATTCGCAGCCATGTTTTCTTATGTTTATGCGTGTACACGTGTATTGCCGCATAGGCTTATGTCGCCAGTGTCCAGAAGCATGAGTCTCAAAGATTTTGTTTTTTTCCAGTGAGAAATTTGGCAATATTTTGGCTCGGATGTCGAGCTGGTGAGTGTCTCTTCATTCTCGAACAACGTTGAGGCTCGCAGCTCAGATAAATGTTGAGAAAAATATCCTCATTCGCAGCCAGTTTTCTGATGTGTTTGTATGTACACGTGTAATGCAACATAGGCATATGCCGCCAGTGTCCTGACGCATGAGTCTCTCAGTTTGGGTTTTTTCCAGTGAGAAATTTGGGCAATATTTTGGCTCGGATGTCGAGCTGGTGAGTGTCTCTTCATTCTCCAACAACGTTGAGGTTCGCAGCTCAAATATAAGTCGATACAATTATCCTCATTCGCAGCCATGTGTTCTGATATGTATGTATGTACACGTGTATTGCCTCATAGGCCTATACCGCCAGTGTCCTGACGCATGAGTCTCAAAGTTTTGGTCTCTTCTGGTGAGAATTGTGGCGATGTGTTAGCTCAGATGTGGAGGTGGTGAATGTCTCTTCATTCTCGAACAACGTTGAGGTTCGCAGCTCATATATATGTTGAGAACATTATCCTAATTCGCAGCCATGTTTTCTTATGTTTATGCGTGTACACGTGTATTGCCGCATAGGCTTATGTCGCCAGTGTCCAGAAGCATGAGTCTCACAGTTTGTTTGTTTTTACAGTGAGAAATTTGGCAATATTTTGGCTCGGATGTCGAGCTGGTGAGTGTCCCTTCATTTTCGAACAACGTTGAGGTTCGCAGCTCAGATATATGTCGACAAAGTTATCCTCATTCGCAGCCATGTTTTCTTATGTGTATGGATGTACACGTGTATTGCCTCATAGGCCCATGCCGCCAGTGTCCAGACGAATGAGTCTCACAGTTTGGGTTTTTTCCAGTGAGAAATTTTGCAATATTTTGGCTCAGATGTCGAGCTGGTGAGTGTCTCTTCATTTTCGAACAACGTTGAGGCTCGCAGCTCAGATATAAGTCGAGAAAATTATCCTCATTCGCAGCCATGTTTTCTTATGTCTATGGATGTACACGTGAATTGCCTCATAGGCCTATGCCGCCAGTGTCCTGACGCATGAGTCTCACAGTTTGGGTTTTTTCAGTGAGAAATTTGGCAATATTTTGGCTCGGATGTCGAGCTGGTGAGTGTCTCTTCATTCTCGAACAATGTTGAGGCTCGCAGCTCAGATATATGTCGAGAAAAATATCCTCATTCGCAGCTATGTTTTCTGATGTGTTTGTATGTACACGTGTAGTGCCACATAGGCATATGCCGCCAGTATCCTGACGCATGAGTCTCTCAGTTTAGGTTTTTTCCAGTGAGAAATTTGGCAATATTTTGGCTCAGATGTTGAGCTGGTGAGTGTCCCATCATTCTCGAACAACGTTGAGGCTCGCAGCTCAGATATATGTCGAGAAAATTGTCCTCATTCGCAGCCATGTTTTCTTATGTGTATGGATGTACACGTGTATTGCCTCATAGGCGTATGCCGCCAGTGTCCTGACGCATGAGTCTCTCAGTTTGGGGTTTTTTTCAGTGAGAAATTTGGGCAATATTTTGGCTCAGATGTCGAGCTGGCGAGTGTCTCTTCATTCTCGAACAACGTTGAGGTTCGCATCTCAGATATAAGTTCATAAAATTATCCTCATTCGCAGCCATGTTTTCTTATGTTTATGCGTGTACACGTGTATTGCCGCATAGGCTTATGTCGCCAGTGTCCAGAAGCATGAGTCTCACAGTTTGGTTTTTTTTCCAGTGAGCAATTTGGCAATATTTTGGTTCGGAGGTCGAGCTGGTGAGTGTCTCTTCATTCTCGAACAACGTTGAGGCTCGCAGCTCAGATATATGTTGAGAAAAATATCCTCATTCGCAGCCATGTTTTCTGATGTGTTTGTATGTACACGTGTAATGCCACATAAGCATATGCCGCCAGTGTCCTGACGCATGAGTCTCTCAGTTTGGGTTTTTTCCAGTGAGAAATTTGGGCAATATTTTGGCTCGGATGTCGAGCTGGTGAGTGTCTCTTCATTCTCCAACAACGTTGAGGTTCGCAGCTCAAATATAAGTCGATACAATTATCCTCATTCGCAGCCATGTGTTCTGATATGTATGTATGTACACGTGTATTGCCTCATAGGCCTATGCCGCCAGTGTCCTGACGCATGAGTCTCAAAGTTTTGGTCTCTTCCGGTGAGAATTTTGGCGATGTGTTAGCTCAGATGTGGAGGTGGTGAATGTCTCTTCATTCTCTAACAACGTTGAGGTTCGCAGCTCATATATATGTTGAGAACATTATCCTCATTCGCAGCCATGTTTTCTGATGTGTATGTATGTACACGTGTATTGCCACATATGCCTATACCGCCAGTATCCTGACGCATGAGTCTCTCAGTTTGTTTGTTTTTCCAGTGAGAAATTTGGAAATATTTTGGCTCAGGTGTCGAGCTGGCGAGTGTCTCTTCATTCTCGAACAACGTTGAGGCTCGCAGCTCAGATATATGTCGAGAAAATTGTCCTCATTCGCAGCCATGTTTTCTTATGTGTATGGATGTACACGTGTATTGCCTCAGAGGCCTATGCCGCCAGTGTCCTGACGCATGAGTCTCACAGTTTTGTTTTTCTCCTGTGAGAAATTTGGAAATATTTTGGCTCAGGTGTCGAGCTGGCGAGTGTCTCTTCATTCTCGAACAACGTTGAGGTTCGCAGCTCAGATATAAGTTCATCAAATTATCCTCATTCGCAGCCATGTTTTCTTATGTCTATGCGTGTACATGTGTATTGCCGCATAGGCCTATGCCGCCAGTGTCCTGACGAATGAGTCTCACAGTTGGGGTTTTTTCCAGTGAGAAATTTTGCAATATTTTGGCTCAGATGTCGAGCTGGTGAGTGTCTCTTCATTCTCCAACAACGTTGAGGTTCGCAGCTCAGATATAAGTCGAGAAAATTATCCTCATTCGCAGCCATGTGTTCTGATATGTATGTATGTACACGTGTATTGCCTCATAGGCCTATGCCGCCAGTGTCCTGACGCATGAGTCTCAAAGTTTTGGTCTCTTCCGGTGAGAATTTTGGCGACGTGTTAGCTCAGATGTGGAGGTGGTGAATGTCTCTTTATTCTCGAACAACGTTGAGGCTCGCAGCTCAGATATATGTCGAGAAAATTGTCCTCATTCGCAGCCATGTTTTCTTATGTGTATGGATGTACACGTGAATTGCCTCATAGGCCTATGCCGCCAGTGTCCTGACGCATGAGTCTCACAGTTTGGGTTTTTTTCAGTGAGAAATTTGGCAATATTTTGGCTCAGATGTCGAGCTGGTGAGTGTCTCTTCATTCTCGAACAACGTTGAGGCTCGCAGCTCAGATATAAGTCGAGAAAATTATCCTCATTCGCAGCCATGTTTTCTTATGTGTATGGGTGTACACGTGAATTGCCTCATAGGCCTGTGCCGCCAGTGTCCTGACGCAAGAGTCTCACAGTTTGGGATTTTTCAGTGAGAAATTTGGCAATATTTTGGCTCAGATGTCGAGCTGGCGAGTGTCTCTTCAATCTCGAACAACGTTGAGGTTCGCATCTCAGATATAAGTTTATAAAATTATCCTCATTCGCAGCCATGTTTCAGTGTACACGTGTATTGCCGCATAGGCCTATGTTGCCATTGTCCTGACGCATGAGTCTCTCAGTTTGGCTTTTTTCCAGTGAGAAATTTGGCAATATTTTGGCTCGGATGTCGAGCTGGTGAGTGTCCTTTCATTCTCGAACAACGTTGAGGTTCGCAGCTCAGATACATGTCGAGAACATTATCCTCATTCGCAGCCATGTTTTCTGATGTGTATGTATGTACACGTGTATTGCCACATAGGCCTATGCCGCCCGTGTCCTGACGTATGAGTCTCACAGTTTGGGTTTTTTCCAGTGAGAAATTTGAAAATATTTTGGCTCAGATGTCGAGCTGGTGAGTGTCTCTTCATTCTCCAACAACGTTGAGGTTCGCAACTCGGATATAAGTCGAGAAAATTATCCTCATTCGCAGCCATGTGTTCTGATATGTATGTATGTACACGTGTATTGCCTCCTAGGCCTATGCCGCCAGTGTCCTGACGCATGAGTCTCAAAGTTTTGGTCTCTTCCGGTGAGAATTTTGGCGATATGTTAGCTCAGATGTGGAGGTGGTGAATGTCTCTTCATTCTCCAACAACGTTGAGGTTCGTAGCTCAGATATATGTCGAGAAAAATATCCTCATTCGCAGCCATGTTTTCTGATGTGTTTGTATGTACACGTGTATTGCCACATAGGCATATGCCGCCAGTGTCCTGACGCATGAGTCTCTCAGTTTATGTTTGTTCCAGTGAGAAATTTGGCAACATTTTGGCTCAGATGTCGAGCTGGTGAGTGTCCCTTCATTCTCGAACAACGTTGAGGTTCGCAGCTCAGATACATGTCGAAAACATTATCATGTCGCCAGTGTCCAAAAGCATGAGTCTCACAGTTTGGTTTATTTTCCAGAGAGAAATTTGGCAATATTTTGGCTCGGATGTCGAGCTGGTAAGTGTCTCTTCATTCTCGAACAACGTTGAGGCTCGCAGCTCAGATATATGTCGAGAAAAATATCCTCATTCGCAGCCATGTTTTCTGATGTGTTTGTATGTACACGTGTAGTGCCACCTAGGCCTATGCCGCCAGTGTCCTGACGCATGAGTCTCACAGTTTGGGTTTTTTCAGTGAGAAATTTGGCAATATTTTGGCTCGGATGTCGAGCTGGTGAGTGTCTCTTCATTCTCGAACAATGTTGAGGCTCGCAGCTCAGATATATGTCGAGAAAAATATCCTCATTCGCAGGTATGTTTTCTGATGTGTTTGTATGTACACGTGTAGTGCCACATAGGCATATGCCGCCAGTATCCTGACGCATGAGTCTCTCAGTTTAGGTTTTTTCCAGTGAGAAATTTGGCAATATTTTGGCTCAGATGTTGAGCTGGTGAGTGTCCCATCATTCTCGAACAACGTTGAGGCTCGCAGCTCAGATATATGTCGAGAAAATTGTCCTCATTCGCAGCCATGTTTTCTTATGTGTATGGATGTACACGTGTATTGCCTCATAGGCGTATGCCGCCAGTGTCCTGACGCATGAGTCTCTCAGTTTGGGGTTTTTTTCAGTGAGAAATTTGGGCAATATTTTGGCTCAGATGTCGAGCTGGCGAGTGTCTCTTCATTCTCGAACAACGTTGAGGTTCGCATCTCAGATATAAGTTCATAAAATTATCCTCATTCGCAGCCATGTTTTCTTATGTTTATGCGTGTACACGTGTATTGCCGCATAGGCTTATGTCGCCAGTGTCCAGAAGCATGAGTCTCACAGTTTGGTTTTTTTTCCAGTGAGCAATTTGGCAATATTTTGGTTCGGAGGTCGAGCTGGTGAGTGTCTCTTCATTCTCGAACAACGTTGAGGCTCGCAGCTCAGATATATGTTGAGAAAAATATCCTCATTCGCAGCCATGTTTTCTGATGTGTTTGTATGTACACGTGTAATGCCACATAAGCATATGCCGCCAGTGTCCTGACGCATGAGTCTCTCAGTTTGGGTTTTTTCCAGTGAGAAATTTGGGCAATATTTTGGCTCGGATGTCGAGCTGGTGAGTGTCTCTTCATTCTCCAACAACGTTGAGGTTCGCAGCTCAAATATAAGTCGATACAATTATCCTCATTCGCAGCCATGTGTTCTGATATGTATGTATGTACACGTGTATTGCCTCATAGGCCTATGCCGCCAGTGTCCTGACGCATGAGTCTCAAAGTTTTGGTCTCTTCCGGTGAGAATTTTGGCGATGTGTTAGCTCAGATGTGGAGGTGGTGAATGTCTCTTCATTCTCTAACAACGTTGAGGTTCGCAGCTCATATATATGTTGAGAACATTATCCTCATTCGCAGCCATGTTTTCTGATGTGTATGTATGTACACGTGTATTGCCACATATGCCTATACCGCCAGTATCCTGACGCATGAGTCTCTCAGTTTGTTTGTTTTTCCAGTGAGAAATTTGGAAATATTTTGGCTCAGGTGTCGAGCTGGCGAGTGTCTCTTCATTCTCGAACAACGTTGAGGCTCGCAGCTCAGATATATGTCGAGAAAATTGTCCTCATTCGCAGCCATGTTTTCTTATGTGTATGGATGTACACGTGTATTGCCTCAGAGGCCTATGCCGCCAGTGTCCTGACGCATGAGTCTCACAGTTTTGTTTTTCTCCTGTGAGAAATTTGGAAATATTTTGGCTCAGGTGTCGAGCTGGCGAGTGTCTCTTCATTCTCGAACAACGTTGAGGTTCGCAGCTCAGATATAAGTTCATCAAATTATCCTCATTCGCAGCCATGTTTTCTTATGTCTATGCGTGTACATGTGTATTGCCGCATAGGCCTATGCCGCCAGTGTCCTGACGAATGAGTCTCACAGTTGGGTTTTTTTCCAGTGAGAAATTTTGCAATATTTTGGCTCAGATGTCGAGCTGGTGAGTGTCTCTTCATTCTCCAACAACGTTGAGGTTCGCAGCTCAGATATAAGTCGAGAAAATTATCCTCATTCGCAGCCATGTGTTCTGATATGTATGTATGTACACGTGTATTGCCTCATAGGCCTATGCCGCCAGTGTCCTGACGCATGAGTCTCAAAGTTTTGGTCTCTTCCGGTGAGAATTTTGGCGACGTGTTAGCTCAGATGTGGAGGTGGTGAATGTCTCTTTATTCTCGAACAACGTTGAGGCTCGCAGCTCAGATATATGTCGAGAAAATTGTCCTCATTCGCAGCCATGTTTTCTTATGTGTATGGATGTACACGTGAATTGCCTCATAGGCCTATGCCGCCAGTGTCCTGACGCATGAGTCTCACAGTTTGGGTTTTTTTCAGTGAGAAATTTGGCAATATTTTGGCTCAGATGTCGAGCTGGTGAGTGTCTCTTCATTCTCGAACAACGTTGAGGCTCGCAGCTCAGATATAAGTCGAGAAAATTATCCTCATTCGCAGCCATGTTTTCTTATGTGTATGGGTGTACACGTGAATTGCCTCATAGGCCTGTGCCGCCAGTGTCCTGACGCAAGAGTCTCACAGTTTGGGATTTTTCAGTGAGAAATTTGGCAATATTTTGGCTCAGATGTCGAGCTGGCGAGTGTCTCTTCAATCTCGAACAACGTTGAGGTTCGCATCTCAGATATAAGTTTATAAAATTATCCTCATTCGCAGCCATGTTTCAGTGTACACGTGTATTGCCGCATAGGCCTATGTCGCCATTGTCCTGACGCATGAGTCTCTCAGTTTGGCTTTTTTCCAGTGAGAAATTTGGCAATATTTTGGCTCGGATGTCGAGCTGGTGAGTGTCCTTTCATTCTCGAACAACGTTGAGGTTCGCAGCTCAGATACATGTCGAGAACATTATCCTCATTCGCAGCCATGTTTTCTGATGTGTATGTATGTACACGTGTATTGCCACATAGGCCTATGCCGCCCGTGTCCTGACGTATGAGTCTCACAGTTTGGGTTTTTTCCAGTGAGAAATTTGAAAATATTTTGGCTCAGATGTCGAGCTGGTGAGTGTCTCTTCATTCTCCAACAACGTTGAGGTTCGCAACTCGGATATAAGTCGAGAAAATTATCCTCATTCGCAGCCATGTGTTCTGATATGTATGTATGTACACGTGTATTGCCTCCTAGGCCTATGCCGCCAGTGTCCTGACGCATGAGTCTCAAAGTTTTGGTCTCTTCCGGTGAGAATTTTGGCGATATGTTAGCTCAGATGTGGAGGTGGTGAATGTCTCTTCATTCTCCAACAACGTTGAGGTTCGTAGCTCAGATATATGTCGAGAAAAATATCCTCATTCGCAGCCATGTTTTCTGATGTGTTTGTATGTACACGTGTATTGCCACATAGGCATATGCCGCCAGTGTCCTGACGCATGAGTCTCTCAGTTTATGTTTGTTCCAGTGAGAAATTTGGCAACATTTTGGCTCAGATGTCGAGCTGGTGAGTGTCCCTTCATTCTCGAACAACGTTGAGGTTCGCAGCTCAGATACATGTCGAAAACATTATCATGTCGCCAGTGTCCAAAAGCATGAGTCTCACAGTTTGGTTTATTTTCCAGAGAGAAATTTGGCAATATTTTGGCTCGGATGTCGAGCTGGTAAGTGTCTCTTCATTCTCGAACAACGTTGAGGCTCGCAGCTCAGATATATGTCGAGAAAAATATCCTCATTCGCAGCCATGTTTTCTGATGTGTTTGTATGTACACGTGTAGTGCCACCTAGGCATATGTCGCCAGTGTCCTGACGCATGAGTCTCTCAGTTTACATTTGTTCCAGTGAGAAATTTGGCAATATTTTGGCTCAGATGTCGAGTTGGTGAGTGTCTCTTCATTCTCGAACAACGTTGAGGTTCGCAGCTCAGATATATGTCGAGAACATTATCCTCATTCGCAGCCATGTTTTCTGATGTGTATGTATGTACATGTGTATTGCCGCATAGGCCTATGCCGCCAGTATCCTGACGCATGAGTCTCTCAGTTTGGGTTTTTTCCAGTGATAAATTTGGCAATATTTTGGCTCGGATGTCGAGCTGGTGAGTGTCTCTTCATTCTCGAACAACGTTGAGGCTCGCAGCTCAAATATATGTCGAGAAAAATATCCTCATTCGCAGCCATGTTTTCTAATGTGTTTGTATGTACACGTGTAGTGCCACATAGGCATATGCCGCCAGTGTCCTGACGCATGAGTCTCTCAGTTTAGGTTTGTTCCAGTGAGAAATTTGGCAATATTTTGGCTCAGATGTCGAGCTGGTGACTGTCTCTTCATTCTCGAACAACGTTGAGGATCGCAGCTCAGATATATGTCGAGAAAATTATCCTCATTCGTAGCCATGTTTTCTTATGTGTATGTATGTACACGTGTATTGCCTCATAGGCCTATGCCGCCAGTGTCCTGACGCATGAGTCTCTCAGTTTAGGTTTGTTTCAGTGAGAAATTTGGCAACATTTTGGCTCAGATGTCGAGCTGGTGAGTGTCCCTTCATTCTCGAACAACGTTGAGGTTCGCAGCTCAGATACATGTCGAGAACATTATCATGTCGCCAGTGTCCAGAAGCATGAGTCTCACAGTTTGGTTTTTTTCCAGTGAGAAATTTGGCAATATTTTGGCTCGGATGTCGAGCTGGTGAGTGTCTCTTCTTTCTCGAACAACGTTGAGGCTCGCAGCTCAGATATATGTCGAGAAAAATGTCCTTATTCGCAGCCATGTTTTCTGATGTGTTTGTATGTACACGTGTAGTGCCACAAAGGCATATGCCGCCAGTGTCCTGACGCATGAGTCTCTCAGTTTAGGTTTGTTCCAGTGAGAAATTTGGCAATATTTTGGCTCAGATGTCGAGCTGGTGACTGTCTCTTCATTCTCGAACAACGTTGAGGTTCGCAGCTCAGATATATGTCGAGAACATTATCCTCATTCGCAGCCATGTTTTCTGATGTGTTTGTATGTACACGTGTATTGCCACATAGGCATATGCCGCCAGTGTCCCGACGCATGAGTCTCTCAGTTTAGGTTTGTTCCAGTGAGACATTTGGCAATATTTTGGCTCAGATGTCGAGCTGGTGAGTGTCCCTTCATTCTCGAACAACGTTGAGGTTCGCAGCTCAGATACATGTCGAGAACATTATCATGTCGCCAGTGTCCAGAAGCATGAGTCTCACAGTGTTTTTTTTTTTCCAGTGAGAAATTTGGCAATATTTTGGCTCGGATGTTGAGCTGGTGAGTGTCTCTTCATTTTCGAACAACGTTGAGGTTCGCAGCTCAGATATATGTCGAGAACATTATCCTCATTCGCAGCCATGTTTTCTGATGTGTATGTATGTACACGTGTATTGCCACATAGGCCTATGCCGCCAGTATCCTGACGCATGAGTCTCTCAGTTTGAGTTGTTTCCAGTGAGAAATTTGGTAATATTTTGGCTCGGATGTTGAGCTGGTGAGTGTCTCTTCATTTTCGAACAACGTTGAGGCTCGCAGCTCAGATATATGTCGAGAAAAGTATCCTCATTCGCAGCCATGTTTTCTTATGTGTATGTATGTATACGTGTATTGCCACATAGGCATATGCCGCCAGTGTCCTGACGCATGAGTCTCTCAGTTTGGTTTTTTCCAGTGAGAAATTTGGAAATATTTTGGCTCAGATGTCGAGCTGGTGAGTGTCTCTTCATTCTCCAACAACGTTGAGGTTCGCAACTCAGATATAAGTCGAGAAAATTATCCTCATTCGCAGCCATGTGTTCTGATATGTATGTATGTACACGTGTATTGCCTCATAGGCTTCTGCCGCCAGTGTCCTGACGCATGAGTCTCAAAGTTTTGGTCTCTTCCGGCGAGAATTTTGGCGATATGTTAGCTCAGATGTGGAGGTGGTGAATGTCTCTTCATTCTCCAACAACGTTGAGGTTCGTAGCTCAGATATATGTCGAGAAAAATATCCTCATTCGCAGCCATGTTTTCTGATGTGTTTGTATGTACACGTGTATTGCCACATAGGCATATGCCGCCAGTGTCCTGACGCATGAGTCTCTCAGTTTAGGTTTGTTCCAGTGAGACATTTGGCAATATTTTGGCTCAGATGTCGAGCTGGTGAGTGTCCCTTCATTCTCGAACAACGTTGAGGTTCGCAGCTCAGATACATGTCGAGAACATTATCATGTCGCCAGTGTCCAGAAGCATGAGTCTCACAGTTTGGTTTTTTTCCAGTGAGAAATTTGTCAATATTTTGGCTCGGATGTCGAGCTGGTGAGTGTCTCTTCATTCTCGAACAACGTTGAGGCTCGCAGCTCAGATATATGTCGAGAAAAATGTCCTTATTCGCAGCCATGTTTTCTGATGTGTTTGTATGTACACGTGTAGTGCCACAAAGGCATATGCCGCCAGTGTCCTGACGCATGAGTCTCTCAGTTTAGGTTTGTTCCAGTGAGAAATTTGGCAATATTTTGGCTCAGATGTCGAGCTGGTGACTGTCTCTTCATTGATGTTCGCAGCTCAGATATATGTCGAGAACATTATCCTCATTCGCAGCCATGTTTTCTGATGTGTATGTATGTACACGTGTATTGCCATATAGGCCTATGCCGCCCGTGTCCTGACGCATGAGTCTCAAAGTTTTGGTCTCTTCCGGTGAGAATTTTGGCGATATGTTAGCTTAGATGTGGAGGTGGTGAATGTCTCTTCATTCTCCAATAACGTTGAGGTTCGTAGCTTAGATATATGTCGAGAAAAATATCCTCATTCGCAGCCATGTTTTCTGATGTGTTTGTATGTACACGTGTATTGCCACATAGGCATATGCCGCCAGTGTCCCGACGCATGAGTCTCTCAGTTTATGTTTGTTCCAGTGAGACATTTGGCAATATTTTGGCTCAGATGTCGAGCTGGTGAGTGTCCCTTCATTCTCGAACAACGTTGAGGTTCGCAGCTCAGATACATGTCGAGAACATTATCATGTTGCCAGTGTCCAGAAGCATGAGTCTCACAGTTTTGTTTTTTTTCCAGTGAGAAATTTGGCAATATTTTGGCTCGGATGTCGAGCTGGTGAGTGTCTCTTCATTCTCGAACAACGTTGAGGCTCGCAGCTCAGATATATGTCGAGAAAAATGTCCTCATTCGCAGCCATGTTTTCTGATGTGTTTGTATGTACACGTGTAGTGCCACATAGGCCTATACCGCCAGTATCCTGACGCATGAGCCTCTCAGTTTGGGTTTTTTCCAGTGAGAAATTTTGCAATATTTTGGCTCGGATGTCGATCTGGTGAGTGTCTCTTAATTCTCGAACAACGTTGAGGCTCGCAGCTCAGTTATATGTCGAGAAAAATGTGCTCATTCGCAGCCATGTTTTCTAATGTGTTTGTATGTACACGTGTATTGCCACATAGGCATATGCCGCCAGTGTCCTGACGCATGAGTCTCTCAGTTTAGGTTTGTTCCAGTGAGAAATTTGGCAACATTTTGGCTCAGATGTCGAGCTGGTGAGTGTCCCTTCATTCTCGAACAACGTTGAGGTTCGCAGCTCAGATATATGTCGAGAACATTATCCCCATTCGCAGCCATGTTTTCTGATGTGTATGTATGTACACGTGTATTGCCATATAGGCCTATGCCGCCAGTATCCTGACGCATGAGTCTCTCAGTTTGGTTTTTTCCAGTGAGAAATTTGGAAATATTTTGGCTCAGATGTCGAGCTGGTGAGTGTCTCTTCATTCTCCAACAACGTTGAGGTTCGCAACTCAGATATAAGTCGAGAAAATTATCCTCATTCGCAGCCATGTGTTCTGCTATCTATGTATGTACACGTGTATTGCCTCCTAGGCCTATGCCGCCAGTGTCCTGACGCATGAGTCTCAAAGTTTTGGTCTCTTCCGGTGAGAATTTTGGCGATATGTTAGCTCAGATGTGGAGGTGGTGAATGTCTCTTCATTCTCCAACAACGTTGAGGTTCGTAGCTCAGATATATGTCGAGAAAAATATCCTCATTCGCAGCCATGTTTTCTGATGTGTTTGTATGTACACGTGTATTGCCACATAGGCATATGCCGCCATTGTCCTGACGCATGAGTCTCTCAGTTTAGGTTTGTTCCAGTGAGACATTTGGCAATATTTTGGCTCAGATGTCGAGCTGGTGAGTGTCCCTTCATTCTCGAACAACGTTGAGTTTCGCAGCTCAGATAAATGTCGAGAACATTATCATGTCGCCAGTGTCCAGAAGCATGAGTCTCACAGTTTTGTTTTTTTTCCAGTGAGAAATTTGGCAATATTTTGGCTCGGATGTCGAGCTGGTGAGTGTCTCTTCATTCTCGAACAACGTTGAGGCTCGCAGCTCAGATATATGTCGAGAAAAATGTCCTCATTCGCAGCCATGTTTTCTGATGTGTTTGTATGTACACGTGTAGTGCCACATAGGCCTATGCCGCCAGTATCCTGACGCATGAGTCTCTCAGTTTGGGTTTCTTCCAGTGAGAAATTTTGCAATATTTTGGCTCGGATGTCGAGCTGGTGAGTGTCTCTTAATTCTCAAACAACGTTGAGGCTCGCAGCTCAGATATATGTCGAGAAAAATGTGCTCATTCGCAGCCATGTTTTATAATGTGTTTGTATGTACACGTGTATTGCCA
This sequence comes from Crossaster papposus, assembly GCA_037893245.1. Lineage (NCBI taxonomy): Eukaryota > Metazoa > Echinodermata > Asteroidea > Velatida > Solasteridae > Crossaster > Crossaster papposus. Next base: position 878,087 of record JBAIAA010000149.1, read on the forward strand.
CATAGGCATATGCCGCCAGTGTCCTGACGCATGAGTCTCTCAGTTTAGGTTTGTTCCAGTGAGAAATTTGGCAACATTTTGGCTCAGATGTCGAGCTGGTGAGTGTCCCTTCATTCTCGAACAACGTTGAGGTTCGCAGCTCAGATATATGTCGAGAACATTATCCTCATTCGCAGCCATGTTTTCTGATGTGTATGTATGTACACGTGTATTGCCATATAGGCCTATGCCGCCAGTAGCCTGACGCATGAGTTTCTCAGTTTGGTTTTTTTCCAGTGAGAAATTTGGTAATATTTTGGCTCGGATGTCGAGCTGGTGAGTGTCTCTTCATTTTCGAACAACGTTGAGGCTCGCAGCTCAGATATATGTCGAGAAAATTATCCTCATTCGCAGCCATGTTTTCTTATGTGTATGTATGTATACGTGTATTGCCAAATAGGCATATGCCGCCAGTGTCCTGACGCATGAGTCTCTCAGTTTGGTTTTTTTCCAGTGAGAAATTTGGAAATATTTTGGCTCAGATGTCGAGCTGGTGAGTGTCTCTTCATTCTCCAACAACGTTGAGGTTCGCAACTCAGATATAAGTCGAGAAAATTATCCTCATTCGCAGCCATGTGTTCTGCTATCTATGTATGTACACGTGTATTGCCTCCTAGGCCTATGCCGCCAGTGTCCTGACGCATGAGTCTCAAAGTTTTGGTCTCTTCCGGTGAGAATTTTAGCGATATGTTAGCTCAGATGTGGAGGTGGTGAATGTCTCTTCATTCTCCAACAACGTTGAGGTTCGTAGCTCAGATATATGTCGAAAAAAATATCCTCATTCGCAGCCATGTTTTCTGATGTGTTTGTATGTACACGTGTATTGCCACATAGGCATATGCCGCCATTGTCCTGACGCATGAGTCTCTCAGTTTAGGTTTGTTCCAGTGAGACATTTGGCAATATTTTGGCTCAGATGTCGAGCTGGTGAGTGTCCCTTCATTCTCGAACAACGTTGAGTTTCGCAGCTCAGATAAATGTCGAGAACATTATCATGTCGCCAGTGTCCAGAAGCATGAGTCTCACAGTTTTGTTTTTTTTCCAGTGAGAAATTTGGCAATATTTTGGCTCGGATGTCGAGCTGGTGAGTGTCTCTTCATTCTCGAACAACGTTGAGGCTCGCAGCTCAGATATATGTCGAGAAAAATGTCCTCATTCGCAGCCATGTTTTCTGATGTGTTTGTATGTACACGTGTAGTGCCACATAGGCCTATACCGCCAGTATCCTGACGCATGAGTCTCTCAGTTTGGGTTTTTTCCAGTGAGAAATTTTGCAATATTTTGGCTCGGATGTCGAGCTGGTGAGTGTCTCTTAATTCTCGAACAACGTTGAGGCTCGCAGCTCAGATATATGTCAAGAAAAATGTGCTCATTCGCAGCCATGTTTTCTAATGTGTTTGTATGTACACGTGTATTGCCACATGAGTCTCTCAGTTTAGGTTTGTTCCAGTGAGAAATTTGGCAACATTTTGGCTCAGATGTCGAGCTGGTGAGTGTCCCTTCATTCTCGAACAACGTTGAGGTTCGCAGCTCAGATATATGTCGAGAACATTATCCTCATTCGCAGCCATGTTTTCTGATGTGTATGTATGTACACGTGTATTGCCATATAGGCCTATGCCGCCAGTGTCCTGACGCATGAGTCTCTCAGTTTAGGTTTTTTCCAGTGAGAAATTTTGTAATATTTTGGCTCGGATGTTGAGCTGGTGAGTGTCTCTTCATTCTCGAACAACGTTGAGGCTCGCAGCTCAGATATATGTCGAGAAAAATGTCCTCATTCGCAGCCATGTTTTCTGATGTGTTTGTATGTACACGTGTAGTGCCACATAGGCCTATGCCGCCAGTATCCTGACGCATGAGTCTCTCAGTTTAGGTTTTTTCCAGTGAGAAATTTGGCAATATTTTGGCTCGGATGTCGACCTGGTGAGTGTCTCTTCATTCTCGAACAACGTTGAGGCTCGCAGCTCAGATATATGTCGAGAAAATTATCCTCATTCGTAGCCATGTTTTCTTATGTGTATGTATGTACACGTGTATTGCCTCATATGCCTATGCCGCCAGTGTCCTGACGCATGAGTCTCTCAGTTTAGGTTTGTTCCAGTGAGAAATTTGGCAATATTTTGGCTCGGATGTCGACCTGGTGAGTGTCTCTTCATTTTCGAACAACGTTGAGGCTCGCAGCTCAGATATATGTCGAAAAAATTATCCTCATTCGCAGCCATGTTTTCTTATGTGTATGTATGTATACGTGCATTGCCACATAGGCATATGCCGCCAGTGTCCTGACGCATGCGTCTCTCAGTTTGGTTTTTTTCCAGTGAGAAATTTGGCAATATTTTGGCTCGGATGTCGAGCTGGTGAGTGTCCCTTCATTCTTGAACAACGTTGAGGTTCGCAGCTCAGATACATGTCGAGAACATTATCCTCATTCGCAGCCATGTTTTCTGATGTGTATGTATGTACACGTGTATTGCCACATAGGCCTATGCCGCCAGTATCCTCACGCATGAGTCTCTCAGTTTGGTTTTTTTTCAGTGAGAAATTTTGCAATATTGTGGCTCAGATGTCGAGCTGGTGAGTGTCTCTTCATTCTCCAACAACGTTGAGGTTCGCAACTCAGATATAAGTCGAGAAAATTATCCTCATTCGCAGCCATGTGTTCTGATATGTATGTATGTACACGTGTATTGCCTCATAGGCCTATGCCGCCAGTGTCCTGACGCATGAGTCTCAAAGTTTTGGTCTCTTCCGGTGAGAATTTTGGCGATGTATTAGCTCAGATGTGGAGGTGGTGAATGTCTCTTCATTCTCGAACAACGTTGAGGTTGGCAGCTCAGATATATGTCGAGAAAATTATCCTCATTCGCAGCCATGTTTTCTTATGTGTATGTATGTATACGTGCATTGCCACATAGGCATATGCCGCCAGTGTCCTGACGCATGAGTCTCTCAGTTTGGTTTTTTCCAGTGAGAAATTTGGAAATATTTTGGCTCAGATGTCGAGCTAGTGAGTGTCTCTTCATTCTCGAACAACGTTAAGGCTCGCAACTCAGATATATGTCGAGAAAAATATCCTCATTCGCAGCCATGTGTTCTGATATGTATGTATGTACACGTGTAGTGCCACAAAGGCATATGCCGCCAGTGTCCTGACGCATGAGTCACTAAGTTTAGGTTTGTTCCAGTGAGAAATTTGGCAATATTTTGGCTCAGATGTCGAGCGGGTGAGTGTCTCTTCATTCTCGAACAACGTTGAGGTTCGCAGCTCAGATGTATGTCGGGAAAAAATCCTCATTCGCAGCCATGTTTTCTGATGTGTTTGTATGTATACGTGTATTGCCACATAGGCATATGCCGCCAGTGTCCTGACGCATGAGTCTCTCAGTTTAGGTTTGTTCCAGTGAGAAATTTGGCAACATTTTGGCTCAGATGTCGAGCTGGTGAGTGTCCCTTCATTCTCGAACAACGTTGAGGTTCGCAGCTCAGATACATGTCGAGAACATTATCATGTCGCCAGTGTCCAGAAGCATGAGTCTCACAGTTTGGTTTATTTTCCAGTGAGAAATTTTGCAATATTTTGGCTCGGATGTCGAGCTGGTAAGTGTCTCTTCATTCTCGAACAACGTTGAGGCTCGCAGCTCAGATATATGTCGAGAAAAATGTCCTCATTCGCAGGCACGTTTTCTGATGTGTTTGTATGTACACGTGTATTGCCACATAGGCATATGCCGCCAGTGTCCTGACGCATGAGTCTCTCAGTTTGTTTTTTTTCCAGTGAGAAATTTGGAAATATTTTGGCTCGGATGTCGAGCTGGTGAGTGTCCCTTCATTCTCGAACAACGTTGAGGTTCGCAGCTCAGATACATGTCGAGAACATTATCTTCATTCGCAGCCATGTTTTCTGATGTGTATGTATGTACACGTGTATTGCCACATAGGCCTATGCCGCCAGTATCCTCACGCAGGAGTCTCTCAGTTTGTTTGTTTTCCAGTGAGAAATTTGGCAATATTTTGGCTCGGATGTCGAGCTGGTGAGTGTCTCTTCATTCTCGAACAACGTTGAGGCTCGCAGCTCAGATATATGTCGAGAAAAGTATCCTCATTCGCAGCCATGTTTTCTGATGTGTATGTATGTACACGTGTATTGCCACATAGGCCTATGCCGCCAGTGTACTGACGCATGAGTCTCTCAGTTTGGTTTTTTTCCAGTGAGAAATTTTGCAATATTTTGGCTCAGATGTCGAGCTGGTGAGTGTCTCTTCATTCTCCAACAACGTTGAGGTTCGCAACTCAGATATAAGTCGAGAAAATTATCCTCATTCGCAGCCATGTGTTCTGATATGTATGTATGTACACGTGTATTGCCTCATAGGCCTATGCCGCCAGTGTCATGACGCATGAGTCTCAAAGTTTTGGTCTCTTCCGGTGAGAATTTTGGCGATGTATTAGCTCAGATGTGGAGGTGGTGAATGTCTCTTCATTCTCGAACAACGTTGAGGTTGGCAGCTCAGATATATGTTGAGAACATTATCCTCATTCGCAGCCATGTTTTCTGATGTGTATGTATGTACACGTGTATTGCCTCATAGGCCTATGCCGCCAGTGTCCTGACGCAGGAGTCTCAAAGTTTTGGTCTCTTCCGGTGAGAATTTTGGCGATGTATTAGCTCAGATATGGAGGTGGTGAATGTCTCTTCATTCTCGAACAACGTTGAGGTTGGCAGCTCAGATATATGTTGAGAACATTATCCTCATTCGCAGCCATGTTTTCTGATGTGTATGTATGTACACGTGTATTGCCACATAGGCCTATGCCGCCAGTATCCTGACGCATGAGTCTCTCAGCTTGTTTGTTTTTCCAGTGAGAAATTTGGCAATATTTTGGCTCGGATGTCGAGCTGGTGAGTGTCTCTTAATTCTCGAACAACGTTAAGGTTCGCAACTCAGATATAAGTCGAGAAAATTATCCTCATTCGCAGCCATGTGTTCTGATATGTATGTATGTACACGTGTATTGCCTCATAGGCCTATGCCGCCAGTGTCCTGACGCATGAGTCTCAAAGTTTTGGTCTCTTCCGGTGAGAATTTTGGCGATGTATTAGCCCAGATGTGGAGGTGGTGAATGTCTCTTCATTCTCGAACAACGTTGAGGTTGGCAGCTCAGATATATGTTGAGAACATTATCCTCATTCGCAGCCATGTTTTCTGATATGTATGTATGTACACGTGCATTGCCACATAGGCATATGCCGCCAGTGTCCTGACGCATGAGTCTCTCAGTTTGGTTTTTTCCAGTGAGAAATTTGGAAATATTTTGGCTCAGATGTCGAGCTAGTGAGTGTCTCTTCATTCTCGAACAACGTTAAGGCTCGCAACTCAGATATATGTCGAGAAAAATATCCTCATTCGCAGCCATGTGTTCTGATATGTATGTATGTACACGTGTAGTGCCACAAAGGCATATGCCGCCAGTGTCCTGACGCATGAGTCACTCAGTTTAGGTTTGTTCCAGTGAGAAATTTGGCAATATTTTGGCTCAGATGTCGAGCGGGTGAGTGTCTCTTCATTCTCGAACAACGTTGAGGTTCGCAGCTCAGATGTATGTCGGGAAAAAATCCTCATTCGCAGCCATGTTTTCTGATGTGTTTGTATGTATACGTGTATTGCCACATAGGCATATGCCGCCAGTGTCCTGACGCATGAGTCTCTCAGTTTAGGTTTGTTCCAGTGAGAAATTTGGCAACATTTTGGCTCAGATGTCGAGCTGGTGAGTGTCCCTTCATTCTCGAACAACGTTGAGGTTCGCAGCTCAGATACATGTCGAGAACATTATCATGTCGCCAGTGTCCAGAAGCATGAGTCTCACAGTTTGGTTTATTTTCCAGTGAGAAATTTTGCAATATTTTGGCTCGGATGTCGAGCTGGTAAGTGTCTCTTCATTCTCGAACAACGTTGAGGCTCGCAGCTCAGATATATGTCGAGAAAAATGTCCTCATTCGCAGGCACGTTTTCTGATGTGTTTGTATGTACACGTGTATTGCCACATAGGCATATGCCGCCAGTGTCCTGACGCATGAGTCTCTCAGTTTGGTTTTTTTCCAGTGAGAAATTTGGAAATATTTTGGCTCGGATGTCGAGCTGGTGAGTGTCCCTTCATTCTCGAACAACGTTGAGGTTCGCAGCTCAGATACATGTCGAGAACATTATCTTCATTCGCAGCCATGTTTTCTGATGTGTATGTATGTACACGTGTATTGCCACATAGGCCTATGCCGCCAGTATCCTCACGCAGGAGTCTCTCAGTTTGTTTTTTTTTCAGTGAGAAATTTGGCAATATTTTGGCTCGGATGTCGAGCTGGTGAGTGTCTCTTCATTCTCGAACAACGTTGAGGCTCGCAGCTCAGATATATGTCGAGAAAAGTATCCTCATTCGCAGCCATGTTTTCTGATGTGTATGTATGTACACGTGTATTGCCACAAAGGCCTATGCCGCCAGTGTCCTGACGCATGAGTCTCTCAGTTTGGTTTTTTTTCCAGTGAGAAATTTTGCAATATTTTGGCTCAGATGTCGAGCTGGTGAGTTTCTCTTCATTCTCCAACAACGTTGAGGTTCGCAACTCAGATATAAGTCGAGAAAATTATCCTCATTCGCAGCCATGTGTTCTGATATGTATGTATGTACACGTGTATTGCCTCATAGGCCTATGTCGCCAGTGTCCTGACGCATGAGTCTCAAAGTTTTGGTCTCTTCCGGTGGGAATTTTGGCGATGTATTAGCTCAGATGTGGAGGTGGTGAATGTCTCTTCATTCTCGAACAACGTTGAGGTTGGCAGCTCAGATATATGTTGAGAACATTATCCTCATTCGCAGCCATGTTTTCTGATGTGTATGTATGTACACGTGTATTGCCACATAGGCCTATGCCGCCAGTATCCTCACGCAGGAGTCTCTCAGTTTGTTTGTTTTCCAGTGAGAAATTTGGCAATATTTTGGCTCGGATGTCGAGCTGGTGAGTGTCTCTTCATTCTCGAACAACGTTGAGGCTCGCAGCTCAGATATATGTCGAGAAAAGTATCCTCATTCGCAGCCATGTTTTCTGATGTGTATGTATGTACACGTATATTGCCACATAGGCCTATGCCGCCAGTGTACTGACGCATGAGTCTCTCAGTTTGGTTTTTTTCCAGTGAGAAATTTTGCAATATTTTGGCTCAGATGTCGAGCTGGTGAGTGTCTCTTCATTCTCCAACAACGTTGAGGTTCGCAACTCAGATATAAGTCGAGAAAATTATCCTCATTCGCAGCCATGTGTTCTGATATGTATGTATGTACACGTGTATTGCCTCATAGGCCTATGCCGCCAGTGTCCTGACGCATGAGTCTCAAAGTTTTGGTCTCTTCCGGTGAGAATTTTGGCGATGTATTAGCTCAGATGTGGAGGTGGTGAATGTCTCTTCATTCTCGAACAACGTTGAGGTTGGCAGCTCAGATATATGTTGAGAACATTATCCTCATTCGCAGCCATGTTTTCTGATGTGTATGTATGTACACGTGTATTGCCACATAGGCCTATGCCGCCTGTATCCTGACGCATGAGTCTCTCAGTTTGTTTGTTTTTTTCCAGTGAGAAATTTGGCAATATTTTGGCTCGGATGTCGAGCTGGTGAGTGTCTTTTCATTCTCGAACAACGTTGAGGCTCGCAGCTCAGATATATGTCGAGAAAATTATCCTCATTCGCAGCCATGTTTTCTTATGTGTATGTATGTATACGTGCATTGCCACATAGGCATATGCCGCCAGTGTCCTGACGCATGAGTCTCTCAGTTTGGTTTTTTCCAGTGAGAAATTTGGAAATATTTTGGCTCAGATGTCGAGCTGGTGAGTGTCTCTTCATTCTCGAACAACGTTGAGGCTCGCAACTCAGATATATGTCGAGAAAAATATCCTCATTCGCAGCCATGTGTTCTGATATGTATGTCGTGGTAACGCCGTCTAAAGGAGGACACAAACACCTACCAGGTGGGAAAGTGAGGACACTTTGGAAAAGTGAGGACACTTTGGAAAAGTGAGGACACTTTGGAAAAGTGAGGACAGTAATATTCTCGTAAAGGGGGTCTAGAGGTAGTGTTGGGGTTAGGGTATAATGGAAGGAAATGGAGAGAAATACATATTAGGGTGATGTTAAACAAATTTGGGTCGAAAACATTTTCATGGTGTGAGTATAGAGAGATTTTCGTTAAGTACACAAACCTATGGGCTGTCCTCACATTATATAGATTCGTCATGATACATGTATTGCCACATAGGCCTATGCCGCCAGTATCCTGACGCATGAGTCTCTCAGTTTGTTTGTTTTTCCAGTGAGAAATTTGGCAATATTTTGGCTCGGATGTCGAGCGGGTGAGTGTCTCTTCATTCTCGAACAACGTTGAGGTTCGCAGCTCAGATGTATGTCGAGAAAAATATCCTCATTCGCAGCCATGTTTTCTTATGTGTATGTATGTATACGTGCATTGCCACATAGGCATATGCCGCCAGTGTCCTGACGCATGAGTCTCTCAGTTTGGTTTTTTCCAGTGAGAAATTTGGAAATATTTTGGCTCGGATGTCGAGCTGGTGAGTGTCCCTTCATTCTCGAACAACGTTGAGGCTCGCAACTCAGATACATGTCGAGAACATTATCCTCATTCGCAGCCATGTTTTCTGATGTGTATGTATGTACACGTGTATTGCCACATAGGCCTATGCCGCCAGTATCCTCACGCAGGAGTCTCTCAGTTTGTTTGTTTTCCAGTGAGAAATTTGGCAATATTTTGGCTCGGATGTCGAGCTGGTGAGTGTCTCTTCATTCTCGAACAACGTTGAGGCTCGCAGCTCAAATATATGTCGAGAAAATTATCCTCATTCGCAGCCATGTTTTCTGATGTGTATGTATGTACACGTGTATTGCCACATAGGCCTATGCCGCCAGTGTCCTGACGCATGAGTCTCTCAGTTTGGTTTTTTTCCAGTGAGAAATTTTGCAATATTTTGGCTCAGATGTCGAGCTGGTGAGTGTCTCTTCATTCTCCAACAACGTTGAGGTTCGCAACTCAGATATAAGTCGAGAAAATTATCTTCAATCGCAGCCATGTGTTCTGATATGTATGTATGTACACGTGTATTGCCTCATAGGCCTATGCCGCCAGTGTCCTGACGCATGAGTCTCAAAGTTTTGGTCTCTTCCGGTGAGAATTTTGGCGATGTATTAGCTCAGATGTGGAGGTGGTGAATGTCTCTTCATTCTCGAACAACGTTGAGGTTGGCAGCTCAGATATATGTTGAGAACATTATCCTCATTCGCAGCCATGTTTTCTGATGTGTATGTATGTACACGTGTATTGCCACATAGGTCTATGCCGCCAGTATCCTGACGCATGAGTCTCTCAGTTTGTTTGTTTTTCCAGTGAGAAATTTGGCAATATTTTGGCTCGGATGTCGAGCTGGTGAGTGTCTTTTCATTCTCGAACAACGTTGAGGCTCGCAGCTCAGATATATGTTGAGAAAATTATCCTCATTCGCAGCCATGTTTTCTTATGTGTATGTATGTATACGTGCATTGCCACATAGGCATATGCCGCCAGTGTCCTGACGCATGAGTCTCTCAGTTTGGTTTTTTCCAGTGAGAAATTAGGAAATATTTTGGCTCAGATGTCGAGCTGGTGAGTGTCTCTTCATTCTCGAACAACGTTGAGGCTCGCAACTCAGATATATGTCGAGAAAGATATCCTCATTCGAAGCCATGTGTTCTGATATGTATGTATGTACACGTGTAGTGCCACAAAAGCATATGCCGCCAGTGTCCTGACGCATGAGTTACTCAGTTTAGGTTTGTTCCAGTGAGAAATTTGGCAATATTTTGGCTCAGATGTCGAGCGGGTGAGTGTCTCTTCATTCTCGAACAACGTTGAGGTTCGCAGCTCAGATGTATGTCGAGAAAAATATCCTCATTCGCAGCCATGTTTTCTGATGTGTATTGCCACATAGGCATATGCCGCCAGTGTCCTGACGCATGAGTCTCTCAGTTTTGGTCTCTTCCGGTGAGAATTTTGGCGATGTATTAGCTCAGATGTGGAGGTGGTGAATGTCTCTTCATTCTCGAACAACGTTGAGGTTAGCAGCTCAGATATATGTTGAGAACATTATCCTCATTCGCAGCCATGTTTTCTGATGTGTATGTATGTACACGTGTATTGCCACATAGGCCTATGCCGCCAGTATCCTGACGCATGAGTCTCTCAGTTTGTTTGTTTTTCCAGTGAGAAATTTGGCAATATTTTGGCTCGGATGTCGAGCGGGTGAGTGTCTCTTCATTCTCGAACAACGTTGAGGTTCGCAGCTCAGATGTATGTCGAGAAAAATATCCTCATTCGCAGCCATGTTTTCTTATGTGTATGTATGTATACGTGCATTGCCACATAGGCATAAGCCGCCAGTGTCCTGCCTGACGCATGAGTCTCTCAGTTTGTTTTTTTCCAGTGAGAAATTTGGAAATATTTTGGCTCGGATGTCGAGCTGGTGAGTGTCCCTTCATTCTCGAACAACGTTGAGGCTCGCAACTCAGATACATGTCGAGAACATTATCCTCATTCGCAGCCATGTTTTCTGATGTGTATGTATGTACACGTGTATTGCCACATAGGCCTATGCCGCCAGTATCCTCACGCAGGAGTCTCTCAGTTTGTTTTTTTTCCAGTGAGAAATTTGGCAATATTTTGGCTCGGATGTCGAGCTGGTGAGTGTCTCTTCATTCTCGAACAACGTTGAGGCTCGCAGCTCAAATATATGTCGAGAAAATTATCCTCATTCGCAGCCATGTTTTCTGATGTGTATGTATGTACACGTGTATTGCCACATAGGCCTATGCCGCCAGTGTCCTGACGCATGAGTCTCTCAGTTTGGTTTTTTTCCAGTGAGAAATTTTGCAATATTTTGGCTCAGATGTCGAGCTGGTGAGTGTCTCTTCATTCTCCAACAACGTTGAGGTTCGCAACTCAGATATAAGTCGAGAAAATTATCCTCATTCGCAGCCATGTGTTCTGATATGTATGTATGTACACGTGTATTGCCTCATAGGCCTATGCCGCCAGTGTCCTGACGCATGAGTCTCAAAGTTTTGGTCTCTTCCGGTGAGAATTTTGGCGATGTATTAGCTCAGATGTGGAGGTGGTGAATGTCTCTTCATTCTCGAACAACGTTGAGGTTAGCAGCTCAGATATATGTTGAGAACATTATCCTCATTCGCAGCCATGTTTTCTGATGTGTATGTATGTACACGTGTATTGCCACATAGGCCTATGCCGCCAGTATCCTGACGCATGAGTCTCTCAGTTTGTTTGTTTTTCCAGTGAGAAATTTGGCAATATTTTGGCTCGGATGTCGAGCTGGTGAGTGTCTTTTCATTCTCGAACAACGTTGAGGCTCGCAGCTCAGATATATGTCGAGAAAATTATCCTCATTCGCAGCCATGTTTTCTTATGTGTATGTATGTATACGTGCATTGCCACATAGGCATATGCCGCCAGTGTCCTGACGCATGAGTCTCTCAGTTTGGTTTTTTCCAGTGAGAAATTTGGAAATATTTTGGCTCAGATGTCGAGCTGGTGAGTGTCTCTTCATTCTCGAACAACGTTTTGGCTCGCAACTCAGATATATGTCGAGAAAAATATCCTCATTCGCAGCCATGTGTTCTGATATGTATGTATGTACACGTGTAGTGCCACAAAGGCATATGCCGCCAGTGTCCTGACGCATGAGTCACTCAGTTTAGGTTTGTTCCAGTGAGAAATTTGGCAATATTTTGGCTCAGATGTCGAGCGGGTGAGTGTCCCTTCATTCTCGAACAACGTTGAGGTTCGCAGCTCAGATACATGTCGAGAACATTATCATGTCGCCAGTGTCCAGAAGCATGAGTCTCACAGTTTGGTTTATTTTCCAGTGAGAAATTTTGCAATATTTTGGCTCGGATGTGGAGCTGGTAAGTGTCTCTTCATTCTCGAACAACGTTGAGGCTCGCAGCTCAGATATATGTCGAGAAAAATGTCCTCATTCGCAGGCACGTTTTCTGATGTGTTTGTATGTACACGTGTATTGCCACATAGGCATATGCCGCCAGTGTCCTGACGCATGAGTCTCTCAGTTTGGTTTTTTTCCAGTGAGAAATTTTGCAATATTTTGGCTCAGATGTCGAGCTGGTGAGTGTCTTTTCATTCTCGAACAACGTTGAGGCTCGCAGCTCAGATATATGTCGAGAAAATTATCCTCATTCGCAGCCATGTTTTCTTATGTGTATGTATGTATACGTGCATTGCCACATAGGCATATGCCGCCAGTGTCCTGACGCATGAGTCTCTCAGTTTGGTTTTTTCCAGTGAGAAATTTGGAAATATTTTGGCTCAGATGTCGAGCTGGTGAGTGTCTCTTCATTCTCGAACAACGTTGAGGCTCGCAACTCAGATATATGTCGAGAAAGATATCCTCATTCGAAGCCATGTGTTCTGATATGTATGTATGTACACGTGTAGTGCCACAAAGGCATATGCCGCCAGTGTCCTGACGCATGAGTTACTCAGTTTAGGTTTGTTCCAGTGAGAAATTTGGCAATATTTTGGCTCAGATGTCGAGCGGGTGAGTGTCTCTTCATTCTCGAACAACGTTGAGGTTCGCAGCTCAGATGTATGTCGAGAAAAATATCCTCATTCGCAGCCATGTTTTCTGATGTGTTTGTATGTACACGTGTATTGCCACATAGGCATATGCCGCCAGTGTCCTGACGCATGAGTCTCTCAGTTTTGGTCTCTTCCGGTGAGAATTTTGGCGATGTATTAGCTCAGATGTGGAGGTGGTGAATGTCTCTTCATTCTCAAACAACGTTGAGGTTAGCAGCTCAGATATATGTTGAGAACATTATCCTCATTCGCAGCCATGTTTTCTGATGTGTATGTATGTACACGTGTATTGCCACATAGGCCTATGCCGCCAGTATCCTGACGCATGAGTCTCTCAGTTTGGTTTTTTCCAGTGAGAAATTTGGAAATATTTTGGCTCGGATGTCGAGCTGGTGAGTGTCCCTTCATTCTCGAACAACGTTGAGGCTCGCAACTCAGATACATGTCGAGAACATTATCCTCATTCGCAGCCATGTTTTCTGATGTGTATGTATGTACACGTGTATTGCCACATAGGCCTATGCCGCCAGTATCCTCACGCAGGAGTCTCTCAGTTTGTTTTTTTTCCAGTGAGAAATTTGGCAATATTTTGGCTCGGATGTCGAGCTGGTGAGTGTCTCTTCATTCTCGAACAACGTTGAGGCTCGCAACTCAGATATATGTCGAGAAAGATATCCTCATTCGAAGCCATGTGTTCTGATATGTATGTATGTACACGTGTAGTGCCACAAAGGCATATGCCGCCAGTGTCCTGACGCATGAGTTACTCAGTTTAGGTTTGTTCCAGTGAGAAATTTGGCAATATTTTGGCTCAGATGTCGAGCGGGTGAGTGTCTCTTCATTCTCGAACAACGTTGAGGTTCGCAGCTCAGATGTATGTCGAGAAAAATATCCTCATTCGCAGCCATGTTTTCTGATGTGTTTGTATGTACACGTGTATTGCCACATAGGCATATGCCGCCAGTGTCCTGACGCATGAGTCTCTCAGTTTTGGTCTCTTCCGGTGAGAATTTTGGCGATGTATTAGCTCAGATGTGGAGGTGGTGAATGTCTCTTCATTCTCGAACAACGTTGAGGTTAGCAGCTCAGATATATGTTGAGAACATTATCCTCATTCGCAGCCATGTTTTCTGATGTGTATGTATGTACACGTGTATTGCCACATAGGCCTATGCCGCCAGTATCCTGACGCATGAGTCTCTCAGTTTGGTTTTTTCCAGTGAGAAATTTGGAAATATTTTGGCTCGGATGTCGAGCTGGTGAGTGTCCCTTCATTCTCGAACAACGTTGAGGCTCGCAACTCAGATACATGTCGAGAACATTATCCTCATTCGCAGCCATGTTTTCTGATGTGTATGTATGTACACGTGTATTGCCACATAGGCCTATGCCGCCAGTATCCTCACGCAGGAGTCTCTCAGTTTGTTTTTTTTCCAGTGAGAAATTTGGCAATATTTTGGCTCGGATGTCGAGCTGGTGAGTGTCTCTTCATTCTCGAACAACGTTGAGGCTCGCAACTCAGATATATGTCGAGAAAGATATCCTCATTCGAAGCCATGTGTTCTGATATGTATGTATGTACACGTGTAGTGCCACAAAGGCATATGCCGCCAGTGTCCTGACGCATTAGTTACTCAGTTTAGGTTTGTTCCAGTGAGAAATTTGGCAATATTTTGGCTCAGATGTCGAGCGGGTGAGTGTCTCTTCATTCTCGAACAACGTTGAGGTTCGCAGCTCAGATGTATGTCGAGAAAAATATCCTCATTCGCAGCCATGTTTTCTGAGGTGTTTGTATGTACACGTGTATTGCCACATAGGCATATGCCGCCAGTGTCCTGACGCATGAGTCTCTCAGTTTTGGTCTCTTCCGGTGAGAATTTTGGCGATGTATTAGCTCAGATGTGGAGGTGGTGAATGTCTCTTCATTCTCGAACAACGTTGAGGTTAGCAGCTCAGATATATGTTGAGAACATTATCCTCATTCGCAGCCATGTTTTCTGATGTGTATGTATGTACACGTGTATTGCCACATAGGCCTATGCCGCCAGTATCCTGACGCATGAGTCTCTCAGTTTGGTTTTTTCCAGTGAGAAATTTGGAAATATTTTGGCTCGGATGTCGAGCTGGTGAGTGTCCCTTCATTCTCGAACAACGTTGAGGCTCGCAACTCAGATACATGTCGAGAACATTATCCTCATTCGCAGCCATGTTTTCTGATGTGTATGTATGTACACGTGTATTGCCACATAGGCCTATGCCGCCAGTATCCTCACGCAGGAGTCTCTCAGTTTGTTTTTTTTCCAGTGAGAAATTTGGCAATATTTTGGCTCGGATGTCGAGCTGGTGAGTGTCTCTTCATTCTCGAACAACGTTGAGGCTCGCAGCTCAAATATATGTCGAGAAAATTATCCTCATTCGCAGCCATGTTTTCTGATGTGTATGTATGTACACGTGTATTGCCACATAGGCCTATGCCGCCAGTGTCCTGACGCATGAGTCTCTCAGTTTGGTTTTTTTCCAGTGAGAAATTTTGCAATATTTTGGCTCAGATGTCGAGCTGGTGAGTGTCTCTTCATTCTCCAACAACGTTGAGGTTCGCAACTCAGATATAAGTCGAGAAAATTATCCTCATTCGCAGCCATGTGTTCTGATATGTATGTATGTACACGTGTATTGCCTCATAGGCCTATGCCGCCAGTGTCCTGACGCATGAGTCTCAAAGTTTTGGTCTCTTCCGGTGAGAATTTTGGCGATGTATTAGCTCAGATGTGGAGGTGGTGAATGTCTCTTCATTCTCGAACAACGTTGAGGTTAGCAGCTCAGATATATGTTGAGAACATTATCCTCATTCGCAGCCATGTTTTCTGATGTGTATGTATGTACACGTGTATTGCCACATAGGCCTATGCCGCCAGTATCCTGACGCATGAGTCTCTCAGTTTGTTTGTTTTTCCAGTGAGAAATTTGGCAATATTTTGGCTCGGATGTCGAGCTGGTGAGTGTCTTTTCATTCTCGAACAACGTTGAGGCTCGCAGCTCAGATATATGTCGAGAAAATTATCCTCATTCGCAGCCATGTTTTCTTATGTGTATGTATGTATACGTGCATTGCCACATAGGCATATGCCGCCAGTGTCCTGACGCATGAGTCTCTCAGTTTGGTTTTTTCCAGTGAGAAATTTGGAAATATTTTGGCTCAGATGTCGAGCTGGTGAGTGTCTCTTCATTCTCGAACAACGTTGAGGCTCGCAACTCAGATATATGTCGAGAAAAATATCCTCATTCGAAGCCATGTGTTCTGATATGTATGTATGTACACGTGTAGTGCCACAAAGGCATATGCCGCCAGTGTCCTGACGCATGAGTTACTCAGTTTAGGTTTGTTCCAGTGAGAAATTTGGCAATATTTTGGCTCAGATGTCGAGCGGGTGAGTGTCTCTTCATTCTCGAACAACGTTGAGGTTCGCAGCTCAGATGTATGTCGAGAAAAATATCCTCATTCGCAGCCATGTTTTCTGATGTGTTTGTATGTACACGTGTATTGCCACATAGGCATATGCCGCCAGTGTCCTGACGCATGAGTCTCTCAGTTTAGGTTTGTTCCAGTGAGAAATTTGGCAACATTTTGGCTCAGATGTCGAGCTGGTGAGTGTCCCTTCATTCTCGAACAACGTTGAGGTTCGCAGCTCAGATACATGTCGAGAACATTATCATGTCGCCAGTGTCCAGAAGCATGAGTCTCACAGTTTGGTTTATTTTCCAGTGAGAAATTTTGCAATATTTTGGCTCGGATGTCGAGCTGGTAAGTGTCTCTTCATTCTCGAACAACGTTGAGGCTCGCAGCTCAGATATATGTCGAGAAAAATGTCCTCATTCGCAGGCACGTTTTCTGATGTGTTTGTATGTACACGTGTATTGCCACATAGGCATATGCCGCCAGTGTCCTGACGCATGAGTCTCTCAGTTTAGATTTGTTCCAGTGAGAAATTTGGCAACATTGTGGCTCAGAGGTCGAGCTGGTGAGTGTCCCTTCATTCTCGAACAACGTTGAGGTTCGCAGCTCAGATATATGTCGAGAACATTATCCTCATTCGCAGCCATGTTTTCTGATGTGTATGTATGTACACGTGTATTGCCACATAGGCCTATGCCGCCAGTATCCTGACGCATGAGTCTCTCAGTTTGGGTTTTTTGCCGTGAGAAATTTGGCAATATTTTGGCTCGGATGTCGAGCTGGTGAGTGTCTCTTCATTCTCGAACAACGTTGAGGCTCGCAGCTCAGATATATGTCGAGAAACATATCCTCATTCGCAGCCATGTTTTCTAATGTGTTTGCATGTACACGTGTATTGCCACATAGGCCTATGCCGCCAGTATCCTGACGCATGAGTCTCTCAGTTTGGGTTTTTTTCCAGTGAGAAATTTGGCAATATTTTGGCTCGGATGTCGAGCTGGTGAGTGTCTCTTCATTCTCGAACAACGTTGAGGCTCGCAGCTCAGATATATGTCGAGAAAAATATCCTCATTCGCAGCCATGTTTTCTGATGTGTTTGTATGTACACGTGTATTGCCAGATAGGCATATGCCGCCAGTGTCCTGACGCATGAGTCTCTCAGTTTAGGTTTGTTCCAGTGAGAAATTTGGCAACATTTTTGCTCAGATGTCGAGCTGGTGAGTGTCCCTTCATTCTCGAACAACGTTGAGGTTCGCAGCTCAGATACATGTCGAGAACATTATCATGTCGCCAGTGTCCAGAAGCATGAGTCTCACAGTTTGGTTTATTTTCCAGTGAGAAATTTTGCAATATTTTGGCTCGGATGTCGAGCTGGTAAGTGTCTCTTCATTCTCGAACAACGTTGAGGCTCGCAGCTCAGATATATGTCGAGAAAAATGTCCTCATTCGCAGGCACGTTTTCTGATGTGTTTGTATGTACACGTGTATTGCCACATAGGCATATGCCGCCAGTGTCCTGACGCATGAGTCTCTCAGTTTGGTTTTTTTCCAGTGAGAAATTTGGCAATATTTTGGCTCGGATGTCGAGCTGGTGAGTGTCTCTTCATTCTCGAACAACGTTGAGGCTCGCAGCTCAGATAAATGTCGAAAAAATATCCTCATTCGCAGCCATGTTTTCTAATGTGTTTGTATGTAAACGTGTAGTGCCACATAGGCATATGCCGCCAGTGTCCTGACGCATGAGTCTCTCAGTTTAGGTTTGTTCCAGTGAGAAATTTGGCAATATTTTTGCTCAGATGTCGAGCTGGTGAGTGTCTCTTCATTCTCGAACAACGTTGAGGTTTGCAGCTCAGATATATGTGGAGAACATTATCCTCATTCGCAGCCATGTTTTCTGATGTGTATGTATGTACACGTGTATTGCCACATAGGCCTATGCCGCCAGTATCCTGACGCATGAGTCTCTCAGTTTGGGTTGTTTTCAGTGAAACATTTTGCAATATTTTGGCTCAGATGTCGAGCTGGTGAGTGTCTCTTCATTCTCCAACAACGTTGAGGTTCGCAGCTCAGATAAATGTCGAGAACATTATCATGTCGCCAGTGTCCGGAAGCATGAGTCTCACAGTTTGGTTTTTTTTCCAGTGAGAAATTTGGTAATATTTTGGCTCGGATGTCGAGCTGGTGAGTGTCCCTTCATTCTCGAACAACGTTGAGGCTCGCAACTCAGATACATGTCGAGAACATTATCCTCATTCGCAGCCATGTTTTCTGATGTGTATGTATGTACACGTGTATTGCCACATAGGCCTATGCCGCCAGTATCCTCACGCAGGAGTCTCTCAGTTTGTTTTTTTTCCAGTGAGAAATTTGGCAATATTTTGGCTCGGATGTCGAGCTGGTGAGTGTCTCTTCATTCTCGAACAACGTTGAGGCTCGCAACTCAGATATATGTCGAGAAAGATATCCTCATTCGAAGCCATGTGTTCTGATATGTATGTATGTACACGTGTAGTGCCACAAAGGCATATGCCGCCAGTGTCCTGACGCATGAGTTACTCAGTTTAGGTTTGTTCCAGTGAGAAATTTGGCAATATTTTGGCTCAGATGTCGAGCGGGTGAGTGTCTCTTCATTCTCGAACAACGTTGAGGTTCGCAGCTCAGATGTATGTCGAGCAAAATATCCTCATTCGCAGCCATGTTTTCTGATGTGTTTGTATGTACACGTGTATTGCCACATAGGCATATGCCGCCAGTGTCCTGACGCATGAGTCTCTCAGTTTTGGTCTCTTCCGGTGAGAATTTTGGCGATGTATTAGCTCAGATGTGGAGGTGGTGAATGTCTCTTCATTCTCGAACAACGTTGAGGTTAGCAGCTCAGATATATGTTGAGAACATTATCCTCATTCGCAGCCATGTTTTCTGATGTGTATGTATGTACACGTGTATTGCCACATAGGCCTATGCCGCCAGTATCCTGACGCATGAGTCTCTCAGTTTGGTTTTTTCCAGTGAGAAATTTGGAAATATTTTGGCTCGGATGTCGAGCTGGTGAGTGTCCCTTCATTCTCGAACAACGTTGAGGCTCGCAACTCAGATACATGTCGAGAACATTATCCTCATTCGCAGCCATGTTTTCTGATGTGTATGTATGTACACGTGTATTGCCACATAGGCCTATGCCGCCAGTATCCTCACGCAGGAGTCTCTCAGTTTGTTTTTTTTCCAGTGAGAAATTTGGCAATATTTTGGCTCGGATGTCGAGCTGGTGAGTGTCTCTTCATTCTCGAACAACGTTGAGGCTCGCAACTCAGATATATGTCGAGAAAGATATCCTCATTCGAAGCCATGTGTTCTGATATGTATGTATGTACACGTGTAGTGCCACAAAGGCATATGCCGCCAGTGTCCTGACGCATGAGTTACTCAGTTTAGGTTTGTTCCAGTGAGAAATTTGGCAATATTTTGGCTCAGATGTCGAGCGGGTGAGTGTCTCTTCATTCTCGAACAACGTTGAGGTTCGCAGCTCAGATGTATGTCGAGAAAAATATCCTCATTCGCAGCCATGTTTTCTGAGGTGTTTGTATGTACACGTGTATTGCCACATAGGCATATGCCGCCAGTGTCCTGACGCATGAGTCTCTCAGTTTTGGTCTCTTCCGGTGAGAATTTTTGCGATGTATTAGCTCAGATGTGGAGGTGGTGAATGTCTCTTCATTCTCGAACAACGTTGAGGTTAGCAGCTCAGATATATGTTGAGAACATTATCCTCATTCGCAGCCATGTTTTCTGATGTGTATGTATGTACACGTGTATTGCCACATAGGCCTATGCCGCCAGTATCCTGACGCATGAGTCTCTCAGTTTGTTTTTTTCCAGTGAGAAATTTGGAAATATTTTGGCTCGGATGTCGAGCTGGTGAGTGTCCCTTCATTCTCGAACAACGTTGAGGCTCGCAACTCAGATACATGTCGAGAACATTATCCTCATTCGCAGCCATGTTTTCTGATGTGTATGTATGTACACGTGTATTGCCACATAGGCCTATGCCGCCAGTATCCTCACGCAGGAGTCTCTCAGTTTGTTTTTTTTCCAGTGAGAAATTTGGCAATATTTTGGCTCGGATGTCGAGCTGGTGAGTGTCTCTTCATTCTCGAACAACGTTGAGGCTCGCAGCTCAAATATATGTCGAGAAAATTATCCTCATTCGCAGCCATGTTTTCTGATGTGTATGTATGTACACGTGTATTGCCACATAGGCCTATGCCGCCAGTGTCCTGACGCATGAGTCTCTCAGTTTGGTTTTTTTCCAGTGAGAAATTTTGCAATATTTTGGCTCAGATGTCGAGCTGGTGAGTGTCTCTTCATTCTCCAACAACGTTGAGGTTCGCAACTCAGATATAAGTCGAGAAAATTATCCTCATTCGCAGCCATGTGTTCTGATATGTATGTATGTACACGTGTATTGCCTCATAGGCCTATGCCGCCAGTGTCCTGACGCATGAGTCTCAAAGTTTTGGTCTCTTCCGGTGAGAATTTTGGCGATGTATTAGCTCAGATGTGGAGGTGGTGAATGTCTCTTCATTCTCGAACAACGTTGAGGTTAGCAGCTCAGATATATGTTGAGAACATTATCCTCATTCGCAGCCATGTTTTCTGATGTGTATGTATGTACACGTGTATTGCCACATAGGCCTATGCCGCCAGTATCCTGACGCATGAGTCTCTCAGTTTGTTTGTTTTTCCAGTGAGAAATTTGGCAATATTTTGGCTCGGATGTCGAGCTGGTGAGTGTCTTTTCATTCTGGAACAACGTTGAGGCTCGCAGCTCAGATATATGTCGAGAAAATTATCCTCATTCGCAGCCATGTTTTCTTATGTGTATGTATGTATACGTGCATTGCCACATAGGCATATGCCGCCAGTGTCCTGACGCATGAGTCTCTCAGTTTGGTTTTTTCCAGTGAGAAATTTGGAAATATTTTGGCTCAGATGTCGAGCTGGTGAGTGTCTCTTCATTCTCGAACAACGTTGAGGCTCGCAACTCAGATATATGTCGAGAAAAATATCCTCATTCGAAGCCATGTGTTCTGATATGTATGTATGTACACGTGTAGTGCCACAAAGGCATATGCCGCCAGTGTCCTGACGCATGAGTTACTCAGTTTAGGTTTGTTCCAGTGAGAAATTTGGCAATATTTTGGCTCAGATGTCGAGCGGGTGAGTGTCTCTTCATTCTCGAACAACGTTGAGGTTCGCAGCTCAGATGTATGTCGAGAAAAATATCCTCATTCGCAGCCATGTTTTCTGATGTGTTTGTATGTACACGTGTATTGCCACATAGGCATATGCCGCCAGTGTCCTGACGCATGAGTCTCTCAGTTTAGGTTTGTTCCAGTGAGAAATTTGGCAACATTTTGGCTCAGATGTCGAGCTGGTGAGTGTCCCTTCATTCTCGAACAACGTTGAGGTTCGCAGCTCAGATACATGTCGAGAACATTATCATGTCGCCAGTGTCCAGAAGCATGAGTCTCACAGTTTGGTTTATTTTCCAGTGAGAAATTTTGCAATATTTTGGCTCGGATGTCGAGCTGGTAAGTGTCTCTTCATTCTCGAACAACGTTGAGGCTCGCAGCTCAGATATATGTCGAGAAAAATGTCCTCATTCGCAGGCACGTTTTCTGATGTGTTTGTATGTACACGTGTATTGCCACATAGGCATATGCCGCCAGTGTCCTGACGCATGAGTCTCTCAGTTTAGATTTGTTCCAGTGAGAAATTTGGCAACATTGTGGCTCAGAGGTCGAGCTGGTGAGTGTCCCTTCATTCTCGAACAACGTTGAGGTTCGCAGCTCAGATATATGTCGAGAACATTATCCTCATTCGCAGCCATGTTTTCTGATGTGTATGTATGTACACGTGTATTGCCACATAGGCCTATGCCGCCAGTATCCTGACGCATGAGTCTCTCAGTTTGGGTTTTTTGACGTGAGAAATTTGGCAATATTTTGGCTCGGATGTCGAGCTGGTGAGTGTCTCTTCATTCTCGAACAACGTTGAGGCTCGCAGCTCAGATATATGTCGAGAAACATATCCTCATTCGCAGCCATGTTTTCTAATGTGTTTGCATGTACACGTGTATTGCCACATAGGCCTATGCCGCCAGTATCCTGACGCATGAGTCTCTCAGTTTGGGTTTTTTTCCAGTGAGAAATTTGGCAATATTTTGGCTCGGATGTCGAGCTGGTGTGTGTCTCTTCATTCTCGAACAACGTTGAGGCTCGCAGCTCAGATATATGTCGAGAAAAATATCCTCATTCGCAGCCATGTTTTCTGATGTGTTTGTATGTACACGTGTATTGCCAGATAGGCATATGCCGCCAGTGTCCTGACGCATGAGTCTCTCAGTTTAGGTTTGTTCCAGTGAGAAATTTGGCAACATTTTTGCTCAGATGTCGAGCTGGTGAGTGTCCCTTCATTCTCGAACAACGTTGAGGTTCGCAGCTCAGATACATGTCGAGAACATTATCATGTCGCCAGTGTCCAGAAGCATGAGTCTCACAGTTTGGTTTATTTTCCAGTGAGAAATTTTGCAATATTTTGGCTCGGATGTCGAGCTGGTAAGTGTCTCTTCATTCTCGAACAACGTTGAGGCTCGCAGCTCAGATATATGTCGAGAAAAATGTCCTCATTCGCAGGCACGTTTTCTGATGTGTTTGTATGTACACGTGTATTGCCACATAGGCATATGCCGCCAGTGTCCTGACGCATGAGTCTCTCAGTTTGGTTTTTTTCCAGTGAGAAATTTGGCAATATTTTGGCTCGGATGTCGAGCTGGTGAGTGTCTCTTCATTCTCGAACAACGTTGAGGCTCGCAGCTCAGATAAATGTCGAAAAAATATCCTCATTCGCAGCCATGTTTTCTAATGTG
The DNA here is from genome assembly GCA_037893245.1 of Crossaster papposus. NCBI lineage: Eukaryota > Metazoa > Echinodermata > Asteroidea > Velatida > Solasteridae > Crossaster > Crossaster papposus. Next base: position 901,216 of record JBAIAA010000149.1, read on the forward strand.
TTTGTATGTAAACGTGTAGTGCCACATAGGCATATGCCGCCAGTGTCCTGACGCATGAGTCTCTCAGTTTAGGTTTGTTCCAGTGAGAAATTTGGCAATATTTTTGCTCAGATGTCGAGCTGGTGAGTGTCTCTTCATTCTCGAACAACGTTGAGGTTTGCAGCTCAGATATATGTGGAGAACATTATCCTCATTCGCAGCCATGTTTTCTGATGTGTATGTATGTACACGTGTATTGCCACATAGGCCTATGCCGCCAGTATCCTGACGCATGAGTCTCTCAGTTTGGGTTGTTTTCAGTGAAACATTTTGCAATATTTTGGCTCAGATGTCGAGCTGGTGAGTGTCTCTTCATTCTCCAACAACGTTGAGGTTCGCAGCTCAGATAAATGTCGAGAACATTATCATGTCGCCAGTGTCCGGAAGCATGAGTCTCACAGTTTGGTTTTTTTTCCAGTGAGAAATTTGGTAATATTTTGGCTCGGATGTCGAGCTGGTGAGTGTCTCTTCATTTTCAAACAACGTTGAGGCTCGCAGCTCAGATATATGTCGAGAAAATTATCCTCATTCGCATTCATGTTTTCTTATGTGTATGTATGTATACGTGTATTGCCACATAGGCATATGCCGCCAGTGTCCTGACGCATGAGTCTCTCAGTTTGGTTTTTTTCCAGTGAGAAATTTGGCAATATTTTGGCTCGGATGTCGAGCTGGTGAGTGTCTCTTCATTCTCGAACAACGTTGATGCTCGCAGCTCAGATATATGTCGAGAAAAATATCCTCATTCGCAGCCATGTTTTCTGATGTGTATGTATGTATACGTGTATTGCCACATATGCATATGCCGCCAGTGTCCTGACGCATGAGTCTCTCAGTTTAGGTTTGTTCCAGTGAGAAATTTGGCAACATTTTTGCTCAGATGTCGAGCTGGTGAGTGTCCCTTTATTCTCGAACAACGTTGAGGTTCGCAGCTCAGATACATGTCGAGAACATTATCATGTCGCCAGTGTCCAGAAGCATGAGTCTCACAGTTTGGTTTATTTTCCAGTGAGAAATTTGGCAATATTTTGGCTCGGATGTCGAGCTGGTGAGTGTCTCTTCATTCTCGAACAACGTTGAGGCTCGCAGCTCAGATATGTGTCGGGAACATTATCCTCATTCGCAGCCATGTTTTCTGATGTGTATGTATGTACACGTGTATTGCCACATAGGCCTATGCCGCCAGTATCCTGACGCATGAGTCTCTCAGTTTGGTTTTTTTCCAGTGAGAAATTTGGCAATATTTTTGCTCGGATGTCGAGCTGGTGAGTGTCTCTTCATTCTCGAACAACGTTGAGGCTCGCAGCTCAGATAAATGTCGAAAAAATATCCTCATTCGCAGCCATGTTTTCTAATGTGTTTGTATGTAAACGTGTAGTGCCACATAGGCATATGCCGCCAGTGTCCTGACGCATGAGTCTCTCAGTTTAGGTTTGTTCCAGTGAGAAATTTGGCAATATTTTTGCTCAGATGTCGAGCTGGTGAGTGTCTCTTCATTCTCGAACAACGTTGAGGTTCGCAGCTCAGATATATGTGGAGAACATTATCCTCATTCGCAGCCATGTTTCCTGATGTGTATGTATGTACACGTGTATTGCCACATAGGCCTATGCCGCCAGTATCCTGACGCATGAGTCTCTCAGTTTGGGTTGTTTTCAGTGAAACATTTTGCAATATTTTGGCTCAGATGTCGAGCTGGTGAGTGTCTCTTCATTCTCCAACAACGTTGAGGTTCGCAGCTCAGATAAATGTCGAGAACATTATCATGTCGCCAGTGTCCGGAAGCATGAGTCTCACAGGTTGGTTTTTTTTCCAGTGAGAAATTTGGTAATATTTTGGCTCGGATGTCGAGCTGGTGAGTGTCTCTTTATTTTCAAACAACGTTGAGGCTCGCAGCTCAGATATATGTCGAGAAAATTATCCTCATTCGCAGTCATGTTTTCTTATGTGTATGTATGTATACGTGTATTGCCACATAGGCATATGCCGCCAGTGTCCTGACGCATGAGTCTCTCAGTTTGGTTTTTTTCCAGTGAGAAATGTTGCAATATTTTGGCTCAGATGTCGAGCTGGTGAGTGTCTCTTCATTCTCGAACAACGTTGAGGTTCGCAGCTCAGATAAATGTCGAGAACATTATCATGTCGCCAGTGTACGGAAGCATGAGTCTCACAGTTTGGTTTTTTTTCCAGTGAGAAATTTGGCAATATTTTGGCTCGGATGTCGAGCTGGTGAGTGTCTCTTCATTCTCGAACAACGTTGAGGCTCGCAGCTCAGATATATGTCGAGAAAAATGTCCTCATTCGCAGCCATGTTTTCTGATGTGTTTGTATGTACACGTGTAGTGCCACATAGGCCTATGCCGCCAGTATCCTGACGCATGAGTCTCTCAGTTTGGTTTTTTTCCAGTGAGAAATTTGGCAATATTTTGGCTCGGATGTCGAGCTGGTGAGTGTCTCTTCATTCTCGAACAACGTTGATGCTCGCAGCTCAGATATATGTCGAGAAAAATATCCTCATTCGCAGCCATGTTTTCTGATGTGTATGTATGTATACATGTATTGCCACATATGCATATGCCGCCAGTGTCCTGACGCATGAGTCTCTCAGTTTGGTTTTTTTCCAGTGAGAAATTTTGCAATATTTTGGCTCAGATGTCGAGCTGGTGAGTGTCTCTTCATTTTCGAACAACGTTGAGGTTCGCAGCTCAGAAATATGTCGAGAACATTATCCTCATTCGCAGCCATGTTTTCTGATGTGTATGTATGTATACGTGTATTGCCACATAGGCATATGCCGCCAGTGTCCTGACGCATGAGTCTCTCATTTTGGTTTTTTTCCAGTGAGAAATTTTGCAATATTTTGGCTCAGATGTCGAGCTGGTGAGTGTCTCTTCATTCTCCAACAACGTTGAGGTTCGCAACTCAGATATAAGTCTAGAAAATTATCCTCATTCGCAGCCATGTTTTCTTATGTGTATGTATGTATACGTGCATTGCCACATAGGCATATGCCGCCAGTGTCCTGACGCATGAGTCTCTCAGTTTGGTTTTTTTTCCAGTGAAAATTTTGGAATATTTTGGCTCAGATGTCGAGCTGGTGAGTGTCTCTTCATTCTCCAACAACGTCGAGGTTCGCAACTCAGATATAAGTCGAGAAAATTATCCTCATTCGCAGCCATGTGTTCTGATATGTATGTATGTACACGTGTATTGCCTCATAGGCCTATGCCGCCAGTGTCCTGACGCATGAGTCTCAAAGTTTTGGTCTCTTCCGGTGAGAATTTTGGCGATGTGTTAGATCAGATGTGGAGGTGGTGAATGTCTCTTCATTCTCGAACAACGTTGAGGTTGGCAGCTCAGATATATGTTGCGAACATTATCCTCATTCGCAGCCATGTTTTCTTATGTGTATGTATGTATACGTGTATTGCCACATAGGCATATGCCGCCAGTGTCCTGACGCATTCGCAGCCATGTGTTCTGATGTGTATGTATGTACACGTGTATTGCCACATAGGCCTATGCCGCCAGTATCCTGACGCATGAGTCTCTCAGTTTGGGTTTTTTCCAGTGAGAAATTTGGTAATATTTTGGCTCGGATGTCGAGCTGGTGAGTGTCTCTTCATTTTCAAACAACGTTGAGGCTCGCAGCTCAGATATATGTAGAGAAAATTATCCTCATTCGCAGCCATGTTTTCTTATGTGTATGTATGTATACGTGTATTGCCACATAGGCATATGCCGCCAGTGTCCTGACGCATGAGTCTCTCAGTTTGTTTTTTTTCCAGTGAGAAATTTTGCAATATTTTGGCTCAGATGTCGAGCTGGTGAGTGTCTCTTCATTCTCGAACAACGTTGAGGTTCGCAGCTCAGATAAATGTCGAGAACATTATCATGTCGCCAGTGTCCGGAAGCATGAGTCTCACAGTTTGGTTTTTTTTCCAGTGAGAAATTTGGCAATATTTTGGCTCGGATGTCGAGCTGGTGAGTGTCTCTTCATTCTCGAACAACGTTGAGGCTCGCAGCTCAGATATATGTCGAGAAAAATGTCCTCATTCGCAGCCATGTTTTCTGATGTGTTTGTATGTACACGTGTAGTGCCACATAGGCCTATGCCGCCAGTATCCTGACGCATGAGTCTCTCAGTTTGGGTTTTTTCCAGTGAGAAATTTGGCAATATTTTGGCTCGGATGTCGAGCTGGTGAGTGTCTCTTCATTCTCGAACAACGTTGAGGCTCGCAGCTCAGATATATGTCGAGAAAAATGTTCTCATTCGCAGCCATGTTTTCTGATGTGTTTGTATGTACACGTGTAGTGCCACATAGGCCTATGCCGCCAGTATCCTGACGCATGAGTCTCTCAGTTTGGGTTTTTTCCAGTGAGAAATTTGGCAATATTTTGGCTCGGATGTCGAGCTGGTGAGTGTCTCTTCATTCTCGAACAACGTTGAGGTTCGCAGCTCAGATATATGTTGAGAACATTATCCTCATTTGCAGCCATGTTTTCTGATGTGTATGTATGTATACGTGTATCGCCACATAGGCATATGCCGCCAGTGTCCTGACGCATTCGCAGCCATGTGTTCTGATGTGTATGTATGTACACGTGTATTGCCACATAGGCCTATGCCGCCAGTATCGTGACGCATGAGTCTCACGGTTTGGTTTTTTTCCAGTGAGAAATTTGGCAATATTTTGGCTCAGATGTTGAGCTGGAGAGTGTCTCTTCATTCTCGAACAACGTTGAGGTTCGCAGCTCAAATATAAGTCGAAATAATTATCCTCATTCGCCGCCACCTTTTCTTATGTGTATGTTTGTACACTTGTATTGCCGCATAGGCCTATGCCGTCAGTGCCCTGACGCATGGGTCGCACGGTTTGTTTGTTTTACAGTGAGAAATTTGGCAATATTTTGGCTCCGATGTCGAGCTGGTGAGTGTCTCTTCATTCTCGAACAACGTTGAGGTTCGCAGCTCAGATATAAGTCGAGAAAATTATCCTCATTCGCAGCCACCTTTTCTGATGTGTATCTATCTACACGTGTATTGCCGCACTGGCCTATGTCGCCAATGCCCTGACTCATGAGTCTCACAGTTTGGGTTCTTTCCATTGAGAAATTTGGCAATATTTTGGTTCAGATGTCCAGCTGGTGAGTGTCTCTTCATTCTCGAACAACGTTGAGGTTCGCAGCTCAAATATAAGTCGAGACAATTATCCTCATTCGCAGCCACCTTTTCTGATGTGTATGTTTGTACACGTGTATTGCCGCATAGGCCTATGCCGCCAGTGGCCTGACGCATGAGTCTCATGGTTTGGGTTTTTTCCAGTGAGAAATTTGGCAATATTTTGGCTCAGATGTCGAGTTGGTGAGTGTCTCTTCATTCTCGGACAACGTTGAGTTTCGCAGCTCAGATATAAGTCGAGAAAATTATCCTCATTCGCAGCCATGTTTTTTATGTGTATCTATGTACACGTGTATTGCCGCATTGGCCTAGGTCGCCAGTGCCCTGACGCATGAGTCTCACAGTTTGGGTTCTTTCTATTGAGAAATTTGGCAATATTTTGGCTCCGATGTCGAGCTGGTGAGTGTCTCTTCATTCTCGAACAACGTTGAGGTTCGCAGCTCAAATATAAGTTGAGAACCTTATCCTCATTCGCAGCCATGTTTTCTTATGTGTATCTATGTATACGTGTATTGCCGCATAGGCCTATGTCGCCAGTGCCCTGACGCATGAGTCTCACAGTTTGAGTTCTTTCTATTGAGAAATTTGGCAATATTTTGGTTCCGGTGTCGAGCTGGTGAGTGTCTCTTCATTCTCGAACAACGTTGAGGTTCGCAGCTCAAATATAAGTCGAGAAAACTATCCTCATTCGCAGCCACCTTTTCTGATGTGTATCTATGTACACGTGTATTGCCGCACTGGCCTATGTCGCCAACGCCCTGACTCATGAGTCTCACAGTTTGGGTTTTTTCCAGTGAGAAGTTTGGCAATATTTTGGCTCAGTTGTCGAGCTGGTGAGTGTCTCTTCATTCTCGAACAACGTTGAGGTTCGCAGCTCAAATATAAGTCGCGAAAATTATCCTCATTCGCACCCACCTTTTCTGATGTGTATGTTTGTACACTTGTATTGCCACATTGGCCTAGGTCGCCAGTCCCCTGACGCATGAGTCTCACAGTTTGGGTTCTTTCTCTTGAGAAATTTGGCAATATTTTGGCTCCGATGTCGAGCTGGTGAGTGTCTCTTCATTCTCGAACAACGTTGAGGTTCGCAGCTCAAATATAAGTCGAGAACATTATCCTCATTCGCAGCCATGTTTTCTTATGTGTATCTATGTACACGTGTATTGCCGCATAGGCCTATGTCGCCAGTCCCCTGACGCATGAGTCTCACAGTTTGGGTTCTTTCTATTGAGAAATTTGGCAATATTTTGGCTCCGATGTCGAGCTGGTGAGTGTCTCTTCATTCTCGAACAACGTTGAGGTTCGCAGCTCAAATATAAGTCGAGAACATTATCCTCATTCGCAGCCATGTTTTCTTATGTGTATCTATGTACACGTGTATTGCCGCATAGGCCTATGTCGCCAGTGCCCTGACGCATGAGTTTCACGGTTTGGTTTTTTTCCAGTGAGAAGTTTGGCAATATTTTGGCTCAGATGTCGAGCTGGTGAGTGTCTCTTCATTCTCGAACAACGTTGAGGTTCGCAGCTCAAATATAAGTCGAGAAAATTATCCTCATTCGCAGCCATGTTTTCTTATGTGTATCTATGTACACGTGTATTGTCGCATTGGCCTAGGTCGCCAGTGCCCTGACGCATGAGTCTCACAGTTTGGGTTCTTTCTATTGAGAAATTTGGCAATATTTTGGCTCCGATGTCGAGCTGGTGAGTGTCTCTTCATTCTCGAACAACGTTGAGGTTCGCAGCTCAAATATAAGTCGAGAACATTATCCTCATTCGCAGCCATGTTTTCTTATGTGTATCTATGTACACGTGTATTGCCGCATTGGCCTAGGTCGCCAGTGCCCTGACGCATGAGTCTCACGGTTTGGGTTCTTTCTATTGAGAAATTTGGCAATATTTTGGCTCCGATGTCGAGCTGGTGAGTGTCTCTTCATTCTCGGACAACGTTGAGTTTCGCAGCTCAAATATAAGTCGAGAAAATTATCCTCATTCGCAGCCATGTTTTCTTATGTGTATGTTTGTACACTTGTATTGCCGCATAGGCCTATGCCGTCAGTGCCCTGACACATGGGTCTCACGGTTTGGGTTTTTTCCAGTGAAAAGTTTGGCAATATTTTGGCTCAGATGTCGAGCTGGTGAGTGTCTCTTCATTCTCGAACAACGTTGAGGTTCGCAGCTCAGATTTAAGTCTAGAAAATTATCCTCATTCGCAGCCATGTTTTCTTATGTGTATCTATGTACACGTGTATTGCCGCATTGGCCTAGGTCGCCAGTGCCCTGACGCATGAGTCTCACAGTTTGGGTTCTTTCTATTGAGAAATTTGGCAATATTTTGGCTCCGATGTCGAGCTGGTGAGTGTCTCTTCATTCTCGAACAACGTTGAGGTTCGCAGCTCAAATATAAGTCGAGAACATTATCCTCATTCGCAGCCATGTTTTCTTATGTGTATCTATGTACACGTGTATTGCCGCATTGGCCTAGGTCGCCAGTGCCCTGACGCATGAGTCTCACGGTTTGGGTTCTTTCTATTGAGAAATTTGGCAATATTTTGGCTCCGATGTCGAGCTGGTGATTGTCTCTTCATTCTCGGACAACGTTGAGTTTCGCAGCTCAAATATAAGTCGAGAAAATTATCCTCATTCGCAGCCATGTTTTCTTATGTGTATGTTTGTACATTTGTATTGCCGCATAGGCCTATGCCGTCAGTGCCCTGACACATGGGTCTCACGGTTTGGGTTTTTTCCAGTGAGAAGTTTGGCAATATTTTGGCTCAGATGTCGAGCTGGTGAGTGTCTCTTCATTCTCGAACAACGTTGAGGTTCGCAGCTCAGATTTAAGTCTAGAAAATTATCCTCATTCGCAGCCATGTTTTCTTATGTGTATCTATGTACACGTGTATTGCCGCATTGGCCTAGGTCGCCAGTGCCCTGACGCATGAGTCTCACAGTTTGGGTTCTTTCTATTGAGAAATTTGGCAATATTTGGCTCCGATGTCGAGCTGGTGAGTGTCTCTTCATTCTCGAACAACGTTGAGGTTCGCAGCTCAAATATAAGTCGAGAACATTATCCTCATTCGCAGCCATGTTTTCTTATGTGTATCTATGTACACGTGTATTGCCGCATAGGCCTATGTCGCCAGTCCCCTGACGCATGAGTCTCACAGTTTGGGTTCTTTCTATTGAGAAATTTGGCAATATTTTGGCTCCGATGTCGAGCTGGTGAGTGTCTCTTCATTCTCGAACAACGTTGAGGTTCGCAGCTCAAATATAAGTCGAGAACATTATCCTCATTCGCAGCCATGTTTTCTTATGTGTATCTATGTACACGTGTATTGCCGCATAGGCCTATGTCGCCAGTCCCCTGACGCATGAGTCTCACAGTTTGGGTTCTTTCTATTGAGACATTTGGCAATATTTTGGCTCCGATGTCGAGCTGGTGAGTGTCTCTTCATTCTCGAACAACGTTGAGGTTCGCAGCTCAAATATAAGTCGAGAACATTATCCTCATTCGCAGCCATGTTTTCTTATGTGTATCTATGTACACGTGTATTGCCGCATAGGCCTATGTCGCAAGTGCCCTGACGCATGAGTTTCACGGTTTGGGTTTTTTCCAGTGAGAAGTTTGGCAATATTTTGGCTCAGATGTCGAGCTGGTGAGTGTCTCTTCATTCTCGAACAACGTTGAGGTTCGCAGCTCAAATATAAGTCGAGAAAATTATCCTCATTCGCACCCACCTGTTCTGATGTGTATGTTTGTACACTTGTATTGCCGCGTAGGCCTATGCCGTCAGTGCCCTGACACATGGGTCTCACGGTTTGGGTTTTTTTCAGTGAGAAGTTTGGCAATATTTTGGCTCAGATGTCGAGCTGGTGAGTGTCTCTTCATTCTCGAACAACGTTGAGGTTCGCAGCTCAGATATAAGTCTAGAAAATTATCCTCATTCGCAGCCATGTTTTCTTATGTGTATCTATGTACACGTGTATTGTCGCATTGGCCGAGGTCGCCAGTGCCCTGACGCATGAGTCTCACAGTTTAGGTTCTTTCTATTGAGAAATTTGGCAATATTTTGGCTCCGATGTCGAGCTGGTGAGTGTCTCTTCATTCTCGAACAACGTTGAGGTTCGCAGCTCAAATATAAGTCGAGAAAATTATCCTCATTCGCAGCCACCTTTTCTGATGTGTATGTTTGTACACGTGTATTGCCGCATAGGCCTATGCCGCCAGTGGCCTGACGCATGAGTCTCATGGTTTGGTTTTTTTCCAGTGAGAAATTTGGCAATATTTTGGCTCCGATGTCGAGCTGGTGAGTGTCTCTTCATTCTCGGACAACGTTGAGTTTCGCAGCTTAGATATAAGTCGAGAAAATTATCCTCATTCGCAGCCATGTTTTCTTATGTGTATCTATGTACACGTGTATTGCCGCATTGGCCTAGGTCGCCAGTGCCCTGACGCATGAGTCTCACAGTTTGGGTTCTTTCTATTGAGAAATTTGGCAATATTTTGGCTCCGATGTCGAGCTGGTGAGTGTCGCTTCATTCTCGAACAACGTTGAGGTTCGCAGCTCAAATATAAGTCGAGAACATTATCCTCATTCGCAGCCATGTTTTCTTATGTGTATCTATGTACACGTGTATTGCCGCATTGGCCTAGATCGCCAGTGCCCTGACGCATGAGTCTCACAGTTTGGGTTCTTTCTATTGAGAAATTTGGCAATATTTTGGCTCCGATGTCGAGCTGGTGAGTGTCTCTTCATTCTCGGACAACGTTGAGTTTCGCAGCTCAGATATAAGTCGAGAAAATTATCCTCATTCGCAGCCATGTTTTCTTATGTGTATGTTTGTACACTTGTATTGCCGCATAGGCCTATGCCGTCAGTGCCCTGACACATGGGTCTCACGGTTTGGGTTTTTTCCAGTGAGAAGTTTGGCAATATTTTGGCTCCGATGTCGAGCTGGTGAGTGTCTCTTCATTCTCGGACAACGTTGAGTTTCGCAGCTCAGATATAAGTTGAGAAAATTATCCTCATTCGCAGCCATGTTTTCTTATGTGTATCTATGTACACGTGTATTGCCGCATTGGCCTAGGTCGCCAGTGCCCTGACGCATGAGTCTCACAGTTTGGTTTTTTTCCATTGAGAAATTTGTCAATATTTTGGCTCATATGTCGAGCTGGTAAGTATCTCTTCATTCTCGAACAACGTTGAGGTTCCCAGCTAAGATATAAGTCGAGAAAATAATCCTCATTCGCAGCCACCTTTTCTGATGTGTATGTTTGTACACGTGTATTGCCGCATAGGACTATGCCGCCAGTGGCCTGACGCATGAATCTCATAGTTTGGGTTCTTTCCATTGAGAAAATTGGCAATATTTTGTCTCAGATGTCGAGCTGGTGAATGTCTCGTCATTCTCGAACAACGTTGAGGTTCGCAGCTCAGATATAAGTCGAGAAAATTATCCTATTCGCAGCCACCTTTTGTTAAGTGTATGTTTGTACTCGTGTATTGCCGCATTGGCCTATGTCGCCAGTGCCCTGACGCATGAGTCTCACGGTTTGGTTTTTTTCCAGTGAGAAAATTGGCAATATTTTGGCTCAGATGTTGAGCTGGTGAGTGTCTCTTCATTTTCAAACAACGTTGAGGTTTGCAGCTAAGATATAAGTCGAGAAAATTATCCTCATTCGCAGCAATGTTTTCTGATGTGTATCTATGTACACGTGTATTGCCGCACTGGCCTATGTCGCCAGTGCCCTGACTCATGAGTCTCACAGTTTGGGTTCTTTCCATTGAGAAATTTGGCAATATTTTGGCTTAGATGTCGAGCTGGAGAGTGTCTCTTCATTCTCGAACAACGTTGAGGTTCGCAGCTAAGATATAAGTCGAGAAAATTATCCTCATTCGCAGCCACCTTTTCTTATGTGTATGTTTGTACACTTGTATTGCCGCATAGGCCTATGCCGTCAGTGCCCTGACACATGGGTCTCACGGTTTGGGTTTTTTCCAGTGAGAAGTTTGGCAATATTTTGGCTCAGATGTCGAGCTGGTGAGTGTCTCTTCATTCTCGAACAACGTTGAGGTTCGCAGCTCAGATTTAAGTCTATAAAATTATCCTCATTCGCAGCCATGTTTTCTTATGTGTATCTATGTACACGTGTATTGCCGCATTGGCCTAGGTCGCCAGTGCCCTGACGCATGAGTCTCACAGTTTGGGTTCTTTCTATTGAGAAATTTGGCAATATTTTGGCTCCGATGTCGAGCTGGTGAGTGTCTCTTCATTCTCGAACAACGTTGAGGTTCGCAGCTCAAATATAAGTCGAGAACATTATCCTCATTCGCAGCCATGTTTTCTTATGTGTATCTATGTACACGTGTATTGCCGCATAGGCCTATGTCGCCAGTCCCCTGACGCATGAGTCTCACAGTTTGGGTTCTTTCTATTGAGAAATTTGGCAATATGTTGGCTCCGATGTCGAGCTGGTGAGTGTCTCTTCATTCTCGAACAACGTTGAGGTTCGCAGCTCAAATATAAGTCGAGAACATTATCCTCATTCGCAGCCATGTTTTCTTATGTGTATCTACACGTGTATTGCCGCATAGTCCTATGTCGCCAGTGCCCTGACGCATGAGTCTCACAGTTTGGGTTCTTTCTATTGAGAAATTTGGCAATATTTTGGCTCCGATGTCGAGCTGGTGAGTGTCTCTTCATTCTCGAACAACGTTGAGGTTCGCAGCTCAAATATAAGTCGAGAACATTATCCTCATTCGCAGCCATGTTTTCTTATGTGTATCTATGTACACGTGTATTGCCGCATAGGCCTATGTCGCCAGTCCCCTGACGCATGAGTCTCACAGTTTGGGTTCTTTCTATTGAGACATTTGGCAATATTTTGGCTCCGATGTCGAGCTGGTGAGTGTCTCTTCATTCTCGAACAACGTTGAGGTTCGCAGCTCAAATATAAGTCGAGAACATTATCCTCATTCGCAGCCATGTTTTCTTATGTGTATCTATGTACACGTGTATTGCCGCATAGGCCTATGTCGCAAGTGCCCTGACGCATGAGTTTCACGGTTTGGGTTTTTTCCAGAGAGCAGTTTGGCAATATTTTGGCTCAGATGTCGAGCTGGTGAGTGTCTCTTCATTCTCGAACAACGTTGAGGTTCGCAGCTCAAATATAAGTCGAGAAAATTATCCTCATTCGCACCCACCTTTTCTGATGTGTATGTTTGTACACTTGTATTGCCGCGTAGGCCTATGCCGTCAGTGCCCTGACACATGGGTCTCACGGTTTGGGTTTTTTTCAGTGAGAAGTTTGGCAATATTTTGGCTCAGATGTCGAGCTGGTGAGTGTCTCTTCATTCTCGAACAACGTTGAGGTTCGCAGCTCAGATATAAGTCTAGAAAATTATCCTCATTCGCAGCCATGTTTTCTTATGTGTATCTATGTACACGTGTATTGTCGCATTGGCCTAGGTCGCCAGTGCCCTGACGCATGAGTCTCACAGTTTAGGTTCTTTCTATTGAGAAATTTGGCAATATTTTGGCTCCGATGTCGAGCTGGTGAGTGTCTCTTCATTCTCGAACAACGTTGAGGTTCGCAGCTCAAATATAAGTCGAGAAAATTATCCTCATTCGCAGCCACCTTTTCTGATGTGTATGTTTGTACACGTGTATTGCCGCATAGGCCTATGCCGCCAGTGGCCTGACGCATGAGTCTCATGGTTTGGTTTTTTTCCAGTGAGAAATTTGGCAATATTTTGGCTCCGATGTCGAGCTGGTGAGTGTCTCTTCATTCTCGGACAACGTTGAGTTTCGCAGCTCAGATATAAGTCGAGAAAATTATCCTCATTCGCAGCCATGTTTTCTTATGTGTATCTATGTACACGTGTATTGCCGCATTGGCCTAGGTCGCCAGTGCCCTGACGCATGAGTCTCACAGTTTGGGTTCTTTCTATTGAGAAATTTGGCAATATTTTGGCTCCGATGTCGAGCTGGTGAGTGTCGCTTCATTCTCGAACAACGTTGAGGTTCGCAGCTCAAATATAAGTCGAGAACATTATCCTCATTCGCAGCCATGTTTTCTTATGTGTATCTATGTACACGTGTATTGCCGCATTGGCCTAGATCGCCAGTGCCCTGACGCATGAGTCTCACAGTTTGGGTTCTTTCTATTGAGAAATTTGGCAATATTTTGGCTCCGATGTCGAGCTGGTGAGTGTCTCTTCATTCTCGGACAACGTTGAGTTTCGCAGCTCAGATATAAGTCGAGAAAATTATCCTCATTCGCAGCCATGTTTTCTTATGTGTATGTTTGTACACTTGTATTGCCGCATAGGCCTATGCCGTCAGTGCCCTGACACATGGGTCTCACGGCTTGGGTTTTTTCCAGTGAGAAGTTTGGCAATATTTTGGCTCCGATGTCGAGCTGGTGAGTGTCTCTTCATTCTCGGTCAACGTTGAGTTTCGCAGCTCAGATATAAGTTGAGAAAATTATCCTCATTCGCAGCCATGTTTTCTTATGTGTATCTATGTACACGTGTATTGCCGCATTGGCCTAGGTCGCCAGTGCCCTGACGCATGAGTCTCACAGTTTGGTTTTTTTCCATTGAGAAATTTGTCAATATTTTGGCTCATATGTCGAGCTGGTAAGTATCTCTTCATTCTCGAACAACGTTGAGGTTCCCAGCTAAGATATAAGTCGAGAAAATAATCCTCATTCGCAGCCACCTTTTCTGATGTGTATGTTTGTACACGTGTATTGCCGCATAGGACTATGCCGCCAGTGGCCTGACGCATGAATCTCATAGTTTGGGTTCTTTCCATTGAGAAAATTGGCAATATTTTGTCTCAGATGTCGAGCTGGTGAATGTCTCGTCATTCTCGAACAACGTTGAGGTTCGCAGCTCAGATATAAGTCGAGAAAATTATCCTATTCGCAGCCACCTTTTGTTAAGTGTATGTTTGTACTCGTGTATTGCCGCATTGGCCTATGTCGCCAGTGCCCTGACGCATGAGTCTCACGGTTTGGTTTTTTTCCAGTGAGAAAATTGGCAATATTTTGGCTCAGATGTTGAGCTGGTGAGTGTCTCTTCATTTTCAAACAACGTTGAGGTTTGCAGCTAAGATATAAGTCGAGAAAATTATCCTCATTCGCAGCAATGTTTTCTGATGTGTATCTATGTACACGTGTATTGCCGCACTGGCCTATGTCGCCAGTGCCCTGACTCATGAGTCTCACAGTTTGGGTTCTTTCCATTGAGAAATTTGGCAATATTTTGGCTTAGATGTCGAGCTGGAGAGTGTCTCTTCATTCTCGAACAACGTTGAGGTTCGCAGCTAAGATATAAGTCGAGAAAATTATCCTCATTCGCAGCCACCTTTTCTTATGTGTATGTTTGTACACGTGTATTGCCGCATTGGCCTATGCCGCCAGTGCCCTGACGCATGAGTCTCACAGTTTGGGTTCTTTCTATTGAGAAATTTGGCAATATTTTGGCTCCGATGTCGAGCTGGTGAGTGTCTCTTCATTCTCGAACAACGTTGAGGTTCGCAGCTCAAATATAAGTCGAGAAAATTATCCTCATTCGCAGCCATGTTTTCTTATGTGTATATATGTACACGTGTATTGCAGCATTGGCCTATGTCGCCAGTGCCCTGACGCATGAGTCTCACAGTTTGGGTCCTTTCCATTGAGAAATTTGGCAATATTTTGGCTCAGATGTCGAGCTGGTGAGTATCTCTTCATTCTCGAACAACGTTGAGGTTCCCAGCTAAGATATAAGTCGAGAACATTATCCTCATTCGCAGCCATGTTTTCTTATGTGTATCTATGTACACGTGTATTGCCGCATAGGCCTATGTCGCCAGTGCCCTGACTCATGAGTCTCACAGTTTGGGTTCTTTCCATTGAGAAATTTGGCAATATTTTGGCTTAGATGTCGAGCTGGAGAGTGTCTCTTCATTCTCGAACAACGTTGAGGTTCGCAGCTCAAATATAAGTCGTGAAAATTATCCTCATTCGCAGCCATGTTTTCTTATGTGTATATATGTACACGTGTATTGCCGCATTGGCCTATGTCGCCAGTGCCCTGACGCATGAGTCTCACAGTTTGGGTCCTTTCCATTGAGAAAGTTGGCAATATTTTGGTTCCGATGTCGAGCTGGTGAGTGTCTCTTCATTCTCGGACAACGTTGAGTTTCGCAGCTCAAATATAAGTCGAGAAAATTATCCTCATTCGCAGCCATGTTTTCTTATGTGTATGTTTGTACACTTGTATTGCCGCATAGGCCTATGCCGTCAGTGCCCTGACACATGGGTCTCACGGTTTGGGTTTTTTCCAGTGAGAAGTTTGGCAATATTTTGGCTCAGATGTCGAGCTGGTGTGTGTCTCTTCATTCTCGAACAACGTTGAGGTTCGCAGCTCAGATTTAAGTCTAGAAAATTATCCTCATTCGCAGCCATGTTTTCTTATGTGTATCTATGTACACGTGTATTGCCGCATTGGCCTAGGTCGCCAGTGCCCTGACGCATGAGTCTCACAGTTTGGGTTCTTTCTATTGAGAAATTTGGCAATATTTTGGCTCCGATGTCGAGCTGGTGAGTGTCTCTTCATTCTCGAACAACGTTAAGGTTCGCAGCTCAAATATAAGTCGAGAACATTATCCTCATTCGCAGCCATGTTTTCTTATGTGTATCTATGTACACGTGTATTGCCGCATTGGCCTAGGTCGCCAGTGCCCTGACGCATGAGTCTCACGGTTTGGGTTCTTTCTATTGAGAAATTTGGCAATATTTTTGCTCCGATGTCGAGCTGGTGAGTGTCTCTTCATTCTCGGACAAAGTTGAGTTTCGCAGCTCAAATATAAGTCGAGAAAATTATCCTCATTCGCAGCCATGTTTTCTTATGTGTATGTTTGTACACTTGTATTGCCGCATAGGCCTATGCCGTCAGTGCCCTGACACATGGGTCTCACGGTTTGGGTTTTTTCCAGTGAGAAGTTTGGCAATATTTTGGCTCAGATGTCGAGCTGGTGAGTGTCTCTTCATTCTCGAACAACGTTGAGGTTCGCAGCTCAGATTTAAGTCTAGAAAATTATCCTCATTCGCAGCCATGTTTTCTTATGTGTATCTATGTACACGTGTATTGCCGCATTGGCCTAGGTCGCCAGTGCCCTGACGCATGAGTCTCACAGTTTGGGTTCTTTCTATTGAGAAATTTGGCAATATTTTGGCTCCGATGTCGAGCTGGTGAGTGTCTCTTCATTCTCGAACAACGTTGAGGTTCGCAGCTCAAATATAAGTCGAGAACATTATCCTCATTCGCAGCCATGTTTTCTTATGTGTATCTATGTACACGTGTATTGCCGCATAGGCCTATGTCGCCAGTCCCCTGACGCATGAGTCTCACAGTTTGGGTTTTTTCTATTGAGAAATTTGGCAATATTTTGGCTCCGATGTCGAGCTGGTGAGTGTCTCTTCATTCTCGAACAACGTTGAGGTTCGCAGCTCAAATATAAGTCGAGAACATTATCCTCATTCGCAGCCATGTTTTCTTATGTGTATCTATGTACACGTGTATTGCCGCATAGGCCTATGTCGCCAGTGCCCTGACGCTTGAGTTTCACGGTTTGGGTTTTTTCCAGTGAGAAGTTTTGGCAATATTTTGGCTCAGATGTCGAGCTGGTGAGTGTCTCTTCATTCTCGAACAACGTTGAGGTTCGCAGCTCAGATATAAGTCGAGAAAATTATCATCATTCGCAGCCATGTTTTCTTATGTGTATCTATGTACACGTGTATTGCCGCATTGACCTAGGTCGACAGTGCCCTGACGCATGAGTCTCACAGTTTGGGTTCTTTCTATTGAGAAATTTGGCAATATTTTGGCTCCGATGTCGAGCTGGTGAGTGTCTCTTCATTCTCGAACAACGTTGAGGTTCGCAGCTCAAATATAAGTCGAGAACATTATCCTCATTCGCAGCCATGTTTTCTTATGTGTATCTATGTACACGTGTATTGCCGCATAGGCCTATGTCGCCAGTCCCCTGACGCATGAGTCTCACAGTTTGGGTTCTTTCTATTGAGACATTTGGCAATATTTTGGCTCCGATGTCGAGCTGGTGAGTGTCTCTTCATTCTCGAACAACGTTGAGGTTCGCAGCTCAAATATAAGTCGAGAACATTATCCTCATTCGCAGCCATGTTTTCTTATGTGTATCTATGTACACGTGTATTGCCGCATAGGCCTATGTCGCAAGTGCCCTGACGCATGAGTTTCACGGTTTGGGTTTTTTCCAGTGAGAAGTTTGGCAATATTTTGGCTCAGATGTCGAGCTGGTGAGTGTCTCTTCATTCTCGAACAACGTTGAGGTTCGCAGCTCAAATATAAGTCGAGAAAATTATCCTCATTCGCACCCACCTTTTCTGATGTGTATGTTTGTACACTTGTATTGCCGCGTAGGCCTATGCCGTCAGTGCCCTGACACATGGGTCTCACGGTTTGGGTTTTTTCCAGTGAGAAGTTTTGCAATATTTTGGCTCAGATGTCGAGCTGGTGAGTGTCTCTTCATTCTCGAACAACGTTGAGGTTCGCAGCTCAGATATAAGTCTAGAAAATTATCCTCATTCGCAGCCATGTTTTCTTATGTGTATCTATGTACACGTGTATTGTCGCATTGGCCTAGGTCGCCAGTGCCCTGACGCATGAGTCTCACAGTTTGGGTTCTTTCTATTGAGAAATTTGGCAATATTTTGGCTCCGATGTCGAGCTGGTGAGTGTCTCTTCATTCTCGAACAACGTTGAGGTTCGCAGCTCAAATATAAGTCGAGAAAATTATCCTCATTCGCAGCCACCTTTTCTGATGTGTATGTTTGTACACGTGTATTGCCGCATAGGCCTATGCCGCCAGTGGCCTGACGCATGAGTCTCACAGTTTGGGTTCTTTCTATTGAGAAATTTGGCAATATTTTGGCTCCGATGTCGAGCTGGTGAGTGTCTCTTCATTCTCGAACAACGTTGAGGTTCGCAGCTCAAATATAAGTCGAGAACATTATCCTCATTCGCAGCCATGTTTTCTTATGTGTATCTATGTACACGTGTATTGCCGCATAGGCCTATGTCGCCAGTGCCCTGACGCTTGAGTTTCACGGTTTGGGTTTTTTCCAGTGAGAAGTTTTGGCAATATTTTGGCTCAGATGTCGAGCTGGTGAGTGTCTCTTCATTCTCGAACAACGTTGAGGTTCGCAGCTCAGATATAAGTCGAGAAAATTATCATCATTCGCAGCCATGTTTTCTTATGTGTATCTATGTACACGTGTATTGCCGCATTGACCTAGGTCGACAGTGCCCTGACGCATGAGTCTCACAGTTTGGGTTCTTTCTATTGAGAAATTTGGCAATATTTTGGCTCCGATGTCGAGCTGGTGAGTGTCTCTTCATTCTCGAACAACGTTGAGGTTCGCAGCTCAAATATAAGTCGAGAACATTATCCTCATTCGCAGCCATGTTTTCTTATGTGTATCTATGTACACGTGTATTGCCGCATAGGCCTATGTCGCCAGTCCCCTGACGCATGAGTCTCACAGTTTGGGTTCTTTCTATTGAGACATTTGGCAATATTTTGGCTCCGATGTCGAGCTGGTGAGTGTCTCTTCATTCTCGAACAACGTTGAGGTTCGCAGCTCAAATATAAGTCGAGAACATTATCCTCATTCGCAGCCATGTTTTCTTATGTGTATCTATGTACACGTGTATTGCCGCATAGGCCTATGTCGCAAGTGCCCTGACGCATGAGTTTCACGGTTTGGGTTTTTTCCAGTGAGAAGTTTGGCAATATTTTGGCTCAGATGTCGAGCTGGTGAGTGTCTCTTCATTCTCGAACAACGTTGAGGTTCGCAGCTCAAATATAAGTCGAGAAAATTATCCTCATTCGCACCCACCTTTTCTGATGTGTATGTTTGTACACTTGTATTGCCGCGTAGGCCTATGCCGTCAGTGCCCTGACACATGGGTCTCACGGTTTGGGTTTTTTCCAGTGAGAAGTTTTGCAATATTTTGGCTCAGATGTCGAGCTGGTGAGTGTCTCTTCATTCTCGAACAACGTTGAGGTTCGCAGCTCAGATATAAGTCTAGAAAATTATCCTCATTCGCAGCCATGTTTTCTTATGTGTATCTATGTACACGTGTATTGTCGCATTGGCCTAGGTCGCCAGTGCCCTGACGCATGAGTCTCACAGTTTGGGTTCTTTCTATTGAGAAATTTGGCAATATTTTGGCTCCGATGTCGAGCTGGTGAGTGTCTCTTCATTCTCGAACAACGTTGAGGTTCGCAGCTCAAATATAAGTCGAGAAAATTATCCTCATTCGCAGCCACCTTTTCTGATGTGTATGTTTGTACACGTGTATTGCCGCATAGGCCTATGCCGCCAGTGGCCTGACGCATGAGTCTCATGGTTTGGTTTTTTTCCAGTGAGAAATTTGGCAATATTTTGGCTCCGATGTCGAGCTGGTGAGTGTCTCTTCATTCTCGGACAACGTTGAGTTTCGCAGCTCAGATATAAGTCGAGAAAATTATCCTCATTCGCAGACATGTTTTCTTATGTGTATCTATGTACACGTGTATTGCCGCATTGGCCTAGGTCGCCAGTGCCCTGACGCATGAGTCTCACAGTTTGGGTTCTTTCTATTGAGAAATTTGGCAATATTTTGGCTCCGATGTCGAGCTGGTGAGTGTCGCTTCATTCTCGAACAACGTTGAGGTTCGCAGCTCAAATATAAGTCGAGAACATTATCCTCATTCGCAGCCATGTTTTCTTATGTGTATCTATGTACACGTGTATTGCCGCATTGGCCTAGGTCGCCAGTGCCCTGACGCATGAGTCTCACAGTTTGGGTTCTTTCTATTGAGAAATTTGGCAATATTTTGGCTCCGATGTCGAGCTGGTGAGTGTCTCTTCATTCTCGGACAACGTTGAGTTTCGCAGCTCAGATATAAGTCGAGAAAATTATCCTCATTCGCAGCCATGTTTTCTTATGTGTATGTTTGTACACTTGTATTGCCGCATAGGCCTATGCCGTCAGTGCCCTGACACATGGGTCTCACGGTTTGGGTTTTTTCCAGTGAGAAGTTTGGCAATATTTTGGCTCCGATGTCGAGCTGGTGAGTGTCTCTTCATTCTCGGACAACGTTGAGTTTCGCAGCTCAGATATAAGTTGAGAAAATTATCCTCATTCGCAGCCATGTTTTCTTATGTGTATCTATGTACACGTGTATTGCCGCATTGGCCTAGGTCGCCAGTGCCCTGACGCATGAGTCTCACAGTTTGGTTTTTTTCCATTGAGAAATTTGTCAATATTTTGGCTCATATGTCGAGCTGGTAAGTATTTCTTCATTCTCGAACAACGTTGAGGTTCCCAGCTAAGATATAAGTCGAGAAAATAATCCTCATTCGCAGCCACCTTTTCTGATGTGTATGTTTGTACACGTGTATTGCCGCATAGGACTATGCCGCCAGTGGCCTGACGCATGAATCTCATAGTTTGGGTTCTTTCCATTGAGAAAATTGGCAATATTTTGTCTCAGATGTCGAGCTGGTGAATGTCTCGTCATTCTCGAACAACGTTGAGGTTCGCAGCTCAGATATAAGTCGAGAAAATTATCCTATTCGCAGCCACCTTTTGTTAAGTGTATGTTTGTACTCGTGTATTGCCGCATTGGCCTATGTCGCCAGTGCCCTGACGCATGAGTCTCACGGTTTGGTTTTTTTCCAGTGAGAAAATTGGCAATATTTTGGCTCAGATGTTGAGCTGGTGAGTGTCTCTTCATTTTCAAACAACGTTGAGGTTTGCAGCTAAGATATAAGTCGAGAAAATTATCCTCATTCGCAGCAATGTTTTCTGATGTGTATCTATGTACACGTGTATTGCCGCACTGGCCTATGTCGCCAGTGCCCTGACTCATGAGTCTCACAGTTTGGGTTCTTTCCATTGAGAAATTTGGCAATATTTTGGCTTAGATGTCGAGCTGGAGAGTGTCTCTTCATTCTCGAACAACGTTGAGGTTCGCAGCTAAGATATAAGTCGAGAAAATTATCCTCATTCGCAGCCACCTTTTCTTATGTGTATGTTTGTACACGTGTATTGCCGCATTGGCCTATGCCGCCAGTGCCCTGACGCATGAGTCTCACAGTTTGGGTTCTTTCTATTGAGAAATTTGGCAATATTTTGGCTCCGATGTCGAGCTGGTGAGTGTCTCTTCATTCTCGAACAACGTTGAGGTTCGCAGCTCAAATATAAGTCGAGAAAATTATCCTCATTCGCAGCCATGTTTTCTTATGTGTATATATGTACACGTGTATTGCAGCATTGGCCTATGTCGCCAGTGCCCTGACGCATGAGTCTCACAGTTTGGGTCCTTTCCATTGAGAAATTTGGCAATATTTTGGCTCAGATGTCGAGCTGGTGAGTATCTCTTCATTCTCGAACAACGTTGAGGTTCCCAGCTAAGATATAAGTCGAGAAAATAATCCTCATTCGCAGCCACCTTTTCTGATGTGTATGTCTGTACACGTGTATTGCCGCATAGGCCTATGCCGCCAGTGGCCTGACGCATGAATCTCATAGTTTGGGTTCTTTCCATTGATAAATTTGGCAATATTTTGTCTCAGATGTCGAGCTGGTGAATGTCTCTTCATTCTCGAACAACGTTGAGGTTCGCAGCTCAGATATAAGTTGAGAAAATTATCCTCATTCGCAGCCACCTTTTGTTATGTGTATGTTTGTACACGTGTATTGCCGCATTGGCCTATGTCGCCAGTGCCCTGACGCATGAGTCTCACGGTTTGGTTTTTTTCCAGTGAGAAATTTGGCAATATTTTGGCTCAGATGTTGAGCTGGTGAGTGTCTCTTCATTTTCAAACAACGTTGAGGTTTGCAGCTAAGATATAAGTCGAGAAAATTATCCTCATTCGCAGCAATGTTTTCTGATGTGTATCTATGTACACGTGTATTGCCGCACTGGCCTATGTCGCCAGTGCCCTGACTCATGAGTCTCACAGTTTGGGTTCTTTCCATTGAGAAATTTGGCAATATTTTGGCTTAGATGTCGAGCTGGAGAGTGTCTCTTCATTCTCGGACAACGTTGAGGTTCGCAGCTCAAATATAAGTCGAGAAAATTATCCTCATTCGCAGCCATGTTTTCTTATGTGTATATATGTACACGTGTATTGCCGCATTGGCCTATGTCGCCAGTGCCCTGACGCATGAGTCTCACAGTTTGGGTCCTTTCCATTGAGAAAGTTGGCAAAATTTTGGCTCAGATGTCGAGCTGGTGAGTATCTCTTCATTCTCGAACAACGTTGAGGTTTGCAGCTAAGATATAAGTCGAGAAAATTATCCTCATTCGCAGCAATGTTTTCTTATGTGTATCTATGTACACGTGTATTGCCGCACTGGCCTATGTCGCCAGTGCCCTGACTCATGAGTCTCACAGTTTGGGTTCTTTCCATTGAGAAATTTGGCAATATTTTGGCTTAGATGTCGAGCTGGAGAGTGTCTCTTCATTCTCGAACAACGTTGAGGTTCGCAGCTAAGATATAAGTCGAGAAAATTATCCTCATTCGCAGCCACCTTTTCTTATGTGTATGTTTGTACACGTGTATTGCCGCATTGGCATATGTAGCCAGTGCCCTGACGCATGAGTCTTATGTGTATCTATGTACACGTGTATTGCCGCATTGGCCTATGTAGCCAGTGCCCTGACGCATGAGTCTCACAGTTTGGGTTCTTTCCATTTCGAAATTTGGCAATAATTTGGCTCAGATGTCGAGATGGTGAGTGTCTCTTCATTCTCGAACAACGTTGTGGTTCGCAGCTAAGATATAAGTCGAAATAATTATCCTCATTCGCCGTCACCTTTTCTTATGTGTATGTTTGTACACGTGTATTGCCGCATAGGCCTATGCCGCCAGTGGCCTGACGCATGAGTCTCACGGTTTGGGTTTTTTCCAGTGAGAAGTTTGGCAATATTTTGGCTCAGATGCTCAGATGTCGAGCTGGTGAGTGTCTCTTCATTCTCGAACAACGTTGAGGTTCGCAGCTCAAATATAAGTCGAGAAAATTATCCTCATTCGCAGCCATGTTTTCTTATGTGTATCTATGTACACGTGTATTGCCGCATTGGCCTATGTTGCCCGTGCCCTGACGCATGAGTCTCACAGTTTGGGTTCTTTCCATTGAGAAATTTGGCAATATTTTGGCTCAGATGTCGAGCTGGTGAGTGTCTCTTCATTCTCGAACAACGTTGAGTTTCGCAGCTCAAATATAAGTCGAGAAAATTATCCTCATTCGCAGCCACCTTTTCTGATGTGTATGTTTGTACACTTGTATTGCCGCATAGGCCTATGCCGTCAGTGCCCTGACGCATGGGTCTCACGGTTTGGTTTTTTTACAGTGAGAAATTTGGCAATATTTTGGCTCCGATGTCGAGCTGGTGAGTGTCTCTTCATTCTCGAACAACGTTGAGGTTCGCAGCTCAAATATAAGTCGAGAAAATTATCCTCATTCGCAGCCATGTTTTTTTATGTGTATCTATGTACACATGTATTGCCGCACTGGCCTATGTCGCCAGTGCCCTGACTCATGAGTCTCACAGTTTGGGTTATTTCCATTGAGGAATTTGGCAATATTTTGGCTCAGATGTCGAGCTGGAGAGTGTCTCTTCATTCTCGAACAACGTTGAGGTTCGCAGCTCAGATACAAGTCGAAAACATTATCCTCATTCGCAGCCATGTTTTCTTATGTGTATCTATGTACACGTGTATTGCCGCATAGGCCTATGTCGCCAGTGCCCTGACGCATGAGTCTCACAGTTTGGGTCCTTTCCATTGAGAAAGTTGGCAATATTTTGGCTCAGATGTCGAGCTGGTGAGTATCTCTTCATTCTCGAACAACGTTGAGGTTCCCAGCTAAGATATAAGTCGAGAAAATAATCCTCATTCGCAGCCACCTTTTCTTATGTGTATCTATGTACACGTGTATTGCCGCACTGGCCTATGCCGCCAGTGGCCTGACGCATGAATCTCATAGTTTGGGTTCTTTCCATTGATAAATTTGGCAATATTTTGTCTCAGATGTCGAGCTGGTGAATGTCTCTTCATTCTCGAACAACGTTGAGGTTCGCAGCTCAGATATAAGTCGAGAAAATTATCCTCATTCGCAGCCACCTTTTGTTATGTGTATGTTTGTACACGTGTATTGCCGCATTGGCCTATGTCGCCAGTGCCCTGACGCATGAGTCTCACGGTTTGGGTTTTTTCCAGTGAGAAATTTGGCAATATTTTGGCTCAGATGTTGAGCTGGTGAGTGTCTCTTCATTTTCAAACAACGTTGAGGTTTGCAGCTAATATATAAGTCGAGAAAATTATCCTCATTCGCAGCAATGTTTTCTTATGTGTATCTATGTACACGTGTATTGCCGCACTGGCCTATGTCGCCAGTGCCCTGACTCATGAGTCTCACAGTTTGGGTTCTTTCCATTGAGAAATTTGGCAATATTTTGGCTTAGATGTCGAGCTGGAGAGTGTCTCTTCATTCTCGAACAACGTTGAGGTTCGCAGCTAAGATATAAGTCGAGAAAATTATCCTCATTCGCAGCCACCTTTTCTTATGTGTATGTTTGTACACTTGTATTGCCGCATTGGCCTATGTAGCCAGTGCCCTGACGCATGAGTCTTATGTGTATCTATGTACACGTGTATTGCCGCATTGGCCTATGTAGCCAGTGCCCTGACGCATGAGTCTCACAGTTTGGGTTTTTTCCATTTCGAAATTTGGCAATAATTTGGCTCAGATGTCGAGCTGGTGAATGTCTCTTCATTCTCGAACAACGTTGAGGTTCGCAGCTCAAATATAAGTCGAGAAAATTATCCTCATTCGCAGCCACCTTTTCTGATGTGTATGTTTGTACACGTGTATTGCCGCATAGGCCTATGCCGCCAGTGGCCTGACGCATGTGTCTCATGGTTTGGGTTTTTTCCAGTGAGAAATTTGGCAATATTTTGGCTCAGATGTCGAGCTGGTGAGTGTCTCTTCATTCTCGAACAAAGTTGAGTTTCGCAGCTCAGATATAAGTCGAGAAAATAATCCTCATTCGCAGCAATGTTTTCTTTTGTGTATCTATGTACACGTGTATTGCCGCACTGGCCTATGTCGCCAGTGCCCTGACTCATGAGTCTCACAGTTTTGGTTCTTTCCATTGAGAAATTTGGCAATATTTTGGCTGAGGTGTCGAGCTGGAGAGTGTCTCTTCATTCTCGAACAACGTTGAGGTTCGCAGCTCAGATACAAGTCGAGAAAATTATCCTCATTCGCCGCCATGTTTTCTTATGTGTATCTATGTACACGTGTATTGCCGCATAGGCCTATGTCGCCAGTGCCCTGACGCATGAGTCTCACGGTTTGGTTTTTTCCATTGAGAAGTTTGGCAATATTTTGGCTCAGATGTCGAGCTGGTGAGTGTCTCTTCATTCTCGAACAACGTTGAGGTTCACAGCTCAAATATAAGTCGAGAAAATTATCCTCATTCGCAGCCACCTTTTCTGATGTGTATGTTTGTACACTTGTATTGCCACATTGGCCTATGTCGCCAGTGTCCTGACGCATGAGTCTCACAGTTTGGGTCCTTTCCATTGAGAAAGTTGGCAATATTTTGGCTCCGATGTCGAGCTGGTGAGTGTCTCTTCATTCTCGAACAACGTTGAGGTTCGCAGCTCAAATATAAGTCGAGAACATTATCCTCATTCGCAGCCATGTTTTCTTATGTGTATCTATGTACACGTGTATTGCCGCATAGGCCTATGCCGTCAGTGCCCTGACACATGGGTCTCACGGTTTGGGTTTTTTCCAGTGAGAAGTTTGGCAATATTTTGGCTCAGATGTTGAGCTGGTGAGTGTCTCTTCATTTTCAAACAACGTTGAGGTTTGCAGCTAAGATATAAGTCGAGAAAATTATCCTCATTCGCAGCAATGTTTTCTTATGTGTATCTATGTACACGTGTATTGCCGCACTGGCCTATGTCGCCAGTGCCCTGACTCATGAGTCTCACAGTTTGGGTTCTTTCCATTGAGAAATTTGGCAATATTTTGGCTTAGATGTCGAGCTGGAGAGTGTCTCTTCATTCTCGAACAACGTTGAGGTTCGCAGCTAAGATATAAGTCGAGAAAATTATCCTCATTCGCAGCCACATTTTCTTATGTGTATATTTGTACACTTGTATTGCCGCATTGGCCTATGTAGCCAGTGCCCTGACGCATGAGTCTTATGTGTATCTATGTACACGTGTATTGCCGCATTGGCCTATGTAGCCAGTGCCCTGACACATGAGTCTCACAGTTTGGGTTTTTTCCATTTCGAAATTTGGCAATAATTTGGCTCAGATGTCGAGCTGGTGAATGTCTCTTCATTCTCGAACAACGTTGAGGTTCGCAGCTCAAATATAAGTCGAGAAAATTATCCTCATTCGCAGCCACCTTTTCTGATGTGTATGTTTGTACACGTGTATTGCCGCATAGGCCTATGCCGCCAGTGCCCTGACGCATGTGTCTCATGGTTTGGGTTTTTTCCAGTGAGAAATTTGGCAATATTTTGGCTCAGATGTCGAGCTGGTGAGTGTCTCTTCATTCTCGAACAAAGTTGAGTTTCGCAGCTCAGATATAAGTCGAGAAAATAATCCTCATTCGCAGCAATGTTTTCTTATGTGTATCTATGTACACGTGTATTGCCGCACTGGCCTATGTCGCCAGTGCCCTGACTCATGAGTCTCACAGTTTTGGTTCTTTCCATTGAGAAATTTGGCAATATTTTGGCTCAGGTGTCGAGCTGGAGAGTGTCTCTTCATTCTCGAACAACGTTGAGGTTCGCAGCTCAGATACAATTCGAAAAAAATTATCCTCATTCGCAGCCATGTTTTCTTATGTGTATCTATGTACACGTGTATTGCCGCATAGGCCTATGTCGCCAGTGCCCTGACGCATGAGTCTCACGGTTTGGTTTTTTCCATTGAGAAGTTTGGCAATATTTTGGCTCAGATGTCGAGCTGGTGAGTGTCTCTTCATTCTCGAACAACGTTGAGGTTCGCAGCTCAAATATAAGTCGAGAAAATTATCCTCATTCGCAGCCACCTTTTCTGATGTGTATGTTTGTACACTTGTATTGCCACATTGGCCTATGTCGCCAGTGCCCTGACGCATGAGTCTCACAGTTTGGGTCCTTTCCATTGAGAAAGTTGGCAATATTTTGGCTCCGATGTCGAGCTGGTGAGTGTCTCTTCATTCTCGAACAACGTTGAGGTTCGCAGCTCAAATATAAGTCGAGAACATTATCCTCATTCGCAGCCATGTTTTCTTATGTGTATCTATGTACACGTGTATTGCCGCATAGGCCTATGCCGTCAGTGCCCTGACACATGGGTCTCACGGTTTGGGTTTTTTCCAGTGAGAAGTTTGGCAATATTTTGGCTCAGATGTTGAGCTGGTGAGTGTCTCTTCATTTTCAAACAACGTTGAGGTTTGCAGCTAAGATATAAGTCGAGAAAATTATCCTCATTCGCAGCAATGTTTTCTTATGTGTATCTATGTACACGTGTATTGCCGCACTGGCCTATGTCGCCAGTGCCCTGACTCATGAGTCTCACAGTTTGGGTTCTTTCCATTGAGAAATTTGGCAATATTTTGGCTTAGATGTCGAGCTGGAGAGTGTCTCTTCATTCTCGAACAACGTTGAGGTTCGCAGCTAAGATATAAGTCGAGAAAATTATCCTCATTCGCAGCCACATTTTCTTATGTGTATATTTGTACACTTGTATTGCCGCATTGGCCTATGTAGCCAGTGCCCTGACGCATGAGTCTTATGTGTATCTATGTACACGTGTATTGCCGCATTGGCCTATGTAGCCAGTGCCCTGACACATGAGTCTCACAGTTTGGGTTTTTTCCATTTCGAAATTTGGCAATAATTTGGCTCAGATGTCGAGCTGGTGAATGTCTCTTCATTCTCGAACAACGTTGAGGTTCGCAGCTCAAATATAAGTCGAGAAAATTATCCTCATTCGCAGCCACCTTTTCTGATGTGTATGTTTGTACACGTGTATTGCCGCATAGGCCTATGCCGCCAGTGCCCTGACGCATGTGTCTCATGGTTTGGGTTTTTTCCAGTGAGAAATTTGGCAATATTTTGGCTCAGATGTCGAGCTGGTGAGTGTCTCTTCATTCTCGAACAAAGTTGAGTTTCGCAGCTCAGATATAAGTCGAGAAAATAATCCTCATTCGCAGCAATGTTTTCTTATGTGTATCTATGTACACGTGTATTGCCGCACTGGCCTATGTCGCCAGTGCCCTGACTCATGAGTCTCACAGTTTTGGTTCTTTCCATTGAGAAATTTGGCAATATTTTGGCTCAGGTGTCGAGCTGGAGAGTGTCTCTTCATTCTCGAACAACGTTGAGGTTCGCAGCTCAGATACAATTCGAAAAAAATTATCCTCATTCGCAGCCATGTTTTCTTATGTGTATCTATGTACACGTGTATTGCCGCATAGGCCTATGTCGCCAGTGCCCTGACGCATGAGTCTCACAGTTTGGGTTCTTTCTATTGAGAAATTTGACAATATTTTGGCTCCGATGTCGAGCTGGTGAGTGTCTCTTCATTCTCGAACAACGTTGAGGTTCGCAGCTCAAATATAAGTCGAGAAAATTATCCTCATTCGCAGCCACCTTTTCTGATGTGTATGTTTGTACACTTGTATTGCCACATTGGCCTATGTCGCCAGTGCCCTGACGCATGAGTCTCACAGTTTGGGTCCTTTCCATTGAGAAAGTTGGCAATATTTTGGCTCCGATGTCGAGCTGGTGAGTGTCTCTTCATTCTCGAACAACGTTGAGGTTCGCAGCTCAAATATAAGTCGAGAACATTATCCTCATTCGCAGCCATGTTTTCTTATGTGTATCTATCTACACGTGTATTGCCGCATAGGCCTATGCCGTCAGTGCCCTGACACATGGGTCTCACGGTTTGGGTTTTTTCCAGTGAGAAGTTTGGCAATATTTTGGCTCAGATGTCGAGCTGGTGAGTGTCTCTTCATTCTCGAACAACGTTGAGGTTCGCAGCTCAGATATAAGTCTAGAAAATTATCCTCATTCGCAGCCATGTTTTCTTATGTGTATCTATGTACACGTGTATTGCCGCATTGGCCTATGTCGCCAGTGCCCTGACGCATGAGTCTCACAGTTTGGGTCCTTTCCATTGAGAAAGTTGGCAATATTTTGGCTCAGATGTCGAGCTGGTGAGTGTCTCTTCATTCTCGAACAACGTTGAGGTTCGCAGCTCAAATATAAGTCGAGAAAATTATCCTCATTCGCAGCCACCTTTTCTGATGTGTATGTTTGTACACATGTATTGCCGCATAGGCCTATGCCGCCAGTGGCCTGACGCATGAGTCTCATGGTTTGGGTTTTTTGTCAGTGAGAAATTTGGCAATATTTTGGCTCAGATGTCGAGTTGGTGAGTGTCTCTTCATTCTCGGACAACGTTGAGTTTCGCAGCTCAGATATAAGTCGAGAAAATTATCCTCATTCGCAGCCATGTTTTTGTATGTGTATCTATGTACACGTGTATTGCCGCATTGGCCTAGGTCGCCAGTGCCCTGACGCATGAGTCTCACAGTTTGGGTTCTTTCTATTGAGAAATTTGGCAATATTTTGGCTCCGATGTCGAGCTGGTGAGTGTCCCTTCATTCTCGAACAACGTTGAGGTTCGCAGCTCAAATATAAGTCGAGAACCTTATCCTCATTCGCAGCCATGATTTCTTATGTGTATCTATGTATACGTGTATTGCAGCATAGGCCTATGTCGCCAGTGCCCTGACGCATGAGTCTCACAGTTTGGGTTCTTTCTATTGAGAAATTTGGCAATATTTTGGCTCCGGTGTCGAGCTGGTGAGTGTCTCTTCATTCTCGAACAACGTTGAGGTTCGCAGCTCAAATATAAGTCGAGAACATTATCCTCATTCGCAGCAATGTTTTCTTATGTGTATCTATGTACACGTGTATTGCCGCATAGGCCTATGTCGCCAGTGCCCTGACGCATGAGTCTCACAGTTTGGGTTCTTTCTATTGAGAAATTTGGCAATATTTTGGGTTAGATGTCGAGCTGGAGAGTGTCTCTTCATTCTCGAACAACGTTGAGGTTCGCAGCTAAGATATAAGTCGAGAAAATTATCCTCATTCGCAGCCACCTTTTCTTATGTGTATGTTTGTACACGTATATTGCCGCATTGGCCTATGCCGCCAGTGCCCTGACGCATGAGTCTCACAGTTTGGGTTCTTTCTATTGAGAAATTTGGCAATATTTTGGCTGCGATGTCGAGCTGGTGAGTGTCTCTTCATTCTCGAACAACGTTGAGGTTCGCAGCTCAAATATAAGTCGAGAAAATTATCCTCATTCGCAGCCATGTTTTCTTATGTGTATCTATGTACACGTGTATTGCCGCATTGGCCTATGTTGCCCGTGCCCTGACGCATGAGTCTCACAGTTTGGGTTCTTTCCATTGAGAAATTTGGCAATATTTTGGCTCAGATGTCGAGCTGGTGAGTGTCTCTTCATTCTCGAACAACGTTGAGTTTCGCAGCTCAAATATAAGTCGAGAAAATTATCCTCATTCGCAGTCACCTTTTCTGATGTGTATGTTTGTACACTTGTATTGCCGCATAGGCCTATGCCGTCAGTGCCCTG
Organism: Crossaster papposus; assembly: GCA_037893245.1. Lineage (NCBI taxonomy): Eukaryota > Metazoa > Echinodermata > Asteroidea > Velatida > Solasteridae > Crossaster > Crossaster papposus. Next base: position 932,211 of record JBAIAA010000149.1, read on the forward strand.
ACGCATGGGTCTCACGGTTTGTTTGTTTTACAGTGAGAAATTTGGCAATATTTTGGCTCCGATGTCGAGCTGGTGAGTGTCTCTTCATTCTCGAACAACGTTGAGGTTCGCAGCTCAGATATAAGTCGAGAAAATTATCCTCATTCGCAGCCACCTTTTCTGATGTGTATCTATCTACACGTGTATTGCCGCACTGGCCTATGTCGCCAATGCCCTGACTCATGAGTCTCACAGTTTGGGTTCTTTCCATTGAGAAATTTGGCAATATTTTGGTTCAGATGTCCAGCTGGTGAGTGTCTCTTCATTCTCGAACAACGTTGAGGTTCGCAGCTCAAATATAAGTCGAGACAATTATCCTCATTCGCAGCCACCTTTTCTGATGTGTATGTTTGTACACGTGTATTGCCGCATAGGCCTATGCCGCCAGTGGCCTGACGCATGAGTCTCATGGTTTGGGTTTTTTCCAGTGAGAAATTTGGCAATATTTTGGCTCAGATGTCGAGTTGGTGAGTGTCTCTTCATTCTCGGACAACGTTGAGTTTCGCAGCTCAGATATAAGTCGAGAAAATTATCCTCATTCGCAGCCATGTTTTTGTATGTGTATCTATGTACACGTGTATTGCCGCATTGGCCTAGGTCGCCAGTGCCCTGACGCATGAGTCTCACAGTTTGGGTTCTTTCTATTGAGAAATTTGGCAATATTTTGGCTCCGATGTCGCGCTGGTGAGTGTCTCTTCATTCTCGAACAACGTTGAGGTTCGCAGCTCAAATATAAGTCGAGAACCTTATCCTCATTCGCAGCCATGTTTTCTTATGTGTATCTATGTATACGTGTATTGCCGCATAGGCCTATGTCGCCAGTGCCCTGACGCATGAGTCTCACAGTTTGAGTTCTTTCTATTGAGAAATTTGGCAATATTTTGGTTCCGGTGTCGAGCTGGTGAGTGTCTCTTCATTCTCGAACAACGTTGAGGTTCGCAGCTCAAATATAAGTCGAGAACATTATCCTCATTCGCAGCCATGTTTTCTTATGTGTATCTATGTACACGTGTATTGCCGCATAGGCCTATGTCGCCAGTGCCCTGACGCATGAGTTTCACGGTTTGGTTTTTTTCCAGTGAGAAGTTTGGCAATATTTTGGCTCAGATGTCGAGCTGGTGAGTGTCTCTTCATTCTCGAACAACGTTGAGGTTCGCAGCTCAAATATAAGTCGAGAAAATTATCCTCATTCGCACCCACCTTTTCTGATGTGTATGTTTGTACACTTGTATTGCCGCGTAGGCCTATGCCGTCAGTGCCCTGACACATGGGTCTCACGGTTTGGGTTTTTTCCAGTGAGAAGTTTGGCAATATTTTGGCTTAGATGTCGAGCTGGTGAGTGTCTCTTCATTATCGAACAACGTTGAGGTTCGCAGCTCAGATATAAGTCTAGAAAATTATCCTCATTCGCAGCCATGTTTTCTTATGTGTATCTATGTACACGTGTATTGTCGCATTGGCCTAGGTCGCCAGTGCCCTGACGCATGAGTCTCACAGTTTGGGTTCTTTCTATTGAGAAATTTGGCAATATTTTGGCTCCGATGTCGAGCTGGTGAGTGTCTCTTCATTCTCGAACAACGTTGAGGTTCGCAGCTCAAATATAAGTCGAGAACATTATCCTCATTCGCAGCCATGTTTTCTTATGTGTATCTATGTACACGTGTATTGCCGCATTGGCCTAGGTCGCCAGTGCCCTGACGCATAAGTCTCACGGTTTGGGTTTTTTCTATTGAGAAATTTGGCAATATTTTGGCTCCGATGTCGAGCTGGTGAGTGTCTCTTCATTCTCGGACAACGTTGAGTTTCGCAGCTCAGATATAAGTCGAGAAAATTATCCTCATTCGCAGCCATGTTTTCTTATGTGTATGTTTGTACACTTGTATTGCCGCATAGGCCTATGCCGTCAGTGCCCTGACACATGGGTCTCACGGTTTGGGTTTTTTCCAGTGAGAAGTTTGGCAATATTTTGGCTCAGATGTCGAGCTGGTGAGTGTCTCTTCATTCTCGAACAACGTTGAGGTTCGCAGCTCAGATATAAGTCTAGAAAATTATCCTCATTCGCAGCCATGTTTTCGTATGTGTATCTATGTACACGTGTATTGCCGCATTGGCCTAGGTCGCCAGTGCCCTGACGCATGAGTCTCACAGTTTGGGTTCTTTCTATTGAGAAATTTGGCAATATTTTGGCTCCGATGTCGAGCTGGTGAGTGTCTCTTCATTCTCGAACAACGTTGAGGTTCCCAGCTCAAATATAAGTCGAGAACATTATCCTCATTCGCAGCCATGTTTTCTTATGTGTATCTATGTACACGTGTATTGCCGCATAGGCCTATGTCGCCAGTCCCCTGACGCATGAGTCTCACAGTTTGGGTTCTTTCTATTGAGAAATTTGGCAATATTTTGGCTCCGATGTCGAGCTGGTGAGTGTCTCTTCATTCTCAAACAACGTTGAGGTTCGCAGCTCAAATATAAGTCGAGAACATTATCCTCATTCGCAGCCATGTTTTCTTATGTGTATCTATGTACACGTGTATTGCCGCATAAGCCTATGTCGCCAGTGCCCTGACGCATGAGTTTCACGGTTTGGGTTTTTTCCAGTGAGAAGTTTGTCAATATTTTGGCTCAGATGTCGAGCTGGTGAGTGTCTCTTCATTCTCGAACAACGTTGAGGTTCGCAGCTCAGATATAAGTCTAGAAAATTATCCTCATTCGCAGCCATGTTTTCTTATGTGTATCTATGTACACGTGTATTGCCGCATTGGCCTAGGTCGCCAGTGCCCTGACGCATGAGTCTCACAGTTTGGGTTCTTTCTATTGAGAAATTTGGCAATATTTCGGCTCCGATGTCGAGCTGGTGAGTGTCTCTTCATTCTCGAACAACGTTGAGGTTCGCAGCTCAAATATAAGTCGAGAACATTATCCTCATTCGCAGCCATGTTTTCTTATGTGTATCTATGTACACGTGTATTGCCGCATAGGCCTATGTCGCCAGTCCCCTGACGCATGAGTCTCACAGTTTGGGTTCTTTCTATTGAGAAATTTGGCAATATTTGGCTCCGATGTCGATCTGGTGAGTGTCTCTTCATTCTCGAACAACGTTGAGGTTCCCAGCTCAAATATAAGTCGAGAACATTATCCTCATTCGCAGCCATGTTTTCTTATGTGTATCTATGTACACGTGTATTGCCGCATAGGCCTATGTCGCCAGTCCCCTGACGCATGAGTCTCACAGTTTGGGTTCTTTCTATTGAGAAATTTGGCAATATTTTGGCTCCGATGTCGAGCTGGTGAGTGTCTCTTCATTCTCAAACAACGTTGAGGTTCGCAGCTCAAATATAAGTCGAGAACATTATCCTCATTCGCAGCCATGTTTTCTTATGTGTATCTATGTACACGTGTATTGCCGCATAGGCCTATGTCGCCAGTGCCCTGACGCATGAGTTTCACGGTTTGGGTTTTTTCCAGTGAGAAGTTTGGCAATATTTTGGCTCAGATGTCGAGCTGGTGAGTGTCTCTTCATTCTCGAACAACGTTGAGGTTCGCAGCTCAGATATAAGTCTAGAAAATTATCCTCATTCGCAGCCATGTTTTCTTATGTGTATCTATGTACACGTGTATTGCCGCATTGGCCTAGGTCGCCAGTGCCCTGACGCATGAGTCTCACAGTTTGGGTTCTTTCTATTGAGAAATTTGGCAATATTTTGGCTCCGATGTCGAGCTGGTGAGTGTCTCTTCATTCTCGAACAACGTTGAGGTTCGCAGCTCAAATATAAGTCGAGAACATTATCCTCATTCGCAGCCATGTTTTCTTATGTGTATCTATGTACACGTGTATTGCCGCATAGGCCTATGTCGCCAGTCCCCTGACGCATGAGTCTCACAGTTTGGGTTCTTTCTATTGAGAAATTTGGCAATATTTTGGCTCCGATGTCGAGCTGGTGAGTGTCTCTTCATTCTCGAACAACGTTGAGGTTCGCAGCTCAAATATAAGTCGAGAACATTATCCTCATTCGCAGCCATGTTTTCTTATGTGTATCTATGTACACGTGTATTGCCGCATAGGCCTATGTCGCAAATGCCCTGACGCATGAGTTTCACGGTTTGGGTTTTTTCCAGTGAGAAGTTTGGCAATATTTTGGCTCAGATGTCGAGCTGGTGAGTGTCTCTTCATTCTCGAACAACGTTGAGGTTCGCAGCTCAAAAATAAGTCGAGAAAATGATCCTCATTCGCACCCACCTTTTCTGATGTGTATGTTTGTACACTTGTATTGCCGCGTAGGCCTATGCCGTCAGTGCCCTGACACATGGGTCTCACGGTTTGGTTTTTTTCCAGTGAGAAGTTTGGCAATATTTTGGCTCAGATGTCGAGCTGGTGAGTGTCTCTTCATTCTCGAACAACGTTGAGGTTCGCAGCTCAGATATAAGTCTAGAAAATTATCCTCATTCGCAGCCATGTTTTCTTATGTGTATCTATGTACACGTGTATTGTCGCATTGGCCTAGGTCGCCAGTGCCCTGACGCATGAGTCTCACAGTTTGGGTTCTTTCTATTGAGAAATTTGGCAATATTTTGGCTCCGATGTCGAGCTGGTGAGTGTCTCTTCATTCTCGAACAACGTTGAGGTTCGCAGCTCAAATATAAGTCGAGAAAATTATCCTCATTCGCAGCCACCTTTTCTGATGTGTATGTTTGTACACGTGTATTGCCGCATAGGCCTATGCCGTCAGTGCCCTGACACATGAGTCTCATGGTTTGGTTTTTTTCCAGTGAGAAATTTGGCAATATTTTAGCTCCGATGTCGAGCTGGTGAGTGTCTCTTCATTCTCGGACAACGTTGAGTTTCGCAGCTCAGATATAAGTCGAGAAAATTATCCTCATTCGAAGCCATGTATTCTTATGTGTATCTATGTACACGTGTATTGCCGCATTGGCCTAGGTCGCCAGTGCCCTGACGCATGAGTCTCACAGTTTGGGTTCTTTCTATTGAGAAATTTGGCAATATTTTGGCTCCGATGTCGAGCTGGTGAGTGTCTCTTCATTCTCGAACAACGTTGAGGTTCGCAGCTCAAATATAAGTCGAGAACATTATCCTCATTCGCAGCCATGTTTTCTTATGTGTATCTATGTACACGTGTATTGCCGCATATGCCTATGTCGCCAGTCCCCTGACGCATGAGTCTCACAGTTTGGGTTCTTTCTATTGAGAAATTTGGCAATATTTTGGCTCCGATGTCGAGCTGGTGAGTGTCTCTTCATTCTCGAACAACGTTGAGGTTCGCAGCTCAAATATAAGTCGAGAAAATTATCCTCATTCGCAGCCACCTTTTCTGATGTGTATGTTTGTACACGTGTATTGCCGCATAGGCCTATGCCGCCAGTGGCCTGACGCATGAGTCTCATGGTTTGGTTTTTTTCCAGTGAGAAATTTGGCAATATTTTGGCTCCGATGTCGAGCTGGTGAGTGTCTCTTCATTCTCGGACAACGTTGAGTTTCGCAGCTCAGATATAAGTCGAGAAAATTATCCTCATTCGCAGCCATGTTTTCTTATGTGTATCTATGTACACGTGTATTGCCGCATAGGCCTATGTCGCAAGTGCCCTGACGCATGAGTTTCACGGTTTGGGTTTTTTCCAGTGAGAAGTTTGGCAATATTTTGGCTCAGATTTCGAGCTGGTGAGTGTCTCTTCATTCTCGAACAACGTTGAGGTTCGCAGCTCAAATATAAGTCGAGAAAATTATCCTCATTCGCACCCACCTTTTCTGATGTGTATGTTTGTACACTTGTATTGCCGCGTAGGCCTATGCCGTCAGTGCCCTGACACATGAGTCTCATGGTTTGGTTTTTTTCCAGTGAGAAATTTGGCAATATTTTAGCTCCGATGTCGAGCTGGTGAGTGTCTCTTCATTCTCGGACAACGTTGAGTTTCGCAGCTCAGATATAAGTCGAGAAAATTATCCTCATTCGAAGCCATGTATTCTTATGTGTATCTATGTACACGTGTATTGCCGCATTGGCCTAGGTCGCCAGTGCCCTGACGCATGAGTCTCACAGTTTGGGTTCTTTCTATTGAGAAATTTGGCAATATTTTGGCTCCGATGTCGAGCTGGTGAGTGTCTCTTCATTCTCGAACAACGTTGAGGTTCGCAGCTCAAATATAAGTCGAGAACATTATCCTCATTCGCAGCCATGTTTTCTTATGTGTATCTATGTACACGTGTATTGCCGCATATGCCTATGTCGCCAGTCCCCTGACGCATGAGTCTCACAGTTTGGGTTCTTTCTATTGAGAAATTTGGCAATATTTTGGCTCCGATGTCGAGCTGGTGAGTGTCTCTTCATTCTCGAACAACATTGAGGTTCGCAGCTCAAATATAAGTCGAGAACATTATCCTCATTCGCAGCCATGTTTTCTTATGTGTATCTATGTACACGTGTATTGCCGCATAGGCCTATGTCGCCAGTGCCCTGACGCATGAGTTTCACGGTTTGGGTTTTTTCCAGTGAGAAGTTTGGCAATATTTTGGCTCAGATGTCGAGCTGGTGAGTGTCTCTTCATTCTCGAACAACGTTGAGGTTCGCAGCTCAGATATAAGTCTAGAAAATTATCCTCATTCGCAGCCATGTTTTCTTATGTGTATCTATGTACACGTGTATTGCCGCATTGGCCTAGGTCGCCAGTGCCCTGACGCATGAGTCTCACAGTTTGGGTTCTTTCTATTGAGAAATTTGTCAATATTTTGGCTCCGATGTCGAGCTGGTGAGTGTCTCTTCATTCTCGAACAACGTTGAGGTTCGCAGCTCAAATATAAGTCGAGAACATTATCCTCATTCGCAGCAATGTTTTCTTATGTGTATCTATGTACACGTGTATTGCCGCATAGGCCTATGTCGCCAGTCCCCTGACGCATGAGTCTCACAGTTTGGGTTCTTTCTATTGAGAAATTTGGCAATATTTTGGCTCCGATGTCGAGCTGGTGAGTGTCTCTTCATTCTCGAACAACGTTGAGGTTCGCAGCTCAAATATAAGTCGAGAACATTATCCTCATTCACAGCCATGTTTTCTTATGTGTATCTATGTACACGTGTATTGCCGCATAGGCCTATGTCGCCAGTGCCCTGACGCATGAGTTTCACGGTTTGGTTTTTTTCCAGTGAGAAGTTTGGCAATATTTTGGCTCAGATGTCGAGCTGGTGAGTGTCTCTTCATTCTCGAACAACGTTGAGGTTCGCAGCTCAAATATAAGTCGAGAAAATTATCCTCATTCGCACCCACCTTTTCTGATGTGTATGTTTGTACACTTGTATTGCCGCGTAGGCCTATGCCGTCAGTGCCCTGACACATGGGTCTCACGGTTTGGGTTTTTTCCAGTGAGAAGTTTGGCAATATTTTGGCTTAGATGTCGAGCTGGTGAGTGTCTCTTCATTATCGAACAACGTTGAGGTTCGCAGCTCAGATATAAGTCTAGAAAATTATCCTCATTCGCAGCCATGTTTTCTTATGTGTATCTATGTACACGTGTATTGTCGCATTGGCCTAGGTCGCCAGTGCCCTGACGCATGAGTCTCACAGTTTGGGTTCTTTCTATTGAGAAATTTGGCAATATTTTGGCTCCGATGTCGAGCTGGTGAGTGTCTCTTCATTCTCGAACAACGTTGAGGTTCGCAGCTCAAATATAAGTCGAGAAAATTATCCTCATTCGCAGCCACCTTTTCTGATGTGTATGTTTGTACACTTGTATTGCCGCATAGGCCTATGCCGCCAGTGGCCTGACGCATGAGTCTCATGGTTTGTTTTTTTTCCAGTGAGAAATTTGGCAATATTTTGGCTCCGATGTCGAGCTGGTGAGTGTCTCTTCATTCTCGGACAACGTTGAGTTTCGCAGCTCAGATATAAGTCGAGAAAATTATCCTCATTCGCAGCCATGTTTTCTTATGTGTATCTATGTACACGTGTATTGCCGCATAGGCCTATGTCGCAAGTGCCCTGACGCATGAGTTTCACAGTTTGGTTTTTTTCCAGTGAGAAGTTTGGCAATATTTTGGCTCAGATGTCGAGCTGGTGAGTGTCTCTTCATTCTCGAACAACGTTGAGGTTCGCAGCTCAAATATAAGTCGAGAAAATTATATTCATTCGCACCCACCTTTTCTGATGTGTATGTTTGTACACTTGTATTGCCGCGTAGGCCTATGCCGTCAGTGCCCTGACACATGGGTCTCACGGTTTGGGTTTTTTCCAGTGAGAAGTTTGGCAATATTTTGGCTCAGATGTCGAGCTGGTGAGTGTCTCTTCATTCTCGAACAACGTTGAGGTTCGCAGCTCAGATATAAGTCTAGAAAATTATCCTCATTCGCAGCCATGTTTTCTTATGTGTATCTATGTACACGTGTATTGTCGCATTGGCCTAGGTCGCCAGTGCCCTGACGCATGAGTCTCACAGTTTGGGTTCTTTCTATTGAGAAATTTGGCAATATTTTGGCTCCGATGTCGAGCTGGTGAGTGTCTCTTCATTCTCGAACAACGTTGAGGTTCGCAGCTCAAATATAAGTCGAGAAAATTATCCTCATTCGCAGCCACCTTTTCTGATGTGTATGTTTGTACACGTGTATTGCCGCATAGGCCTATGCCGCCAGTGGCCTGACGCATGAGTCTCATGGTTTGGGTTTTTTCCAGTGAGAAATTTGGCAATATTTTGGCTCCGATGTCGAGCTGGTGAGTGTCTCTTCATTCTCGGACAACGTTGAGTTTCGCAGCTCAGATATAAGTCGAGAAAATTATCCTCATTCGCAGCCATGTTTTCTTATGTGTATCTATGTACACGTGTATTGCCGCATTGGCCTAGGTCGCCAGTGCCCTGACGCATGAGTCTCACAGTTTGGGTTCTTTCTATTGAGAAATTTGGCAATATTTTGGCTCCGATGTCGAGCTGGTGAGTGTCTCTTCATTCTCGAACAACGTTGAGGTTCGCAGCTCAAATATAAGTCGAGAACATTATCCTCATTCGCAGCCATGTTTTCTTATGTGTATCTATGTACACGTGTATTGCCGCATAGGCCTATTTCGCCAGTCCCCTGACGCATGAGTCTCACAGTTTGGGTTCTTTCTATTGAGAAATTTGGCAATATTTTGGCTCCGATGTCGAGCTGGTGAGTGTCTCTTCATTCTCGAACAACATTGAGGTTCGCAGCTCAAATATAAGTCGAGAACATTATCCTCATTCGCAGCCATGTTTTCTTATGTGTATCTATGTACACGTGTATTGCCGCATAGGCCTATGTCGCCAGTGCCCTGACGCATGAGTTTCACGGTTTGGTTTTTTTCCAGTGAGAAATTTGGCAATATTTTGGCTCCGATGTCGAGCTGGTGAGTGTCTCTTCATTCTCGGACAACGTTGAGTTTCGCAGCTCAGATATAAGTCGAGAAAATTATCCTCATTCGAAGCCATGTATTCTTATGTGTATCTATGTACACGTGTATTGCCGCATTGGCCTAGGTCGCCAGTGGCCTGACGCATGAATCTCATAGTTTGGGTTCTTTCCATTGATAAATTTGGCAATATTTTGTCTCAGATGTCGAGCTGGTGAATGTCTCTTCATTCTCGAACAACGTTGAGGTTCGCAGCTCAGATATAAGTCGAGAAAATTATCCTCATTCGCAGCAATGTTTTCTTATGTGTATCTATGTACACGTGTATTGCCGCACTGGCCTATGTCGCCAGTGCCCTGACTCATGAGTCTCACAGTTTGGGTTCTTTCCATTGAGAAATTTGGCAATATTTTGGCTTAGATGTCGAGCTGGAGAGTGTCTCTTCATTCTCGAACAACGTTGAGGTTCGCAGCTAAGATATAAGTCGAGAAAATTATCCTCATTCGCAGCCACCTTTTCTTATGTGTATGTTTGTACACTTGTATTGCCGCATTGGCCTATGTAGCCAGTGCCCTGACGCATGAGTCTTATGTGTATCTATGTACACGTGTATTGCCGCATTGGCCTATGTAGCCAGTGCCCTGACGCATGAGTCTCACAGTTTGGGTTTTTTCCATTTCGAAATTTGGCAATAATTTGGCTCAGATGTCGAGCTGGTGAATGTCTCTTCATTCTCGAACAACGTTGAGGTTCGCAGCTCAAATATAAGTCGAGAAAATTATCCTCATTCGCAGCCACCTTTTCTGATGTGTATGTTTGTACACGTGTATTGCCGCATAGGCCTATGCCGCCAGTGGCCTGACGCATGTGTCTCATGGTTTGGGTTTTTTCCAGTGAGAAATTTGGCAATATTTTGGCTCAGATGTCGAGCTGGTGAGTGTCTCTTCATTCTCGAACAAAGTTGAGTTTCGCAGCTCAGATATAAGTCGAGAAAATAATCCTCATTCGCAGCAATGTTTTCTTTTGTGTATCTATGTACACGTGTATTGCCGCACTGGCCTATGTCGCCAGTGCCCTGACTCATGAGTCTCACAGTTTTGGTTCTTTCCATTGAGAAATTTGGCAATATTTTGGCTGAGGTGTCGAGCTGGAGAGTGTCTCTTCATTCTCGAACAACGTTGAGGTTCGCAGCTCAGATACAAGTCGAGAAAATTATCCTCATTCGCCGCCATGTTTTCTTATGTGTATCTATGTACACGTGTATTGCCGCATAGGCCTATGTCGCCAGTGCCCTGACGCATGAGTCTCACGGTTTGGTTTTTTCCATTGAGAAGTTTGGCAATATTTTGGCTCAGATGTCGAGCTGGTGAGTGTCTCTTCATTCTCGAACAACGTTGAGGTTCACAGCTCAAATATAAGTCGAGAAAATTATCCTCATTCGCAGCCACCTTTTCTGATGTGTATGTTTGTACACTTGTATTGCCACATTAGCCTATGTCGCCAGTGCCCTGACGCATGAGTCTCACAGTTTGGGTCCTTTCCATTGAGAAAGTTGGCAATATTTTGGCTCCGATGTCGAGCTGGTGAGTGTCTCTTCATTCTCGAACAACGTTGAGGTTCGCAGCTCAAATATAAGTCGAGAACATTATCCTCATTCGCAGCCATGTTTTCTTATGTGTATCTATGTACACGTGTATTGCCGCATAGGCCTATGCCGTCAGTGCCCTGACACATGGGTCTCACGGTTTGGGTTTTTTCCAGTGAGAAGTTTGGCAATATTTTAGCTCAGATGTTGAGCTGGTGAGTGTCTCTTCATTTTCAAACAACGTTGAGGTTTGCAGCTAAGATATAAGTCGAGAAAATTATCCTCATTCGGAGCAATGTTTTCTTATGTGTATCTATGTACACGTGTATTGCCGCACTGGCCTATGTCGCCAGTGCCCTGACTCATGAGTCTCACAGTTTGGGTTCTTTCCATTGAGAAATTTGGCAATATTTTGGCTTAGATGTCGAGCTGGAGAGTGTCTCTTCATTCTCGAACAACGTTGAGGTTCGCAGCTAAGATATAAGTCGAAAAATTATCCTCATTCGCAGCCACATTTTCTTATGTGTATATTTGTACACTTGTATTGCCGCATTGGCCTATGTAGCCAGTTCCCTGACGCATGAGTCTTATGTGTATCTATGTACACGTGTATTGCCGCATTGGCCTATGTAGCCAGTGCCCTGACACATGAGTCTCACAGTTTGGGTTTTTTCCATTTCGAAATTTGGCAATAATTTGGCTCAGATGTCGAGCTGGTGAATGTCTCTTCATTCTCGAACAACGTTGAGGTTCGCAGCTCAAATATAAGTCGAGAAAATTATCCTCATTCGCAGCCACCTTTTCTGATGTGTATGTTTGTACACGTGTATTGCCGCATAGGCCTATGCCGCCAGTGCCCTGACGCATGTGTCTCATGGTTTGGGTTTTTTCCAGTGAGAAATTTGGCAATATTTTGGCTCAGATGTCGAGCTGGTGAGTGTCTCTTCATTCTCGAACAAAGTTGAGTTTCGCAGCTCAGATATAAGTCGAGAAAATAATCCTCATTCGCAGCAATGTTTTCTTATGTGTATCTATGTACACGTGTATTGCCGCACTGGCCTATGTCGCCAGTGCCCTGACTCATGAGTCTCACAGTTTTGGTTCTTTCCATTGAGAAATTTGGCAATATTTTGGCTCAGGTGTCGAGCTGGAGAGTGTCTCTTCATTCTCGAACAACGTTGAGGTTCGCAGCTCAGATACAATTCGAAAAAAATTATCCTCATTCGCAGCCATGTTTACCTATGCTATGTTTGTACACGTGTATTGCCGCATAGGCCTATGTCGCCAGTGCCCTGACGCATGAGTCTCACAGTTTGGGTTCTTTCTATTGAGAAATTTGACAATATTTTGGCTCCGATGTCGAGCTGGTGAGTGTCTCTTCATTCTCGAACAACGTTGAGGTTCGCAGCTCAAATATAAGTCGAGAAAATTATCCTCATTCGCAGCCACCTTTTCTGATGTGTATGTTTGTACACTTGTATTGCCACATTGGCCTATGTCGCCAGTGCCCTGACGCATGAGTCTCACAGTTTGGGTCCTTTCCATTGAGAAAGTTGGCAATATTTTGGCTCCGATGTCGAGCTGGTGAGTGTCTCTTCATTCTCGAACAACGTTGAGGTTCGCAGCTCAAATATAAGTCGAGAACATTATCCTCATTCGCAGCCATGTTTTCTTATGTGTATCTATCTACACGTGTATTGCCGCATAGGCCTATGCCGTCAGTGCCCTGACACATGGGTCTCACGGTTTGGGTTTTTTCCAGTGAGAAGTTTGGCAATATTTTGGCTCAGATGTCGAGCTGGTGAGTGTCTCTTCATTCTCGAACAACGTTGAGGTTCGCAGCTCAGATATAAGTCTAGAAAATTATCCTCATTCGCAGCCATGTTTTCTTATGTGTATCTATGTACACGTGTATTGCCGCATTGGCCTATGTCGCCAGTGCCCTGACGCATGAGTCTCACAGTTTGGGTCCTTTCCATTGAGAAAGTTGGCAATATTTTGGCTCAGATGTCGAGCTGGTGAGTGTCTCTTCATTCTCGAACAACGTTGAGGTTCGCAGCTCAAATATAAGTCGAGAAAATTATCCTCATTCGCAGCCACCTTTTCTGATGTGTATGTTTGTACACATGTATTGCCGCATAGGCCTATGCCGCCAGTGGCCTGACGCATGAGTCTCATGGTTTGGGTTTTTTGTCAGTGAGAAATTTGGCAATATTTTGGCTCAGATGTCGAGTTGGTGAGTGTCTCTTCATTCTCGGACAACGTTGAGTTTCGCAGCTCAGATATAAGTCGAGAAAATTATCCTCATTCGCAGCCATGTTTTTGTATGTGTATCTATGTACACGTGTATTGCCGCATTGGCCTAGGTCGCCAGTGCCCTGACGCATGAGTCTCACAGTTTGGGTTCTTTCTATTGAGAAATTTGGCAATATTTTGGCTCCGATGTCGAGCTGGTGAGTGTCCCTTCATTCTCGAACAACGTTGAGGTTCGCAGCTCAAATATAAGTCGAGAACCTTATCCTCATTCGCAGCCATGATTTCTTATGTGTATCTATGTATACGTGTATTGCAGCATAGGCCTATGTCGCCAGTGCCCTGACGCATGAGTCTCACAGTTTGGGTTCTTTCTATTGAGAAATTTGGCAATATTTTGGCTCCGGTGTCGAGCTGGTGAGTGTCTCTTCATTCTCGAACAACGTTGAGGTTCGCAGCTCAAATATAAGTCGAGAACATTATCCTCATTCGCAGCAATGTTTTCTTATGTGTATCTATGTACACGTGTATTGCCGCATAGGCCTATGTCGCCAGTGCCCTGACGCATGAGTCTCACAGTTTGGGTTCTTTCTATTGAGAAATTTGGCAATATTTTGGCTTAGATGTCGAGCTGGAGAGTGTCTCTTCATTCTCGAACAACGTTGAGGTTCGCAGCTAAGATATAAGTCGAGAAAATTATCCTCATTCGCAGCCACCTTTTCTTATGTGTATGTTTGTACACGTATATTGCCGCATTGGCCTATGCCGCCAGTGCCCTGACGCATGAGTCTCACAGTTTGGGTTCTTTCTATTGAGAAATTTGGCAATATTTTGGCTGCGATGTCGAGCTGGTGAGTGTCTCTTCATTCTCGAACAACGTTGAGGTTCGCAGCTCAAATATAAGTCGAGAAAATTATCCTCATTCGCAGCCATGTTTTCTTATGTGTATCTATGTACACGTGTATTGCCGCATTGGCCTATGTTGCCCGTGCCCTGACGCATGAGTCTCACAGTTTGGGTTCTTTCCATTGAGAAATTTGGCAATATTTTGGCTCAGATGTCGAGCTGGTGAGTGTCTCTTCATTCTCGAACAACGTTGAGTTTCGCAGCTCAAATATAAGTCGAGAAAATTATCCTCATTCGCAGTCACCTTTTCTGATGTGTATGTTTGTACACTTGTATTGCCGCATAGGCCTATGCCGTCAGTGCCCTGACGCATGGGTCTCACGGTTTGTTTGTTTTACAGTGAGAAATTTGGCAATATTTTGGCTCCGATGTCGAGCTGGTGAGTGTCTCTTCATTCTCGAACAACGTTGAGGTTCGCAGCTCAGATATAAGTCGAGAAAATTATCCTCATTCGCAGCCACCTTTTCTGATGTGTATCTATCTACACGTGTATTGCCGCACTGGCCTATGTCGCCAATGCCCTGACTCATGAGTCTCACAGTTTGGGTTCTTTCCATTGAGAAATTTGGCAATATTTTGGTTCAGATGTCCAGCTGGTGAGTGTCTCTTCATTCTCGAACAACGTTGAGGTTCGCAGCTCAAATATAAGTCGAGACAATTATCCTCATTCGCAGCCACCTTTTCTGATGTGTATGTTTGTACACGTGTATTGCCGCATAGGCCTATGCCGCCAGTGGCCTGACGCATGAGTCTCATGGTTTGGGTTTTTTCCAGTGAGAAATTTGGCAATATTTTGGCTCAGATGTCGAGTTGGTGAGTGTCTCTTCATTCTCGGACAACGTTGAGTTTCGCAGCTCAGATATAAGTCGAGAAAATTATCCTCATTCGCAGCCATGTTTTTTATGTGTATCTATGTACACGTGTATTGCCGCATTGGCCTAGGTCGCCAGTGCCCTGACGCATGAGTCTCACAGTTTGGGTTCTTTCTATTGAGAAATTTGGCAATATTTTGGCTCCGATGTCGCGCTGGTGAGTGTCTCTTCATTCTCGAACAACGTTGAGGTTCGCAGCTCAAATATAAGTCGAGAACCTTATCCTCATTCGCAGCCATGTTTTCTTATGTGTATCTATGTATACGTGTATTGCCGCATAGGCCTATGTCGCCAGTGCCCTGACGCATGAGTCTCACAGTTTGAGTTCTTTCTATTGAGAAATTTGGCAATATTTTGGTTCCGGTGTCGAGCTGGTGAGTGTCTCTTCATTCTCGAACAACGTTGAGGTTCGCAGCTCAAATATAAGTCGAGAACATTATCCTCATTCGCAGCCATGTTTTCTTATGTGTATCTATGTACACGTGTATTGCCGCATAGGCCTATGTCGCCAGTGCCCTGACGCATGAGTTTCACGGTTTGGTTTTTTTCCAGTGAGAAGTTTGGCAATATTTTGGCTCAGATGTTGAGCTGGTGAGTGTCTCTTCATTCTCGAACAACGTTGAGGTTCGCAGCTCAAATATAAGTCGAGAAAATTATCCTCATTCGCAACCACCTTTTCTGATGTGTATGTCTGTACACTTGTATTGCCGCGTAGGCCTATGCCGTCAGTGCCCTGACACATGGGTCTCACGGTTTGGGTTTTTTCCAGTGAGAAGTTTGGCAATATTTTGGCTTAGATGTCGAGCTGGTGAGTGTCTCTTCATTATCGAACAACGTTGAGGTTCGCAGCTCAGATATAAGTCTAGAAAATTATCCTCATTCGCAGCCATGTTTTCTTATGTGTATCTATGTACACGTGTATTGTCGCATTGGCCTAGGTCGCCAGTGCCCTGACGCATGAGTCTCACAGTTTGGGTTCTTTCTATTGAGAAATTTGGCAATATTTTGGCTCCGATGTCGAGCTGGTGAGTGTCTCTTCATTCTCGAACAACGTTGAGGTTCGCAGCTCAAATATAAGTCGAGAACATTATCCTCATTCGCAGCCATGTTTTCTTATGTGTATCTATGTACACGTGTATTGCCGCATTGGCCTAGGTCGCCAGTGCCCTGACGCATAAGTCTCACGGTTTGGGTTTTTTCTATTGAGAAATTTGGCAATATTTTGGCTCCGATGTCGAGCTGGTGAGTGTCTCTTCATTCTCGGACAACGTTGAGTTTCGCAGCTCAGATATAAGTCGAGAAAATTATCCTCATTCGCAGCCATGTTTTCTTATGTGTATGTTTGTACACTTGTATTGCCGCATAGGCCTATGCCGTCAGTGCCCTGACACATGGGTCTCACGGTTTGGGTTTTTTCCAGTGAGAAGTTTGGCAATATTTTGGCTCAGATGTCGAGCTGGTGAGTGTCTCTTCATTCTCGAACAACGTTGAGGTTCGCAGCTCAGATATAAGTCTAGAAAATTATCCTCATTCGCAGCCATGTTTTCGTATGTGTATCTATGTACACGTGTATTGCCGCATTGGCCTAGGTCGCCAGTGCCCTGACGCATGAGTCTCACAGTTTGGGTTCTTTCTATTGAGAAATTTGGCAATATTTTGGCTCCGATGTCGAGCTGGTGAGTGTCTCTTCATTCTCGAACAACGTTGAGGTTCCCAGCTCAAATATAAGTCGAGAACATTATCCTCATTCGCAGCCATGTTTTCTTATGTGTATCTATGTACACGTGTATTGCCGCATAGGCCTATGTCGCCAGTCCCCTGACGCATGAGTCTCACAGTTTGGGTTCTTTCTATTGAGAAATTTGGCAATATTTTGGCTCTGATGTCGAGCTGGTGAGTGTCTCTTCATTCTCAAACAACGTTGAGGTTCGCAGCTCAAATATAAGTCGAGAACATTATCCTCATTCGCAGCCATGTTTTCTTATGTGTATCTATGTACACGTGTATTGCCGCATAAGCCTATGTCGCCAGTGCCCTGACGCATGAGTTTCACGGTTTGGGTTTTTTTCCAGTGAGAAGTTTGGCAATATTTTGGCTCAGATGTCGAGCTGGTGAGTGTCTCTTCATTCTCGAACAACGTTGAGGTTCGCAGCTCAGATATAAGTCTAGAAAATTATCCTCATTCGCAGCCATGTTTTCTTATGTGTATCTATGTACACGTGTATTGCCGCATTGGCCTAGGTCGCCAGTGCCCTGACGCATGAGTCTCACAGTTTGGGTTCTTTCTATTGAGAAATTTGGCAATATTTCGGCTCCGATGTCGAGCTGGTGAGTGTCTCTTCATTCTCGAACAACGTTGAGGTTCGCAGCTCAAATATAAGTCGAGAACATTATCCTCATTCGCAGCCATGTTTTCTTATGTGTATCTATGTACACGTGTATTGCCGCATAGGCCTATGTCGCCAGTCCCCTGACGCATGAGTCTCACAGTTTGGGTTCTTTCTATTGAGAAATTTGGCAATATTTTGGCTCCGATGTCGAGCTGGTGAGTGTCTCTTCATTCTCGAACAACGTTGAGGTTTCCAGCTCAAATATAAGTCGAGAACATTATCCTCATTCGCAGCCATGTTTTCTTATGTGTATCTATGTACACGTGTATTGCCGCATAGGCCTATGTCGCCAGTCCCCTGACGCATGAGTCTCACAGTTTGGGTTCTTTCTATTGAGAAATTTGGCAATATTTTGGCTCCGATGTCGAGCTGGTGAGTGTCTCTTCATTCTCAAACAACGTTGAGGTTCGCAGCTCAAATATAAGTCGAGAACATTATCCTCATTCGCAGCCATGTTTTCTTATGTGTATCTATGTACACGTGTATTGCCGCATAGGCCTATGTCGCCAGTGCCCTGACGCATGAGTTTCACGGTTTGGGTTTTTTCCAGTGAGAAGTTTGGCAATATTTTGGCTCAGATGTCGAGCTGGTGAGTGTCTCTTCATTCTCGAACAACGTTGAGGTTCGCAGCTCAGATATAAGTCTAGAAAATTATCCTCATTCGCAGCCATGTTTTCTTATGTGTATCTATGTACACGTGTATTGCCGCATTGGCCTAGGTCGCCAGTGCCCTGACGCATGAGTCTCACAGTTTGGGTTCTTTCTATTGAGAAATTTGGCAATATTTTGGCTCCGATGTCGAGCTGGTGAGTGTCTCTTCATTCTCGAACAACGTTGAGGTTCGCAGCTCAAATATAAGTCGAGAACATTATCCTCATTCGCAGCCATGTTTTCTTATGTGTATCTATGTACACGTGTATTGCCGCATAGGCCTATGTCGCCAGTCCCCTGACGCATGAGTCTCACAGTTTGGGTTCTTTCTATTGAGAAATTTGGCAATATTTTGGCTCCGATGTCGAGCTGGTGAGTGTCTCTTCATTCTCGAACAACGTTGAGGTTCGCAGCTCAAATATAAGTCGAGAACATTATCCTCATTCGCAGCCATGTTTTCTTATGTGTATCTATGTACACGTGTATTGCCGCATAGGCCTATGTCGCCAGTGCCCTGACGCATGAGTTTCACGGTTTGGGTTTTTTCCAGTGAGAAGTTTGGCAATATTTTGGCTCAGATGTCGAGCTGGTGAGTGTCTCTTCATTCTCGAACAACGTTGAGGTTCGCAGCTCAGATATAAGTCTAGAAAATTATCCTCATTCGCAGCCATGTTTTCTTATGTGTATCTATGTACACGTGTATTGCCGCATTGGCCTAGGTCGCCAGTGCCCTGACGCATGAGTCTCACAGTTTGGGTTCTTTCTATTGAGAAATTTGGCAATATTTCGGCTCCGATGTCGAGCTGGTGAGTGTCTCTTCATTCTCGAACAACGTTGAGGTTCGCAGCTCAAATATAAGTCGAGAACATTATCCTCATTCGCAGCCATGTTTTCTTATGTGTATCTATGTACACGTGTATTGCCGCATAGGCCTATGTCGCCAGTCCCCTGACGCATGAGTCTCACAGTTTGGGTTCTTTCTATTGAGAAATTTGGCAATATTTTGGCTCCGATGTCGAGCTGGTGAGTGTCTCTTCATTCTCGAACAACGTTGAGGTTCGCAGCTCAAATATAAGTCGAGAACATTATCCTCATTCGCAGCCATGTTTTCTTATGTGTATCTATGTACACGTGTATTGCCGCATAGGCCTATGTCGCAAGTGCCCTGACGCATGAGTTTCACGGTTTGGGTTTTTTCCAGTGAGAAGTTTGGCAATATTTTGGCTCAGATGTCGAGCTGGTGAGTGTCTCTTCATTCTCGAACAACGTTGAGGTTCGCAGCTCAAAAATAAGTCGAGAAAATGATCCTCATTCGCACCCACCTTTTCTGATGTGTATGTTTGTACACTTGTATTGCCGCGTAGGCCTATGCCGTCAGTGCCCTGACACATGGGTCTCACGGTTTGGTTTTTTTCCAGTGAGAAGTTTGGCAATATTTTGGCTCAGATGTCGAGCTGGTGAGTGTCTCTTCATTCTCGAACAACGTTGAGGTTCGCAGCTCAGATATAAGTCTAGAAAATTATCCTCATTCGCAGCCATGTTTTCTTATGTGTATCTATGTACACGTGTATTGCCGCATTGGCCTAGGTCGCCAGTGCCCTGACGCATGAGTCTCACAGTTTGGGTTCTTTCTATTGAGAAATTTGGCAATATTTTGGCTCCGATGTCGAGCTGGTGAGTGTCTCTTCATTCTCGAACAACGTTGAGGTTCGCAGCTCAAATATAAGTCGAGAACATTATCCTCATTCGCAGCCATGTTTTCTTATGTGTATCTATGTACACGTGTATTGCCGCATAGGCCTATGTCGCCAGTCCCCTGACGCATGAGTCTCACAGTTTGGGTTCTTTCTATTGAGAAATTTGGCAATATTTTGGCTCCGATGTCGAGCTGGTGAGTGTCTCTTCATTCTCGAACAACGTTGAGGTTCGCAGCTCAAATATAAGTCGAGAACATTATCCTCATTCGCAGCCATGTTTTCTTATGTGTATCTATGTACACGTGTATTGCCGCATAGGCCTATGTCGCCAGTGCCCTGACGCATGAGTTTCACGGTTTGGGTTTTTTCCAGTGAGAAGTTTGGCAATATTTTGGCTCAGATGTCGAGCTGGTGAGTGTCTCTTCATTCTCGAACAACGTTGAGGTTCGCAGCTCAGATATAAGTCTAGAAAATTATCCTCATTCGCAGCCATGTTTTCTTATGTGTATCTATGTACACGTGTATTGCCGCATTGGCCTAGGTCGCCAGTGCCCTGACGCATGAGTCTCACAGTTTGGGTTCTTTCTATTGAGAAATTTGGCAATATTTTGGCTCCGATGTCGAGCTGGTGAGTGTCTCTTCATTCTCGAACAACGTTGAGGTTCGCAGCTCAAATATAAGTCGAGAACATTATCCTCATTCGCAGCCATGTTTTCTTATGTGTATCTATGTACACGTGTATTGCCGCATAGGCCTATGTCGCCAGTCCCCTGACGCATGAGTCTCACAGTTTGGGTTCTTTCTATTGAGAAATTTGGCAATATTTTGGCTCCGATGTCGAGCTGGTGAGTGTCTCTTCATTCTCGAACAACGTTGAGGTTCGCAGCTCAAATATAAGTCGAGAACATTATCCTCATTCGCAGCCATGTTTTCTTATGTGTATCTATGTACACGTGTATTGCCGCATAGGCCTATGTCGCAAGTGCCCTGACGCATGAGTTTCACGGTTTGGGTTTTTTCCAGTGAGAAGTTTGGCAATATTTTGGCTCAGATGTCGAGCTGGTGAGTGTCTCTTCATTCTCGAACAACGTTGAGGTTCGCAGCTCAAAAATAAGTCGAGAACATTATCCTCATTCGCAGCCATGTTTTCTTATGTGTATCTATGTACACGTGTATTGCCGCATAGGCCTATGTCGCCAGTCCCCTGACGCATGAGTCTCACAGTTTGGGTTCTTTCTATTGAGAAATTTGGCAATATTTTGGCTCCGATGTCGAGCTGGTGAGTGTCTCTTCATTCTCGAACAACGTTGAGGTTCGCAGCTCAAATATAAGTCGAGAACATTATCCTCATTCGCAGCCATGTTTTCTTATGTGTATCTATGTACACGTGTATTGCCGCATAGGCCTATGTCGCAAGTGCCCTGACGCATGAGTTTCACGGTTTGGGTTTTTTCCAGTGAGAAGTTTGGCAATATTTTGGCTCAGATGTCGAGCTGGTGAGTGTCTCTTCATTCTCGAACAACGTTGAGGTTCGCAGCTCAAAAATAAGTCGAGAAAATGATCCTCATTCGCACCCACCTTTTCTGATGTGTATGTTTGTACACTTGTATTGCCGCGTAGGCCTATGCCGTCAGTGCCCTGACACATGGGTCTCACGGTTTGGTTTTTTTCCAGTGAGAAGTTTGGCAATATTTTGGCTCAGATGTCGAGCTGGTGAGTGTCTCTTCATTCTCGAACAACGTTGAGGTTCGCAGCTCAGATATAAGTCTAGAAAATTATCCTCATTCGCAGCCATGTTTTCTTATGTGTATCTATGTACACGTGTATTGCCGCATTGGCCTAGGTCGCCAGTGCCCTGACGCATGAGTCTCACAGTTTGGGTTCTTTCTATTGAGAAATTTGGCAATATTTTGGCTCCGATGTCGAGCTGGTGAGTGTCTCTTCATTCTCGAACAACGTTGAGGTTCGCAGCTCAAATATAAGTCGAGAACATTATCCTCATTCGCAGCCATGTTTTCTTATGTGTATCTATGTACACGTGTATTGCCGCATAGGCCTATGTCGCCAGTCCCCTGACGCATGAGTCTCACAGTTTGGGTTCTTTCTATTGAGAAATTTGGCAATATTTTGGCTCCGATGTCGAGCTGGTGAGTGTCTCTTCATTCTCGAACAACGTTGAGGTTCGCAGCTCAAATATAAGTCGAGAACATTATCCTCATTCGCAGCCATGTTTTCTTATGTGTATCTATGTACACGTGTATTGCCGCATAGGCCTATGTCGCCAGTGCCCTGACGCATGAGTTTCACGGTTTGGGTTTTTTCCAGTGAGAAGTTTGGCAATATTTTGGCTCAGATGTCGAGCTGGTGAGTGTCTCTTCATTCTCGAAAAACGTTGAGGTTCGCAGCTCAGATATAAGTCTAGAAAATTATCCTCATTCGCAGCCATGTTTTCTTATGTGTATCTATGTACAAGTGTATTGCCGCATTGGCCTAGGTCGCCAGTGCCCTGACGCATGAGTCTCACAGTTTGGGTTCTTTCTATTGAGAAATTTGGCAATATTTTGGCTCCGATGTCGAGCTGGTGAGTGTCTCTTCATTCTCGAACAACGTTGAGGTTCGCAGCTCAAATATAAGTCGAGAACATTATCCTCATTCGCAGCCATGTTTTCTTATGTGTATCTATGTACACGTGTATTGCCGCATAGGCCTATGTCGCCAGTCCCCTGACGCATGAGTCTCACAGTTTGGGTTCTTTCTATTGAGAAATTTGGCAATATTTTGGCTCCGATGTCGAGCTGGTGAGTGTCTCTTCATTCTCGAACAACGTTGAGGTTCGCAGCTCAAATATAAGTCGAGAACATTATCCTCATTCGCAGCCATGTTTTCTTATGTGTATCTATGTACACGTGTATTGCCGCATAGGCCTATGTCGCAAGTGCCCTGACGCATGAGTTTCACGGTTTGGGTTTTTTCCAGTGAGAAGTTTGGCAATATTTTGGCTCAGATGTCGAGCTGGTGAGTGTCTCTTCATTCTCGAACAACGTTGAGGTTCGCAGCTCACAAATAAGTCGAGAAAATGATCCTCATTCGCACCCACCTTTTCTGATGTGTATGTTTGTACACTTGTATTGCCGCGTAGGCCTATGCCGTCAGTGCCCTGACACATGGGTCTCACGGTTTGGTTTTTTTCCAGTGAGAAGTTTGGCAATATTTTGGCTCAGATGTCGAGCTGGTGAGTGTCTCTTCATTCTCGAACAACGTTGAGGTTCGCAGCTCAGATATAAGTCTAGAAAATTATCCTCATTCGCAGCCATGTTTTCTTATGTGTATCTATGTACACGTGTATTGTCGCATTGGCCTAGGTCGCCAGTGCCCTGACGCATGAGTCTCACAGTTTGGGTTCTTTCTATTGAGAAATTTGGCAATATTTTGGCTCCGATGTCGAGCTGGTGAGTGTCTCTTCATTCTCGAACAACGTTGAGGTTCGCAGCTCAAATATAAGTCGAGAAAATTATCCTCATTCGCAGCCACCTTTTCTGATGTGTATGTTTGTACACGTGTATTGCCGCATAGGCCTATGCCGCCAGTGGCCTGACGCATGAGTCTCATGGTTTGGTTTTTTTCCAGTGAGAAATTTGGCAATATTTTGGCTCCGATGTCGAGCTGGTGAGTGTCTCTTCATTCTCGGACAACGTTGAGTTTCGCAGCTCAGATATAAGTCGAGAAAATTATCCTCATTCGCAGCCATGTTTTCTTATGTGTATCTATGTACACGTGTATTGCCGCATAGGCCTATGTGGCAAGTGCCCTGACGCATGAGTTTCACGGTTTGGGTTTTTTCCAGTGAGAAGTTTGGCAATATTTTGGCTCAGATTTCGAGCTGGTGAGTGTCTCTTCATTCTCGAACAACGTTAAGGTTCGCAGCTCAAATATAAGTCGAGAAAATTATCCTCATTCGCACCCACCTTTTCTGATGTGTATGTTTGTACACTTGTATTGCCGCGTAGGCCTATGCCGTCAGTGCCCTGACACATGAGTCTAATGGTTTGGTTTTTTTCCAGTGAGAAATTTGGCAATATTTTAGCTCCGATGTCGAGCTGGTGAGTGTCTCTTCATTTTCGGACAACGTTGAGTTTCGCAGCTCAGATATAAGTCGAGAAAATTATCCTCATTCGAAGCCATGTATTCTTATGTGTATCTATGTACACGTGTATTGCCGCATTGGCCTAGGTCGCCAGTGCCCTGACGCATGAGTCTCACAGTTTGGGTTCTTTCTATTGAGAAATTTGGCAATATTTTGGCTCCGATGTCGAGCTGGTGAGTGTCTCTTCATTCTCGAACAACGTTGAGGTTCGCAGCTCAAATATAAGTCGAGAACATTATCCTCATTCGCAGCCATGTTTTCTTATGTGTATCTATGTACACGTGTATTGCCGCATATGCCTATGTCGCCAGTCCCCTGACGCATGAGTCTCACAGTTTGGGTTCTTTCTATTGAGAAATTTGGCAATATTTTGGCTCCGATGTCGAGCTGGTGAGTGTCTCTTCATTCTCGAACAACATTGAGGTTCGCAGCTCAAATATAAGTCGAGAACATTATCCTCATTCGCAGCCATGTTTTCTTATGTGTATCTATGTACACGTGTATTGCCGCATAGGCCTATGTCGCCAGTGCCCTGACGCATGAGTTTCACGGTTTGGGTTTTTTCCAGTGAGAAGTTTGGCAATATTTTGGCTCAGATGTCGAGCTGGTGAGTGTCTCTTCATTCTCGAACAACGTTGAGGTTCGCAGCTCAGATATAAGTCTAGAAAATTATCCTCATTCGCAGCCATGTTTTCTTATGTGTATCTATGTACACGTGTATTGCCGCATTGGCCTAGGTCGCCAGTGCCCTGACGCATGAGTCTCACAGTTTGGGTTCTTTCTATTGAGAAATTTGGCAATATTTTGGCTCCGATGTCGAGCTGGTGAGTGTCTCTTCATTCTCGAACAACGTTGAGGTTCGCAGCTCAAATATAAGTCGAGAACATTATCCTCATTCGCAGCCATGTTTTCTTATGTGTATCTATGTACACGTGTATTGCCGCATAGGCCTATGTCGCCAGTCCCCTGACGCATGAGTCTCACAGTTTGGGTTCTTTCTATTGAGAAATTTGGCAATATTTTGGCTCCGATGTCGAGCTGGTGAGTGTCTCTTCACTCTCGAACAACGTTGAGGTTCGCAGCTCAAATATAAGTCGAGAACATTATCCTCATTCACAGCCATGTTTTCTTATGTGTATCTATGTACACGTGTATTGCCGCATAGGCCTATGTCGCCAGTGCCCTGACGCATGAGTTTCACGGTTTGGTTTTTTTCCAGTGAGAAGTTTGGCAATATTTTGGCTCAGATGTCGAGCTGGTGAGTGTCTCTTCATTCTCGAACAACGTTGAGGTTCGCATCTCAAATATAAGTCGAGAAAATTATCCTCATTCGCACCCACCTTTTCTGATGTGTATGTTTGTACACTTGTATTGCCGCGTAGGCCTATGCCGTCAGTGCCCTGACACATGGGTCTCACGGTTTGGTTTTTTTCCAGTGAGAAGTTTGGCAATATTTTGGCTTAGATGTCGAGCTGGTGAGTGTCTCTTCATTATCGAACAACGTTGAAGTTCGCAGCTCAGATATAAGTCTAGAAAATTATCCTCATTCGCAGCCATGTTTTCTTATGTGTATCTATGTACACGTGTATTGTCGCATTGGCCTAGGTCGCCAGTGCCCTGACGCATGAGTCTCACAGTTTGGGTTCTTTCTATTGAGAAATTTGGCAATATTTTGGCTCCGATGTCGAGCTGGTGAGTGTCTCTTCATTCTCGAACAACGTTGAGGTTCGCAGCTCAAATATAAGTCGAGAAAATTATCCTCATTCGCAGCCACCTTTTCTGATGTGTATGTTTGTACACGTGTATTGCCGCATAGGCCTATGCCGCCAGTGGCCTGACGCATGAGTCTCATGGTTTGTTTTTTTTCCAGTGAGAAATTTGGCAATATTTTGGCTCCGATGTCGAGCTGGTGAGTGTCTCTTCATTCTCGGACAACGTTGAGTTTCGCAGATCAGATATAAGTCGAGAAAATTATCCTCATTCGCAGCCATGTTTTCTTATGTGTATCTATGTACACGTGTATTGCCGCATAGGCCTATGTCGCAAGTGCCCTGACGCATGAGTTTCACGGTTTGGGTTTTTTCCAGTGAGAAGTTTGGCAATATTTTGGCTCAGATGTCGAGCTGGTGAGTGTCTCTTCATTCTCGAACAACGTTGAGGTTCGCAGCTCAAATATAAGTCGAGAAAATTATCCTCATTCGCACCCACCTTTTCTGATGTGTATGTTTGTACACTTGTATTGCCGCGTAGGCCTATGCCGTCAGTGCCCTGACACATGGGTCTCACGGTTTGGGTTTTTTCCAGTGAGAAGTTTGGCAATATTTTGGCTCAGATGTCGAGCTGGTGAGTGTCTCTTCATTCTCGAACAACGTTGAGGTTCGCAGCTCAGATATAAGTCTAGAAAATTATCCTCATTCGCAGCCATGTTTTCTTATGTGTATCTATGTACACGTGTATTGTCGCATTGGCCTAGGTCGCCAGTGCCCTGACGCATGAGTCTCACCGTTTGGGTTCTTTCTATTGAGAAATTTGGCAATATTTTTGCTCCAATGTCGAGCTGGTGAGTGTCTCTTCATTCTCGAACAACGTTGAGGTTCGCAGCTCAAATATAAGTCGAGAAAATTATCCTCATTCGCAGCCACCTTTTCTGATGTGTATGTTTGTACACGTGTATTGCCGCATAGGCCTATGCCGCCAGTGGCCTGACGCATGAGTCTCATGGTTTGGTTTTTTCCCAGTGAGAAATTTGGCAATATTTTGGCTCCGATGTCGAGCTGGTGAGTGTCTCTTCATTCTCGGACAACGTTGAGTTTCGCAGCTCAGATATAAGTCGAGAAAATTATCCTCATTCGCAGCCATGTTTTCTTATGTGTATCTATGTACACGTGTATTGCCGCATTGGCCTAGGTCGCCAGTGCCCTGACGCATGAGTCTCACAGTTTGGGTTCTTTCTATTGAGAAATTTGGCAATATTTTGGCTCCGATGTCGAGCTGGTGAGTGTCTCTTCATTCTCGAACAACGTTGAGGTTCGCAGCTCAAATATAAGTCGAGAACATTATCCTCATTCGCAGCCATGTTTTCTTATGTGTATCTATGTACACGTGTATTGCCGCATAGGCCTATGTCGCCAGTCCCCTGACGCATGAGTCTCACAGTTTGGGTTCTTTCTATTGAGAAATTTGGCAATATTTTGGCTCCGATGTCGAGCTGGTGAGTGTCTCTTCATTCTCGAACAACATTGAGGTTCGCAGCTCAAATATAAGTCGAGAACATTATCCTTATTCGCAGCCATGTTTTCTTATGTGTATCTATGTACACGTGTATTGCCGCATAGGCCTATGTCGCCAGTGCCCTGACGCATGAGTTTCACGGTTTGGTTTTGTTCCAGTGAGAAGTTTGGCAATATTTTGGCTCAGATGTCGAGCTGGTGAGTGTCTCTTCATTCTCGAACAACGTTGAGGTTCTCAGCTCAAATATAAGTCGAGAAAATTATCCTCATTCGCACCCACCTTTTCTGATGTGTATGTTTGTACACTTGTATTGCCGCGTAGGCCTATGCCGTCAGTGCCCTGACACATGGGTCTCACGGTTTGGGTTTTTTCCAGTGAGAAGTTTGGCAATATTTTGGCTTAGATGTCGAGCTGGTGAGTGTCTCTTCATTATCGAACAACGTTGAGGTTCGCAGCTCAGATGTAAGTCTAGAAAATTATCCTCATTCGCAGCCATGTTTTCTTATGTGTATCTATGTACACGTGTATTGTCGCATTGGCCTAGGTCGCCAGTGCCCTGACGCATGAGTCTCACAGTTTGGGTTCTTTCTATTGAGAAATTTGGCAATATTTTGGCTCCGATGTCGAGCTGGTGAGTGTCTTTTCATTCTCGAACAACGTTGAGGTTCGCAGCTCAAATATAAGTCGAGAAAATTATCCTCATTCGCAGCCACCTTTTCTGATGTGTATGTTTGTACACGTGTATTGCCGCATAGGCCTATGCCGCCAGTGGCCTGACGCATGAGTCTCATGGTTTTTTTTTTTTTCAGTGAGAAATTTGGCAATATTTTGGCTCCGATGTCGAGCTGGTGAGTGTCTCTTCATTCTCGGACAACGTTGAGTTTCGCAGCTCAGATATAAGTCGAGAAAATTATCCTCATTCGCAGCCATGTTTTCTTATGTGTATCTATGTACACGTGTATTGCCGCATAGGCCTATGTCGCAAGTGCCCTGACGCATGAGTTTCACGGTTTGGGTTTTTTCCAGTGAGAAGTTTGGCAATATTTTGGCTCAGATGTCGAGCTGGTGAGTGTCTCTTCATTCTCGAACAACGTTGAGGTTCGCAGCTCAAATATAAGTCGAGAAAATTATCCTCATTCGCACCCACCTTTTCTGATGTGTATGTTTGTACACTTGTATTGCCGCGTAGGCCTATGCCGTCAGTGCCCTGACACATGGGTCTCACGGTTTGGGTTTTTTCCAGTGAGAAGTTTGGCAATATTTTGGCTCAGATGTCGAGCTGGTGAGTGTCTCTTCATTCTCGAACAACGTTGAGGTTCGCAGCTCAGATATAAGTCTAGAAAATTATCCTCATTCGCTGCCATGTTTTCTTATGTGTATCTATGTACACGTGTATTGTCGCATTGGCCTAGGTCGCCAGTGCCCTGACGCATGAGTCTCACAGTTTGGGTTCTTTCTATTGAGAAATTTGGCAATATTTTGGCTCCGATGTCGAGCTGGTGAGTGTCTCTTCATTCTCGAACAACGTTGAGGTTCGCAGCTCAAATATAAGTCGAGAAAATTATCCTCATTCGCAGCCACCTTTTCTGATGTGTATGTTTGTACACGTGTATTGCCGCATTGGCCTAGGTCGCCAGTGCCCTGACGCATGAGTCTCACAGTTTGGGTTCTTTATATTGAGAAATTTGGCAATATTTTGGCTCCGATGTCGAGCTGGTGAGTGTCTCTTCATTCTCGAACAACGTTGAGGTTCGCAGCTCAAATATAAGTCGAGAACATTATCCTCATTCGCAGCCATGTTTTCTTATGTGTATCTATGTACACGTGTATTGCCGCATAGGCCTATGTCGCCAGTCCCCTGACGCATGAGTCTCACAGTTTGGGTTCTTTCTATTGAGAAATTTGGCAATATTTTGGCTCCGATGTCGAGCTGGTGAGTGTCTCTTCATTCTCGAACAACATTGAGGTTCGCAGCTCAAATATAAGTCGAGAACATTATCCTCATTCGCAGCCATGTTTTCTTATGTGTATCTATGTACACGTGTATTGCCGCATAGGCCTATGTCGCCAGTGCCCTGACGCATGAGTTTCACGGTTTGGGTTTTTTCCAGTGAGAAGTTTGGCAATATTTTGGCTCAGATGTCGAGCTGGTGAGTGTCTCTTCATTCTCGAACAACGTTGAGGTTCGCAGCTCAGATATAAGTCTAGAAAATAATCCTCATTCGCAGCCATGTTTTCTTATGTGTATCTATGTACACGTGTATTGCCGCATTGGCCTAGGTCGCCAGTGCCCTGACGCATGAGTCTCACAGTTTGGGTTCTTTCTATTGAGAAATTTGGCAATATTTTGGCTCCGATGTCGAGCTGGTGAGTGTCTCTTCATTCTCGAACAACGTTGAGGTTCGCAGCTCAAATATAAGTCGAGAACATTATCCTCATTCGCAGCCATGTTTTCTTATGTGTATCTATGTACACGTGTATTGCCGCATAGGCCTATGTCGCCAGTCCCCTGACGCATGAGTCTCACAGTTTGGGTTCTTTCTATTGAGAAGTTTGGCAATATTTTGTCTCCGATGTCGAGCTGGTGAGTGTCTCTTCATTCTCGAACAACGTTGAGGTTCGCAGCTCAAATATAAGTCGAGAACATTATCCTCATTCGCAGCCATGTTTTCTTATGTGTATCTATGTACACGTGTATTGCCGCATAGGCCTATGTCGCCAGTGCCCTGACGCATGAGTTTCACGGTTTGGTTTTTTTCCAGTGAGAAGTTTGGCAATATTTTGGCTCAGATGTCGAGCTGGTGAGTGTCTCTTCATTCTCGAACAACGTTGAGGTTCGCAGCTCAAATATAAGTCGAGAAAATTATCCTCATTCGCACCCACCTTTTCTGATGTGTATGTTTGTACACTTGTATTGCCGCGTAGGCCTATGCCGTCAGTGCCCTGACACATGGGTCTCACGGTTTGGGTTTTTTCCAGTGAGAAGTTTGGCAATATTTTGGCTTAGATGTCGAGCTGGTGAGTGTCTCTTCATTATCGAACAACGTTGAGGTTCGCAGCTCAGATATAAGTCTAGAAAATTATCCTCATTCGCAGCCATGTTTTCTTATGTGTATCTATGTACACGTGTATTGTCGCATTGGCCTAGGTCGCCAGTGCCCTGACGCATGAGTCTCACAGTTTGGGTTCTTTCTATTGAGAAATTTGACAATATTTTGGCTCCGATGTCGAGCTGGTGAGTGTCTCTTCATTCTCGAACAACGTTGAGGTTCGCAGCTCAAATATAAGTCGAGAACATTATCCTCATTCGCAGCCATGTTTTCTTATGTTTTCTTATGTACACGTGTATTGCCGCATTGGCCTAGGTCGCCAGTGCCCTGACGCATGAGTCTCACGGTTTGGGTTCTTTCTATTGAGAAATTTGGCAATATTTTGGCTCCGATGTCGAGCTGGTGAGTGTCTCTTCATTCTCGGACAACGTTGAGTTTCGCAGCTCAGATATAAGTCGAGAAAATTATCCTCATTCGCAGCCATGTTTTCTTATGTGTATGTTTGTACACTTGTATTGCCGCATAGGCCTATGCCGTCAGTGCCCTGACACATGGGTCTCACGGTTTGGGTTTTTTCCAGTGAGAAGTTTGGCAATATTTTGGCTCAGATGTCGAGCTGGTGAGTGTCTCTTCATTATCGAACAACGTTGAGGTTCGCAGCTCAGATATAAGTCTAGAAAATTATCCTCATTCGCAGCCATGTTTTCTTATGTGTATCTATGTACACGTGTATTGCCGCATTGGCCTAGGTCGCCAGTGCCCTGACGCATGAGTCTCACAGTTTGGGTTCTTTCTATTGAGAAATTTGGCAATATTTTGGCTCCGATGTCGAGCTGGTGAGTGTCTCTTCATTCTCGAACAACGTTGAGGTTCGCAGCTCAAATATAAGTCGAGAACATTATCCTCATTCGCAGCCATGTTTTCTTATGTGTATCTATGTACACGTGTATTGCCGCATAGGCCTATGTCGCCAGTCCCCTGACGCATGAGTCTCACAGTTTGGGTTCTTTCTATTGAGAAATTTGGCAATATTTTGGCTCCGATGTCGAGCTGGTGAGTGTCTCTTCATTCTCGAACAACGTTGAGGTTCGAAGCTCAAATATAAGTCGAGAACATTATCCTCATTCGCAGCCATGTTTTCTTATGTGTATCTATGTACACGTGTATTGCCGCATAGGCCTATGTCGCCAGTGCCCTGACGCATGAGTTTCACGGTTTGGGTTTTTTCCAGTGAGAAGTTTGGCAATATTTTGGCTCAGATGTCGAGCTGGTGAGTGTCTCTTCATTCTCGAACAACGTTGATGTTCGCAGCTCAGATATAAGTCTAGGAAATTATCCTCATTCGCAGCCATGTTTTCTTATGTGTATCTATGTACACGTGTATTGCCGCATTGGCCTAGGTCGCCAGTGCCCTGACGCATGAGTCTCACAGTTTGGGTTCTTTCTATTGAGAAATTTGGCAATATTTTGGCTCCGATGTCGAGCTGGTGAGTGTCTCTTCATTCTCGAACAACGTTGAGGTTCGCAGCTCAAATATAAGTCGAGAACATTATCCTCATTCGCAGCCATGTTTTCTTATGTGTATCTATGTACACGTGTATTGCCGCATAGGCCTATGTCGCCAGTCCCCTGACGCATGAGTCTCACAGTTTGGGTTCTTTCTATTGAGAAATTTGGCAATATTTTGGCTCCGATGTCGAGCTGGTGAGTGTCTCTTCATTCTCGAACAACGTTGAGGTTCGCAGCTCAAATATAAGTCGAGAACATTATCCTCATTCGCAGCCATGTTTTCTTATGTGTATCTATGTACACGTGTATTGCCGCATAGGCCTATGTCGCAAGTGCCCTGACGCATGAGTTTCACGATTTGGGTTTTTTCCAGTGAGAAGTTTGGCAATATTTTGGCTCAGATGTCGAGCTGGTGAGTGTCTCTTCATTCTCGAACAACGTTGAGGTTCGCAGCTCAAATATAAGTCGAGAAAATTATCCTCATTCGCACCCACCTTTTCTGATGTGTATGTTTGTACACTTGTATTGCCGCGTAGGCATATGCCGTCAGTGCCCTGACACATGGGTCTCACGGTTTGGGTTTTTTCCAGTGAGAAGTTTGGCAATATTTTGGCTCCGATGTCGAGCTGGTGAGTGTCTCTTCATTCTCGAACAACGTTGAGGTTCGCAGCTCAAATATAAGTCGAGAACATTATCCTCATTCGCAGCCATGTTTTCTTATGTGTATCTATGTACACGTGTATTGCCGCATAGGCCTATGTCGCCAGTCCCCTGACGCATGAGTCTCACAGTTTGGGTTCTTTCTATTGAGAAATTTGGCAATATTTTGGCTCCGATGTCGAGCTGGTGAGTGTCTCTTCATTCTCGAACAACGTTGAGGTTCGCAGCTCAAATATAAGTCGAGAACATTATCCTCATTCGCAGCCATGTGTTCTGATATGTATGTATGTACACGTGTATTGCCTCATAGGCCTATGCCGCCAGTATACTGACGCATGAGCCTCTCAGTTTCTTTGTTTTTCCAGTGAGAAATCTGGCAATATTTTGGCTCGGATGTCGAGCTGGTGAGTGTCTCTTCATTCTCGAACAACGTTGAGGCTCGCAGCTCAGATATATGTCGAGAAAATTGTCCTCATTCGCAGCCATGTTTTCTTATGTGTATGGATGTACACTTGTATTGCCTCAGAGGCCTATGCCGCCAGTGTCCTGACGCATGAGTCTCACAGTTTTGTTTTTCTCCAGTGAGAAATTTGGAAATATTTTGGCTCAGGTGTCGAGCTGGCGAGTGTCTCTTCATTCTCGAACAACGTTGAGATTCGCAGCTCAGATATAAGTTCATCAAATTATCCTCATTCGCAGCCATGTTTTCGTATGTTTATGCGTGTACACTTGTATTGCCGCATAGGCCTATGCCGCCAGTGTCCTGACGCATGAGTCTCAAAGTTGTGGTCTCTTCCGGTGAGAATTTTGGCGATATGTTAGCTCAGATGTGGAGGTGGTGAATGTCTCTTCATTCTCCAACAAGGTTGAGGTTTGTAGCTCAGATATATGTCGAGAAAAATATCCTCATTCGCAGCCATGTTTTCTGATGTGTTTGTATGTACACGTGTATTGCCACATAGGCCTATGCCGCCAGTGTCCTGACGCATGAGTCTCAAAGTTGTGGTCTCTTCCGGTGAGAATTTTGGCGATATGTTAGCTCAGATGTGGAGGTGGTAAATGTCTCTTCATTCTCCAACAAGGTTGAGGTTTGTAGCTCAGATATATGTCGAGAAAAATATCCTCATTCGCAGCCATGTTTTCTGATGTGTTTGTATGTACACGTGTATTACCACATAGGCATATGCCGCCAGTGTCCTGACACATGAGTCTCTCAGTTTAGGTTTGTTCCAGTGAGAAATTTGGCAATATTTTGGCTCAGATGTCGAGCTGGTGAGTGTCCCTTCATTCTCGAACAACGTTGAGGTTCGCAGCTCAGATACATGTCGAGAACATTATCATCCCGCCAGTGTCCTGACGCATGAGTCTCTCAGTTTAGGTTTGTTCCAGTGAGAAATTTGGCAATATTTTGGCTCAGATGTCGAGCTGGTGAGTGTCTCTTCATTCTCGAACAACGTTGAGGTTCGCAGCTCAGATATATGTCGAGAACATTATCCTCATTCGCAGCCATGTTTTCTTATGTGTATGTATGTACACGTGTATTGCCACATATGCCTATGCCGCCAGTATCCTGACGCATGAGTCTCTCAGTTTGTTTGTTTTTCCAGGGAAAAATTTGGAAATATTTTGGCTCGGATGTCGAGCTGGTGAGTGTCTCTTCATTCTCGAACAACGTTGAGGCTCGCAGCTCAGATATGTGTCGAGAAAATTGTCCTCGTTCGCAGCCATGTTTTCTTATGTGTATGGATGTACACGTGTATTGCCT
Organism: Crossaster papposus; assembly: GCA_037893245.1. NCBI lineage: Eukaryota > Metazoa > Echinodermata > Asteroidea > Velatida > Solasteridae > Crossaster > Crossaster papposus. Next base: position 966,329 of record JBAIAA010000149.1, read on the forward strand.
CATAGGCCTATGCCGCCAGTGTCCTGACGCATGAGTCTCAAAGTTTTGGTCTCTTTCGGTGAGAATTTTGGCGATGTGTTAGCTCAGATGTGGAGGTGGTGAATGTCTCTTCATTCTTGAACAACGTTGAGGCTCGCAGCTCAGATATATGTCGAGAAAATTGTCCTCATTCGCAGCCATGTTTTCTTATGTGTATGGATGTACACGTGAATTGCCTCATAGGCCTATGCCGCCAGTGTCCTGACGCATGAGTCTCTCAGTTTGTTTTTTTTTCAGTGAGAAATTTGGGCAATATTTTGGCTCAGATGTCGAGCTGGCGGGTGTCTCTTCATTCTCGAACAACGTTGAGGTTCGCATCTCAGATATAAGTTCATAAAATTATCCTCATTCGCAGCCATGTTTTCTTATGTTTATGCGTGTACACGTGTATTGCCGCATAGGCTTATGTCGCCAGTGTCCAGAATCATGAGTCTCACAGTTTGTTTGTTTTTCCAGTGAGAAATTTGGCAATATTTTGGCTCGGATGTCGAGCTGGTGAGTGTCTCTTCATTCTCGAACAACGTTGAGGCTCGCAGCTCAGATATATGTCGAGAAAAATATCCTCATTCGCAGCCATGTTTTCTGATGTGTTTGTATGTACACGTGTAATGCCACATAGGCATATGCCGCCAGTGTCCTGACGCATGAGTCTCTCAGTTTGGGTTTTTTCCAGTGAGAAATTTGGGCAATATTTTGGCTCGGATGTCGAGCTGGTGAGTGTCTCTTCATTCTCGAACAACGTTGAGGCTCGCAGCTCAGATATATGTAGAGAAAATTATCCTCATTCGTAGCCATGTTTTCTTATGTGTATGTATGTACACGTGTATTGCCACGTAGGCATATGCCGCCAGTGTCCTGACGCATGAGTCTCTCAGTTCTGTTTTTTTCCAGTGAGAAATTTGGCAATATTTTGGCTTGGATGTCAAGCTGATGAGTGTCTCTTCATTCTCGAACAACGTAGAGGCTCGCAGCTCAGATATATGTCGAGAAAATTGTCCTCATTCGCAGCCATGTTTTCTGATGTGTTTGTATGTACACGTGTAGTGCCACAAAGGCATATGCCGCCAGTGTCCTGACGCATGAGTCTCTCAGTTTAGGTTTGTTCCAGTGAGAAATTTGGCAATATGTTGGCTCAGATGTCGAGCGGGTGAGTGTCTCTTCATTCTCGAACAACGTTGAGGTTCGCAGCTCAGATACATGTCGAAAACATTATCATGTCGCCATTGTCCAGAAGCATGAGTCTCACAGTTTGGTTTATTTTCCAGTGAGAAATTTGGCAATATTTTGGCTCGGATGTCGAGCTGGTAAGTGTCTCTTCATTCTCGAACAACGTTGAGGCTCGCAGCTCAGATATATGTCGAGAAAAATATCCTCATTCGCAGCCATGTTTTCTGATGTGTTTGTATGTATACGTGTATTGCCACATAGGCATATGCCGCCAGTGTCCTGACGCATGAGTCTCTCAGTTTGGTTTTTTTTCCAGAGAGAAATTTTGCAGTATTTTGGCTCAGATGTCGAGCTGGTGAGTGTCTCTTCATTCTCGAACAACGTTGAGGTTCGCAGCTCAGAAATATGTCGAGAACATTATCCTCATTCGCAGCCATGTTTTCTGATGTGTATGTATGTACACGTGTATTGCCACATAGGCCTATGCCGCCAGTATCCTGACGCATGAGTCTCTCAGTTTGGGTTTTTTTCCAGTGAGAAATTTGGTAATATTTTGGCTCGGATGTTGAGCTGGTGAGTGTCTCTTCATTTTCGAACAACGTTGAGGCTCGCAGCTCAGATATATGTCGAGAAAATTATCCTCATTCGCAGCCATGTTTTCTTATGTGTATGTATGTATACGTGTATTGCCACATAGGCATATGCCGCCAGTGTCCTGACGCATGAGTCTCTCAGTTTGGTTTTTTTCCAGTGAGAAATTTGGAAATATTTTGGCTCAGATGTCGAGCTGGTGAGTGTCTCTTCATTCTCCAACAACGTTGAGGTTCGCAGCTCAGATATATGTCGAGAACATTATCCTCATTCGCAGCCATGTTTTCTGATGTGTATGTATGTACACGTGTATTACCACATAGGCCTATGTCGCCAGTATCCTGACGCATGAGTCTCTCAGTTTGGTTTTTTTCCAGTGAGAAATTTGGTAATATTTTGGCTCGGATGTTGAGCTGGTGAGTGTTTCTTCATTTTCGAACAACGTTGAGGCTCGCAGCTCAGATATATGTCGAGAAAATTATCCTCATTCGCAGCTATGTTTTCTTATGTGTATGTATGTATACGTGTATTGCCACATAGGCATATGCCGCCAGTGTCCTGACGCATGAGTCTCTCAGTTTGGTTTTTTTCCAGTGAGAAATTTGGAAATATTTTGGCTCGGATGTCGAGCTGGTGAGTGTCTCTTCATTCTCGAACAACGTTGAGGCTCGCAGCTCAGATATATGTCGCGAAAAAATGTCCTCATTCGCAGCCATGTTTTCTAATGTGTTTGTATGTACACGTGTAGTGCCACATAGGCATATGCCGCCAGTGTCCTGACGCATGAGTCTCTCAGTTTGGTTTTTTTTCAGTGAGAAATTTGGGCAATATTTTGGCTCAGATGTCGAGCTGGCGAGTGTCTCTTCATTCTCGAACAACGTTGAGGTTCGCATCTCAGATATAAGTTCATAAAATTATCCTCATTCGCAGCCATGTTTTCTTATGTTTATGCGTGTACACGTGTATTGCCGCATAGGCTTATGTCGCCAGTGTCCAGAATCATGAGTCTCACAGTTTGTTTGTTTTTCCAGTGAGAAATTTGGCAATATTTTGGCTCGGATGTCGAGCTGGTGAGTGTCTCTTCATTCTCGAACAACGTTGAGGCTCGCAGCTCAGATATATGTCGAGAAAAATATCCTCATTCGCAGCCATGTTTTCTGATGTGTTTGTATGTACACGTGTAATGCCACATAGGCATATGCCGCCAGTGTCCTGACGCATGAGTCTCTCAGTTTGGGTTTTTTCCAGTGAGAAATTTGGGCAATATTTTGGCTCGGATGTCGAGCTGGTGAGTGTCTCTTCATTCTCGAACAACGTTGAGGCTCGCAGCTCAGATATATGTAGAGAAAATTATCCTCATTCGTAGCCATGTTTTCTTATGTGTATGTATGTACACGTGTATTGCCACGTAGGCATATGCCGCCAGTGTCCTGACGCATGAGTCTCTCAGTTTGTTTTTTTTCCAGTAAGAAATTTGGCAATATTTTGGCTTGGATGTCAAGCTGATGAGTGTCTCTTCATTCTCGAACAACGTAGAGGCTCGCAGCTCAGATATATGTCGAGAAAATTGTCCTCATTCGCAGACATGTTTTCTGATGTGTTTGTATGTACACGTGTAGTGCCACAAAGGCATATGCCGCCAGTGTCCTGACGCATGAGTCTCTCAGTTTAGGTTTGTTCCAGTGAGAAATTTGGCAATATTTTGGCTCAGATGTCGAGCGGGTGAGTGTCTCTTCATTCTCGAACAACGTTGAGGTTCGCAGCTCAGATACATGTCGAAAACATTATCATGTCGCCATCATTGTCCAGAAGCATGAGTCTCACAGTTTGGTTTATTTTCCAGTGGGAAATTTTGCAATATTTTGGCTCGGATGTCGAGCTGGTAAGTGTCTCTTCATTCTCGAACAACGTTGAGGCTCGCAGCTCAGATATATGTCGAGAAAAATATCCTCATTCGCAGCCATGTTTTCTGATGTGTTTGTATGTATACGTGTATTGCCACATAGGCATATGCCGCCAGTGTCCTGACGCATGAGTCTCCCAGTTTGGTTTTTTTCCAGTGAGAAATTTTGCAATATTTTGGCTCAGATGTCGAGCTGGTGAGTGTCTCTTCATTCTCGAACAACGTTGAGGTTCGCAGCTCACAAATATGTCGAGAACATTATCCTCATTCGCAGCCATGTTTTCTGATGTGTATGTATGTACACGTGTATTGCCACATAGGCCTATGCCGCCAGTATCCTGACGCATGAGTCTCTCAGTTTGGTTTTTTTCCAGTGAGAAATTTGGTAATATTTTGGCTCGGATGTTGAGCTGGTGAGTGTCTCTTCATTTTCGAACAACGTTGAGGCTCGCAGCTCAGATATATGTCGAGAAAATTATCCTCATTCGCAGCCATGTTTTCTTATGTGTATGTATGTATACGTGTATTGCCACATAGGCATATGCCGCCAGTGTCCTGACGCATGAGTCTCTCAGTTTGGTTTTTTTCCAGTGAGAAATTTGGAAATATTTTGGCTCAGATGTCGAGCTGGTGAGTGTCTCTTCATTCTCCAACAACGTTGAGGTTCGCAGCTCAGATATATGTCGAGAACATTATCCTCATTCGCAGCCATGTTTTCTGATGTGTATGTATGTACACGTGTATTACCACATAGGCCTATGCCGCCAGTATCCTGACGCATGAGTCTCTCAGTTTGGTTTTTTTCCAGTGAGAAATTTGGTAATATTTTGGCTCGGATGTTGAGCTGGTGAGTGTCTCTTCGTTTTCGAACAACGTTGAGGCTCGCAGCTCAGATATATGTCGAGAAAATTATCCTCATTCGCAGCAATGTTTTCTTATGTGTATGTATGTATACGTGTATTGCCACATAGGCATATGCCGCCAGTGTCCTGACGCATGAGTCTCTCAGTTTGGTTTTTTTCCAGTGAGAAATTTGGAAATATTTTGGCTCAGATGTCGAGCTGGTGAGTGTCCCTTCATTTTCGAACAACGTTGAGGTTCGCAGCTCAGATACATGTCGAGAACATTATCCTCATTCGCAGCCATGTGTTCTGATGTGTATGTATGTACACGTGTATTGCCACATAGGCCTATGCCGCCAGTATCCTTACCCAGGAGTCTCTCAGTTTTGTTTTTCTGCAGTGAGAAATTTGGCAATATTTTGGCTCGGATGTCGAGCTGGTGAGTGTCTCTTCATTCTCGAACAACGTTGAGGCTCACAGCTCAGATATATGTCGACAAAGTTATCCTCATTCGTAGCCATGTTTTCTTATGTGTATGTATGTACACGTGTATTGCCTCATAGGCCTATGCCGCCAGTATACTGACGCATGAGCCTCTCAGTTTGTTTGTTTTTCCAGTGAGAAATCTGGCAATATTTTGGCTCGGATGTCGAGCTGGTGAGTGTCTCTTCATTCTCGAACAACGTTGAGGCTCGCAGCTCAGATATATGTCGAGAAAATTGTCCTCATTCGCAGCCATGTTTTCTTATGTGTATGGATGTACACGTGTATTGCCTCATAGGCCTATGCCGCCAGTGTCCCGACGAATGAGTCTCACAGTTTGGGTTTTTTCCAGTGAGAAATTTTGCAATATTTTGGCTCAGATGTCGAGCTGGTGAGTGTCTCTTCATTCTCGAACAACGTTGAGGCTCGCAGCTCAGATATAAGTCGAGAAAATTATCCTCATTCGCAGCCATGTTTTCTTATGTCTATGGATGTACACGTGAATTGCCTCATAGGCCTATGCCGCCAGTGTCCTGACGCATGAGTCTCACAGTTTGGGTTTTTTCAGTGAGAAATTTGGCAATATTTTGGCTCGGATGTCGAGCTGGTGAGTGTCTCTTCATTCTCGAACAACGTTGAGGCTCGCAGCTCAGATATATGTCGAGAAAAATATCCTCATTCGCAGCCATGTTTTCTGATGTGTTTGTATGTACACGTGTATTGCCACATAGGCATATGCCGCCAGTGTCCTGACGCATGAGTCTCTCAGTTTAGGTTTGTTCCAGTGAGAAATTTGGCAATATTTTGGCTCAGATGTCGAGCGGGTGAGTGTCTCTTTATTCTCGAACAACGTTGAGGTTCGCAGCTCAGATACATGTCGAAAAAATTATCATGTCGCCAGTGTCCAGAAGCATGAGTCTCACAGTTTGGTTTATTTTCCAGTGAGAAATTTGGCAATATTTTGGCTCGGGTGTCGACCTGGTGAGTGTCTCTTCATTCTGGAACAACGTTGAGGCTTGCAGCTCAGATATATGTCGAGAAAAATATCCTCATTCGCAGCCATGTTTTCTAATGTGTTTGTATGTACACGTGTATTGCCACATAGGCATATGCCGCCAGTGTCCTGACGCATGAGTCTCTCAGTTTAGGTTTGTTCCAGTGAGAAATTTGGCAATATTTTGGCTCAGATGTCGAGCGGGTGAGTGTCTCTTTATTCTCGAACAACGTTGAGGTTCGCAGCTCAGATACATGTCGAAAAAATTATCATGTCGCCAGTGTCCAGAAGCATGAGTCTCACAGTTTGGTTTATTTTCCAGTGAGAAATTTGGCAATATTTTGGCTCGGGTGTCGACCTGGTGAGTGTCTCTTCATTCTGGAACAACGTTGAGGCTTGCAGCTCAGATATATGTCGAGAAAAATATCCTCATTCGCAGCCATGTTTTCTAATGTGTTTGTATGTACACGTGTAGTGCCACATAGGCATATGCCGCCAGTGTCCTGACGCATGAGTCTCTCAGTTTAGGTTTGTTCCAGTGAGAAATTTGGCAATATTTTGGCTCAGATGTCGAGCGGGTGAGTGTCTCTTTATTCTCGAACAACGTTGAGGTTCGCAGCTCAGATACATGTCGAAAAAATTATCATGTCGCCAGTGTCCAGAAGCATGAGTCTCACAGTTTGGTTTATTTTCCAGTGAGAAATTTGGCAATATTTTGGCTCGGGTGTCGACCTGGTGAGTGTCTCTTCATTCTGGAACAACGTTGAGGCTTGCAGCTCAGATATATGTCGAGAAAAATATCCTCATTCGCAGCCATGTTTTCTAATGTGTTTGTATGTACACGTGTATTGCCACATAGGCATATGCCGCCAGTGTCCTGACGCATGAGTCTCTCAGTTTAGGTTTGTTCCAGTGAGAAATTTGGCAATATTTTGGCTCAGATGTCGAGCGGGTGAGTGTCTCTTTATTCTCGAACAACGTTGAGGTTCGCAGCTCAGATACATGTCGAAAAAATTATCATGTCGCCAGTGTCCAGAAGCATGAGTCTCACAGTTTGGTTTATTTTCCAGTGAGAAATTTGGCAATATTTTGGCTCGGGTGTCGACCTGGTGAGTGTCTCTTCATTCTGGAACAACGTTGAGGCTTGCAGCTCAGATATATGTCGAGAAAAATATCCTCATTCGCAGCCATGTTTTCTAATGTGTTTGTATGTACACGTGTAGTGCCACATAGGCATATGCCGCCAGTGTCCTGACGCATGAGTCTCTCAGTTTAGGTTTGTTCCAGTGAGAAATTTGGCAATATTTTGGCTCAGATGTCGAGCTGGTGAGTGTCTCTTCATTCTCGAACAACGTTGAGGTTCGCAGCTCAGATATATGTCGAGAAAAATATCCTCATTCGCAGCCATGTTTTCTGATGTGTTTGTATGTACACGTGTAGTGCCACAAAGGCATATGCCGCCAGTGTGCTGACGCATGAGTCTCTCAGTTTAGGTTTGTTCCAGTGAGAAATTTGGCAATATTTTGGGTCAGATGTCGAGCGGGTGAGTGTCTCTTCTTTCTCGAACAACGTTGAGGTTAGCAGCTCAGATATATGTCGAGAAAAATATCCTCATTCGCAGCCATGTTTTCTGATGTGTTTGTATGTACACGTGTATTGCCACATAGGCATATGCCGCCAGTGTGCTGACGCATGAGTCTCTCAGTTTAGGTTTGTTCCAGTGAGAAATTTGGCAACATTGTGGCTCAGATGTCGAGCTGGTGAGTGTCCCTTCATTCTCGAACAACGTTGAGGTTCGCAGCTCAGATACATGTCGAGAACATTATCATGTCGGCAGTGTCCAGAAGCATGAGTCTCACAGTTTGGTTTTCTTTTCCAGTGAGAAATTTGGCAATATTTTGGCTCGGATGTCGAGCTGGTGAGTGTCTCTTCATTCTCGAACAACGTTGAGGCTCGCAGCTCAGATATATGTCGACAAAGTTATCCTCATTCGCAGCCATGTGTTCTGATGTGTATGTATGTACACGTGTATTGCCACATAGGCCTATGCCGCCAGTATCCTCACCCAGGAGTCTCTCAGTTTTGTTTTTCTGCAGTGAGAAATTTGGCAATATTTTGGCTCGGATGTCGAGCTGGTGAGTGTCTCTTCATTCTCGAACAACGTTGAGGCTCACAGCTCAGATATATGTCGACAAAGTTATCCTCATTCGTAGCCATGTTTTCTTATGTGTATGTATGTACACGTGTATTGCCTCATAGGCCTATGCCGCCAGTATACTGACGCATGAGCCTCTCAGTTTGTTTGTTTTTCCAGTGAGAAATCTGGCAATATTTTGGCTCGGATGTCGAGCTGGCGAGTGTCTCTTCATTCTCGAACAACGTTGAGGTTCGCATCTCAGATATAAGTTCGTAAAATTATCCTCATTCGCAGCCATGTTTTCTTATGTTTATGCGTGTACACGTGTATTGCCGCATAGGCTTATGTCGCCAGTGTCCAGAAGCATGAGTCTCAAAGTTTGGTTTTTTTTCCAGAGAGAAATTTGGCAATATTTTGGCTCGGATGTCGAGCTGGTGAGTGTCTCTTCATTCTCGAACAACGTTGAGGCTCGCAGCTCAGATATATGTTGAGAAAAATATCCTCATTCGCAGCCAGTTTTCTGATGTGTTTGTATGTACACGTGTAATGCAACATAGGCATATGCCGCCAGTGTCCTGACGCATGAGTCTCTCAGTTTGGGTTTTTTCCAGTGAGAAATTTGGGCAATATTTTGGCTCGGATGTCGAGCTGGTGAGTGTCTCTTCATTCTCCAACAACGTTGAGGTTCGCAGCTCAAATATAAGTCGATACAATTATCCTCATTCGCAGCCATGTGTTCTGATATGTATGTATGTACACGTGTATTGCCTCATAGGCCTATACCGCCAGTGTCCTGACGCATGAGTCTCAAAGTTTTGGTTTCTTCCGGTGAGAATTGTGGCGATGTGTTAGCTCAGATGTGGAGGTGGTGAATGTCTCTTCATTCTCGAACAACGTTGAGGTTCGCAGCTCATATATATGTTGAGAACATTATCCTCATTCGCAGACATGTTTTCTGATGTGTATGTATGTACACGTGTATTGCCACATATGCCTATGCCGCCAGTATCCTGACGCATGAGTCTCTCAGTTTGTTTGTTTTTCCAGTGAGAAATTTGGCAATATTTTGGCTCGGATGTCGAGCTGGTGAGTGTCCCTTCATTTTCGAACAACGTTGAGGTTCGCAGCTCAGATACATGTCGAGAACATTAGCCTCATTCGCAGCCATGTGTTCTGATGTGTATGTATGTACACGTGTATTGCCACATAGGCCTATGCCGCCAGTATACTGACGCATGAGCCTCTCAGTTTGTTTGTTTTTCCAGTGAGAAATCTGGCAATATTTTGGCTCGGATGTCGAGCTGGCGAGTGTCTCTTCATTCTCGAACAACGTTGAGGTTTGCATCTCAGATATAAGTTCGTAAAATTATCCTCATTCGCAGCCATGTTTTCTTATGTTTATGCGTGTACACGTGTATTGCCGCATAGGCTTATGTCGCCAGTGTCCAGAAGCATGAGTCTCACAGTTTGTTTGTTTTTCCAGTGAGAAATTTGGCAATATTTTGGCTCGGATGTCGAGCTGGTGAGTGTCCCTTCATTTTCGAACAACGTTGAGGTTCGCAGCTCAGATATATGTCGACAAAGTTATCCTCATTCGTAGCCATGTTTTCTTATGTGTATGTATGTACACGTGTATTGCCTCATAGACCTATGCCGCCAGTATACTGACGCATGAGCCTCTCAGTTTGGTGTTTTTTTTCCAGTGAGAAATTTGGCAATATTTTGGCTCGGATGTCGAGCTGGTGAGTGTCTCTTCATTCTCGAACAACGTTGAGGCTCACAGCTCAGATATATGTCGACAAAGTTATCCTCATTCGTAGCCATGTTTTCTTATGTGTATGTATGTACACGTGTATTGCCTCATAGGCCTATGCCGCCAGTATACTGACGCATGAGCCTCTCAGTTTGTTTGTTTTTCCAGTGAGAAATCTGGCAATATTTTGGCTCGGATGTCGAGCTGGCGAGTGTCTCTTCATTCTCGAACAACGTTGAGGTTCGCATCTCAGATATAAGTTCGTAAAATTATCCTCATTCGCAGCCATATTTTCTTATGTTTATGCGTGTACACGTGTATTGCCGCATAGGCTTATGTCGCCAGTGTCCAGAAGCATGAGTCTCAAAGTTTGTTTTTTTTTCCAGTGAGAAATTTGACAATATTTTGGCTCGGATGTCGAGCTGGTGAGTGTCTCTTCATTCTCGAACAACGTTGAGGCTCGCAGCTTAGATATATGTTGAGAAAAATATCCTCATTCGCAGCCAGTTTTCTGATGTGTTTGTATGTACACGTGTAATGCAAAATAGGCATATCCTGCCAGTGTCCTGACGCATGAGTCTCTCAGTTTGGGTTTTTTCCAGTGAGAAATTTGGGCAATATTTTGGCTCGGATGTCGAGCTGGTGAGTGTCTCTTCATTCTCCAACAACGTTGAGGTTCGCAGCTCAAATATAAGTCGATACAATTATCCTCATTCGCAGCCATGTGTTCTGATATGTATGTATGTACACGTGTATTGCCTTATAGGCCTATACCGCCAGTGTCCTGACGCATGAGTCTCAAAGTTTTGGTCTCTTCCGGTGAGAATTGTGGCGATGTGTTAGCTCAGATGTGGAGGTGGTGAATGTCTCTTCATTCTCGAACAACGTTGAGGTTTGCAGCTCATATATATGTTGAGAACATTATCCTCATTCGCAGCCATGTTTTCTGATGTGTATGTATGTACACGTGTATTGCCACATATGCCTATGCCGCCAGTATCCTGACGCATGAGTCTCTCAGTTTGTTTGTTTTTCCAGTGAGAAATTTGGCAATATTTTGGCTCGGATGTCGAGCTGGTGAGTGTCCCTTCATTTTCGAACAACGTTGAGGTTCGCAGCTCAGATACATGTCGAGAACATTATCCTCATTCGCAGCCATGTGTTCTGATGTGTATGTATGTACACGTGTATTGCCACATAGGCCTATGCCGCCAGTATACTGACGCATGAGCCTCTCAGTTTGTTTGTTTTTCCAGTGAGAAATCTGGCAATATTTTGGCTCGGATGTCGAGCTGGCGAGTGTCTCTTCATTCTCGAACAACGTTGAGGTTCGCATCTCAGATATAAGTTCGTAAAATTATCCTCATTCGCAGCCATGTTTTCTTATGTTTATGCGTGTACACGTGTATTGCCGCATAGGCTTATGTCGCCAGTGTCCAAAAGCATGAGTCTCACAGTTTGTTTGTTTTTCCAGTGAGAAATTTGGCAATATTTTGGCTCGGATGTCGAGCTGGTGAGTGTCCCTTCATTTTCGAACAACGTTGAGGTTCGCAGCTCAGATATATGTCGACAAAGTTATCCTCATTCGTAGCCATGTTTTCTTATGTGTATGTATGTACACGTGTATTGCCTCATAGGCCTATGCCGCCAGTATACTGACGCATGAGCCTCTCAGTTTGTTTGTTTTTCCAGTGAGAAATTTGGCAATATTTTGGCTCGGATGTCGAGCTGGTGAGTGTCTCTTCATTCTCGAACAACGTTGAGGCTCACAGCTCAGATATATGTCGACAAAGTTATCCTCATTCGTAGCCATGTTTTCTTATGTGTATGTATGTACACGTGTATTGCCTCATAGGCCTATGCCGCCAGTATACTGACGCATGAGCCTCTCAGTTTGTTTGTTTTTCCAGTGAGAAATCTGGCAATATTTTGGCTCGGATGTCGAGCTGGCGAGTGTCTCTTCATTCTCGAACAACGTTGAGGTTCGCATCTCAGATATAAGTTCGTAAAATTATCCTCATTCGCAGCCATGTTTTCTTATGTTTATGCGTGTACACGTGTATTGCCGCATAGGCTTATGTCGCCAGTGTCCAGAAGCATGAGTCTCAAAGTTTTTTTTTTTTTGCAGTGAGAAATTTGGCAATATTTTGGCTCGGATGTCGAGCTGGTGAGTGTCTCTTCATTCTCGAACAACGTTGAGGCTCGCAGCTCAGATAAATGTTGAGAAAAATATCCTCATTCGCAGCCAGTTTTCTGATGTGTTTGTATGTACACGTGTAATGCAACATAGGCATATGCCGCCAGTGTCCTGACGCATGAGTCTCTCAGTTTGGGTTTTTTCCAGTGAGAAATTTGGGCAATATTTTGGCTCGGATGTCGAGCTGGTGAGTGTCTCTTCATTCTCCAACAACGTTGAGGTTCGCAGCTCAAATATAAGTCGATACAATTATCCTCATTCGCAGCCATGTGTTCTGATATGTATGTATGTACACGTGTATTGCCTCATAGGCCTATACCGCCAGTGTCCTGACGCATGAGTCTCAAAGTTTTGGTCTCTTCCGGTGAGAATTGTGGCGATGTGTTAGCTCAGATGTGGAGGTGGTGAATGTCTCTTCATTCTCGAACAACGTTGAGGTTCGCAGCTCATATATATGTTGAGAACATTATCCTAATTCGCAGCCATGTTTTCTTATGTTTATGCGTGTACACGTGTATTGCCGCATAGGCTTATGTCGCCAGTGTCCAGAAGCATGAGTCTCACAGTTTGTTTGTTTTTACAGTGAGAAATTTGGCAATATTTTGGCTCGGATGTCGAGCTGGTGAGTGTCCCTTCATTTTCGAACAACGTTGAGGTTCGCAGCTCAGATATATGTCGACAAAGTTATCCTCATTCGCAGCCATGTTTTCTTATGTGTATGGATGTACACGTGTATTGCCTCATAGGCCCATGCCGCCAGTGTCCCGACGAATGAGTCTCACAGTTTGGGTTTTTTCCAGTGAGAAATTTTGCAATATTTTGGCTCAGATGTCGAGCTGGTGAGTGTCTCTTCATTCTCGAACAACGTTGAGGCTCGCAGCTCAGATATAAGTCGAGAAAATTATCCTCATTCGCAGCCATGTTTTATTATGTCTATGGATGTACACGTGAATTGCCTCATAGGCCTATGCCGCCAGTGTCCTGACGCATGAGTCTCACAGTTTGGTTTTTTTCAGTGAGAAATTTGGCAATATTTTGTCTCGGATGTCGAGCTGGTGAGTGTCTCTTCATTCTCGAACAATGTTGAGGCTCGCAGCTCAGATATATGTCGAGAAAAATATCCTCATTCGCAGCTATGTTTTCTGATGTGTTTGTATGTACACGTGTAGTGCCACATAGGCATATGCCGCCAGTATCCTGACGCATGAGTCTCTCAGTTTAGGTTTTTTCCAGTGAGAAATTTGGCAATATTTTGGCTCAGATGTTGAGCTGGTGAGTGTCCCATCATTCTCGAACAACGTTGAGGCTCGCAGCTCAGATATATGTCGAGAAAATTGTCCTCATTCGCAGCCATGTTTTCTTATGTGTATGGATGTACACGTGTATTGCCTCATAGGCGTATGCCGCCAGTGTCCTGACGCATGAGTCTCTCAGTTTGGGGTTTTTTTCAGTGAGAAATTTGGGCAATATTTTGGCTCAGATGTCGAGCTGGCGAGTGTCTCTTCATTCTCGAACAACGTTGAGGTTCGCATCTCAGATATAAGTTCATAAAATTATCCTCATTCGCAGCCATGTTTTCTTATGTTTATGCGTGTACACGTGTATTGCCGCATAGGCTTATGTCGCCAGTGTCCAGAAGCATGAGTCTCACAGTTTGGTTTTTTTTCCAGTGAGCAATTTGGCAATATTTTGGTTCGGAGGTCGAGCTGGTGAGTGTCTCTTCATTCTCGAACAACGTTGAGGCTCGCAGCTCAGATATATGTTGAGAAAAATATCCTCATTCGCAGCCATGTTTTCTGATGTGTTTATATGTACACGTGTAATGCCACATAAGCATATGCCGCCAGTGTCCTGACGCATGAGTCTCTCAGTTTGGGTTTTTTCCAGTGAGAAATTTGGGCAATATTTTGGCTCGGATGTCGAGCTGGTGAGTGTCTCTTCATTCTCCAACAACGTTGAGGTTCGCAGCTCAAATATAAGTCGATACAATTATCCTCATTCGCAGCCATGTGTTCTGATATGTATGTATGTACACGTGTATTGCCTCATAGGCCTATGCCGCCAGTGTCCTGACGCATGAGTCTCAAAGTTTTGGTCTCTTCCGGTGAGAATTTTGGCGATGTGTTAGCTCAGATGTGGAGGTGGTGAATGTCTCTTCATTCTCTAACAACGTTGAGGTTCGCAGCTCATATATATGTTGAGAACATTATCCTCATTCGCAGCCATGTTTTCTGATGTGTATGTATGTACACGTGTATTGCCACATATGCCTATAGCGCCAGTATCCTGACGCATGAGTCTCTCAGTTTGTTTGTTTTTCCAGTGAGAAATTTGGAAATATTTTGGCTCAGGTGTCGAGCTGGCGAGTGTCTCTTCATTCTCGAACAACGTTGAGGCTCGCAGCTCAGATATATGTCGAGAAAATTGTCCTCATTCGCAGCCATGTTTTCTTATGTGTATGGATGTACACGTGTATTGCCTCAGAGGCCTATGCCGCCAGTGTCCTGACGCATGAGTCTCACAGTTTTGTTTTTCTCCTGTGAGAAATTTGGAAATATTTTGGCTCAGGTGTCGAGCTGGCGAGTGTCTCTTCATTCTCGAACAACGTTGAGGTTCGCAGCTCAGATATAAGTTCATCAAATTATCCTCATTCGCAGCCATGTTTTCTTATGTCTATGCGTGTACATGTGTATTGCCGCATAGGCCTATGCCGCCAGTGTCCTGACGATTGAGTCTCACAGTTTGGGTTTTTTCCAGTGAGAAATTTTGCAATATTTTGGCTCAGATGTCGAGCTGGTGAGTGTCTCTTCATTCTCCAACAACGTTGAGGTTCGCAGCTCAGATATAAGTCGAGAAAATTGTCCTCATTCGCAGCCATGTTTTCTTATGTGTATGGATGTACACGTGAATTGCCTCATAGGCCTATGCCGCCAGTGTCCTGACGCATGAGTCTCACAGTTTGGGTTTTTTTCAGTGAGAAATTTGGCAATATTTTGGCTCAGATGTCGAGCTGGTGAGTGTCTCTTCATTCTCGAACAACGTTGAGGCTCGCAGCTCAGATATAAGTCGAGAAAATTATCCTCATTCGCAGCCATGTTTTCTTATGTGTATGGGTGTACACGTGAATTGCCTCATAGGCCTGTGCCGCCAGTGTCCTGACGCAAGAGTCTCACAGTTTGGGATTTTTCAGTGAGAAATTTGGCAATATTTTGGCTCAGATGTCAAGCTGGCGAGTGTCTCTTCAATCTCGAACAACGTTGAGGTTCGCATCTCAGATATAAGTTTATAAAATTATCCTCATTCGCAGCCATGTTTCAGTGTACACGTGTATTGCCGCATAGGCTTATGTCGCCATTGTCCTGACGCATGAGTCTCTCAGTTTGGCTTTTTTCCAGTGAGAAATTTGGCAATATTTTGGCTCGGATGTCGAGCTGGTGAGTGTCCTTTCATTCTCGAACAACGTTGAGGTTCGCAGCTCAGATACATGTCGAGAACATTATCCTCATTCGCAGCCATGTTTTCTGATGTGTATGTATGTACACGTGTATTGCCACATAGGCCTATGCCGCCCGTGTCCTGACGTATGAGTCTCACAGTTTGGGTTTTTTCCAGTGAGAAATTTGAAAATATTTTGGCTCAGATGTCGAGCTGGTGAGTGTCTCTTCATTCTCCAACAACGTTGAGGTTCGCAACTCGGATATAAGTCGAGAAAATTATCCTCATTCGCAGCCATGTGTTCTGATATGTATGTATGTACACGTGTATTGCCTCCTAGGCCTATGCCGCCAGTGTCCTGACGCATGAGTCTCAAAGTTTTGGTCTCTTCCGGTGAGAATTTTGGCGATATGTTAGCTCAGATGTGGAGGTGGTGAATGTCTCTTCATTCTCCAACAACGTTGAGGTTCGTAGCTCAGATATATGTCGAGAAAAATATCCTCATTCGCAGCCATGTTTTCTGATGTGTTTGTATGTACACGTGTATTGCCACATAGGCATATGCCGCCAGTGTCCTGACGCATGAGTCTCTCAGTTTATGTTTGTTCCAGTGAGAAATTTGGCAACATTTTGGCTCAGATGTCGAGCTGGTGAGTGTCCCTTCATTCTCGAACAACGTTGAGGTTCGCAGCTCAGATACATGTCGAAAACATTATCATGTCGCCAGTGTCCAAAAGCATGAGTCTCACAGTTTGGTTTATTTTCCAGAGAGAAATTTGGCAATATTTTGGCTCGGATGTCGAGCTGGTAAGTGTCTCTTCATTCTCGAACAACGTTGAGGCTCGCAGCTCAGATATATGTCGAGAAAAATATCCTCATTCGCAGCCATGTTTTCTGATGTGTTTGTATGTACACGTGTAGTGCCACCTAGGCATATGTCGCCAGTGTCCTGACGCATGAGTCTCTCAGTTTACATTTGTTCCAGTGAGAAATTTGGCAATATTTTGGCTCAGATGTCGAGTTGGTGAGTGTCTCTTCATTCTCGAACAACGTTGAGGTTCGCAGCTCAGATATATGTCGAGAACATTATCCTCATTCGCAGCCATGTTTTCTGATGTGTATGTATGTACATGTGTATTGCCGCATAGGCCTATGCCGCCAGTATCCTGACGCATGAGTCTCTCAGTTTGGGTTTTTTCCAGTGATAAATTTGGCAATATTTTGGCTCGGATGTCGAGCTGGTGAGTGTCTCTTCATTCTCGAACAACGTTGAGGCTCGCAGCTCAAATATATGTCGAGAAAAATATCCTCATTCGCAGCCATGTTTTCTAATGTGTTTGTATGTACACGTGTAGTGCCACATAGGCATATGCCGCCAGTGTCCTGACGCATGAGTCTCTCAGTTTAGGTTTGTTCCAGTGAGAAATTTGGCAATATTTTGGCTCAGATGTCGAGCTGGTGACTGTCTCTTCATTCTCGAACAACGTTGAGGATCGCAGCTCAGATATATGTCGAGAAAATTATCCTCATTCGTAGCCATGTTTTCTTATGTGTATGTATGTACACGTGTATTGCCTCATAGGCCTATGCCGCCAGTGTCCTGACGCATGAGTCTCTCAGTTTAGGTTTGTTTCAGTGAGAAATTTGGCAACATTTTGGCTCAGATGTCGAGCTGGTGAGTGTCCCTTCATTCTCGAACAACGTTGAGGTTCGCAGCTCAGATACATGTCGAGAACATTATCATGTCGCCAGTGTCCAGAAGCATGAGTCTCACAGTTTGGTTTATTTTCCAGTGAGAAATTTGGCAATATTTGGGCTCGGATGTCGAGCTGGTGAGTGTCTCTTCTTTCTCGAACAACGTTGAGGCTCGCAGCTCAGATATATGTCGAGAAAAATGTCCTTATTCCCAGCCATGTTTTCTGATGTGTTTGTATGTACACGTGTATTGCCACATAGGCATATGCCGCCAGTGTCCTGACGCATGAGTCTCTCAGTTTAGGTTTGTTCCAGTGAGAAATTTGGCAACATTTTGGCTCGGATGTCGAGCTGGTGAGTGTCTCTTCATTTTCGAACAACGTTGAGGCTCGCAGCTCAGATATATGTCGAGAAAATTATCCTCATTCGCAGCCATGTTTTCTTATGTGTATGTATGTATACGTGTATTGCCACATAGGCATATGCCGCCAGTGTCCTGACGCATGAGTCTCTCAGTTTTTTGTTTTTTTCCAGTGAGAAATTTGGAAATATTTTGGCTCAGATGTCGAGCTGGTGAGTGTCTCTTCATTCTCCAACAACGTTGAGGTTCGCAACTCAGATATAAGTCGAGAAAATTATCCTCATTCGCAGCCATGTGTTCTGATATGTATGTATGTACACGTGTATTGCCTCATAGGCTTTTGCCGCCAGTGTCCTGACGCATGAGTCTCAAAGTTTTGGTCTCTTCCGGTGAGAATTTTGGCGATATGTTAGCTCAGATGTGGAGGTGGTGAATGTCTCTTCATTCTCCAACAACGTTGAGGTTCGTAGCTCAGATATATGTCGAGAAAAATATCCTCATTCGCAGCCATGTTTTCTGATGTGTTTGTATGTACACGTGTATTGCCACATAGGCATATGCCGCCAGTGTCCTGACGCATGAGTCTCTTAGTTTAGGTTTGTTCCAGTGAGACATTTGGCAATATTTTGGCTCAGATGTCGAGCTGGTGAGTGTCCCTTCATTATCGAACAACGTTGAGGTTCGCAGCTCAGATACATGTCGAGAACATTATCATGTCGCCAGTGTCCAGAAGCATGAGTCTCACAGTTTGGTTTTTATCCAGTGAGAAATTTGGCAATATTTTTGCTCGGATGTCGAGCTGGTGAGTGTCTCTTCATTCTCGAACAACGTTGAGGCTCGCAGCACAGATATATGTCGAGAAAAATGTCCTCATTCGCAGCCATGTTTTCTGATGTGTTTGTATGTACACGTGTAGTGCCACAAAGGCATATGCCGCCAGTGTCCTGACGCATGAGTCTCTCAGTTTAGGTTTGTTCCAGTGAGAAATTTGGCAATATTTTGGCTCAGATGTCGAACTGGTGACTGTCTCTTCATTCTCGAACAACGTTGAGGTTCGCAGCTCAGATATATGTCGAGAACATTATCCTCATTCGCAGCCATGTTTTCTGATGTGTATGTATGTACATGTGTATTGCCACATAGGCCTATGCCGCCCGTGTCCTGACGTACGAGTCTCTCAGTTTGGTTTTTTTCCAGTGAGAAATTTGGAAATATTTTGGCTCAGATGTCGAGCTGGTGAGTGTCTCTTCATTCTCCAACAACGTTGAGGTTCGCAACTCAGATATAAGTCGAGAAAATTATCCTCATTCGCAGCCATGTGTTCTGATATGTATGTATGTACACGTGTATTGCCTCATAGGCTTATGCCGCCAGTGTCCTGACGCATGAGTCTCAAAGTTTTGGTCTCTTCCGGTGAGAATTTTGGCGATATGTTAGCTCAGATGTGGAGGTGGTGAATGTCTCTTCATTCTCCAACAACGTTGAGGTTCGTAGCTCAGATATATGTCGAGAAAAATATCCTCATTCGCAGCCATGTTTTCTGATGTGTTTGTATGTACACGTGTATTGCCACATAGGCATATGCCGCCAGTGTCCTGACGCATGAGTCTCTTAGTTTAGGTTTGTTCCAGTGAGACATTTGGCAATATTTTGGCTCAGATGTCGAGCTGGTGACTGTCTCTTCATTATCGAACAACGTTGAGGTTCGCAGCTCAGATACATGTCGAGAACATTATCATGTCGCCAGTGTCCAGAAGCATGAGTCTCACAGTTTGTTTTTTTTCCAGTGAGAAATTTGGCAATATTTTGGCTCGGATGTTGAGCTGGTGAGTGTCTCTTCATTTTCGAACAACGTTGAGGTTCGCAGTTCAGATATATGTCGAGAACATTATCCTCATTCGCAGCCATGTTTTCTGATGTGTATGTATGTACACGTGTATTGCCACATAGGCCTATGCCGCCAGTATCCTGACGCATGAGTCTCTCAGTTTGGGTTGTTTCCAGTGAGAAATTTGGTAATATTTTGGCTCGGATGTTGAGCTGGTGAGTGTCTCTTCATTTTCGAACAACGTTGAGGCTCGCAGCTCAGATATATGTCGAGAAAATTATCCTCATTCGCAGCCATGTTTTCTTATGTGTATGTATGTATACGTGTATTGCCACATAGGCATATGCCGCCAGTGTCCTGACGCATGAGTCTCAAAGTTTTGGTCTCTTCCGGTGAGAATTTTGCGATATGTTAGCTCAGATGTCGAGCTGGTGAGTGTCTCTTCATTCTCGAACAACGTTGAGGCTCGCAGCTCAGATATATGTCGAGAAAAATATCCTCATTCGCAGCCATGTTTTCTAATGTGTTTGTATGTACACGTGTAGTGCCACATAGGCATATGCCGCCAGTGTCCTGACGCATGAGTCTCTCAGTTTAGGTTTGTTCCAGTGAGAAATTTGGCAATATTTTGGCTCAGATGTCGAGCTGGTGACTGTCTCTTCATTCTCGAACAACGTTGAGGATCGCAGCTCAGATATATGTCGAGAAAATTATCCTCATTCGTAGCCATGTTTTCTTATGTGTATGTATGTACACGTGTATTGCCTCATAGGCCTATGCCGCCAGTGTCCTGACGCATGAGTCTCTCAGTTTAGGTTTGTTTCAGTGAGAAATTTGGCAACATTTTGGCTCAGATGTCGAGCTGGTGAGTGTCCCTTCATTCTCGAACAACGTTGAGGTTCGCAGCTCAGATACATGTCGAGAACATTATCATGTCGCCAGTGTCCAGAAGCATGAGTCTCACAGTTTGGTTTTTTTCCAGTGAGAAATTTGGCAATATTTTGGCTCGGATGTCGAGCTGGTGAGTGTCTCTTCATTCTCGAACAACGTTGAGGCTCGCAGCTCAGATATATGTCGAGAAAAATGTCCTCATTCGCAGCCATGTTTTCTGATGTGTTTGTATGTACACGTGTAGTGCCACAAAGGCATATGCCGCCAGTGTCCTGACGCATGAGTCTCTCAGTTTAGGTTTGTTCCAGTGAGAAATTTGGCAATATTTTGGCTCAGATGTCGAGCTGGTGACTGTCTCTTCATTCTCGAACAACGTTGAGGTTCGCAGTTCAGATATATGTCGAGAACATTATCCTCATTCGCAGACATGTTTTCTGATGTGTATGTATGTACACGTGTATTGCCACAAGGCCTATGCCGCCCGTGTCCTGACGTACGAGTCTCACAGTTTGGGTTTTTTCCAGTGAGAAATTTGAAAATATTTTGGCTCAGATGTCGAGCTGGTGAGTGTCTCTTCATTCTCCAACAACGTTGAGGTTCGCAACTCAGATATAAGTCGAGAAAATTATCCTCATTCGCAGCCATGTGTTCTGATATGTATGTATGTACACGTGTATTGCCTCCTAGGCCTATGCCGCCAGTGTCCTGACGCATGAGTCTCAAAGTTTTGGTCTCTTCCGGTGAGAATTTTGGCGATATGTTAGCTCAGATGTGGAGGTGGTGAATGTCTCTTCATTGTCCAACAACGTTGAGGTTCGTAGCTCAGATATATGTCGAGAAAAATATCCTCATTCGCAGCCATGTTTTCTGATGTGTTTGTATGTACACGTGTATTGCCACATAGGCATATGCCGCCAGTGTCCCGACGCATGAGTCTCTCAGTTTAGGTTTGTTCCAGTGAGACATTTGGCAATATTTTGGCTCAGATGTCGAGCTGGTGAGTGTCCCTTCATTCTCGAACAACGTTGAGGTTCGCAGCTCAGATACATGTCGAGAACATTATCATGTCGCCAGTGTCCAGAAGCTTGAGTCTCACAGTTTTTGTTTTTTTCCAGTGAGAAATTTGGCAATATTTTGGCTGGGATGTTGAGCTGGTGAGTGTCTCTTCATTTTCGAACAACGTTGAGGTTCGCAGTTCAGATATATGTCGAGAACATTATCCTCATTCGCAGCCATGTTTTCTGATGTGTATGTATGTACACGTGTATTGCCACAAGGCCTATGCCGCCCGTGTCCTGACGTACGAGTCTCACAGTTTGGGTTTTTTCCAGTGAGAAATTTGAAAATATTTTGGCTCAGATGTCGAGCTGGTGAGTGTCTCTTCATTCTCCAACAACGTTGAGGTTCGCAACTCAGATATAAGTCGAGAAAATTATCCTCATTCGCAGCCATGTGTTCTGATATGTATGTATGTACACGTGTATTGCCTCCTAGGCCTATGCCGCCAGTGTCCTGACGCATGAGTCTCAAAGTTTTGGTCTCTTCCGGTGAGAATTTTGGCGATATGTTAGCTCAGATGTGGAGGTGGTGAATGTCTCTTCATTCTCCAACAACGTTGAGGTTCGTAGCTCAGATATATGTCGAGAAAAATATCCTCATTCGCAGCCATGTTTTCTGATGTGTTTGTATGTACACGTGTATTGCCACATAGGCATATGCCGCCAGTGTCCCGACGCATGAGTCTCTCAGTTTAGGTTTGTTCCAGTGAGACATTTGGCAATATTTTGGCTCAGATGTCGAGCTGGTGAGTGTCCCTTCATTCTCGAACAACGTTGAGGTTCGCAGCTCAGATACATGTCGAGAACATTATCATGTCGCCAGTGTCCAGAAGCTTGAGTCTCACAGTTTTTGTTTTTTTCCAGTGAGAAATTTGGCAATATTTTGGCTGGGATGTTGAGCTGGTGAGTGTCTCTTCATTTTCGAACAACGTTGAGGTTCGCAGTTCAGATATATGTCGAGAACATTATCCTCATTCGCAGCCATGTTTTCTGATGTGTATGTATGTACACGTGTATTGCCACATAGGCCTATGCCGCCAGTATCCTGACGCATGAGTCTCTCAGTTTGGGTTGTTTCCAGTGATAAATTTGGTAATATTTTGGCTCAGATGTCGAGCTGGTGAGTGTCTCTTCATTCTCCAACAACGTTGAGGTTCGCAACTCAGATATAAGTCGAGAAAATTATCCTCATTCGCAGCCATGTGTTCTGATATGTATGTATGTACACGTGTATTGCCTCCTAGGCCTATGCCGCCAGTGTCCTGACGCATGAGTCTCAAAGTTTTGGTCTCTTCCGGTGAGAATTTTGGCGATATGTTAGCTCAGATGTGGAGGTGGTGAATGTCTCTTCATTCTCCAACAACGTTGAGGTTCGTAGCTCAGATATATGTCGAGAAAAATATCCTCATTCGCAGCCATGTTTTCTGATGTGTTTGTATGTACACGTGTATTGCCACATAGGCATATGCCGCCAGTGTCCCGACGCATGAGTCTCTCAGTTTAGGTTTGTTCCAGTGAGACATTTGGCAATATTTTGGCTCAGATGTCGAGCTGGTGAGTGTCCCTTCATTCTCGAACAACGTTGAGGTTCGCAGCTCAGATACATGTCGAGAACATTATCATGTCGCCAGTGTCCAGAAGCATGAGTCTCACAGTTTTTGTTTTTTTCCAGTGAGAAATTTGGCAATATTTTGGCTGGGATGTTGAGCTGGTGAGTGTCTCTTCATTTTCGAACAACGTTGAGGTTCGCAGTTCAGATATATGTCGAGAACATTATCCTCATTCGCAGCCATGTTTTCTGATGTGTATGTATGTACACGTGTATTGCCACATAGGCCTATGCCGCCAGTATCCTGACGCATGAGTCTCTCAGTTTGGGTTGTTTCCAGTGATAAATTTGGTAATATTTTGGCTCGGATGTTGAGCTGGTGAGTGTCTCTTCATTTTCGAACAACGTTGAGGCTCGCAGCGCAGATATATGTCGAGAAAATTATCCTCATTCGCAGCCATGTTTTCTTATGTGTATGTATGTATACGTGTATTGCCACATAGGCATATGCCGCCAGTGTCCTGACGCATGAGTCTCTCAGTTTGGTTTTTTTCCAGTGAGAAATTTGGAAATATTTTGGCTCAGATGTCGAGCTGGTGAGTGTCTCTTCATTCTCCAACAACGTTGAGGTTCGCAACTCAGATATAAGTCGAGCAAATTATCCTCATTCGCAGCCATGTGTTCTGATATGTATGTATGTACACGTGTATTGCCTCATAGGCTTATGCCGCCAGTGTCCTGACGCATGAGTCTCAAAGTTTTGGTCTCTTCCGGTGAGAATTTTGGCGATATGTTAGCTCAGATGTGGAGGTGGTGAATGTCTCTTCATTCTCCAACAACGTTGAGGTTTGTAGCTCAGATATATGTCGAGAAAAATATCCTCATTCGCAGCCATGTTTTCTGATGTGTTTGTATGTACACGTGTATTGCCGCATAGGCCTATGCCGCCAGTATCCTGACGCATGAGTCTCTCAGTTTGGGTTTTTTCCAGTGATAAATTTGGCAATATTTTGGCTCGGATGTTGAGCTGGTGAGTGTCTCTTCATTCTCGAACAACGTTGAGGCTCGCAGCTCAGATATATGTCGAGAAAAATATCCTCATTCGCAGCCATGTTTTCTAATGTGTTTGTATGTACACGTGTAGTGCCACATAGGCATATGCCGCCAGTGTCCTGACGCATGAGTCTCTCAGTTTAGGTTTGTTCCAGTGAGAAATTTGGCAATATTTTGGCTCAGATGTCGAGCTGGTGACTGTCTCTTCATTCTCGAACAACGTTGAGGATCGCAGCTCAGATATATGTCGAGAAAATTATCCTCATTCGTAGCCATGTTTTCTTATGTGTATGTATGTACACGTGTATTGCCTCATAGGCCTATGCCGCCAGTGTCCTGACGCATGAGTCTCTCAGTTTAGGTTTGTTTCAGTGAGAAATTTGGCAACATTTTGGCTCAGATGTCGAGCTGGTGAGTGTCCCTTCATTCTCGAACAACGTTGAGGTTCGCAACTCAGATACATGTCGAGAACATTATCATGTCGCCAGTGTCCAGAAGCATGAGTCTCACAGTTTGGTTTATTTTCCAGTGAGAAATTTGGCAATATTTTGGCTCGGATGTCGAGCTGGTGAGTGTCTCTTCTTTCTCGAACAACGTTGAGGCTCGCAGCTCAGATATATGTCGAGAAAAATGTCCTTATTCGCAGCCATGTTTTCTGATGTGTTTGTATGTACACGTGTAGTGCCACAAAGGCATATGCCGCCAGTGTCCTGACGCATGAGTCTCTCAGTTTAGGTTTGTTCCAGTGAGAAATTTGGCAATATTTTGGCTCAGATGTCGAGCTGGTGACTGTCTCTTCATTCTCGAACAACGTTGAGGTTCGCAGCTCAGATATATGTCGAGAACATTATCCTCATTCGCAGCCATGTTTTCTGATGTGTATGTATGTACACGTGTATTGCCACATAGGCCTATGCCGCCCGTGTCCTGACGCATGAGTCTCAAAGTTTTGGTCTCTTCCGGTGAGAATTTTGGCGATATGTTAGCTCAGATGTGGAGGTGGTGAATGTCTCTTCATTCTCCAATAACGTTGAGGTTCGTAGCTTAGATATATGTCGAGAAAAATATCCTCATTCGCAGCCATGTTTTCTGATGTGTTTGTATGTACACGTGTATTGCCACATAGGCATATGCCGCCAGTGTCCCGACGCATGAGTCTCTCAGTTTATGTTTGTTCCAGTGAGACATTTGGCAATATTTTGGCTCAGATGTCGAGCTGGTGAGTGTCCCTTCATTCTCGAACAACGTTGAGGTTCGCAGCTCAGATACATGTCGAGAACATTATCATGTCGCCAGTGTCCAGAAGCATGAGTCTCACAGTTTGGTTTTTTTTCCAGTGAGAAATTTGGCAATATTTTGGCTCAGATGTCGAGCTGGTGACTGTCTCTTCATTCTCGAACAACGTTGAGGTTCGCAGCTCAGATATATGTCGAGAACATTATCCTCATTCGCAGCCATGTTTTCTGATGTGTTTGTATGTACACGTGTATTGCCACATAGGCATATGCCGCCAGTGTCCCGACGCATGAGTCTCTCAGTTTAGGTTTGTTCCAGTGAGACATTTGGCAATATTTTGGCTCAGATGTCGAGCTGGTGAGTGTCCTTCATTCTCGAACAACGTTGAGGTTCGCAGCTCAGATACATGTCGAGAACATTATCATGTCGCCAGTGTCCAGAAGCATGAGTCTCACAGTTTTGTTTTTTTTCCAGTGAGAAATTTGGCAATATTTTGGCTCGGATGTTGAGCTGGTGAGTGTCTCTTCATTTTCGAACAACGTTGAGGTTCGCAGCTCAGATATATGTCGAGAACATTATCCTCATTCGCAGCCATGTTTTCTGATGTGTATGTATGTACACGTGTATTGCCACATAGGCCTATGCCGCCAGTATCCTGACGCATGAGTCTCTCAGTTTGAGTTGTTTCCAGTGAGAAATTTGGTAATATTTTGGCTCGGATGTTGAGCTGGTGAGTGTCTCTTCATTTTCGAACAACGTTGAGGCTCGCAGCTCAGATATATGTCGAGAAAATTATCCTCATTCGCAGCCATGTTTTCTTATGTGTATGTATGTATACGTGTATTGCCACATAGGCATATGCCGCCAGTGTCCTGACGCATGAGTCTCTCAGTTTGGTTTTTTCCAGTGAGAAATTTGGAAATATTTTGGCTCAGATGTCGAGCTGGTGAGTGTCTCTTCATTCTCCAACAACGTTGAGGTTCGCAACTCAGATATAAGTCGAGAAAATTATCCTCATTCGCAGCCATGTGTTCTGATATGTATGTATGTACACGTGTATTGCCTCATAGGCTTCTGCCGCCAGTGTCCTGACGCATGAGTCTCAAAGTTTTGGTCTCTTCCGGCGAGAATTTTGGCGATATGTTAGCTCAGATGTGGAGGTGGTGAATGTCTCTTCATTCTCCAACAACGTTGAGGTTCGTAGCTCAGATATATGTCGAGAAAAATATCCTCATTCGCAGCCATGTTTTCTGATGTGTTTGTATGTACACGTGTATTGCCACATAGGCATATGCCGCCAGTGTCCTGACGCATGAGTCTCTCAGTTTAGGTTTGTTCCAGTGAGACATTTGGCAATATTTTGGCTCAGATGTCGAGCTGGTGAGTGTCCCTTCATTCTCGAACAACGTTGAGGTTCGCAGCTCAGATACATGTCGAGAACATTATCATGTCGCCAGTGTCCAGAAGCATGAGTCTCACAGTTTGGTTTTTTTCCAGTGAGAAATTTGTCAATATTTTGGCTCGGATGTCGAGCTGGTGAGTGTCTCTTCATTCTCGAACAACGTTGAGGCTCGCAGCTCAGATATATGTCGAGAAAAATGTCCTTATTCGCAGCCATGTTTTCTGATGTGTTTGTATGTACACGTGTAGTGCCACAAAGGCATATGCCGCCAGTGTCCTGACGCATGAGTCTCTCAGTTTAGGTTTGTTCCAGTGAGAAATTTGGCAATATTTTGGCTCAGATGTCGAGCTGGTGACTGTCTCTTCATTGATGTTCGCAGCTCAGATATATGTCGAGAACATTATCCTCATTCGCAGCCATGTTTTCTGATGTGTATGTATGTACACGTGTATTGCCACATAGGCCTATGCCGCACGTGTCCTGACGCATGAGTCTCAAAGTTTTGGTCTCTTCCGGTGAGAATTTTGGCGATATGTTAGCTCAGATGTGGAGGTGGTGAATGTCTCTTCATTCTCCAATAACGTTGAGGTTCGTAGCTTAGATATATGTCGAGAAAAATATCCTCATTCGCAGCCATGTTTTCTGATGTGTTTGTATGTACACGTGTATTGCCACATAGGCATATGCCGCCAGTGTCCCGACGCATGAGTCTCTCAGTTTATGTTTGTTCCAGTGAGACATTTGGCAATATTTTGGCTCAGATGTCGAGCTGGTGAGTGTCCCTTCATTCTCGAACAACGTTGAGGTTCGCAGCTCAGATACATGTCGAGAACATTATCATGTCGCCAGTGTCCAGAAGCATGAGTCTCACAGTTTTCTTTTTTTTCCAGTGAGAAATTTGGCAATATTTTGGCTCGGATGTCGAGCTGGTGAGTGTCTCTTCATTCTCGAACAACGTTGAGGCTCGCAGCTCAGATATATGTCGAGAAAAATGTCCTCATTCGCAGCCATGTTTTCTGATGTGTTTGTATGTACACGTGTAGTGCCACATAGGCCTATGCCGCCAGTATCCTGACGCATGAGCCTCTCAGTTTGGGTTTTTTCCAGTGAGAAATTTTGCAATATTTTGGCTCGGATGTCGATCTGGTGAGTGTCTCTTAATTCTCGAACAACGTTGAGGCTCGCAGCTCAGTTATATGTCGAGAAAAATGTGCTCATTCGCAGCCATGTTTTCTAATGTGTTTGTATGTTCACGTGTATTGCCACATAGGCATATGCCGCCAGTGTCCTGACGCATGAGTCTCTCAGTTTAGGTTTGTTCCAGTGAGAAATTTGGCAACATTTTGGCTCAGATGTCGAGCTGGTGAGTGTCCCTTCATTCTCGAACCACGTTGAGGTTCGCAGCTCAGATATATGTCGAGAACATTATCCCCATTCGCAGCCATGTTTTCTGATGTGTATGTATGTACACGTGTATTGCCATATAGGCCTATGCCGCCAGTATCCTGACGCATGAGTCTCTCAGTTTGGTTTTTTTCCAGTGAGAAATTTGGAAATATTTTGGCTCAGATGTCGAGCTGGTGAGTGTCTCTTCATTCTCCAACAACGTTGAGGTTCGCAACTCAGATATAAGTCGAGAAAATTATCCTCATTCGCAGCCATGTGTTCTGCTATCTATGTATGTACACGTGTATTGCCTCCTAGGCCTATGCCGCCAGTGTCCTGACGCATGAGTCTCAAAGTTTTGGTCTCTTCC
This sequence comes from Crossaster papposus, assembly GCA_037893245.1. Lineage (NCBI taxonomy): Eukaryota > Metazoa > Echinodermata > Asteroidea > Velatida > Solasteridae > Crossaster > Crossaster papposus. The sequence goes on from JBAIAA010000149.1 coordinate 994,699, forward strand.
GGTGAGAATTTTGGCGATATGTTAGCTCAGATGTGGAGGTGGTGAATGTCTCTTCATTCTCCAACAACGTTGAGGTTCGTAGCTCAGATATATGTCGAGAAAAATATCCTCATTCGCAGCCATGTTTTTTGATGTGTTTGTATGTACACGTGTATTGCCACATAGGCATATGCCGCCATTGTCCTGACGCATGAGTCTCTCAGTTTAGGTTTGTTCCAGTGAGACATTTGGCAATATTTTGGCTCAGATGTCGAGCTGGTGAGTGTCCCTTCATTCTCGAACAACGTTGAGTTTCGCAGCTCAGATAAATGTCAAGAACATTATCATGTCGCCAGTGTCCAGAAGCATGAGTCTCACAGTTTTGTTTTTTTTCCAGTGAGAAATTTGGCAATATTTTGGCTCGGATGTCGAGCTGGTGAGTGTCTCTTCATTCTCGAACAACTTTGAGGCTCGCAGCTCAGATATATGTCGAGAAAAATGTCCTCATTCGCAGCCATGTTTTCTGATGTGTTTGTATGTACACGTGTAGTGCCACATAGGCCTATGCCGCCAGTATCCTGACGCATGAGTCTCTCAGTTAGGTTTTTTCCAGTGAGAAATTTTGCAATATTTTGGCTCGGATGTCGAGCTGGTGAGTGTCTCTTAATTCTCAAACAACGTTGAGGCTCGCAGCTCAGATATATGTCGAGAAAAATGTGCTCTTTCGCAGCCATGTTTTATAATGTGTTTGTATGTACACGTGTATTGCCACATAGGCATATGCCGCCAGTGTCCTGACGCATGAGTCTCTCAGTTTAGGTTTGTTCCAGTGAGAAATTTGGCAACATTTTGGCTCAGATGTCGAGCTGGTGAGTGTCCCTTCATTCTCGAACAACGTTGAGGTTCGCAGCTCAGATATATGTCGAGAACATTATCCTCATTCGCAGCCATGTTTTCTGATGTGTATGTATGTACACGTGTATTGCCATATAGGCCTATGCCGCCAGTATCCTGACGCATGAGTCTCTCAGTTTGGTTTTTTTCCAGTGAGAAATTTGGTAATATTTTGGCTCGGATGTCGAGCTGGTGAGTGTCTCTTCATTTTCGAACAACGTTGAGGCTCGCAGCTCAGATATATGTCGAGAAAATTATCCTCATTCGCAGCCATGTTTTCTTATGTGTATGTATGTATACGTGTATTGCCAAATAGGCATATGCCGCCAGTGTCCTGACGCATGAGTCTCTCAGTTTGGTTTTTTTCCAGTGAGAAATTTGGAAATATTTTGGCTCAGATGTCGAGCTGGTGAGTGTCTCTTCATTCTCCAACAACGTTGAGGTTCGCAACTCAGATATAAGTCGAGAAAATTATCCTCATTCGCAGCCATGTGTTCTGCTATCTATGTATGTACACGTGTATTGCCTCCTAGGCCTATGCCGCCAGTGTCCTGACGCATGAGTCTCAAAGTTTTGGTCTCTTCCGGTGAGAATTTTGGCGATATGTTAGCTCAGATGTGGAGGTGGTGAATGTCTCTTCATTCTCCAACAACGTTGAGGTTCGTAGTTCAGATATATGTCGAGAAAAATATCCTCATTCGCAGCCATGTTTTCTGATGTGTTTGTATGTACACGTGTATTGCCACATAGGCATATGCCGCCATTGTCCTGACGCATGAGTCTCTCAGTTTAGGTTTGTTCCAGTGAGACATTTGGCAATATTTTGGCTCAGATGTCGAGCTGGTGAGTGTCCCTTCATTCTCGAACAACGTTGAGTTTCGCAGCTCAGATAAATGTCGAGAACATTATCATGTCGCCAGTGTCCAGAAGCATGAGTCTCACAGTTTTGTTTTTTTTCCAGTGAGAAATTTGGCAATATTTTGGCTCGGATGTCGAGCTGGTGAGTGTCTCTTCATTCTCGAACAACGTTGAGGCTCGCAGCTCAGATATATGTCGAGAAAAATGTCCTCATTCGCAGCCATGTTTTCTGATGTGTTTGTATGTACACGTGTAGTGCCACATAGGCCTATGCCGCCAGTATCCTGACGCATGAGTCTCTCAGTTTGGGTTTTTTCCAGTGAGAAATTTTGCAATATTTTGGCTCGGATGTCGAGCTGGTGAGTGTCTCTTAATTCTCGAACAACGTTGAGGCTCGCAGCTCAGATATATGTCGAGAAAAATGTGCTCATTCGCAGCCATGTTTTCTAATGTGTTTGTATGTACACGTGTATTGCCACATGAGTCTCTCAGTTTAGGTTTGTTCCAGTGAGAAATTTGGCAACATTTTGGCTCAGATGTCGAGCTGGTGAGTGTCCCTTCATTCTCGAACAACGTTGAGGCTCGCAGCTCAGATATATGTCGAGAAAATTATCCTCATTCGTAGCCATGTTTTCTTATGTGTATGTATGTACACGTGTATTGCCTCATAGGCCTATGCCGCCAGTGTCCTGACGCATGAGTCTCTCAGTTTAGGTTTGTTCCAGTGAGAAATTTGGCAATATTTTGGCTCGGATGTCGACCTGGTGAGTGTCTCTTCATTTTCGAACAACGTTGAGGCTCGCAGCTCAGATATATGTCGAAAAAATTATCCTCATTCGCAGCCATGTTTTCTTATGTGTATGTATGTATACGTGCATTGCCACATAGGCATATGCCGCCAGTGTCCTGACGCATGCGTCTCTCAGTTTGGTTTTTTTCCAGTGAGAAATTTGGCAATATTTTGGCTCGGATGTCGAGCTGGTGAGTGTCCCTTCATTCTCGAACAACGTTGAGGTTCGCAGCTCAGATACATGTCGAGAACATTATCTTCATTCGCAGCCATGTTTTCTGATGTGTATGTATGTACACGTGTATTGCCACATAGGCCTATGCCGCCAGTATCCTCACGCAGGAGTCTCTCAGTTTGTTTTTTTTCCAGTGAGAAATTTGGCAATATTTTGGCTCGGATGTCGAGCTGGTGAGTGTCTCTTCATTCTCGAACAACGTTGAGGCTCGCAGCTCAGATATATGTCGAGAAAAGTATCCTCATTCGCAGCCATGTTTTCTGATGTGTATGTATGTACACGTGTATTGCCACATAGGCCTATGCCGCCAGTGTACTGACGCATGAGTCTCTCAGTTTGGTTTTTTTCCAGTGAGAAATTTTGCAATATTTTGGCTCAGATGTCGAGCTGGTGAGTGTCTCTTCATTCTCCAACAACGTTGAGGTTCGCAACTCAGATATAAGTCGAGAAAATTATCCTCATTCGCAGCCATGTGTTCTGATATGTATGTATGTACACGTGTATTGCCTCATAGGCCTATGCCGCCAGTGTCCTGACGCATGAGTCTCAAAGTTTTGGTCTCTTCCGGTGAGAATTTTGGCGATGTATTAGCTCAGATGTGGAGGTGGTGAATGTCTCTTCATTCTCGAACAACGTTGAGGTTGGCAGCTCAGATATATGTTGAGAACATTATCCTTATTCGCAGCCATGTTTTCTGATGTGTATGTATGTACACGTGTATTGCCTCCTAGGCCTATGCCGCCAGTGTCCTGACGCATGAGTCTCAAAGTTTTGGTCTCTTCCGGTGAGAATTTTGGCGATATGTTAGCTCAGATGTGGAGGTGGTGAATGTCTCTTCATTCTCCAACAACGTTGAGGTTCGTAGCTCAGATATATGTCGAGAAAAATATCCTCATTCGCAGCCATGTTTTTTGATGTGTTTGTATGTACACGTGTATTGCCACATAGGCATATGCCGCCATTGTCCTGACGCATGAGTCTCTCAGTTTAGGTTTGTTCCAGTGAGACATTTGGCAATATTTTGGCTCAGATGTCGAGCTGGTGAGTGTCCCTTCATTCTCGAACAACGTTGAGTTTCGCAGCTCAGATAAATGTCGAGAACATTATCATGTCGCCAGTGTCCAGAAGCATGAGTCTCACAGTTTTGTTTTTTTTCCAGTGAGAAATTTGGCAATATTTTGGCTCGGATGTCGAGCTGGTGAGTGTCTCTTCATTCTCGAACAACTTTGAGGCTCGCAGCTCAGATATATGTCGAGAAAAATGTCCTCATTCGCAGCCATGTTTTCTGATGTGTTTGTATGTACACGTGTAGTGCCACATAGGCCTATGCCGCCAGTATCCTGACGCATGAGTCTCTCAGTTAGGTTTTTTCCAGTGAGAAATTTTGCAATATTTTGGCTCGGATGTCGAGCTGGTGAGTGTCTCTTAATTCTCAAACAACGTTGAGGCTCGCAGCTCAGATATATGTCGAGAAAAATGTGCTCTTTCGCAGCCATGTTTTATAATGTGTTTGTATGTACACGTGTATTGCCACATAGGCATATGCCGCCAGTGTCCTGACGCATGAGTCTCTCAGTTTAGGTTTGTTCCAGTGAGAAATTTGGCAACATTTTGGCTCAGATGTCGAGCTGGTGAGTGTCCCTTCATTCTCGAACAACGTTGAGGTTCGCAGCTCAGATATATGTCGAGAACATTATCCTCATTCGCAGCCATGTTTTCTGATGTGTATGTATGTACACGTGTATTGCCATATAGGCCTATGCCGCCAGTATCCTGACGCATGAGTCTCTCAGTTTGGTTTTTTTCCAGTGAGAAATTTGGTAATATTTTGGCTCGGATGTCGAGCTGGTGAGTGTCTCTTCATTTTCGAACAACGTTGAGGCTCGCAGCTCAGATATATGTCGAGAAAATTATCCTCATTCGCAGCCATGTTTTCTTATGTGTATGTATGTATACGTGTATTGCCAAATAGGCATATGCCGCCAGTGTCCTGACGCATGAGTCTCTCAGTTTGGTTTTTTTCCAGTGAGAAATTTGGAAATATTTTGGCTCAGATGTCGAGCTGGTGAGTGTCTCTTCATTCTCCAACAACGTTGAGGTTCGCAACTCAGATATAAGTCGAGAAAATTATCCTCATTCGCAGCCATGTGTTCTGCTATCTATGTATGTACACGTGTATTGCCTCCTAGGCCTATGCCGCCAGTGTCCTGACGCATGAGTCTCAAAGTTTTGGTCTCTTCCGGTGAGAATTTTGGCGATATGTTAGCTCAGATGTGGAGGTGGTGAATGTCTCTTCATTCTCCAACAACGTTGAGGTTCGTAGTTCAGATATATGTCGAGAAAAATATCCTCATTCGCAGCCATGTTTTCTGATGTGTTTGTATGTACACGTGTATTGCCACATAGGCATATGCCGCCATTGTCCTGACGCATGAGTCTCTCAGTTTAGGTTTGTTCCAGTGAGACATTTGGCAATATTTTGGCTCAGATGTCGAGCTGGTGAGTGTCCCTTCATTCTCGAACAACGTTGAGTTTCGCAGCTCAGATAAATGTCGAGAACATTATCATGTCGCCAGTGTCCAGAAGCATGAGTCTCACAGTTTTGTTTTTTTTCCAGTGAGAAATTTGGCAATATTTTGGCTCGGATGTCGAGCTGGTGAGTGTCTCTTCATTCTCGAACAACGTTGAGGCTCGCAGCTCAGATATATGTCGAGAAAAATGTCCTCATTCGCAGCCATGTTTTCTGATGTGTTTGTATGTACACGTGTAGTGCCACATAGGCCTATGCCGCCAGTATCCTGACGCATGAGTCTCTCAGTTTGGGTTTTTTCCAGTGAGAAATTTTGCAATATTTTGGCTCGGATGTCGAGCTGGTGAGTGTCTCTTAATTCTCGAACAACGTTGAGGCTCGCAGCTCAGATATATGTCGAGAAAAATGTGCTCATTCGCAGCCATGTTTTCTAATGTGTTTGTATGTACTCGTGTATTGCCACATGAGTCTCTCAGTTTAGGTTTGTTCCAGTGAGAAATTTGGCAACATTTTGGCTCAGATGTCGAGCTGGTGAGTGTCCCTTCATTCTCGAACAACGTTGAGGCTCGCAGCTCAGATATATGTCGAGAAAATTATCCTCATTCGTAGCCATGTTTTCTTATGTGTATGTATGTACACGTGTATTGCCTCATAGGCCTATGCCGCCAGTGTCCTGACGCATGAGTCTCTCAGTTTAGGTTTGTTCCAGTGAGAAATTTGGCAATATTTTGGCTCGGATGTCGACCTGGTGAGTGTCTCTTCATTTTCGAACAACGTTGAGGCTCGCAGCTCAGATATATGTCGAAAAAATTATCCTCATTCGCAGCCATGTTTTCTTATGTGTATGTATGTATACGTGCATTGCCACATAGGCATATGCCGCCAGTGTCCTGACGCATGCGTCTCTCAGTTTGGTTTTTTTCCAGTGAGAAATTTGGCAATATTTTGGCTCGGATGTCGAGCTGGTGAGTGTCCCTTCATTCTCGAACAACGTTGAGGTTCGCAGCTCAGATACATGTCGAGAACATTATCTTCATTCGCAGCCATGTTTTCTGATGTGTATGTATGTACACGTGTATTGCCACATAGGCCTATGCCGCCAGTATCCTCACGCAGGAGTCTCTCAGTTTGTTTTTTTTCCAGTGAGAAATTTGGCAATATTTTGGCTCGGATGTCGAGCTGGTGAGTGTCTCTTCATTCTCGAACAACGTTGAGGCTCGCAGCTCAGATATATGTCGAGAAAAGTATCCTCATTCGCAGCCATGTTTTCTGATGTGTATGTATGTACACGTGTATTGCCACATAGGCCTATGCCGCCAGTGTACTGACGCATGAGTCTCTCAGTTTGGTTTTTTTCCAGTGAGAAATTTTGCAATATTTTGGCTCAGATGTCGAGCTGGTGAGTGTCTCTTCATTCTCCAACAACGTTGAGGTTCGCAACTCAGATATAAGTCGAGAAAATTATCCTCATTCGCAGCCATGTGTTCTGATATGTATGTATGTACACGTGTATTGCCTCATAGGCCTATGCCGCCAGTGTCCTGACGCATGAGTCTCAAAGTTTTGGTCTCTTCCGGTGAGAATTTTGGCGATGTATTAGCTCAGATGTGGAGGTGGTGAATGTCTCTTCATTCTCGAACAACGTTGAGGTTGGCAGCTCAGATATATGTTGAGAACATTATCCTTATTCGCAGCCATGTTTTCTGATGTGTATGTATGTACACGTGTATTGCCTCATAGGCCTATGCCGCCAGTGTCCTGACGCAGGAGTCTCAAAGTTTTGGTCTCTTCCGGTGAGAATTTTGGCGATGTATTAGCTCAGATGTGGAGGTGGTGAATGTCTCTTCATTCTCGAACAACGTTGAGGTTGGCAGCTCAGATATATGTTGAGAACATTATCCTCATTCGCAGCCATGTTTTCTGATGTGTATGTATGTACACGTGTATTGCCACATAGGCCTATGCCGCCAGTATCCTGACGCATGAGTCTCTCAGCTTGTTTGTTTTTCCAGTGAGAAATTTGGCAATATTTTGGCTCGGATGTCGAGCTGGTGAGTGTCTCTTCATTCTCGAACAACGTTAAGGTTCGCAACTCAGATATAAGTCGAGAAAATTATCCTCATTCGCAGCCATGTGTTCTGATATGTATGTATGTACACGTGTATTGCCTCATAGGCCTATGCCGCCAGTGTCCTGACGCATGAGTCTCAAAGTTTTGGTCTCTTCCGGTGAGAATTTTGGCGATGTATTAGCTCAGATGTGGAGGTGGTGAATGTCTCTTCATTCTCGAACAACGTTGAGGTTGGCAGCTCAGATATATGTTGAGAACATTATCCTCATTCGCAGCCATGTTTTCTGATATGTATGTATGTACACGTGCATTGCTACATAGGCATATGCCGCCAGTGTCCTGACGCATGAGTCTCTCAGTTTGGTTTTTTCCAGTGAGAAATTTGGAAATATTTTGGCTCAGATGTCGAGCTAGTGAGTGTCTCTTCATTCTCGAACAACGTTAAGGCTCGCAACTCAGATATATGTCGAGAAAAATATCCTCATTCGCAGCCATGTGTTCTGATGTGTTTGTATGTATACGTGTATTGCCACATAGGCATATGCCGCCAGTGTCCTGACGCATGAGTCTCTCAGTTTAGGTTTGTTCCAGTGAGAAATTTGGCAACATTTTGGCTCAGATGTCGAGCTGGTGAGTGTCCCTTCATTCTCGAACAACGTTGAGGTTCGCAGCTCAGATACATGTCGAGAACATTATCATGTCGCCAGTGTCCAGAAGCATGAGTCTCACAGTTTGGTTTATTTTCCAGTGAGAAATTTTGCAATATTTTGGCTCGGATGTCGAGCTGGTAAGTGTCTCTTCATTCTCGAACAACGTTGAGGCTCGCAGCTCAGATATATGTCGAGAAAAATGTCCTCATTCGCAGGCACGTTTTCTGATGTGTTTGTATGTACACGTGTATTGCCACATAGGCATATGCCGCCAGTGTCCTGACGCATGAGTCTCTCAGTTTGGTTTTTTTCCAGTGAGAAATTTGGAAATATTTTGGCTCGGATGTCGAGCTGGTGAGTGTCCCTTCATTCTCGAACAACGTTGAGGTTCGCAGCTCAGATACATGTCGAGAACATTATCTTCATTCGCAGCCATGTGTTCTGATGTGTATGTATGTACACGTGTATTGCCACAAAGGCCTATGCCGCCAGTGTCCTGACGCATGAGTCTCTCAGTTTGGTTTTTTTTCCAGTGAGAAATTTTGCAATATTTTGGCTCAGATGTCGAGCTGGTGAGTGTCTCTTCATTCTCCAACAACGTTGAGGTTCGCAACTCAGATATAAGTCGAGAAAATTATCCTCATTCGCAGCCATGTGTTCTGATATGTATGTATGTACACGTGTATTGCCTCATAGGCCTATGTCGCCAGTGTCCTGACGCATGAGTCTCAAAGTTTTGGTCTCTTCCGGTGGGAATTTTGGCGATGTATTAGCTCAGATGTGGAGGTGGTGAATGTCTCTTCATTCTCGAACAACGTTGAGGTTGGCAGCTCAGATATATGTTGAGAACATTATCCTCATTCGCAGCCATGTTTTCTGATGTGTATGTATGTACACGTGTATTGCCACATAGGCCTATGCCGCCAGTATCCTCACGCAGGAGTCTCTCAGTTTGTTTGTTTTCCAGTGAGAAATTTGGCAATATTTTGGCTCGGATGTCGAGCTGGTGAGTGTCTCTTCATTCTCGAACAACGTTGAGGCTCGCAGCTCAGATATATGTCGAGAAAAGTATCCTCATTCGCAGCCATGTTTTCTGATGTGTATGTATGTACACGTGTATTGCCACATAGGCCTATGCCGCCAGTGTACTGACGCATGAGTCTCTCAGTTTGGTTTTTTTCCAGTGAGAAATTTTGCAATATTTTGGCTCAGATGTCGAGCTGGTGAGTGTCTCTTCATTCTCCAACAACGTTGAGGTTCGCAACTCAGATATAAGTCGAGAAAATTATCCTCATTCGCAGCCATGTGTTCTGATATGTATGTATGTACACGTGTATTGCCTCATAGGCCTATGCCGCCAGTGTCCTGACGCATGAGTCTCAAAGTTTTGGTCTCTTCCGGTGAGAATTTTGGCGATGTATTAGCTCAGATGTGGAGGTGGTGAATGTCTCTTCATTCTCGAACAACGTTGAGGTTGGCAGCTCAGATATATGTTGAGAACATTATCCTCATTCGCAGCCATGTTTTCTGATGTGTATGTATGTACACGTGTATTGCCACATAGGCCTATGCCGCCAGTATCCTGACGCATGAGTCTCTCAGTTTGTTTGTTTTTTTCCAGTGAGAAATTTGGCAATATTTTGGCTCGGATGTCGAGCTGGTGAGTGTCTTTTCATTCTCAAACAACGTTGAGGCTCGCAGCTCAGATATATGTCGAGAAAATTATCCTCATTCGCAGCCATGTTTTCTTATGTGTATGTATGTATACGTGCATTGCCACATAGGCATATGCCGCCAGTGTCCTGACGCATGAGTCTCTCAGTTTGGTTTTTTCCAGTGAGAAATTTGGAAATATTTTGGCTCAGATGTCGAGCTGGTGAGTGTCTCTTCATTCTCGAACAACGTTGAGGCTCGCAACTCAGATATATGTCGAGAAAAATATCCTCATTCGCAGCCATGTTTTCTTATGTGTATGTATGTATACGTGCATTGCCACATAGGCATATGCCGCCAGTGTCCTGACGCATGCGTCTCTCAGTTTGGTTTTTTTCCAGTGAGAAATTTGGCAATATTTTGGCTCGGATGTCGAGCTGGTGAGTGTCCCTTCATTCTCGAACAACGTTGAGGTTCGCAGCTCAGATACATGTCGAGAACATTATCTTCATTCGCAGCCATGTTTTCTGATGTGTATGTATGTACACGTGTATTGCCACATAGGCCTATGCCGCCAGTATCCTCACGCAGGAGTCTCTCAGTTTGTTTTTTTTCCAGTGAGAAATTTGGCAATATTTTGGCTCGGATGTCGAGCTGGTGAGTGTCTCTTCATTCTCGAACAACGTTGAGGCTCGCAGCTCAGATATATGTCGAGAAAAGTATCCTCATTCGCAGCCATGTTTTCTGATGTGTATGTATGTACACGTGTATTGCCACATAGGCCTATGCCGCCAGTGTACTGACGCATGAGTCTCTCAGTTTGGTTTTTTTCCAGTGAGAAATTTTGCAATATTTTGGCTCAGATGTCGAGCTGGTGAGTGTCTCTTCATTCTCCAACAACGTTGAGGTTCGCAACTCAGATATAAGTCGAGAAAATTATCCTCATTCGCAGCCATGTGTTCTGATATGTATGTATGTACACGTGTATTGCCTCATAGGCCTATGCCGCCAGTGTCCTGACGCATGAGTCTCAAAGTTTTGGTCTCTTCCGGTGAGAATTTTGGCGATGTATTAGCTCAGATGTGGAGGTGGTGAATGTCTCTTCATTCTCGAACAACGTTGAGGTTGGCAGCTCAGATATATGTTGAGAACATTATCCTTATTCGCAGCCATGTTTTCTGATGTGTATGTATGTACACGTGTATTGCCTCATAGGCCTATGCCGCCAGTGTCCTGACGCAGGAGTCTCAAAGTTTTGGTCTCTTCCGGTGAGAATTTTGGCGATGTATTAGCTCAGATGTGGAGGTGGTGAATGTCTCTTCATTCTCGAACAACGTTGAGGTTGGCAGCTCAGATATATGTTGAGAACATTATCCTCATTCGCAGCCATGTTTTCTGATGTGTATGTATGTACACGTGTATTGCCACATAGGCCTATGCCGCCAGTATCCTGACGCATGAGTCTCTCAGCTTGTTTGTTTTTCCAGTGAGAAATTTGGCAATATTTTGGCTCGGATGTTGAGCTGGTGAGTGTCTCTTCATTCTCGAACAACGTTAAGGTTCGCAACTCAGATATAAGTCGAGAAAATTATCCTCATTCGCAGCCATGTGTTCTGATATGTATGTATGTACACGTGTATTGCCTCATAGGCCTATGCCGCCAGTGTCCTGACGCATGAGTCTCAAAGTTTTGGTCTCTTCCGGTGAGAATTTTGGCGATGTATTAGCTCAGATGTGGAGGTGGTGAATGTCTCTTCATTCTCGAACAACGTTGAGGTTGGCAGCTCAGATATATGTTGAGAACATTATCCTCATTCGCAGCCATGTTTTCTGATATGTATGTATGTACACGTGCATTGCTACATAGGCATATGCCGCCAGTGTCCTGACGCATGAGTCTCTCAGTTTGGTTTTTTCCAGTGAGAAATTTGGAAATATTTTGGCTCAGATGTCGAGCTAGTGAGTGTCTCTTCATTCTCGAACAACGTTAAGGCTCGCAACTCAGATATATGTCGAGAAAAATATCCTCATTCGCAGCCATGTGTTCTGATGTGTTTGTATGTATACGTGTATTGCCACATAGGCATATGCCGCCAGTGTCCTGACGCATGAGTCTCTCAGTTTAGGTTTGTTCCAGTGAGAAATTTGGCAACATTTTGGCTCAGATGTCGAGCTGGTGAGTGTCCCTTCATTCTCGAACAACGTTGAGGTTCGCAGCTCAGATACATGTCGAGAACATTATCATGTCGCCAGTGTCCAGAAGCATGAGTCTCACAGTTTGGTTTATTTTCCAGTGAGAAATTTTGCAATATTTTGGCTCGGATGTCGAGCTGGTAAGTGTCTCTTCATTCTCGAACAACGTTGAGGCTCGCAGCTCAGATATATGTCGAGAAAAATGTCCTCATTCGCAGGCACGTTTTCTGATGTGTTTGTATGTACACGTGTATTGCCACATAGGCATATGCCGCCAGTGTCCTGACGCATGAGTCTCTCAGTTTGGTTTTTTTCCAGTGAGAAATTTGGAAATATTTTGGCTCGGATGTCGAGCTGGTGAGTGTCCCTTCATTCTCGAACAACGTTGAGGTTCGCAGCTCAGATACATGTCGAGAACATTATCTTCATTCGCAGCCATGTGTTCTGATGTGTATGTATGTACACGTGTATTGCCACAAAGGCCTATGCCGCCAGTGTCCTGACGCATGAGTCTCTCAGTTTGGTTTTTTTTCCAGTGAGAAATTTTGCAATATTTTGGCTCAGATGTCGAGCTGGAGAGTGTCTCTTCATTCTCCAACAACGTTGAGGTTCGCAACTCAGATATAAGTCGAGAAAATTATCCTCATTCGCAGCCATGTGTTCTGATATGTATGTATGTACACGTGTATTGCCTCATAGGCCTATGTCGCCAGTGTCCTGACGCATGAGTCTCAAAGTTTTGGTCTCTTCCGGTGGGAATTTTGGCGATGTATTAGCTCAGATGTGGAGGTGGTGAATGTCTCTTCATTCTCGAACAACGTTGAGGTTGGCAGCTCAGATATATGTTGAGAACATTATCCTCATTCGCAGCCATGTTTTCTGATGTGTATGTATGTACACGTGTATTGCCACATAGGCCTATGCCGCCAGTATCCTCACGCAGGAGTCTCTCAGTTTGTTTGTTTTCCAGTGAGAAATTTGGCAATATTTTGGCTCGGATGTCGAGCTGGTGAGTGTCTCTTCATTCTCGAACAACGTTGAGGCTCGCAGCTCAGATATATGTCGAGAAAAGTATCCTCATTCGCAGCCATGTTTTCTGATGTGTATGTATGTACACGTGTATTGCCACATAGGCCTATGCCGCCAGTGTACTGACGCATGAGTCTCTCAGTTTGGTTTTTTTCCAGTGAGAAATTTTGCAATATTTTGGCTCAGATGTCGAGCTGGTGAGTGTCTCTTCATTCTCCAACAACGTTGAGGTTCGCAACTCAGATATAAGTCGAGAAAATTATCCTCATTCGCAGCCATGTGTTCTGATATGTATGTATGTACACGTGTATTGCCTCATAGGCCTATGCCGCCAGTGTCCTGACGCATGAGTCTCAAAGTTTTGGTCTCTTCCGGTGAGAATTTTGGCGATGTATTAGCTCAGATGTGGAGGTGGTGAATGTCTCTTCATTCTCGAACAACGTTGAGGTTGGCAGCTCAGATATATGTTGAGAACATTATCCTCATTCGCAGCCATGTTTTCTGATGTGTATGTATGTACACGTGTATTGCCACATAGGCCTATGCCGCCAGTATCCTGACGCATGAGTCTCTCAGTTTGTTTGTTTTTTTCCAGTGAGAAATTTGGCAATATTTTGGCTCGGATGTCGAGCTGGTGAGTGTCTTTTCATTCTCAAACAACGTTGAGGCTCGCAGCTCAGATATATGTCGAGAAAATTATCCTCATTCGCAGCCATGTTTTCTTATGTGTATGTATGTATACGTGCATTGCCACATAGGCATATGCCGCCAGTGTCCTGACGCATGAGTCTCTCAGTTTGGTTTTTTCCAGTGAGAAATTTGGAAATATTTTGGCTCAGATGTCGAGCTGGTGAGTGTCTCTTCATTCTCGAACAACGTTGAGGCTCGCAACTCAGATATATGTCGAGAAAAATATCCTCATTCGCAGCCATGTGTTCTGATATGTATGTATGTACACGTGTAGTGCCACAAAGGCATATGCCGCCAGTGTCCTGACGCATGAGTCACTCAGTTTAGGTTTGTTCCAGTGAGAACTTTGGCAATATTTTGGCTCAGATGTCGAGCGGGTGAGTGTCTCTTCATTCTCGAACAACGTTGAGGTTCGCAGCTCAGATGTATGTCGAGAAAAATATCCTCATTCGCAGCCATGTTTTCTGATGTGTTTGTATGTACACGTGTATTGCCACATAGGCATATGCCGCCAGTGTCCTGACGCATGAGTCTCTCAGTTTAGGTTTGTTCCAGTGAGAAATTTGGCAACATTTTGTCTCAGATGTCGAGCTGGTGAGTGTCCCTTCATTCTCGAACAACGTTGAGGTTCGCAGCTCAGATACATGTCGAGAACATTATCCTCATTCGCAGCCATGTTTTCTGATGTGTATGTATGTACACGTGTATTGCCACATAGGCCTATGCCGCCAGTATCCTCACGCAGGAGTCTCTCAGTTTGTTTTTTTTCCAGTGAGAAATTTGGCAATATTTTGGCTCGGATGTCGAGCTGGTGAGTGTCTCTTCATTCTCGAACAACGTTGAGGCTCGCAGCTCAAATATATGTCGAGAAAATTATCCTCATTCGCAGCCATGTTTTCTGATGTGTATGTATGTACACGTGTATTGCCACATAGGCCTATGCCGCCAGTGTCCTGACGCATGAGTCTCTCAGTTTGGTTTTTTTCCAGTGGGAAATTTTGCAATATTTTGGCTCAGATGTCGAGCTGGTGAGTGTCTCTTCATTCTCCAACAACGTTGATGTTCGCAACTCAGATATAAGTCGAGAAAATTATCCTCATTCGCAGCCATGTGTTCTGATATGTATGTATGTACCCGTGTATTGCCTCATAGGCCTATGCCGCCAGTGTCCTGACGCATGAGTCTCAAAGTTTTGGTCTCTTCCGGTGAGAATTTTGGCGATGTATTAGCTCAGATGTGGAGGTGGTGAATGTCTCTTCATTCTCGAACAACGTTGAGGTTAGCAGCTCAGATATATGTTGAGAACATTATCCTCATTCGCAGCCATGTTTTCTGATGTGTATGTATGTACACGTGTATTGCCACATAGGCCTATGCCGCCAGTATCCTGACGCATGAGTCTCTCAGTTTGTTTGTTTTTCCAGTGAGAAATTTGGCAATATTTTGGCTCGGATGTCGAGCGGGTGAGTGTCTCTTCATTCTCGAACAACGTTGAGGTTCGCAGCTCAGATGTATGTCGAGAAAAATATCCTCATTCGCAGCCATGTTTTCTTATGTGTATGTATGTATACGTGCATTGCCACATAGGCATATGCCGCCAGTGTCCTGACGCATGAGTCTCTCAGTTTGTTTTTTTCCAGTGAGAAATTTGGAAATATTTTGGCTCGGATGTCGAGCTGGTGAGTGTCCCTTCATTCTCGAACAACGTTGAGGCTCGCAACTCAGATACATGTCGAGAACATTATCCTCATTCGTAGCCATGTTTTCTGATGTGTATGTATGTACACGTGTATTGCCACATAGGCCTATGCCGCCAGTATCCTCACGCAGGAGTCTCTCAGTTTGTTTGTTTTCCAGTGAGAAATTTGGCAATATTTTGGCTCGGATGTCGAGCTGGTGAGTGTCTCTTCATTCTCGAACAACGTTGAGGCTCGCAGCTCAAATATATGTCGAGAAAATTATCCTCATTCGCAGCCATGTTTTCTGATGTGTATGTATGTACACGTGTATTGCCACATAGGCCTATGCCGCCAGTGTCCTGACGCATGAGTCTCTCAGTTTGGTTTTTTTCCAGTGAGAAATTTTGCAATATTTTGGCTCAGATGTCGAGCTGGTGAGTGTCTCTTCATTCTCCAACAACGTTGAGGTTCGCAACTCAGATATAAGTCGAGAAAATTATCTTCAATCGCAGCCATGTGTTCTGATATGTATGTATGTACACGTGTATTGCCTCATAGGCCTATGCCGCCAGTGTCCTGACGCATGAGTCTCAAAGTTTTGGTCTCTTCCGGTGAGAATTTTGGCGATGTATTAGCTCAGATGTGGAGGTGGTGAATGTCTCTTCATTCTCGAACAACGTTGAGGTTGGCAGCTCAGATATATGTTGAGAACATTATCCTCATTCGCAGCCATGTTTTCTGATGTGTATGTATGTACACGTGTATTGCCACATAGGCCTATGCCGCCAGTATCCTGACGCATGAGTCTCTCAGTTTGTTTGTTTTTCCAGTGAGAAATGTGGCAATATTTTGGCTCGGATGTCGAGCTGGTGAGTGTCTTTTCATTCTCGAACAACGTTGAGGCTCGCAGCTCAGATATATGTCGAGAAAATTATCCTCATTCGCAGCCATGTTTTCTTATGTGTATGTATGTATACGTGCATTGCCACATAGGCATATGCCGCCAGTGTCCTGACGCATGAGTCTCTCAGTTTGGTTTTTTCCAGTGAGAAATTTGGAAATATTTTGGCTCAGATGTCGAGCTGGTGAGTGTCTCTTCATTCTCGAACAACGTTGAGGCTCGCAACTCAGATATATGTCGAGAAAGATATCCTCATTCGAAGCCATGTGTTCTGATATGTATGTATGTACACGTGTAGTGCCACAAAGGCATATGCCGCCAGTGTCCTGACGCATGAGTTACTCAGTTTAGGTTTGTTCCAGTGAGAAATTTGGCAATATTTTGGCTCAGATGTCGAGCGGGTGAGTGTCTCTTCATTCTCGAACAACGTTGAGGTTCGCAGCTCAGATGTATGTCGAGAAAAATATCCTCATTCGCAGCCATGTTTTCTGATGTGTTTGTATGTACACGTGTATTGCCACATAGGCATATGCCGCCAGTGTCCTGACGCATGAGTCTCTCAGTTTTGGTCTCTTCCGGTGAGAATTTTGGCGATGTATTAGCTCAGATGTGGAGGTGGTGAATGTCTCTTCATTCTCGAACAACGTTGAGGTTAGCAGCTCAGATATATGTTGAGAACATTATCCTCATTCGCAGCCATGTTTTCTGATGTGTATGTATGTACACGTGTATTGCCACATAGGCCTATGCCGCCAGTATCCTGACGCATGAGTCTCTCAGTTTGTTTGTTTTTCCAGTGAGAAATTTGGCAATATTTTGGCTCGGATGTCGAGCGGGTGAGTGTCTCTTCATTCTCGAACAACGTTGAGGTTCGCAGCTCAGATGTATGTCGAGAAAAATATCCTCATTCGCAGCCATGTTTTCTTATGTGTATGTATGTATACGTGCATTGCCACATAGGCATATGCCGCCAGTGTCCTGCCTGACGCATGAGTCTCTCAGTTTGGTTTTTTCCAGTGAGAAATTTGGAAATATTTTGGCTCGGATGTCGAGCTGGTGAGTGTCCCTTCATTCTCGAACAACGTTGAGGCTCGCAACTCAGATACATGTCGAGAACATTATCCTCATTCGCAGCCATGTTTTCTGATGTGTATGTATGTACACGTGTATTGCCACATAGGCCTATGCCGCCAGTATCCTCACGCAGGAGTCTCTCAGTTTGTTTTTTTTCCAGTGAGAAATTTGGCAATATTTTGGCTCGGATGTCGAGCTGGTGAGTGTCTCTTCATTCTCGAACAACGTTGAGGCTCGCAGCTCAAATATATGTCGAGAAAATTATCCTCATTCGCAGCCATGTTTTCTGATGTGTATGTATGTACACGTGTATTGCCACATAGGCCTATGCCGCCAGTGTCCTGACGCATGAGTCTCTCAGTTTGGTTTTTTTCCAGTGAGAAATTTTGCAATATTTTGGCTCAGATGTCGAGCTGGTGAGTGTCTCTTCATTCTCCAACAACGTTGAGGTTCGCAACTCAGATATAAGTCGAGAAAATTATCCTCATTCGCAGCCATGTGTTCTGATATGTATGTATGTACACGTGTATTGCCTCATAGGCCTATGCCGCCAGTGTCCTGACGCACGAGTCTCAAAGTTTTGGTCTCTTCCGGTGAGAATTTTGGCGATGTATTAGCTCAGATGTGGAGGTGGTGAATGTCTCTTCATTCTCGAACAACGTTGAGGTTAGCAGCTCAGATATATGTTGAGAACATTATCCTCATTCGCAGCCATGTTTTCTGATGTGTATGTATGTACACGTGTATTGCCACATAGGCCTATGCCGCCAGTATCCTGACGCATGAGTCTCTCAGTTTGTTTGTTTTTCCAGTGAGAAATTTGGCAATATTTTGGCTCGGATGTCGAGCTGGTGAGTGTCTTTTCATTCTCGAACAACGTTGAGGCTCGCAGCTCAGATATATGTCGAGAAAATTATCCTCATTCGCAGCCATGTTTTCTTATGTGTATGTATGTATACGTGCATTGCCACATAGGCATATGCCGCCAGTGTCCTGACGCATGAGTCACTCAGTTTAGGTTTGTTCCAGTGAGAAATTTGGCAATATTTTGGCTCAGATGTCGAGCGGGTGAGTGTCCCTTCATTCTCGAACAACGTTGAGGTTCGCAGCTCAGATACATGTCGAGAACATTATCATGTCGCCAGTGTCCAGAAGCATGAGTCTCACAGTTTGGTTTATTTTCCAGTGAGAAATTTTGCAATATTTTGGCTCGGATGTCGAGCTGGTAAGTGTCTCTTCATTCTCGAACAACGTTGAGGCTCGCAGCTCAGATATATGTCGAGAAAAATGTCCTCATTCGCAGGCACGTTTTCTGATGTGTTTGTATGTACACGTGTATTGCCACATAGGCATATGCCGCCAGTGTCCTGACGCATGAGTCTCTCAGTTTGGTTTTTTTCCAGTGAGAAATTTGGAAATATTTTGGCTCGGATGTCGAGCTGGTGAGTGTCCCTTCATTCTCGAACAACGTTGAGGTTCGCAGCTCAGATACATGTCGAGAACATTATCCTCATTCGCAGCCATGTTTTCTGATGTGTATGTATGTACACGTGTATTGCCACATAGGCCTATGCCGCCAGTATCCTCACGCAGGAGTCTCTCAGTTTGTTTTTTTTCCAGTGAGAAATTTGGCAATATTTTGGCTCGGATGTCGAGCTGGTGAGTGTCTCTTCATTCTCGAACAACGTTGAGGCTCGCAGCTCAAATATATGTCGAGAAAATTATCCTCATTCGCAGCCATGTTTTCTGATGTGTATGTATGTACACGTGTATTGCCACATAGGCCTATGCCGCCAGTGTCCTGACGCATGAGTCTCTCAGTTTGGTTTTTTTCCAGTGAGAAATTTTGCAATATTTTGGCTCAGATGTCGAGCTGGTGAGTGTTTTTTCATTCTCGAACAACGTTGAGGCTCGCAGCTCAGATATATGTCGAGAAAATTATCCTCATTCGCAGCCATGTTTTTTTATGTGTATGTATGTATACGTGCATTGCCACATAGGCATATGCCGCCAGTGTCCTGACGCATGAGTCTCTCAGTTTGGTTTTTTCCAGTGAGAAATTTGGAAATATTTTGGCTCAGATGTCGAGCTGGTGAGTGTCTCTTCATTCTCGAACAACGTTGAGGCTCGCAACTCAGATATATGTCGAGAAAGATATCCTCATTCGAAGCCATGTGTTCTGATATGTATGTATGTACACGTGTAGTGCCACAAAGGCATATGCCGCCAGTGTCCTGACGCATGAGTTACTCAGTTTAGGTTTGTTCCAGTGAGAAATTTGGCAATATTTTGGCTCAGATGTCGAGCGGGTGAGTGTCTCTTCATTCTCGAACAACGTTGAGGTTCGCAGCTCAGATGTATGTCGAGAAAAATATCCTCATTCGCAGCCATGTTTTCTGATGTGTTTGTATGTACACGTGTATTGCCACATAGGCATATGCCGCCAGTGTCCTGACGCATGAGTCTCTCAGTTTTGGTCTCTTCCGGTGAGAATTTTGGCGATGTATTAGCTCAGATGTGGAGGTGGTGAATGTCTCTTCATTCTCGAACAACGTTGAGGTTAGCAGCTCAGATATATGTTGAGAACATTATCCTCATTCGCAGCCATGTTTTCTGATGTGTATGTATGTACACGTGTATTGCCACATAGGCCTATGCCGCCAGTATCCTGACGCATGAGTCTCTCAGTTTGTTTGTTTTTCCAGTGAGAAATTTGGCAATATTTTGGCTCGGATGTCGAGCGGGTGAGTGTCTCTTCATTCTCGAACAACGTTGAGGTTCGCAGCTCAGATGTATGTCGAGAAAAATATCCTCATTCGCAGCCATGTTTTCTTATGTGTATGTATGTATACGTGCATTGCTACATAGGCATTTGCCGCCAGTGTCCTGACGCATGAGTCTCTCAGTTTGGTTTTTTCCAGTGAGAAATTTGGAAATATTTTGGCTCGGATGTCGAGCTGGTGAGTGTCCCTTCATTCTCGAACAACGTTGAGGCTCGCAACTGAGATACATGTCGAGAACATTATCCTCATTCGCAGCCATGTTTTCTGATGTGTATGTATGTACACGTGTATTGCCACATAGGCCTATGCCGCCAGTATCCTCACGCAGGAGTCTCTCAGTTTGTTTTTTTTCCAGTGAGAAATTTGGCAATATTTTGGCTCGGATGTCGAGCTGGTGAGTGTCTCTTCATTCTCGAACAACGTTGAGGCTCGCAGCTCAAATATATGTCGAGAAAATTATCCTCATTCGCAGCCATGTTTTCTGATGTGTATGTATGTACACGTGTATTGCCACATAGGCCTATGCCGCCAGTGTCCTGACGCATGAGTCTCTCAGTTTGGTTTTTTTCCAGTGAGAAATTTTGCAATATTTTGGCTCAGATGTCGAGCTGGTGAGTGTCTCTTCATTCTCCAACAACGTTGAGGTTCGCAACTCAGATATAAGTCGAGAAAATTATCCTCATTCGCAGCCATGTGTTCTGATATGTATGTATGTACACGTGTATTGCCTCATAGGCCTATGCCGCCAGTGTCCTGACGCATGAGTCTCAAAGTTTTGGTCTCTTCCGGTGAGAATTTTGGCGATGTATTAGCTCAGATGTGGAGGTGGTGAATGTCTCTTCATTCTCGAACAACGTTGAGGTTAGCAGCTCAGATATATGTTGAGAACATTATCCTCATTCGCAGCCATGTTTTCTGATGTGTATGTATGTACACGTGTATTGCCACATAGGCCTATGCCGCCAGTATCCTGACGCATGAGTCTCTCAGTTTGTTTGTTTTTCCAGTGAGAAATTTGGCAATATTTTGGCTCGGATGTCGAGCTGGTGAGTGTCTTTTCATTCTCGAACAACGTTGAGGCTCGCAGCTCAGATATATGTCAAGAAAATTATCCTCATTCGCAGCCATGTTTTCTTATGTGTATGTATGTATACGTGCATTGCCACATAGGCATATGCCGCCAGTGTCCTGACGCATGAGTCTTTCAGTTTGGTTTTTTCCAGTGAGAAATTTGGAAATATTTTGGCTCAGATGTCGAGCTGGTGAGTGTCTCTTCATTCTCGAACAACGTTGAGGCTCGCAGCTCAGATATATGTCGAGAAAATTATCCTCATTCGCAGCCATGTTTTCTTATGTGTATGTATGTATACGTGCATTGCCACATAGGCATATGCCGCCAGTGTCCTGACGCATGAGTCACTCAGTTTAGGTTTGTTCCAGTGAGAAATTTGGCAATATTTTGGCTCAGATGTCGAGCGGGTGAGTGTCCCTTCATTCTCGAACAACGTTGAGGTTCGCAGCTCAGATACATGTCGAGAACATTATCATGTCGCCAGTGTCCAGAAGCATGAGTCTCACAGTTTGGTTTATTTTCCAGTGAGAAATTTTGCAATATTTTGGCTCGGATGTCGAGCTGGTAAGTGTCTCTTCATTCTCGAACAACGTTGAGGCTCGCAGCTCAGATATATGTCGAGAAAAATGTCCTCATTCGCAGGCACGTTTTCTGATGTGTTTGTATGTACACGTGTATTGCCACATAGGCATATGCCGCCAGTGTCCTGACGCATGAGTCTCTCAGTTTGGTTTTTTTCCAGTGAGAAATTTGGAAATATTTTGGCTCGGATGTCGAGCTGGTGAGTGTCCCTTCATTCTCGAACAACGTTGAGGTTCGCAGCTCAGATACATGTCGAGAACATTATCCTCATTCGCAGCCATGTTTTCTGATGTGTATGTATGTACACGTGTATTGCCACATAGGCCTATGCCGCCAGTATCCTCACGCAGGAGTCTCTCAGTTTGTTTTTTTTCCAGTGAGAAATTTGGCAATATTTTGGCTCGGATGTCGAGCTGGTGAGTGTCTCTTCATTCTCGAACAACGTTGAGGCTCGCAGCTCAAATATATGTCGAGAAAATTATCCTCATTCGCAGCCATGTTTTCTGATGTGTATGTATGTACACGTGTATTGCCACATAGGCCTATGCCGCCAGTGTCCTGACGCATGAGTCTCTCAGTTTGGTTTTTTTCCAGTGAGAAATTTTGCAATATTTTGGCTCAGATGTCGAGCTGGTGAGTGTTTTTTCATTCTCGAACAACGTTGAGGCTCGCAGCTCAGATATATGTCGAGAAAATTATCCTCATTCGCAGCCATGTTTTTTTATGTGTATGTATGTATACGTGCATTGCCACATAGGCATATGCCGCCAGTGTCCTGACGCATGAGTCTCTCAGTTTGGTTTTTTCCAGTGAGAAATTTGGAAATATTTTGGCTCAGATGTCGAGCTGGTGAGTGTCTCTTCATTCTCGAACAACGTTGAGGCTCGCAACTCAGATATATGTCGAGAAAGATATCCTCATTCGAAGCCATGTGTTCTGATATGTATGTATGTACACGTGTAGTGCCACAAAGGCATATGCCGCCAGTGTCCTGACGCATGAGTTACTCAGTTTAGGTTTGTTCCAGTGAGAAATTTGGCAATATTTTGGCTCAGATGTCGAGCGGGTGAGTGTCTCTTCATTCTCGAACAACGTTGAGGTTCGCAGCTCAGATGTATGTCGAGAAAAATATCCTCATTCGCAGCCATGTTTTCTGATGTGTTTGTATGTACACGTGTATTGCCACATAGGCATATGCCGCCAGTGTCCTGACGCATGAGTCTCTCAGTTTTGGTCTCTTCCGGTGAGAATTTTGGCGATGTATTAGCTCAGATGTGGAGGTGGTGAATGTCTCTTCATTCTCGAACAACGTTGAGGTTAGCAGCTCAGATATATGTTGAGAACATTATCCTCATTCGCAGCCATGTTTTCTGATGTGTATGTATGTACACGTGTATTGCCACATAGGCCTATGCCGCCAGTATCCTGACGCATGAGTCTCTCAGTTTGTTTGTTTTTCCAGTGAGAAATTTGGCAATATTTTGGCTCGGATGTCGAGCGGGTGAGTGTCTCTTCATTCTCGAACAACGTTGAGGTTCGCAGCTCAGATGTATGTCGAGAAAAATATCCTCATTCGCAGCCATGTTTTCTTATGTGTATGTATGTATACGTGCATTGCTACATAGGCATTTGCCGCCAGTGTCCTGACGCATGAGTCTCTCAGTTTGGTTTTTTCCAGTGAGAAATTTGGAAATATTTTGGCTCGGATGTCGAGCTGGTGAGTGTCTCTTCATTCTCGAACAACGTTGAGGCTCGCAGCTCAAATATATGTCGAGAAAATTATCCTCATTCGCAGCCATGTTTTCTGATGTGTATGTATGTACACGTGTATTGCCACATAGGCCTATGCCGCCAGTGTCCTGACGCATGAGTCTCTCAGTTTGGTTTTTTTCCAGTGAGAAA
The DNA here is from genome assembly GCA_037893245.1 of Crossaster papposus. Lineage (NCBI taxonomy): Eukaryota > Metazoa > Echinodermata > Asteroidea > Velatida > Solasteridae > Crossaster > Crossaster papposus. Next base: position 1,018,264 of record JBAIAA010000149.1, read on the forward strand.
TTTTGCAATATTTTGGCTCAGATGTCGAGCTGGTGAGTGTCTCTTCATTCTCCAACAACGTTGAGGTTCGCAACTCAGATATAAGTCGAGAAAATTATCCTCATTCGCAGCCATGTGTTCTGATATGTATGTATGTACACGTGTATTGCCTCATAGGCCTATGCCGCCAGTGTCCTGACGCATGAGTCTCAAAGTTTTGGTCTCTTCCGGTGAGAATTTTGGCGATGTATTAGCTCAGATGTGGAGGTGGTGAATGTCTCTTCATTCTCGAACAACGTTGAGGTTAGCAGCTCAGATATATGTTGAGAACATTATCCTCATTCGCAGCCATGTTTTCTGATGTGTATGTATGTACACGTGTATTGCCACATAGGCCTATGCCGCCAGTATCCTGACGCATGAGTCTCTCAGTTTGTTTGTTTTTCCAGTGAGAAATTTGGCAATATTTTGGCTCGGATGTCGAGCTGGTGAGTGTCTTTTCATTCTCGAACAACGTTGAGGCTCGCAGCTCAGATATATGTCAAGAAAATTATCCTCATTCGCAGCCATGTTTTCTTATGTGTATGTATGTATACGTGCATTGCCACATAGGCATATGCCGCCAGTGTCCTGACGCATGAGTCTTTCAGTTTGGTTTTTTCCAGTGAGAAATTTGGAAATATTTTGGCTCAGATGTCGAGCTGGTGAGTGTCTCTTCATTCTCGAACAACGTTGAGGCTCGCAACTCAGATATATGTCGAGAAAAATATCCTCATTCGCAGCCATGTGTTCTGATATGTATGTATGTACACGTGTAGTGCCACAAAGGCATATGCCGCCAGTGTCCTGACGCATGAGTCACTCAGTTTAGGTTTGTTCCAGTGAGAAATTTGGCAATATTTTGGCTCAGATGTCGAGCGGGTGAGTGTCCCTTCATTCTCGAACAACGTTGAGGTTCGCAGCTCAGATACATGTCGAGAACATTATCATGTCGCCAGTGTCCAGAAGCATGAGTCTCACAGTTTGGTTTATTTTCCAGTGAGAAATTTTGCAATATTTTGGCTCGGATGTCGAGCTGGTAAGTGTCTCTTCATTCTCGAACAACGTTGAGGCTCGCAGCTCAGATATATGTCGAGAAAAATGTCCTCATTCGCAGGCACGTTTTCTGATGTGTTTGTATGTACACGTGTATTGCCACATAGGCATATGCCGCCAGTGTCCTGACGCATGAGTCTCTCAGTTTGGTTTTTTTCCAGTGAGAAATTTGGAAATATTTTGGCTCGGATGTCGAGCTGGTGAGTGTCCCTTCATTCTCGAACAACGTTGAGGTTCGCAGCTCAGATACATGTCGAGAACATTATCCTCATTCGCAGCCATGTTTTCTGATGTGTATGTATGTACACGTGTATTGCCACATAGGCCTATGCCGCCAGTATCCTCACGCAGGAGTCTCTCAGTTTGTTTTTTTTCCAGTGAGAAATTTGGCAATATTTTGGCTCGGATGTCGAGCTGGTGAGTGTCTCTTCATTCTCGAACAACGTTGAGGCTCGCAGCTCAAATATATGTCGAGAAAATTATCCTCATTCGCAGCCATGTTTTCTGATGTGTATGTATGTACACGTGTATTGCCACATAGGCCTATGCCGCCAGTGTCCGGACGCATGAGTCTCTCAGTTTGGTTTTTTTCCAGTGAGAAATTTTGCAATATTTTGGCTCAGATGTCGAGCTGGTGAGTGTCTCTTCATTCTCCAACAACGTTGAGGTTCGCAACTCAGATATAAGTCGAGAAAATTATCCTCAATCGCAGCCATGTGTTCTGATATGTATGTATGTACACGTGTATTGCCTCATAGGCCTATGCCGCCAGTGTCCTGACGCATGAGTCTCAAAGTTTTGGTCTCTTCCGGTGAGAATTTTGGCGATGTATTAGCTCAGATGTGGAGGTGGTGAATGTCTCTTCATTCTCGAACAACGTTGAGGTTGGCAGCTCAGATATATGTTGAGAACATTATCCTCATTCGCAGCCATGTTTTCTGATGTGTATGTATGTACACGTGTATTGCCACATAGGCCTATGCCGCCAGTATCCTGACGCATGAGTCTCTCAGTTTGTTTGTTTTTCCAGTGAGAAATTTGGCAATATTTTGGCTCGGATGTCGAGCTGGTGAGTGTCTTTTCATTCTCGAACAACGTTGAGGCTCGCAGCTCAGATATATGTCGAGAAAATTATCCTCATTCGCAGCCATGTTTTCTTATGTGTATGTATGTATACGTGCATTGCCACATAGGCATATGCCGCCAGTGTCCTGACGCATGAGTCTCTCAGTTTGGTTTTTTCCAGTGAGAAATTTGGAAATATTTTGGCTCAGATGTCGAGCTGGTGAGTGTCTCTTCATTCTCGAACAACGTTGAGGCTCGCAACTCAGATATATGTCGAGAAAGATATCCTCATTCGAAGCCATGTGTTCTGATATGTATGTATGTACACGTGTAGTGCCACAAAGGCATATGCCGCCAGTGTCCTGACGCATGAGTTACTCAGTTTAGGTTTGTTCCAGTGAGAAATTTGGCAATATTTTGGCTCAGATGTCGAGCGGGTGAGTGTCTCTTCATTCTCGAACAACGTTGAGGTTCGCAGCTCAGATGTATGTCGAGAAAAATATCCTCATTCGCAGCCATGTTTTCTGATGTGTTTGTATGTACACGTGTATTGCCACATAGGCATATGCCGCCAGTGTCCTGACGCATGAGACTCTCAGTTTAGGTTTGTTCCAGTGAGAAATTTGGCAACATTTTGGCTCAGATGTCGAGCTGGTGAGTGTCCCTTCATTCTCGAACAACGTTGAGGTTCGCAGCTCAGATACATGTCGAGAACATTATCATGTCGCCAGTGTCCAGAAGCATGAGTCTCACAGTTTGGTTTATTTTCCAGTGAGAAATTTTGCAATATTTTGGCTCGGATGTCGAGCTGGTAAGTGTCTCTTCATTCTCGAACAACGTTGAGGCTCGCAGCTCAGATATATGTCGCGAAAAATATCCTCATTCGCAGCCATGTTTTCTGATGTGTTTGTATGTACACGTGTAGTGCCACATAGGCATATGTCGCCAGTGTTCTGACGCATGAGTCTCTTAGTTTAGGTTTGTTCCAGTGAAAAATTTGGCAATATTTTGGCTCAGATGTCGAGCTGGTGAGTGTCCCTTCATTCTCGAACAACGTTGAGGTTCGCAGCTCAGATATATGTCGAGAACATTATCCTCATTCGCAGCCATGTTTTCTGATGTGTATGTATGTACACGTGTATTGCCACATAGGCCTATGCCGCCAGTATCCTGACGCATGAGTCTCTCAGTTTGGGTTTTTTTCCAGTGAGAAATTTGGCAATATTTTGGCTCGGATGTCGAGCTGGTGAGTGTCTCTTCATTTTCGAACAACGTTGAGGCTCGCAGCTCAGATATATGTCGAGAAAAATATCCTCATTCGCAGCCATGTTTTCTGATGTGTTTGTATGTACACGTGTATTGCCACATAGGCATATGCCGCCAGTGTCCTGACGCATGAGTCTCTCAGTTTAGGTTTGTTCCAGTGAGAAATTTGGCAACATTTTGGCTCAGATGTCGAGCTGGTGAGTGTCCCTTCATTCTCGAACAACGTTGAGGTTCGCAGCTCAGATACATGTCGAGAACATTATCATGTCGCCAGTGTCCAGAAGCATGAGTCTCACAGTTTGGTTTATTTTCCAGTGAGAAATTTTGCAATATTTTGGCTCGGATGTCGAGCTGGTAAGTGTCTCTTCATTCTCGAACAACGTTGAGGTTCGCAGCTCAGATATATGTCGCGAAAAATATCCTCATTCGCAGCCATGTTTTCTGATGTGTTTGTATGTACACGTGTAGTGCCACATAGGCATATGTCGCCAGTGTTCTGACGCATGAGTCTCTCAGTTTAGGTTTGTTCCAGTGAAAAATTTGGCAATATTTTGGCTCAGATGTCGAGCTGGTGAGTGTCTCTTCATTCTCCAACAACGTTGAGGTTCGCAGCTCAGATAAATGTCGAGAACATTATCATGTCGCCAGTGTCCGGAAGCATGAGTCTCACAGTTTGGTTTTTTTTCCAGTGAGAAATTTGGTAATATTTTGGCTCGGATGTCGAGCTGGTGAGTGTCTCTTCATTTTCAAACAACGTTGAGGCTCGCAGCTCAGATATATGTCGAGAAAATTATCCTCATTCGCAGTCATGTTTTCTTATGTGTATGTATGTATACGTGTATTGCCACATAGGCATATGCCGCCAGTGTCCTGACGCATGAGTCTCTCAGTTTGGTTTTTTTCCAGTAAGAAATTTGGCAATATTTTGGCTCGGATGTCGAGCTGGTGAGTGTCTCTTCATTCTCGAACAACGTTGATGCTCGCAGCTCAGATATATGTCGAGAAAAATATCCTCATTCGCAGCCATGTTTTCTGATGTGTATGTATGTATACGTGTATTGCCACATATGCATATGCCGCCAGTGTCCTGACGCATGAGTCTCTCAGTTTAGGTTTGTTCCAGTGAGAAATTTGGCAACATTTTTGCTCAGATGTCGAGCTGGTGAGTGTCCCTTCATTCTCGAACAACGTTGAGGTTCGCAGCTCAGATACATGTCGAGAACATTATCATGTCGCCAGTGTCCAGAAGCATGAGTCTCACAGTTTGGTTTATTTTCCAGTGAGAAATTTGGCAATATTTTGGCTCGGATGTCGAGCTGGTGAGTGTCTCTTCATTCTCGAACAACGTTGAGGCTCGCAGCTCAGATATGTGTCGGGAACATTATCCTCATTCGCAGCCATGTTTTCTGATGTGTATGTATGTACACGTGTATTGCCACATAGGTCTATGCCGCCAGTATCCTGACGCATGAGTCTCTCAGTTTGGTTTTTTTCCAGTGAGAAATTTGGCAATATTTTTGCTCAGATGTCGAGCTGGTGAGTGTCTCTTCATTCTCGAACAACGTTGAGGTTCGCAGCTCAGATATATGTGGAGAACATTATCCTCATTCGCAGCCATGTTTTCTGATGTGTATGTATGTACACGTGTATTGCCACATAGGCCTATGCCGCCAGTATCCTGACGCATGAGTCTCTCAGTTTGGGTTGTTTTCAGTGAAACATTTTGCAATATTTTGGCTCAGATGTCGAGCTGGTGAGTGTCTCTTCATTCTCCAACAACGTTGAGGTTCGCAGCTCAGATAAATGTCGAGAACATTATCATGTCGCCAGTGTCCGGAAGCATGAGTCTCACAGGTTGGTTTTTTTTCCAGTGAGAAATTTGGTAATATTTTGGCTCGGATGTCGAGCTGGTGAGTGTCTCTTCATTTTCAAACAACGTTGAGGCTCGCAGCTCAGATATATGTCGAGAAAATTATCCTCATTCGCAGCCATGTTTTCTTATGTGTATGTATGTATACGTGTATTGCCACATAGGCATATGCCGCCAGTGTCCTGACGCATGAGTCTCTCAGTTTGTTTTTTTTCCAGTGAGAAATTTTGCAATATTTTGGCTCAGATGTCGAGCTGGTGAGTGTCTCTTCATTCTCGAACAACGTTGAGGTTCGCAGCTCAGATAAATGTCGAGAACATTATCATGTCGCCAGTGTCCGGAAGCATGAGTCTCACAGTTTGGTTTTTTTTCCAGTGAGAAATTTGGCAATATTTTGGCTCGGATGTCGAGCTGGTGAGTGTCTCTTCATTCTCGAACAACGTTGAGGCTCGCAGCTCAGATATATGTCGAGAAAAATGTCCTCATTCGCAGCCATGTTTTCTGATGTGTTTGTATGTACACGTGTAGTGCCACATAGGCCTATGCCGCCAGTATCCTGACGCATGAGTCTCTCAGTTTGGGTTTTTTCCAGTGAGAAATTTGGCAATATTTTGGCTCGGATGTCGAGCTGGTGAGTGTCTCTTCATTCTCGAACAACGTTGAGGCTCGCAGCTCAGATATATGTCGAGAAAAATGTTCTCATTCGCAGCCATGTTTTCTGATGTGTTTGTATGTACACGTGTAGTGCCACATAGGCCTATGCCGCCAGTATCCTGACGCATGAGTCTCTCAGTTTGGGTTTTTTCCAGTGAGAAATTTGGCAATATTTTGGCTCGGATGTCGAGCTGGTGAGTGTCTCTTCATTCTCGAACAACGTTGAGGTTCGCAGCTCAGATATATGTCGAGAACATTATCCTCATTTGCAGCCATGTTTTCTGATGTGTATGTATGTATACGTGTATCGCCACATAGGCATATGCCGCCAGTGTCCTGACGCATTCGCAGCCATGTGTTCTGATGTGTATGTATGTACACGTGTATTGCCACATAGGCCTATGCCGCCAGTATCGTGACGCATGAGTCTCACGGTTTGGTTTTTTTCCAGTGAGAAATTTGGCAATATTTTGGCTCAGATGTTGAGCTGGAGAGTGTCTCTTCATTCTCGAACAACGTTAAGGTTCGCAGCTCAAATATAAGTCGAAATAATTATCCTCATTCGCCGCCACCTTTTCTTATGTGTATGTTTGTACACTTGTATTGCCGCATAGGCCTATGCCGTCAGTGCCCTGACGCATGGGTCGCACGGTTTGTTTGTTTTACAGTGAGAAATTTGGCAATATTTTGGCTCCGATGTCGAGCTGGTGAGTGTCTCTTCATTCTCGAACAACGTTGAGGTTCGCAGCTCAGATATAAGTCGAGAAAATTATCCTCATTCGCAGCCACCTTTTCTGATGTGTATCTATCTACACGTGTATTGCCGCACTGGCCTATGTCGCCAATGCCCTGACTCATGAGTCTCACAGTTTGGGTTCTTTCCATTGAGAAATTTGGCAATATTTTGGTTCAGATGTCCAGCTGGTGAGTGTCTCTTCATTCTCGAACAACGTTGAGGTTCGCAGCTCAAATATAAGTCGAGACAATTATTCTCATTCGCAGCCACCTTTTCTGATGTGTATGTTTGTACACGTGTATTGCCGCATAGGCCTATGCCGCCAGTGGCCTGACGCATGAGTCTCATGGTTTGGGTTTTTTCCAGTGAGAAATTTGGCAATATTTTGGCTCAGATGTCGAGTTGGTGAGTGTCTCTTCATTCTCGGACAACGTTGAGTTTCGCAGCTCAGATATAAGTCGAGAAAATTATCCTCATTCGCAGCCATGTTTTTTATGTGTATCTATGTACACGTGTATTGCCGCATTGGCCTAGGTCGCCAGTGCCCTGACGCATGAGTCTCACAGTTTGGGTTCTTTCTATTGAGAAATTTGGCAATATTTTGGCTCCGATGTCGAGCTGGTGAGTGTCTCTTCATTCTCGAACAACGTTGAGGTTCGCAGCTCAAATATAAGTCGAGAACCTTATCCTCATTCGCAGCCATGTTTTCTTATGTGTATCTATGTATACGTGTATTGCCGCATAGGCCTATGTCGCCAGTGCCCTGACGCATGAGTCTCACAGTTTGAGTTCTTTCTATTGAGAAATTTGGCAATATTTTGGTTCCGGTGTCGAGCTGGTGAGTGTCTCTTCATTCTCGAACAACGTTGAGGTTCGCAGCTCAAATATAAGTCGAGAAAATTATCCTCATTCGCAGCCACCTTTTCTGATGTGTATCTATGTACACGTGTATTGCCGCACTGGCCTATGTCGCCAACGCCCTGACTCATGAGTCTCACAGTTTGGGTTTTTTCCAGTGAGAAGTTTGGCAATATTTTGGCTCAGATGTCGAGCTGGTGAGTGTCTCTTCATTCTCTAACAACGTTGAGGTTCGCAGCTCAAATATAAGTCGAGAAAATTATCCTCATTCGCACCCACCTTTTCTGATGTGTATGTTTGTACACTTGTATTGCCACATTGGCCTAGGTCGCCAGTCCCCTGACGCATGAGTCTCACAGTTTGGGTTCTTTCTCTTGAGAAATTTGGCAATATTTTGGCTCCGATGTCGAGCTGGTGAGTGTCTCTTCATTCTCGGACAACGTTGAGGTTCGCAGCTCAGATATAAGTCTAGAAAATTATCCTCATTCGCAGCCATGTTTTCTTATGTGTATCTATGTACACGTGTATTGCCGCATTGGCCTAGGTCGCCAGTGCCCTGACGCATGAGTCTCACAGTTTGGGTTCTTTCTATTGAGAAATTTGGCAATATTTTGGCTCCGATGTCGAGCTGGTGAGTGTCTCTTCATTCTCGAACAACGTTGAGGTTCGCAGCTCAAATATAAGTCGAGAACATTATCCTCATTCGCAGCCATGTTTTCTTATGTGTATCTATGTACACGTGTATTGCCGCATAGGCCTATGTCGCCAGTCCCCTGACGCATGAGTCTCACAGTTTGGGTTCTTTCTATTGAGAAATTTGGCAATATTTTGGCTCCGATGTCGAGCTGGTGAGTGTCTCTTCATTCTCGAACAACGTTGAGGTTCGCAGCTCAAATATAAGTCGAGAACATTATCCTCATTCGCAGCCATGTTTTCTTATGTGTATCTATGTACACGTATATTGCCGCATAGGCCTATGTCGCCAGTGCCCTGACGCATGAGTTTCACGGTTTGGTTTTTTTCCAGTGAGAAGTTTGGCAATATTTTGGCTCAGATGTCGAGCTGGTGAGTGTCTCTTCATTCTCGAACAACGTTGAGGTTCGCAGCTCAAATATAAGTCGAGAAAATTATCCTCATTCGCACCCACCTTTTCTGATGTGTATGTTTGTACACTTGTATTGCCGCGTAGGCCTATGCCGTCAGTGCCCTGACACATGGGTCTCACGGTTTGGGTTTTTTCCAGTGAGAAGTTTGGCAATATTTTGGCTTAGATGTCGAGCTGGTGAGTGTCTCTTCATTATCGAACAACGTTGAGGTTCGCAGCTCAGATATAAGTCTAGAAAATTATCCTCATTCGCAGCCATGTTTTCTTATGTGTATCTATGTACACGTGTATTGTCGCATTGGCCTAGGTCGCCAGTGCCCTGACGCATGAGTCTCACAGTTTGGGTTCTTTCTATTGAGAAATTTGTCAATATTTTGGCTCCCATGTCGAGCTGGTGAGTGTCTCTTCATTCTCGAACAACGTTGAGGTTCGCAGCTCAAATATAAGTCGAGAACATTATCCTCATTCGCAGCCATGTTTTCTTATGTGTATCTATGTACACGTGTATTGCCGCATTGGCCTAGGTCGCCAGTGCCCTGACGCATGAGTCTCACGGTTTGGGTTCTTTCTATTGAGAAATTTGGCAATATTTTGGCTCCGATGTCGAGCTGGTGAGTGTCTCTTCATTCTCGGACAACGTTGAGTTTCGCAGCTCAAATATAAGTCGAGAAAATTATCCTCATTCGCAGCCATGTTTTCTTATGTGTATGTTTGTACACTTGTATTGCCGCATAGGCCTATGCCGTCAGTGCCCTGACACATGGGTCTCACGGTTTGGGTTTTTTCCAGTGAGAAGTTTGGCAATATTTTGGCTCAGATGTCGAGCTGGTGAGTGTCTCTTCATTCTCGAACAACGTTGAGGTTCGCAGCTCAGATTTAAGTCTAGAAAATTATCCTCATTCGCAGCCATGTTTTCTTATGTGTATCTATGTACACGTGTATTGCCGCATTGGCCTAGGTCGCTAGTGCCCTGACGCATGAGTCTCACAGTTTGGGTTCTTTCTATTGAGAAATTTGGCAATATTTTGGCACCGATGTCGAGCTGGTGAGTGTCTCTTCATTCTCGAACAACGTTGAGGTTCGCAGCTCAAATATAAGTCGAGAAAATTATCCTCATTCGCAGCCACCTTTTCTGATGTGTATCTATCTACACGTGTATTGCCGCACTGGCCTATGTCGCCAATGCCCTGACTCATGAGTCTCACAGTTTGGGTTCTTTCCATTGAGAAATTTGGCAATATTTTGGTTCAGATGTCCAGCTGATGAGTGTCTCTTCATTCTCGAACAACGTTGAGGTTCGCAGCTCAAATATAAGTCGAGACAATTATTCTCATTCGCAGCCACCTTTTCTGATGTGTATGTTTGTACACGTGTATTGCCGCATAGGCCTATGCCGCCAGTGGCCTGACGCATGAGTCTCATGGTTTGGGTTTTTTCCAGTGAGAAATTTGGCAATATTTTGGCTCAGATGTCGAGTTGGTGAGTGTCTCTTCATTCTCGGACAACGTTGAGTTTCGCAGCTCAGATATAAGTCGAGAAAATTATCCTCATTCGCAGCCATGTTTTTTATGTGTATCTATGTACACGTGTATTGCCGCATTGGCCTAGGTCGCCAGTGCCCTGACGCATGAGTCTCACAGTTTGGGTTCTTTCTATTGAGAAATTTGGCAATATTTTGGCTCCGATGTCGAGCTGGTGAGTGTCTCTTCATTCTCGAACAACGTTGAGGTTCGCAGCTCAAATATAAGTCGAGAACCTTATCCTCATTCGCAGCCATGTTTTCTTATGTGTATCTATGTATACGTGTATTGCCGCATAGGCCTATGTCGCCAGTGCCCTGACGCATGAGTCTCACAGTTTGAGTTCTTTCTATTGAGAAATTTGGCAATATTTTGGTTCCGGTGTCGAGCTGGTGAGTGTCTCTTCATTCTCGAACAACGTTGAGGTTCGCAGCTCAAATATAAGTCGAGAAAATTATCTTCATTCGCAGCCACCTTTTCTGATGTGTATCTATGTACACGTGTATTGCCGCACTGGCCTATGTCGCCAACGCCCTGACTCATGAGTCTCACAGTTTGGGTTTTTTCCAGTGAGAAGTTTGGCAATATTTTGGCTCAGATGTCGAGCTGGTGAGTGTCTCTTCATTCTCGAACAACGTTGAGGTTCGCAGCTCAAATATAAGTCGAGAAAATTATCCTCATTCGCACCCACCTTTTCTGATGTGTATGTTTGTACACTTGTATTGCCACATTGGCCTAGGTCGCCAGTCCCCTGACACATGGGTCTCACGGTTTGGGTTTTTTCCAGTGAGAAGTTTGGCAATATTTTGGCTTAGATGTCGAGCTGGTGAGTGTCTCTTCATTATCGAACAACGTTGAGGTTCGCAGCTCAGATATAAGTCTAGAAAATTATCCTCATTCGCAGCCATGTTTTCTTATGTGTATCTATGTACACGTGTATTGTCGCATTGGCCTAGGTCGCCAGTGCCCTGACGCATGAGTCTCACAGTTTGGGTTCTTTCTATTGAGAAATTTGGCAATATTTTGGCTCCGATGTCGAGCTGGTGAGTGTCTCTTCATTCTCGAACAACGTTGAGGTTCGCAGCTCAAATATAAGTCGAGAACATTATCCTCATTCGCAGCCATGTTTTCTTATGTGTATCTATGTACACGTGTATTGCCGCATTGGCCTAGGTCGCCAGTGCCCTGACGCATGAGTCTCACGGTTTGGGTTCTTTCTATTGAGAAATTTGGCAATATTTTGGCTCCGATGTCGAGCTGGTGAGTGTCTCTTCATTCTCGGACAACGTTGAGTTTCGCAGCTCAAATATAAGTCGAGAAAATTATCCTCATTCGCAGCCATGTTTTCTTATGTGTATGTTTGTACACTTGTATTGCCGCATAGGCCTATGCCGTCAGTGCCCTGACACATGGGTCTCACGGTTTGGGTTTTTTCCAGTGAGAAGTTTGGCAATATTTTGGCTCAGATGTCGAGCTGGTGAGTGTCTCTTCATTCTCGAACAACGTTGAGGTTCGCAGCTCAGATTTAAGTCGAGAAAATTATCCTCATTCGCAGCCATGTTTTCTTATGTGTATCTATGTACACGTGTATTGCCGCATTGGCCTAGGTCGCTAGTGCCCTGACGCATGAGTCTCACAGTTTGGGTTCTTTCTATTGAGAAATTTGGCAATATTTTGGCTCCGATGTCGAGCTGGTGAGTGTCTCTTCATTCTCGAACAACGTTGAGGTTCGCAGCTCAAATATAAGTCGAGAAAATTATCCTCATTCGCAGCCACCTTTTCTGATGTGTATCTATCTACACGTGTATTGCCGCACTGGCCTATGTCGCCAATGCCCTGACTCATGAGTCTCACAGTTTGGGTTCTTTCCATTGAGAAATTTGGCAATATTTTGGTTCAGATGTCCAGCTGGTGAGTGTCTCTTCATTCTCGAACAACGTTGAGGTTCGCAGCTCAAATATAAGTCGAGACAATTATTCTCATTCGCAGCCATGTTTTCTTATGTGTATGTTTGTACACTTGTATTGCCGCATAGGCCTATGCCGTCAGTGCCCTGACACATGGGTCTCACGGTTTGGGTTTTTTCCAGTGAGAAGTTTGGCAATATTTTGGCTCAGATGTCGAGCTGGTGAGTGTCTCTTCATTCTCGAACAACGTTGAGGTTCGCAGCTCAGATTTAAGTCTAGAAAATTATCCTCATTCGCAGCCATGTTTTCTTATGTGTATCTATGTACACGTGTATTGCCGCATTGGCCTAGGTCGCTAGTGCCCTGACGCATGAGTCTCACAGTTTGGGTTCTTTCTATTGAGAAATTTGGCAATATTTTGGCTCCGATGTCGAGCTGGTGAGTATCTCTTCATTCTCGAACAACGTTGAGGTTCGCAGCTCAAATATAAGTCGAGAACATTATCCTCATTCGCAGCCATGTTTTCTTATGTGTATCTATGTACACGTGTATTGCCGCATTGGCCTAGGTCGCCAGTGCCCTGACGCATGAGTCTCACGGTTTGGGTTCTTTCTATTGAGAAATTTGGCAATATTTTGGCTCCGATGTCGAGCTGGTGAGTGTCTCTTCATTCTCGGACAACGTTGAGTTTCGCAGCTCAAATATAAGTCGAGAAAATTATCCTCATTCGCAGCCATGTTTTCTTATGTGTATGTTTGTACACTTGTATTGCCGCATAGGCCTATGCCGTCAGTGCCCTGACACATGGGTCTCACGGTTTGGTTTTTTTCCAGTGAGAAGTTTGGCAATATTTTGGCTCAGATGTCGAGCTGGTGAGTGTCTCTTCATTCTCGAACAACGTTGAGGTTCGCAGCTCAGATTTAAGTCTAGAAAATTATCCTCATTCGCAGCCATGTTTTCTTATGTGTATCTATGTACACGTGTATTGCCGCATTGGCCTAGGTCGCCAGTGCCCTGACGCATGAGTCTCACAGTTTGGGTTCTTTCTATTGAGAAATTTGGCAATATTTTGGCTCCGATGTCGAGCTGGTGAGTGTCTCTTCATTCTCGAACAACGTTGAGGTTCGCAGCTCAAATATAAGTCGAGAACATTATCCTCATTCGCAGCCATGTTTTCTTATGTGTATCTATGTACACGTGTATTGCCGCATAGGCCTATGTCGCCAGTCCCCTGACGCATGAGTCTCACAGTTTGGGTTCTTTCTATTGAGAAATTTGGCAATATTTTGGCTCCGATGTCGAGCTGGTGAGTGTCTCTTCATTCTCGAACAACGTTGAGGTTCGCAGCTCAAATATAAGTCGAGAACATTATCCTCATTCGCAGCCATGTTTTCTTATGTGTATCTACACGTGTATTGCCGCATAGTCCTATGTCGCCAGTGCCCTGACGCATGAGTTTCACGGTTTGGGTTTTTTCCAGTGAGAAGTTTGGCAATATTTTGGCGCAGATGTCGAGCTGGTGAGTGTCTCTTCATTCTCGAACAACGTTGAGGTTCGCAGCTCAGATATAAGTCTAGAAAATTATCCTCATTCGCAGCCATGTTTTCTTATGTGTATCTATGTACACGTGTATTGCCGCATTGGCCTAGGTCGACAGTGCCCTGACGCATGAGTCTCACAGTTTGGGTTCTTTCTATTGAGAAATTTGGCAATATTTTGGCTCCGATGTCGAGCTGGTGAGCGTCTCTTCATTCTCGAACAACGTTGAGGTTCGCAGCTCAAATATAAGTCGAGAACATTATCCTCATTCGCAGCCATGTTTTCTTATGTGTATCTATGTACACGTGTATTGCCGCATAGGCCTTTGTCGCCAGTCCCCTGACGCATGAGTCTCACAGTTTGGGTTCTTTCTATTGAGACATTTGGCAATATTTTGGCTCCGATGTCGAGCTGGTGAGTGTCTCTTCATTCTCGAACAACGTTGAGGTTCGCAGCTCAAATATAAGTCGAGAACATTATCCTCATTCGCAGCCATGTTTTCTTATGTGTATCTATGTACACGTGTATTGCCGCATAGGCCTATGTCGCAAGTGCCCTGACGCATGAGTTTCACGGTTTGGGTTTTTTCCAGTGAGAAGTTTGGCAATATTTTGGCTCAGATGTCGAGCTGGTGAGTGTCTCTTCATTCTCGAACAACGTTGAGGTTCGCAGCTCAAATATAAGTCGAGAAAATTATCCTCATTCGCACCCACCTTTTCTGATGTGTATGTTTGTACACTTGTATTGCCGCGTAGGCCTATGCCGTCAGTGCCCTGACACATGGGTCTCACGGTTTGGGTTTTTTCCAGTGAGAAGTTTGGCAATATTTTGGCTCAGATGTCGAGCTGGTGAGTGTCTCTTCATTCTCGAACAACGTTGAGGTTCGCAGCTCACATATAAGTCTAGAAAATTATCCTCATTCGCAGCCATGTTTTCTTATGTGTATCTATGTACACGTGTATTGTCGCATTGGCCTAGGTCGCCAGTGCCCTGACGCATGAGTCTCACAGTTTGGGTTCTTTCTATTGAGAAATTTGGCAATATTTTGGCTCCGATGTCGAGCTGGTGAGTGTCTCTTCATTCTCGAACAACGTTGAGGTTCGCAGCTCAAATATACGTCGAGAAAATTATCCTCATTCGCAGCCACCTTTTCTGATGTGTATGTTTGTACACGTGTATTGCCGCATAGGCCTATGCCGCCAGTGGCCTGACGCATGAGTCTCATGGTTTGGTTTTTTTCCAGTGAGAAATTTGGCAATATTTTGGCTCCGATGTCGAGCTGGTGAGTGTCTCTTCATTCTCGGACAACGTTGAGTTTCGCAGCTCAGATATAAGTCGAGAAAATTATCCTCATTCGCAGCCATGTTTTCTTATGTGTATCTATGTACACGTGTATTGCCGCATTGGCCTAGGTCGCCAGTGCCCTGACGCATGAGTCTCACAGTTTGGGTTCTTTCTATTGAGAAATTTGGCAATATTTTGGCTCCGATGTCGAGCTGGTGAGTGTCGCTTCATTCTCGAACAACGTTGAGGTTCGCAGCTCAAATATAAGTCGAGAACATTATCCTCATTCGCAGCCATGTTTTCTTATGTGTATCTATGTACACGTGTATTGCCACATAGGCCTATGTCGCCAGTGCCCTGACGCATGAGTCTCACAGTTTGGGTTCTTTCTATTGAGAAATTTGGCAATATTTTGGCTGCGATGTCGAGCTGGTGAGTGTCTCTTCATTCTCGAACAACGTTGAGGTTCGCAGCTCAAATATAAGTCGAGAACATTATCCTCATTCGCAGCCATGTTTTCTTATGTGTATCTATGTACACGTGTATTGCCGCATAGGCCTATGTCGCCAGTCCCCTGACGCATGAGTCTCACAGTTTGGGTTCTTTCTATTGAGACATTTGGCAATATTTTGGCTCCGATGTCGAGCTGGTGAGTGTCTCTTCATTCTCGAACAACGTTGAGGTTCGCAGCTCAAATATAAGTCGAGAACATTATCCTCATTCGCAGCCATGTTTTCTTATGTGTATCTATGTACACGTGTATTGCCGCATAGGCCTATGTCGCAAGTGCCCTGACGCATGAGTTTCACGGTTTGGGTTTTTTCCAGTGAGAAGTTTGGCAATATTTTGGCTCAGATGTCGAGCTGGTGAGTGTCTCTTCATTCTCGAACAACGTTGAGGTTCGCAGCTCAAATATAAGTCGAGAAAATTATCCTCATTCGCACCCACCTTTTCTGATGTGTATGTTTGTACACTTGTATTGCCGCGTAGGCCTATGCCGTCAGTGCCCTGACACATGGGTCTCACGGTTTGGGTTTTTTCCAGTGAGAAGTTTGGCAATATTTTGGCTCAGATGTCGAGCTGGTGAGTGTCTCTTCATTCTCGAACAACGTTGAGGTTCGCAGCTCAGATATAAGTCTAGAAAATTATCCTCATTCGCAGCCATGTTTTCTTATGTGTATCTATGTACACGTGTATTGTCGCATTGGCCTAGGTCGCCAGTGCCCTGACGCATGAGTCTCACAGTTTGGGTTCTTTCTATTGAGAAATTTGGCAATATTTTGGCTCCGATGTCGAGCTGGTGAGTGTCTCTTCATTCTCGATAACGTTGAGGTTCGCAGCTCAAATATAAGTCGAGAAAATTATCCTCATTCGCAGCCACCTTTTCTGATGTGTATGTTTGTACACGTGTATTGCCGCATAGGCCTATGCCGCCAGTGGCCTGACGCATGAGTCTCATGGTTTGGTTTTTTTCCAGTGAGAAATTTGGCAATATTTTGGCTCCGATGTCGAGCTGGTGAGTGTCTCTTCATTCTCGGACAACGTTGAGTTTCGCAGCTCAGATATAAGTCGAGAAAATTATCCTCATTCGCAGCCATGTTTTCGTATGTGTATCTATGTACACGTGTATTGCCGCATTGGCCTAGGTCGCCAGTGCCCTGACGCATGAGTCTCACAGTTTGGGTTCTTTCTATTGAGAAATTTGGCAATATTTTGGCTCCGATGTCGAGCTGGTGAGTGTCGCTTCATTCTCGAACAACGTTGAGGTTCGCAGCTCAAATATAAGTCGAGAACATTATCCTCATTCGCAGCCATGTTTTCTTATGTGTATCTATGTACACGTGTATTGCCACATAGGCCTATGTCGCCAGTGCCCTGACGCATGAGTCTCACAGTTTGGGTTCTTTCTATTGAGAAATTTGGCAATATTTTGGCTCCGATGTCGAGCTGGTGAGTGTCTCTTCATTCTCGAACAACGTTGAGGTTCGCAGCTCAAATATAAGTCGAGAACATTATCCTCATTCGCAGCCATGTTTTCTTATGTGTATCTATGTACACGTGTATTGCCGCATAGGCCTATGTCGCCAGTCCCCTGACGCATGAGTCTCACAGTTTGGGTTCTTTCTATTGAGACATTTGGCAATATTTTGGCTCCGATGTCGAGCTGGTGAGTGTCTCTTCATTCTCGAACAACGTTGAGGTTCGCAGCTCAAATATAAGTCGAGAACATTATCCTCATTCGCAGCCATGTTTTCTTATGTGTATCTATGTACACGTGTATTGCCGCATAGGCCTATGTCGCAAGTGCCCTGACGCATGAGTTTCACGGTTTGGGTTTTTTCCAGTGAGAAGTTTGGCAATATTTTGGCTCAGATGTCGAGCTGGTGAGTGTCTCTTCATTCTCGAACAACGTTGAGGTTCGCAGCTCAAATATAAGTCGAGAAAATTATCCTCATTCGCACCCACCTTTTCTGATGTGTATGTTTGTACACTTGTATTGCCGCGTAGGCCTATGCCGTCAGTGCCCTGACACATGGGTCTCACGGTTTGGGTTTTTTCCAGTGAGAAGTTTGGCAATATTTTGGCTCAGATGTCGAGCTGGTGAGTGTCTCTTCATTCTCGAACAACGTTGAGGTTCGCAGCTCAGATATAAGTCTAGAAAATTATCCTCATTCGCAGCCATGTTTTCTTATGTGTATCTATGTACACGTGTATTGTCGCATTGGCCTAGGTCGCCAGTGCCCTGACGCATGAGTCTCACAGTTTGGGTTCTTTCTATTGAGAAATTTGGCAATATTTTGGCTCCGATGTCGAGCTGGTGAGTGTCTCTTCATTCTCGGACAACGTTGAGTTTCGCAGCTCAGATATAAGTCGAGAAAATTATCCTCATTCGCAGCCATGTTTTCTTATGTGTATCTATGTACACGTGTATTGCCGCATTGGCCTAGGTCGCCAGTGCCCTGACGCATGAGTCTTACAGTTTGGGTTCTTTCTATTGAGAAATTTGGCAATATTTTGGCTCCGATGTCGAGCTGGTGAGTGTCGCTTCATTCTCGAACAACGTTGAGGTTCGCAGCTCAAATATAAGTCGAGAACATTATCCTCATTCGCAGCCATGTTTTCTTATGTGTATCTATGTACACGTGTATTGCCACATAGGCCTATGTCGCCAGTGCCCTGACGCATGAGTCTCACAGTTTGGGTTCTTTCTATTGAGAAATTTGGCAATATTTTGGCTCCGATGTCGAGCTGGTGAGTGTCTCTTCATTCTCGAACAACGTTGAGGTTCGCAGCTCAAATATAAGTCGAGAACATTATCCTCATTCGCAGCCATGTTTTCTTATGTGTATCTATGTACACGTGTATTGCCGCATAGGCCTATGTCGCCAGTGCCCTGACGCATGAGTCTCACAGTTTGGGTTCTTTCTATTGAGAAATTTGGCAATATTTTGGCTCGGATGTCGAGCTGGTGAGTGTCTCTTCATTCTCGAACAACGTTGAGGCTCGCAGCTCAAATATATGTCGAGAAAATTATCCTCATTCGCAGCCATGTTTTCTGATGTGTATGTATGTACACGTGTATTGCCACATAGGCCTATGCCGCCAGTGTCCTGACGCATGAGTCTCTCAGTTTGGTTTTTTTCCAGTGGGAAATTTTGCAATATTTTGGCTCAGATGTCGAGCTGGTGAGTGTCTCTTCATTCTCCAACAACGTTGATGTTCGCAACTCAGATATAAGTCGAGAAAATTATCCTCATTCGCAGCCATGTGTTCTGATATGTATGTATGTACCCGTGTATTGCCTCATAGGCCTATGCCGCCAGTGTCCTGACGCATGAGTCTCAAAGTTTTGGTCTCTTCCGGTGAGAATTTTGGCGATGTATTAGCTCAGATGTGGAGGTGGTGAATGTCTCTTCATTCTCGAACAACGTTGAGGTTAGCAGCTCAGATATATGTTGAGAACATTATCCTCATTCGCAGCCATGTTTTCTGATGTGTATGTATGTACACGTGTATTGCCACATAGGCCTATGCCGCCAGTATCCTGACGCATGAGTCTCTCAGTTTGTTTGTTTTTCCAGTGAGAAATTTGGCAATATTTTGGCTCGGATGTCGAGCGGGTGAGTGTCTCTTCATTCTCGAACAACGTTGAGGTTCGCAGCTCAGATGTATGTCGAGAAAAATATCCTCATTCGCAGCCATGTTTTCTTATGTGTATGTATGTATACGTGCATTGCCACATAGGCATATGCCGCCAGTGTCCTGACGCATGAGTCTCTCAGTTTGGTTTTTTCCAGTGAGAAATTTGGAAATATTTTGGCTCGGATGTCGAGCTGGTGAGTGTCCCTTCATTCTCGAACAACGTTGAGGCTCGCAACTCAGATACATGTCGAGAACATTATCCTCATTCGTAGCCATGTTTTCTGATGTGTATGTATGTACACGTGTATTGCCACATAGGCCTATGCCGCCAGTATCCTCACGCAGGAGTCTCTCAGTTTGTTTGTTTTCCAGTGAGAAATTTGGCAATATTTTGGCTCGGATGTCGAGCTGGTGAGTGTCTCTTCATTCTCGAACAACGTTGAGGCTCGCAGCTCAAATATATGTCGAGAAAATTATCCTCATTCGCAGCCATGTTTTCTGATGTGTATGTATGTACACGTGTATTGCCACATAGGCCTATGCCGCCAGTGTCCTGACGCATGAGTCTCTCAGTTTGGTTTTTTTCCAGTGAGAAATTTTGCAATATTTTGGCTCAGATGTCGAGCTGGTGAGTGTCTCTTCATTCTCCAACAACGTTGAGGTTCGCAACTCAGATATAAGTCGAGAAAATTATCTTCAATCGCAGCCATGTGTTCTGATATGTATGTATGTACACGTGTATTGCCTCATAGGCCTATGCCGCCAGTGTCCTGACGCATGAGTCTCAAAGTTTTGGTCTCTTCCGGTGAGAATTTTGGCGATGTATTAGCTCAGATGTGGAGGTGGTGAATGTCTCTTCATTCTCGAACAACGTTGAGGTTGGCAGCTCAGATATATGTTGAGAACATTATCCTCATTCGCAGCCATGTTTTCTGATGTGTATGTATGTACACGTGTATTGCCACATAGGCCTATGCCGCCAGTATCCTGACGCATGAGTCTCTCAGTTTGTTTGTTTTTCCAGTGAGAAATGTGGCAATATTTTGGCTCGGATGTCGAGCTGGTGAGTGTCTTTTCATTCTCGAACAACGTTGAGGCTCGCAGCTCAGATATATGTCGAGAAAATTATCCTCATTCGCAGCCATGTTTTCTTATGTGTATGTATGTATACGTGCATTGCCACATAGGCATATGCCGCCAGTGTCCTGACGCATGAGTCTCTCAGTTTGGTTTTTTCCAGTGAGAAATTTGGAAATATTTTGGCTCAGATGTCGAGCTGGTGAGTGTCTCTTCATTCTCGAACAACGTTGAGGCTCGCAACTCAGATATATGTCGAGAAAGATATCCTCATTCGAAGCCATGTGTTCTGATATGTATGTATGTACACGTGTAGTGCCACAAAGGCATATGCCGCCAGTGTCCTGACGCATGAGTTACTCAGTTTAGGTTTGTTCCAGTGAGAAATTTGGCAATATTTTGGCTCAGATGTCGAGCGGGTGAGTGTCTCTTCATTCTCGAACAACGTTGAGGTTCGCAGCTCAGATGTATGTCGAGAAAAATATCCTCATTCGCAGCCATGTTTTCTGATGTGTTTGTATGTACACGTGTATTGCCACATAGGCATATGCCGCCAGTGTCCTGACGCATGAGTCTCTCAGTTTTGGTCTCTTCCGGTGAGAATTTTGGCGATGTATTAGCTCAGATGTGGAGGTGGTGAATGTCTCTTCATTCTCGAACAACGTTGAGGTTAGCAGCTCAGATATATGTTGAGAACATTATCCTCATTCGCAGCCATGTTTTCTGATGTGTATGTATGTACACGTGTATTGCCACATAGGCCTATGCCGCCAGTATCCTGACGCATGAGTCTCTCAGTTTGTTTGTTTTTCCAGTGAGAAATTTGGCAATATTTTGGCTCGGATGTCGAGCGGGTGAGTGTCTCTTCATTCTCGAACAACGTTGAGGTTCGCAGCTCAGATGTATGTCGAGAAAAATATCCTCATTCGCAGCCATGTTTTCTTATGTGTATGTATGTATACGTGCATTGCCACATAGGCATATGCCGCCAGTGTCCTGCCTGACGCATGAGTCTCTCAGTTTGGTTTTTTCCAGTGAGAAATTTGGAAATATTTTGGCTCGGATGTCGAGCTGGTGAGTGTCCCTTCATTCTCGAACAACGTTGAGGCTCGCAACTCAGATACATGTCGAGAACATTATCCTCATTCGCAGCCATGTTTTCTGATGTGTATGTATGTACACGTGTATTGCCACATAGGCCTATGCCGCCAGTATCCTCACGCAGGAGTCTCTCAGTTTGTTTTTTTTCCAGTGAGAAATTTGGCAATATTTTGGCTCGGATGTCGAGCTGGTGAGTGTCTCTTCATTCTCGAACAACGTTGAGGCTCGCAGCTCAAATATATGTCGAGAAAATTATCCTCATTCGCAGCCATGTTTTCTGATGTGTATGTATGTACACGTGTATTGCCACATAGGCCTATGCCGCCAGTGTCCTGACGCATGAGTCTCTCAGTTTGGTTTTTTTCCAGTGAGAAATTTTGCAATATTTTGGCTCAGATGTCGAGCTGGTGAGTGTCTCTTCATTCTCCAACAACGTTGAGGTTCGCAACTCAGATATAAGTCGAGAAAATTATCCTCATTCGCAGCCATGTGTTCTGATATGTATGTATGTACACGTGTATTGCCTCATAGGCCTATGCCGCCAGTGTCCTGACGCACGAGTCTCAAAGTTTTGGTCTCTTCCGGTGAGAATTTTGGCGATGTATTAGCTCAGATGTGGAGGTGGTGAATGTCTCTTCATTCTCGAACAACGTTGAGGTTAGCAGCTCAGATATATGTTGAGAACATTATCCTCATTCGCAGCCATGTTTTCTGATGTGTATGTATGTACACGTGTATTGCCACATAGGCCTATGCCGCCAGTATCCTGACGCATGAGTCTCTCAGTTTGTTTGTTTTTCCAGTGAGAAATTTGGCAATATTTTGGCTCGGATGTCGAGCTGGTGAGTGTCTTTTCATTCTCGAACAACGTTGAGGCTCGCAGCTCAGATATATGTCGAGAAAATTATCCTCATTCGCAGCCATGTTTTCTTATGTGTATGTATGTATACGTGCATTGCCACATAGGCATATGCCGCCAGTGTCCTGACGCATGAGTCACTCAGTTTAGGTTTGTTCCAGTGAGAAATTTGGCAATATTTTGGCTCAGATGTCGAGCGGGTGAGTGTCCCTTCATTCTCGAACAACGTTGAGGTTCGCAGCTCAGATACATGTCGAGAACATTATCATGTCGCCAGTGTCCAGAAGCATGAGTCTCACAGTTTGGTTTATTTTCCAGTGAGAAATTTTGCAATATTTTGGCTCGGATGTCGAGCTGGTAAGTGTCTCTTCATTCTCGAACAACGTTGAGGCTCGCAGCTCAGATATATGTCGAGAAAAATGTCCTCATTCGCAGGCACGTTTTCTGATGTGTTTGTATGTACACGTGTATTGCCACATAGGCATATGCCGCCAGTGTCCTGACGCATGAGTCTCTCAGTTTGGTTTTTTTCCAGTGAGAAATTTGGAAATATTTTGGCTCGGATGTCGAGCTGGTGAGTGTCCCTTCATTCTCGAACAACGTTGAGGTTCGCAGCTCAGATACATGTCGAGAACATTATCCTCATTCGCAGCCATGTTTTCTGATGTGTATGTATGTACACGTGTATTGCCACATAGGCCTATGCCGCCAGTATCCTCACGCAGGAGTCTCTCAGTTTGTTTTTTTTTCAGTGAGAAATTTGGCAATATTTTGGCTCGGATGTCGAGCTGGTGAGTGTCTCTTCATTCTCGAACAACGTTGAGGCTCGCAGCTCAAATATATGTCGAGAAAATTATCCTCATTCGCAGCCATGTTTTCTGATGTGTATGTATGTACACGTGTATTGCCACATAGGCCTATGCCGCCAGTGTCCTGACGCATGAGTCTCTCAGTTTGGTTTTTTTCCAGTGAGAAATTTTGCAATATTTTGGCTCAGATGTCGAGCTGGTGAGTGTTTTTTCATTCTCGAACAACGTTGAGGCTCGCAGCTCAGATATATGTCGAGAAAATTATCCTCATTCGCAGCCATGTTTTTTTATGTGTATGTATGTATACGTGCATTGCCACATAGGCATATGCCGCCAGTGTCCTGACGCATGAGTCTCTCAGTTTGGTTTTTTCCAGTGAGAAATTTGGAAATATTTTGGCTCAGATGTCGAGCTGGTGAGTGTCTCTTCATTCTCGAACAACGTTGAGGCTCGCAACTCAGATATATGTCGAGAAAGATATCCTCATTCGAAGCCATGTGTTCTGATATGTATGTATGTACACGTGTAGTGCCACAAAGGCATATGCCGCCAGTGTCCTGACGCATGAGTTACTCAGTTTAGGTTTGTTCCAGTGAGAAATTTGGCAATATTTTGGCTCAGATGTCGAGCGGGTGAGTGTCTCTTCATTCTCGAACAACGTTGAGGTTCGCAGCTCAGATGTATGTCGAGAAAAATATCCTCATTCGCAGCCATGTTTTCTGATGTGTTTGTATGTACACGTGTATTGCCACATAGGCATATGCCGCCAGTGTCCTGACGCATGAGTCTCTCAGTTTTGGTCTCTTCCGGTGAGAATTTTGGCGATGTATTAGCTCAGATGTGGAGGTGGTGAATGTCTCTTCATTCTCGAACAACGTTGAGGTTAGCAGCTCAGATATATGTTGAGAACATTATCCTCATTCGCAGCCATGTTTTCTGATGTGTATGTATGTACACGTGTATTGCCACATAGGCCTATGCCGCCAGTATCCTGACGCATGAGTCTCTCAGTTTGTTTGTTTTTCCAGTGAGAAATTTGGCAATATTTTGGCTCGGATGTCGAGCGGGTGAGTGTCTCTTCATTCTCGAACAACGTTGAGGTTCGCAGCTCAGATGTATGTCGAGAAAAATATCCTCATTCGCAGCCATGTTTTCTTATGTGTATGTATGTATACGTGCATTGCTACATAGGCATTTGCCGCCAGTGTCCTGACGCATGAGTCTCTCAGTTTGGTTTTTTCCAGTGAGAAATTTGGAAATATTTTGGCTCGGATGTCGAGCTGGTGAGTGTCCCTTCATTCTCGAACAACGTTGAGGCTCGCAACTGAGATACATGTCGAGAACATTATCCTCATTCGCAGCCATGTTTTCTGATGTGTATGTATGTACACGTGTATTGCCACATAGGCCTATGCCGCCAGTATCCTCACGCAGGAGTCTCTCAGTTTGTTTTTTTTCCAGTGAGAAATTTGGCAATATTTTGGCTCGGATGTCGAGCTGGTGAGTGTCTCTTCATTCTCGAACAACGTTGAGGCTCGCAGCTCAAATATATGTCGAGAAAATTATCCTCATTCGCAGCCATGTTTTCTGATGTGTATGTATGTACACGTGTATTGCCACATAGGCCTATGCCGCCAGTGTCCTGACGCATGAGTCTCTCAGTTTGGTTTTTTTCCAGTGAGAAATTTTGCAATATTTTGGCTCAGATGTCGAGCTGGTGAGTGTCTCTTCATTCTCCAACAACGTTGAGGTTCGCAACTCAGATATAAGTCGAGAAAATTATCCTCATTCGCAGCCATGTGTTCTGATATGTATGTATGTACACGTGTATTGCCTCATAGGCCTATGCCGCCAGTGTCCTGACGCATGAGTCTCAAAGTTTTGGTCTCTTCCGGTGAGAATTTTGGCGATGTATTAGCTCAGATGTGGAGGTGGTGAATGTCTCTTCATTCTCGAACAACGTTGAGGTTAGCAGCTCAGATATATGTTGAGAACATTATCCTCATTCGCAGCCATGTTTTCTGATGTGTATGTATGTACACGTGTATTGCCACATAGGCCTATGCCGCCAGTATCCTGACGCATGAGTCTCTCAGTTTGTTTGTTTTTCCAGTGAGAAATTTGGCAATATTTTGGCTCGGATGTCGAGCTGGTGAGTGTCTTTTCATTCTCGAACAACGTTGAGGCTCGCAGCTCAGATATATGTCAAGAAAATTATCCTCATTCGCAGCCATGTTTTCTTATGTGTATGTATGTATACGTGCATTGCCACATAGGCATATGCCGCCAGTGTCCTGACGCATGAGTCTTTCAGTTTGGTTTTTTCCAGTGAGAAATTTGGAAATATTTTGGCTCAGATGTCGAGCTGGTGAGTGTCTCTTCATTCTCGAACAACGTTGAGGCTCGCAACTCAGATATATGTCGAGAAAAATATCCTCATTCGCAGCCATGTGTTCTGATATGTATGTATGTACACGTGTAGTGCCACAAAGGCATATGCCGCCAGTGTCCTGACGCATGAGTCACTCAGTTTAGGTTTGTTCCAGTGAGAAATTTGGCAATATTTTGGCTCAGATGTCGAGCGGGTGAGTGTCCCTTCATTCTCGAACAACGTTGAGGTTCGCAGCTCAGATACATGTCGAGAACATTATCATGTCGCCAGTGTCCAGAAGCATGAGTCTCACAGTTTGGTTTATTTTCCAGTGAGAAATTTTGCAATATTTTGGCTCGGATGTCGAGCTGGTAAGTGTCTCTTCATTCTCGAACAACGTTGAGGCTCGCAGCTCAGATATATGTCGAGAAAAATGTCCTCATTCGCAGGCACGTTTTCTGATGTGTTTGTATGTACACGTGTATTGCCACATAGGCATATGCCGCCAGTGTCCTGACGCATGAGTCTCTCAGTTTGGTTTTTTTCCAGTGAGAAATTTGGAAATATTTTGGCTCGGATGTCGAGCTGGTGAGTGTCCCTTCATTCTCGAACAACGTTGAGGTTCGCAGCTCAGATACATGTCGAGAACATTATCCTCATTCGCAGCCATGTTTTCTGATGTGTATGTATGTACACGTGTATTGCCACATAGGCCTATGCCGCCAGTATCCTCACGCAGGAGTCTCTCAGTTTGTTTTTTTTCCAGTGAGAAATTTGGCAATATTTTGGCTCGGATGTCGAGCTGGTGAGTGTCTCTTCATTCTCGAACAACGTTGAGGCTCGCAGCTCAAATATATGTCGAGAAAATTATCCTCATTCGCAGCCATGTTTTCTGATGTGTATGTATGTACACGTGTATTGCCACATAGGCCTATGCCGCCAGTGTCCGGACGCATGAGTCTCTCAGTTTGGTTTTTTTCCAGTGAGAAATTTTGCAATATTTTGGCTCAGATGTCGAGCTGGTGAGTGTCTCTTCATTCTCCAACAACGTTGAGGTTCGCAACTCAGATATAAGTCGAGAAAATTATCCTCAATCGCAGCCATGTGTTCTGATATGTATGTATGTACACGTGTATTGCCTCATAGGCCTATGCCGCCAGTGTCCTGACGCATGAGTCTCAAAGTTTTGGTCTCTTCCGGTGAGAATTTTGGCGATGTATTAGCTCAGATGTGGAGGTGGTGAATGTCTCTTCATTCTCGAACAACGTTGAGGTTGGCAGCTCAGATATATGTTGAGAACATCATCCTCATTCGCAGCCATGTTTTCTGATGTGTATGTATGTACACGTGTATTGCCACATAGGCCTATGCCGCCAGTATCCTGACGCATGAGTCTCTCAGTTTGTTTGTTTTTCCAGTGAGAAATTTGGCAATATTTTGGCTCGGATGTCGAGCTGGTGAGTGTCTTTTCATTCTCGAACAACGTTGAGGCTCGCAGCTCAGATATATGTCGAGAAAATTATCCTCATTCGCAGCCATGTTTTCTTATGTGTATGTATGTATACGTGCATTGCCACATAGGCATATGCCGCCAGTGTCCTGACGCATGAGTCTCTCAGTTTGGTTTTTTCCAGTGAGAAATTTGGAAATATTTTGGCTCAGATGTCGAGCTGGTGAGTGTCTCTTCATTCTCGAACAACGTTGAGGCTCGCAACTCAGATATATGTCGAGAAAGATATCCTCATTCGAAGCCATGTGTTCTGATATGTATGTATGTACACGTGTAGTGCCACAAAGGCATATGCCGCCAGTGTCCTGACGCATGAGTTACTCAGTTTAGGTTTGTTCCAGTGAGAAATTTGGCAATATTTTGGCTCAGATGTCGAGCTGGTGAGTGTCTCTTCATTCTCCAACAACGTTGAGGTTCGCAACTCAGATATAAGTCGAGAAAATTATCCTCATTCGCAGCCATGTGTTCTGATATGTATGTATGTACACGTGTATTGCCTCATAGGCCTATGCCGCCAGTGTCCTGACGCATGAGTCTCAAAGTTTTGGTCTCTTCCGGTGAGAATTTTGGCGATGTATTAGCTCAGATGTGGAGGTGGTGAATGTCTCTTCATTCTCGAACAACGTTGAGGTTAGCAGCTCAGATATATGTTGAGAACATTATCCTCATTCGCAGCCATGTTTTCTGATGTGTATGTATGTACACGTGTATTGCCACATAGGCCTATGCTGCCAGTATCCTGACGCATGAGTCTCTCAGTTTGTTTGTTTTTCCAGTGAGAAATTTGGCAATATTTTGGCTCGGATGTCGAGCTGGTGAGTGTCTTTTCATTCTCGAACAACGTTGAGGCTCGCAGCTCAGATATATGTCAAGAAAATTATCCTCATTCGCAGCCATGTTTTCTTATGTGTATGTATGTATACGTGCATTGCCACATAGGCATATGCCGCCAGTGTCCTGACGCATGAGTCTTTCAGTTTGGTTTTTTCCAGTGAGAAATTTGGAAATATTTTGGCTCAGATGTCGAGCTGGTGAGTGTCTCTTCATTCTCGAACAACGTTGAGGCTCGCAACTCAGATATATGTCGAGAAAAATATCCTCATTCGCAGCCATGTGTTCTGATATGTATGTATGTACACGTGTAGTGCCACAAAGGCATATGCCGCCAGTGTCCTGACGCATGAGTCACTCAGTTTAGGTTTGTTCCAGTGAGAAATTTGGCAATATTTTGGCTCAGATGTCGAGCGGGTGAGTGTCCCTTCATTCTCGAACAACGTTGAGGTTCGCAGCTCAGATACATGTCGAGAACATTATCATGTCGCCAGTGTCCAGAAGCATGAGTCTCACAGTTTGGTTTATTTTCCAGTGAGAAATTTTGCAATATTTTGGCTCGGATGTCGAGCTGGTAAGTGTCTCTTCATTCTCGAACAACGTTGAGGCTCGCAGCTCAGATATATGTCGAGAAAAATGTCCTCATTCGCAGGCACGTTTTCTGATGTGTTTGTATGTACACGTGTATTGCCACATAGGCATATGCCGCCAGTGTCCTGACGCATGAGTCTCTCAGTTTGGTTTTTTTCCAGTGAGAAATTTGGAAATATTTTGGCTCGGATGTCGAGCTGGTGAGTGTCCCTTCATTCTCGAACAACGTTGAGGTTCGCAGCTCAGATACATGTCGAGAACATTATCCTCATTCGCAGCCATGTTTTCTGATGTGTATGTATGTACACGTGTATTGCCACATAGGCCTATGCCGCCAGTATCCTCACGCAGGAGTCTCTCAGTTTGTTTTTTTTCCAGTGAGAAATTTGGCAATATTTTGGCTCGGATGTCGAGCTGGTGAGTGTCTCTTCATTCTCGAACAACGTTGAGGCTCGCAGCTCAAATATATGTCGAGAAAATTATCCTCATTCGCAGCCATGTTTTCTGATGTGTATGTATGTACACGTGTATTGCCACATAGGCCTATGCCGCCAGTGTCCGGACGCATGAGTCTCTCAGTTTGGTTTTTTTCCAGTGAGAAATTTTGCAATATTTTGGCTCAGATGTCGAGCTGGTGAGTGTCTCTTCATTCTCCAACAACGTTGAGGTTCGCAACTCAGATATAAGTCGAGAAAATTATCCTCAATCGCAGCCATGTGTTCTGATATGTATGTATGTACACGTGTATTGCCTCATAGGCCTATGCCGCCAGTGTCCTGACGCATGAGTCTCAAAGTTTTGGTCTCTTCCGGTGAGAATTTTGGCGATGTATTAGCTCAGATGTGGAGGTGGTGAATGTCTCTTCATTCTCGAACAACGTTGAGGTTGGCAGCTCAGATATATGTTGAGAACATTATCCTCATTCGCAGCCATGTTTTCTGATGTGTATGTATGTACACGTGTATTGCCACATAGGCCTATGCCGCCAGTATCCTGACGCATGAGTCTCTCAGTTTGTTTGTTTTTCCAGTGAGAAATTTGGCAATATTTTGGCTCGGATGTCGAGCTGGTGAGTGTCTTTTCATTCTCGAACAACGTTGAGGCTCGCAGCTCAGATATATGTCGAGAAAATTATCCTCATTCGCAGCCATGTTTTCTTATGTGTATGTATGTATACGTGCATTGCCACATAGGCATATGCCGCCAGTGTCCTGACGCATGAGTCTCTCAGTTTGGTTTTTTCCAGTGAGAAATTTGGAAATATTTTGGCTCAGATGTCGAGCTGGTGAGTGTCTCTTCATTCTCGAACAACGTTGAGGCTCGCAACTCAGATATATGTCGAGAAAGATATCCTCATTCGAAGCCATGTGTTCTGATATGTATGTATGTACACGTGTAGTGCCACAAAGGCATATGCCGCCAGTGTCCTGACGCATGAGTTACTCAGTTTAGGTTTGTTCCAGTGAGAAATTTGGCAATATTTTGGCTCAGATGTCGAGCGGGTGAGTGTCTCTTCATTCTCGAACAACGTTGAGGTTCGCAGCTCAGATGTATGTCGAGAAAAATATCCTCATTCGCAGCCATGTTTTCTGATGTGTTTGTATGTACACGTGTATTGCCACATAGGCATATGCCGCCAGTGTCCTGACGCATGAGTCTCTCAGTTTAGGTTTGTTCCAGTGAGAAATTTGGCAACATTTTGGCTCAGATGTCGAGCTGGTGAGTGTCCCTTCATTCTCGAACAACGTTGAGGTTCGCAGCTCAGATACATGTCGAGAACATTATCATGTCGCCAGTGTCCAGAAGCATGAGTCTCACAGTTTGGTTTATTTTCCAGTGAGAAATTTTGCAATATTTTGGCTCGGATGTCGAGCTGGTAAGTGTCTCTTCATTCTCGAACAACGTTGAGGCTCGCAGCTCAGATATATGTCGCGAAAAATATCCTCATTCGCAGCCATGTTTTCTGATGTGTTTGTATGTACACGTGTAGTGCCACATAGGCATATGTCGCCAGTGTTCTGACGCATGAGTCTCTCAGTTTAGGTTTGTTCCAGTGAAAAATTTGGCAATATTTTGGCTCAGATGTCGAGCTGGTGAGTGTCCCTTCATTCTCGAACAACGTTGAGGTTCGCAGCTCAGATATATGTCGAGAACATTATCCTCATTCGCAGCCATGTTTTCTGATGTGTATGTATGTACACGTGTATTGCCACATAGGCCTATGCCGCCAGTATCCTGACGCATGAGTCTCTCAGTTTGGGTTTTTTTCCAGTGAGAAATTTGGCAATATTTTAGCTCGGATGTCGAGCTGGTGAGTGTCTCTTCATTCTCGAACAACGTTGAGGCTCGCAGCTCAGATATATGTCGAGAAAAATATCCTCATTCGCAGCCATGTTTTCTGATGTGTTTGTATGTACACGTGTATTGCCACATAGGCATATGCCGCCAGTGTCCTGACGCATGAGTCTCTCAGTTTAGGTTTGTTCCAGTGAGAAATTTGGCAACATTTTGGCTCAGATGTCGAGCTGGTGAGTGTCCCTTCATTCTCGAACAACGTTGAGGTTCGCAGCTCAGATACATGTCGAGAACATTATCATGTCGCCAGTGTCCAGAAGCATGAGTCTCACAGTTTGGTTTATTTTCCAGTGAGAAATTTTGCAATATTTTGGCTCGGATGTCGAGCTGGTAAGTGTCTCTTCATTCTCGAACAACGTTGAGGTTCGCAGCTCAGATATATGTCGCGAAAAATATCCTCATTCGCAGCCATGTTTTCTGATGTGTTTGTATGTACACGTGTAGTGCCACATAGGCATATGTCGCCAGTGTTCTGACGCATGAGTCTCTCAGTTTAGGTTTGTTCCAGTGAAAAATTTGGCAATATTTTGGCTCAGATGTCGAGCTGGTGAGTGTCTCTTCATTCTCCAACAACGTTGAGGTTCGCAGCTCAGATAAATGTCGAGAACATTATCATGTCGCCAGTGTCCGGAAGCATGAGTCTCACAGTTTGGTTTTTTTTCCAGTGAGAAATTTGGTAATATTTTGGCTCGGATGTCGAGCTGGTGAGTGTCTCTTCATTTTCAAACAACGTTGAGGCTCGCAGCTCAGATATATGTCGAGAAAATTATCCTCATTCGCAGTCATGTTTTCTTATGTGTATGTATGTATACGTGTATTGCCACATAGGCATATGCCGCCAGTGTCCTGACGCATGAGTCTCTCAGTTTGGTTTTTTTCCAGTAAGAAATTTGGCAATATTTTGGCTCGGATGTCGAGCTGGTGAGTGTCTCTTCATTCTCGAACAACGTTGATGCTCGCAGCTCAGATATATGTCGAGAAAAATATCCTCATTCGCAGCCATGTTTTCTGATGTGTATGTATGTATACGTGTATTGCCACATATGCATATGCCGCCAGTGTCCTGACGCATGAGTCTCTCAGTTTAGGTTTGTTCCAGTGAGAAATTTGGCAACATTTTTGCTCAGATGTCGAGCTGGTGAGTGTCCCTTCATTCTCGAACAACGTTGAGGTTCGCAGCTCAGATACATGTCGAGAACATTATCATGTCGCCAGTGTCCAGAAGCATGAGTCTCACAGTTTGGTTTATTTTCCAGTGAGAAATTTGGCAATATTTTGGCTCGGATGTCGAGCTGGTGAGTGTCTCTTCATTCTCGAACAACGTTGAGGCTCGCAGCTCAGATATGTGTCGGGAACATTATCCTCATTCGCAGCCATGTTTTCTGATGTGTATGTATGTACACGTGTATTGCCACATAGGTCTATGCCGCCAGTATCCTGACGCATGAGTCTCTCAGTTTGTTTGTTTTTCCAGTGAGAAATTTGGCAATATTTTGGCTCGGATGTCGAGCTGGTGAGTGTCTTTTCATTCTCGAACAACGTTGAGGCTCGCAGCTCAGATATATGTCGAGAAAATTATCCTCATTCGCAGCCATGTTTTCTTATGTGTATGTATGTATACGTGCATTGCCACATAGGCATATGCCGCCAGTGTCCTGACGCATGAGTCTCTCAGTTTGGTTTTTTCCAGTGAGAAATTTGGAAATATTTTGGCTCAGATGTCGAGCTGGTGAGTGTCTCTTCATTCTCGAACAACGTTGAGGCTCGCAACTCAGATATATGTCGAGAAAGATATCCTCATTCGAAGCCATGTGTTCTGATATGTATGTATGTACACGTGTAGTGCCACAAAGGCATATGCCGCCAGTGTCCTGACGCATGAGTTACTCAGTTTAGGTTTGTTCCAGTGAGAAATTTGGCAATATTTTGGCTCAGATGTCGAGCGGGTGAGTGTCTCTTCATTCTCGAACAACGTTGAGGTTCGCAGCTCAGATGTATGTCGAGAAAAATATCCTCATTCGCAGCCATGTTTTCTGATGTGTTTGTATGTACACGTGTATTGCCACATAGGCATATGCCGCCAGTGTCCTGACGCATGAGTCTCTCAGTTTAGGTTTGTTCCAGTGAGAAATTTGGCAACATTTTGACTCAGATGTCGAGCTGGTGAGTGTCCCTTCATTCTCGAACAACGTTGAGGTTCGCAGCTCAGATACATGTCGAGAACATTATCATGTCGCCAGTGTCCAGAAGCATGAGTCTCACAGTTTGGTTTATTTTCCAGTGAGAAATTTTGCAATATTTTGGCTCGGATGTCGAGCTGGTAAGTGTCTCTTCATTCTCGAACAACGTTGAGGCTCGCAGCTCAGATATATGTCGCGAAAAATATCCTCATTCGCAGCCATGTTTTCTGATGTGTTTGTATGTACACGTGTAGTGCCACATAGGCATATGTCGCCAGTGTTCTGACGCATGAGTCTCTCAGTTTAGGTTTGTTCCAGTGAAAAATTTGGCAATATTTTGGCTCAGATGTCGAGCTGGTGAGTGTCCCTTCATTCTCGAACAACGTTGAGGTTCGCAGCTCAGATATATGTCGAGAACATTATCCTCATTCGCAGCCATGTTTTCTGATGTGTATGTATGTACACGTGTATTGCCACATAGGCCTATGCCGCCAGTATCCTGACGCATGAGTCTCTCAGTTTGGGTTTTTTTCCAGTGAGAAATTTGGCAATATTTTGGCTCGGATGTCGAGCTGGTGAGTGTCTCTTCATTCTCGAACAACGTTGAGGCTCGCAGCTCAGATATATGTCGAGAAAAATATCCTCATTCGCAGCCATGTTTTCTGATGTGTTTGTATGTACACGTGTATTGCCACATAGGCATATGCCGCCAGTGTCCTGACGCATGAGTCTCTCAGTTTAGGTTTGTTCCAGTGAGAAATTTGGCAACATTTTGGCTCAGATGTCGAGCTGGTGAGTGTCCCTTCATTCTCGAACAACGTTGAGGTTCGCAGCTCAGATACATGTCGAGAACATTATCATGTCGCCAGTGTCCAGAAGCATGAGTCTCACAGTTTGGTTTATTTTCCAGTGAGAAATTTTGCAATATTTTGGCTCGGATGTCGAGCTGGTAAGTGTCTCTTCATTCTCGAACAACGTTGAGGTTCGCAGCTCAGATATATGTCGCGAAAAATATCCTCATTCGCAGCCATGTTTTCTGATGTGTTTGTATGTACACGTGTAGTGCCACATAGGCATATGTCGCCAGTGTTCTGACGCATGAGTCTCTCAGTTTAGGTTTGTTCCAGTGAAAAATTTGGCAATATTTTGGCTCAGATGTCGAGCTGGTGAGTGTCTCTTCATTCTCCAACAACGTTGAGGTTCGCAGCTCAGATAAATGTCGAGAACATTATCATGTCGCCAGTGTCCGGAAGCATGAGTCTCACAGTTTGGTTTTTTTTCCAGTGAGAAATTTGGTAATATTTTGGCTCGGATGTCGAGCTGGTGAGTGTCTCTTCATTTTCAAACAACGTTGAGGCTCGCAGCTCAGATATATGTCGAGAAAATTATCCTCATTCGCAGTCATGTTTTCTTATGTGTATGTATGTATACGTGTATTGCCACATAGGCATATGCCGCCAGTGTCCTGACGCATGAGTCTCTCAGTTTGGTTTTTTTCCAGTAAGAAATTTGGCAATATTTTGGCTCGGATGTCGAGCTGGTGAGTGTCTCTTCATTCTCGAACAACGTTGATGCTCGCAGCTCAGATATATGTCGAGAAAAATATCCTCATTCGCAGCCATGTTTTCTGATGTGTATGTATGTATACGTGTATTGCCACATATGCATATGCCGCCAGTGTCCTGACGCATGAGTCTCTCAGTTTAGGTTTGTTCCAGTGAGAAATTTGGCAACATTTTTGCTCAGATGTCGAGCTGGTGAGTGTCCCTTCATTCTCGAACAACGTTGAGGTTCGCAGCTCAGATACATGTCGAGAACATTATCATGTCGCCAGTGTCCAGAAGCATGAGTCTCACAGTTTGGTTTATTTTCCAGTGAGAAATTTGGCAATATTTTGGCTCGGATGTCGAGCTGGTGAGTGTCTCTTCATTCTCGAACAACGTTGAGGCTCGCAGCTCAGATATGTGTCGGGAACATTATCCTCATTCGCAGCCATGTTTTCTGATGTGTATGTATGTACACGTGTATTGCCACATAGGTCTATGCCGCCAGTATCCTGACGCATGAGTCTCTCAGTTTGGTTTTTTTCCAGTGAGAAATTTGGCAATATTTTTGCTCAGATGTCGAGCTGGTGAGTGTCTCTTCATTCTCGAACAACGTTGAGGTTCGCAGCTCAGATATATGTGGAGAACATTATCCTCATTCGCAGCCATGTTTTCTGATGTGTATGTATGTACACGTGTATTGCCACATAGGCCTATGCCGCCAGTATCCTGACGCATGAGTCTCTCAGTTTGGGTTGTTTTCAGTGAAACATTTTGCAATATTTTGGCTCAGATGTCGAGCTGGTGAGTGTCTCTTCATTCTCCAACAACGTTGAGGTTCGCAGCTCAGATAAATGTCGAGAACATTATCATGTCGCCAGTGTCCGGAAGCATGAGTCTCACAGGTTGGTTTTTTTTCCAGTGAGAAATTTGGTAATATTTTGGCTCGGATGTCGAGCTGGTGAGTGTCTCTTCATTTTCAAACAACGTTGAGGCTCGCAGCTCAGATATATGTCGAGAAAATTATCCTCATTCGCAGCCATGTTTTCTTATGTGTATGTATGTATACGTGTATTGCCACATAGGCATATGCCGCCAGTGTCCTGACGCATGAGTCTCTCAGTTTGTTTTTTTTCCAGTGAGAAATTTTGCAATATTTTGGCTCAGATGTCGAGCTGGTGAGTGTCTCTTCATTCTCGAACAACGTTGAGGTTCGCAGCTCAGATAAATGTCGAGAACATTATCATGTCGCCAGTGTCCGGAAGCATGAGTCTCACAGTTTGGTTTTTTTTCCAGTGAGAAATTTGGCAATATTTTGGCTCGGATGTCGAGCTGGTGAGTGTCTCTTCATTCTCGAACAACGTTGAGGCTCGCAGCTCAGATATATGTCGAGAAAAATGTCCTCATTCGCAGCCATGTTTTCTGATGTGTTTGTATGTACACGTGTAGTGCCACATAGGCCTATGCCGCCAGTATCCTGACGCATGAGTCTCTCAGTTTGGGTTTTTTCCAGTGAGAAATTTGGCAATATTTTGGCTCGGATGTCGAGCTGGTGAGTGTCTCTTCATTCTCGAACAACGTTGAGGCTCGCAGCTCAGATATATGTCGAGAAAAATGTTCTCATTCGCAGCCATGTTTTCTGATGTGTTTGTATGTACACGTGTAGTGCCACATAGGCCTATGCCGCCAGTATCCTGACGCATGAGTCTCTCAGTTTGGGTTTTTTCCAGTGAGAAATTTGGCAATATTTTGGCTCGGATGTCGAGCTGGTGAGTGTCTCTTCATTCTCGAACAACGTTGAGGTTCGCAGCTCAGATATATGTCGAGAACATTATCCTCATTTGCAGCCATGTTTTCTGATGTGTATGTATGTATACGTGTATCGCCACATAGGCATATGCCGCCAGTGTCCTGACGCATTCGCAGCCATGTGTTCTGATGTGTATGTATGTACACGTGTATTGCCACATAGGCCTATGCCGCCAGTATCGTGACGCATGAGTCTCACGGTTTGGTTTTTTTCCAGTGAGAAATTTGGCAATATTTTGGCTCAGATGTTGAGCTGGAGAGTGTCTCTTCATTCTCGAACAACGTTAAGGTTCGCAGCTCAAATATAAGTCGAAATAATTATCCTCATTCGCCGCCACCTTTTCTTATGTGTATGTTTGTACACTTGTATTGCCGCATAGGCCTATGCCGTCAGTGCCCTGACGCATGGGTCGCACGGTTTGTTTGTTTTACAGTGAGAAATTTGGCAATATTTTGGCTCCGATGTCGAGCTGGTGAGTGTCTCTTCATTCTCGAACAACGTTGAGGTTCGCAGCTCAGATATAAGTCGAGAAAATTATCCTCATTCGCAGCCACCTTTTCTGATGTGTATCTATCTACACGTGTATTGCCGCACTGGCCTATGTCGCCAATGCCCTGACTCATGAGTCTCACAGTTTGGGTTCTTTCCATTGAGAAATTTGGCAATATTTTGGTTCAGATGTCCAGCTGGTGAGTGTCTCTTCATTCTCGAACAACGTTGAGGTTCGCAGCTCAAATATAAGTCGAGACAATTATTCTCATTCGCAGCCACCTTTTCTGATGTGTATGTTTGTACACGTGTATTGCCGCATAGGCCTATGCCGCCAGTGGCCTGACGCATGAGTCTCATGGTTTGGGTTTTTTCCAGTGAGAAATTTGGCAATATTTTGGCTCAGATGTCGAGTTGGTGAGTGTCTCTTCATTCTCGGACAACGTTGAGTTTCGCAGCTCAGATATAAGTCGAGAAAATTATCCTCATTCGCAGCCATGTTTTTTATGTGTATCTATGTACACGTGTATTGCCGCATTGGCCTAGGTCGCCAGTGCCCTGACGCATGAGTCTCACAGTTTGGGTTCTTTCTATTGAGAAATTTGGCAATATTTTGGCTCCGATGTCGAGCTGGTGAGTGTCTCTTCATTCTCGAACAACGTTGAGGTTCGCAGCTCAAATATAAGTCGAGAAAATTATCCTCATTCGCAGCCACCTTTTCTGATGTGTATCTATGTACACGTGTATTGCCGCACTGGCCTATGTCGCCAACGCCCTGACTCATGAGTCTCACAGTTTGGGTTTTTTCCAGTGAGAAGTTTGGCAATATTTTGGCTCAGATGTCGAGCTGGTGAGTGTCTCTTCATTCTCTAACAACGTTGAGGTTCGCAGCTCAAATATAAGTCGAGAAAATTATCCTCATTCGCACCCACCTTTTCTGATGTGTATGTTTGTACACTTGTATTGCCACATTGGCCTAGGTCGCCAGTCCCCTGACGCATGAGTCTCACAGTTTGGGTTCTTTCTCTTGAGAAATTTGGCAATATTTTGGCTCCGATGTCGAGCTGGTGAGTGTCTCTTCATTCTCGGACAACGTTGAGGTTCGCAGCTCAGATATAAGTCTAGAAAATTATCCTCATTCGCAGCCATGTTTTCTTATGTGTATCTATGTACACGTGTATTGCCGCATTGGCCTAGGTCGCCAGTGCCCTGACGCATGAGTCTCACAGTTTGGGTTCTTTCTATTGAGAAATTTGGCAATATTTTGGCTCCGATGTCGAGCTGGTGAGTGTCTCTTCATTCTCGAACAACGTTGAGGTTCGCAGCTCAAATATAAGTCGAGAACATTATCCTCATTCGCAGCCATGTTTTCTTATGTGTATCTATGTACACGTGTATTGCCGCATAGGCCTATGTCGCCAGTCCCCTGACGCATGAGTCTCACAGTTTGGGTTCTTTCTATTGAGAAATTTGGCAATATTTTGGCTCCGATGTCGAGCTGGTGAGTGTCTCTTCATTCTCGAACAACGTTGAGGTTCGCAGCTCAAATATAAGTCGAGAACATTATCCTCATTCGCAGCCATGTTTTCTTATGTGTATCTATGTACACGTATATTGCCGCATAGGCCTATGTCGCCAGTGCCCTGACGCATGAGTTTCACGGTTTGGTTTTTTTCCAGTGAGAAGTTTGGCAATATTTTGGCTCAGATGTCGAGCTGGTGAGTGTCTCTTCATTCTCGAACAACGTTGAGGTTCGCAGCTCAAATATAAGTCGAGAAAATTATCCTCATTCGCACCCACCTTTTCTGATGTGTATGTTTGTACACTTGTATTGCCGCGTAGGCCTATGCCGTCAGTGCCCTGACACATGGGTCTCACGGTTTGGGTTTTTTCCAGTGAGAAGTTTGGCAATATTTTGGCTTAGATGTCGAGCTGGTGAGTGTCTCTTCATTATCGAACAACGTTGAGGTTCGCAGCTCAGATATAAGTCTAGAAAATTATCCTCATTCGCAGCCATGTTTTCTTATGTGTATCTATGTACACGTGTATTGTCGCATTGGCCTAGGTCGCCAGTGCCCTGACGCATGAGTCTCACAGTTTGGGTTCTTTCTATTGAGAAATTTGTCAATATTTTGGCTCCCATGTCGAGCTGGTGAGTGTCTCTTCATTCTCGAACAACGTTGAGGTTCGCAGCTCAAATATAAGTCGAGAACATTATCCTCATTCGCAGCCATGTTTTCTTATGTGTATCTATGTACACGTGTATTGCCGCATTGGCCTAGGTCGCCAGTGCCCTGACGCATGAGTCTCACGGTTTGGGTTCTTTCTATTGAGAAATTTGGCAATATTTTGGCTCCGATGTCGAGCTGGTGAGTGTCTCTTCATTCTCGGACAACGTTGAGTTTCGCAGCTCAAATATAAGTCGAGAAAATTATCCTCATTCGCAGCCATGTTTTCTTATGTGTATGTTTGTACACTTGTATTGCCGCATAGGCCTATGCCGTCAGTGCCCTGACACATGGGTCTCACGGTTTGGGTTTTTTCCGGTGAGAAGTTTGGCAATATTTTGGCTCAGATGTCGAGCTGGTGAGTGTCTCTTCATTCTCGAACAACGTTGAGGTTCGCAGCTCAGATTTAAGTCTAGAAAATTATCCTCATTCGCAGCCATGTTTTCTTATGTGTATCTATGTACACGTGTATTGCCGCATTGGCCTAGGTCGCTAGTGCCCTGACGCATGAGTCTCACAGTTTGGGTTCTTTCTATTGAGAAATTTGGCAATATTTTGGCACCGATGTCGAGCTGGTGAGTGTCTCTTCATTCTCGAACAACGTTGAGGTTCGCAGCTCAAATATAAGTCGAGAAAATTATCCTCATTCGCAGCCACCTTTTCTGATGTGTATCTATCTACACGTGTATTGCCGCACTGGCCTATGTCGCCAATGCCCTGACTCATGAGTCTCACAGTTTGGGTTCTTTCCATTGAGAAATTTGGCAATATTTTGGTTCAGATGTCCAGCTGATGAGTGTCTCTTCATTCTCGAACAACGTTGAGGTTCGCAGCTCAAATATAAGTCGAGACAATTATTCTCATTCGCAGCCACCTTTTCTGATGTGTATGTTTGTACACGTGTATTGCCGCATAGGCCTATGCCGCCAGTGGCCTGACGCATGAGTCTCATGGTTTGGGTTTTTTCCAGTGAGAAATTTGGCAATATTTTGGCTCAGATGTCGAGTTGGTGAGTGTCTCTTCATTCTCGGACAACGTTGAGTTTCGCAGCTCAGATATAAGTCGAGAAAATTATCCTCATTCGCAGCCATGTTTTTTATGTGTATCTATGTACACGTGTATTGCCGCATTGGCCTAGGTCGCCAGTGCCCTGACGCATGAGTCTCACAGTTTGGGTTCTTTCTATTGAGAAATTTGGCAATATTTTGGCTCCGATGTCGAGCTGGTGAGTGTCTCTTCATTCTCGAACAACGTTGAGGTTCGCAGCTCAAATATAAGTCGAGAACCTTATCCTCATTCGCAGCCATGTTTTCTTATGTGTATCTATGTATACGTGAATTGCCGCATAGGCCTATGTCGCCAGTGCCCTGACGCATGAGTCTCACAGTTTGAGTTCTTTCTATTGAGAAATTTGGCAATATTTTGGTTCCGGTGTCGAGCTGGTGAGTGTCTCTTCATTCTCGAACAACGTTGAGGTTCGCAGCTCAAATATAAGTCGAGAAAATTATCCTCATTCGCAGCCACCTTTTCTGATGTGTATCTATGTACACGTGTATTGCCGCACTGGCCTATGTCGCCAACGCCCTGACTCATGAGTCTCACAGTTTGGGTTTTTTCCAGTGAGAAGTTTGGCAATATTTTGGCTCAGATGTCGAGCTGGTGAGTGTCTCTTCATTCTCGAACAACGTTGAGGTTCGCAGCTCAAATATAAGTCGAGAAAATTATCCTCATTCGCACCCACCTTTTCTGATGTGTATGTTTGTACACTTGTATTGCCACATTGGCCTAGGTCGCCAGTCCCCTGACACATGGGTCTCACGGTTTGGGTTTTTTCCAGTGAGAAGTTTGGCAATATTTTGGCTTAGATGTCGAGCTGGTGAGTGTCTCTTCATTATCGAACAACGTTGAGGTTCGCAGCTCAGATATAAGTCTAGAAAATTATCCTCATTCGCAGCCATGTTTTCTTATGTGTATCTATGTACACGTGTATTGTCGCATTGGCCTAGGTCGCCAGTGCCCTGACGCATGAGTCTCACAGTTTGGGTTCTTTCTATTGAGAAATTTGGCAATATTTTGGCTCCGATGTCGAGCTGGTGAGTGTCTCTTCATTCTCGAACAACGTTGAGGTTCGCAGCTCAAATATAAGTCGAGAACATTATCCTCATTCGCAGCCATGTTTTCTTATGTGTATCTATGTACACGTGTATTGCCGCATTGGCCTAGGTCGCCAGTGCCCTGACGCATGAGTCTCACGGTTTGGGTTCTTTCTATTGAGAAATTTGGCAATATTTTGGCTCCGATGTCGAGCTGGTGAGTGTCTCTTCATTCTCGGACAACGTTGAGTTTCGCAGCTCAAATATAAGTCGAGAAAATTATCCTCATTCGCAGCCATGTTTTCTTATGTGTATGTTTGTACACTTGTATTGCCGCATAGGCCTATGCCGTCAGTGCCCTGACACATGGGTCTCACGGTTTGGGTTTTTTCCAGTGAGAAGTTTGGCAATATTTTGGCTCAGATGTCGAGCTGGTGAGTGTCTCTTCATTCTCGAACAACGTTGAGGTTCGCAGCTCAGATTTAAGTCGAGAAAATTATCCTCATTCGCAGCCATGTTTTCTTATGTGTATCTATGTACACGTGTATTGCCGCATTGGCCTAGGTCGCTAGTGCCCTGACGCATGAGTCTCACAGTTTGGGTTCTTTCTATTGAGAAATTTGGCAATATTTTGGCTCCGATGTCGAGCTGGTGAGTGTCTCTTCATTCTCGAACAACGTTGAGGTTCGCAGCTCAAATATAAGTCGAGAAAATTATCCTCATTCGCAGCCACCTTTTCTGATGTGTATCTATCTACACGTGTATTGCCGCACTGGCCTATGTCGCCAATGCCCTGACTCATGAGTCTCACAGTTTGGGTTCTTTCCATTGAGAAATTTGGCAATATTTTGGTTCAGATGTCCAGCTGGTGAGTGTCTCTTCATTCTCGAACAACGTTGAGGTTCGCAGCTCAAATATAAGTCGAGACAATTATTCTCATTCGCAGCCATGTTTTCTTATGTGTATGTTTGTACACTTGTATTGCCGCATAGGCCTATGCCGTCAGTGCCCTGACACATGGGTCTCACGGTTTGGGTTTTTTCCAGTGAGAAGTTTGGCAATATTTTGGCTCAGATGTCGAGCTGGTGAGTGTCTCTTCATTCTCGAACAACGTTGAGGTTCGCAGCTCAGATTTAAGTCTAGAAAATTATCCTCATTCGCAGCCATGTTTTCTTATGTGTATCTATGTACACGTGTATTGCCGCATTGGCCTAGGTCGCTAGTGCCCTGACGCATGAGTCTCACAGTTTGGGTTCTTTCTATTGAGAAATTTGGCAATATTTTGGCTCCGATGTCGAGCTGGTGAGTATCTCTTCATTCTCGAACAACGTTGAGGTTCGCAGCTCAAATATAAGTCGAGAACATTATCCTCATTCGCAGCCATGTTTTCTTATGTGTATCTATGTACACGTGTATTGCCGCATTGGCCTAGGTCGCCAGTGCCCTGACGCATGAGTCTCACGGTTTGGGTTCTTTCTATTGAGAAATTTGGCAATATTTTGGCTCCGATGTCGAGCTGGTGAGTGTCTCTTCATTCTCGGACAACGTTGAGTTTCGCAGCTCAAATATAAGTCGAGAAAATTATCCTCATTCGCAGCCATGTTTTCTTATGTGTATGTTTGTACACTTGTATTGCCGCATAGGCCTATGCCGTCAGTGCCCTGACACATGGGTCTCACGGTTTGGGTTTTTTCCAGTGAGAAGTTTGGCAATATTTTGGCTCAGATGTCGAGCTGGTGAGTGTCTCTTCATTCTCGAACAACGTTGAGGTTCGCAGCTCAGATTTAAGTCTAGAAAATTATCCTCATTCGCAGCCATGTTTTCTTATGTGTATCTATGTACACGTGTATTGCCGCATTGGCCTAGGTCGCCAGTGCCCTGACGCATGAGTCTCACAGTTTGGGTTCTTTCTATTGAGAAATTTGGCAATATTTTGGCTCCGATGTCGAGCTGGTGAGTGTCTCTTCATTCTCGAACAACGTTGAGGTTCGCAGCTCAAATATAAGTCGAGAACATTATCCTCATTCGCAGCCATGTTTTCTTATGTGTATCTATGTACACGTGTATTGCCGCATAGGCCTATGTCGCCAGTCCCCTGACGCATGAGTCTCACAGTTTGGGTTCTTTCTATTTTTAGAGGGCGCTATTGTGTAGCTGCCGCTTTTTAAAATTGTCCTACAGTCACATTTCAAAATCTACTTTTATCTTTGATTGTAATTTACATCTAGTTTTGATCTGCATTTGATGTTCTTTATGGAGTACTTCCGATTTGTGTTTGCTGAATTTTGTTGAGATTCGACGGTTGTAAGTCAAGTTTTGTAGATTTGTATCATTATTTTGCTGCGAACTGTACTACACACTTATACACCATGGCTGCCACATTTACCTGGACTGCACTAGTAACCCTGCATGTTATTCTCTACCAGCTGAGATCAATAGAATCTAACATGGACACTGGGATAACTAGAAATGGACATTTTGTGAATTCACGCTGCAAATTCCGACTTCATTCCGTGGAAATTCCATTGCCACTGTTTCGAGTTGGATTGTCTCTGAGCCTATGCCCAGGTGGATTTAACCCTTCAAAATCACCTTTAATGAAATGGACAAAGCATGGACAAACATGCCTTCTGATACCTGGTCATGATCCCCCACTGGACATTACCGTATTTATGGATATTTCGTTAAACCCAGGCCCAAATATCAGAGAAGGTAGGGAGAGTGACGAATTACTTGCTAATCGGAGTAATTTGCATACAGACAATAAGCCAATCATTGTGTATTCCAGGAATGAACTTTTCAACATCCGTGCATCTTTTCGATGTTTGCTCACATTGGAAACACTTCAAACTATCAAAACAAATGGAATTCTCAGGTATAGGGGGACAAGAGCAGGTCGTCGTGGCCGCAATTACAACCGGAAGATCCCCGTACATGTGAGTCAACGATTGGATCGCCCTTCAATGTTACCCATAAACCGTAAATGCACGCTAAAATCGGTCGTGTCGATCTCTGGCCACATGAATACAGCACGCCCTTTGAAATTCTGCAGTTTGAACACAAGATCAATTAGAAACAAAGTGGCTGATTTTGTAGATTACGTTGTCATGAGTGGGGCCGACCTCTTCGCGTTAACCGAAACCTGGTTTAAGGACATAGATGTTGCGGACAAAGTCGCAGCCACTCCACCTGGATTTAAGTTAATGGACCATCCACGAAAGGGTCGAGCGGGAGGTGGCACTGCATTACTATTCAAGGAAAACATGTGCGTCAAAAAAGTTGCTGGAGCTGAAACGGCATCGTTCGAGTTTTCAGAATGGATTGTGGAGTGTAAAACATCCAGACTGCGCCTGGTCGTCATATACAGACCACCATACTCAGTAAATCACCCGGTAACCATGAACACATTTTTCAGTGATTTTACCGATTACTTGGAATCGATCATATTATCTTCTGAGCCACTTCTTATTACCGGAGACTTCAATATCCATGTTGATGTCAATAATGACTTGAATGCCTTGCGTTTCTTGGATCTCCTCGAATCAATGGGTCTCCAACAACATGTAAACTCACCTACTCATGAATTGGGACATACACTAGACTTGATCATTACTCGTCAGACGGAGACAGTCCTTGATAGTCCAGCTGTTCCAGATTGTCTTTTCTCTGACCATTGGTCGATTCTCTGCCGTTTGAAGATAGCTAAACCAGTTTTTCCGGTAAAGAAAATTTCATACCGGAAGTTTAAATTAATAGACATTGAAGCACTGTCAAACGATATTTGTGCTTCCAAGCTCTGCTCAGATACTTCAGAGGAACTGGACGACCTTGTAAATTGCTACAATGATACGCTT
Organism: Crossaster papposus; assembly: GCA_037893245.1. NCBI lineage: Eukaryota > Metazoa > Echinodermata > Asteroidea > Velatida > Solasteridae > Crossaster > Crossaster papposus. The sequence continues at coordinate 1,062,987 of JBAIAA010000149.1, forward strand.
GCTGAAATCTTGGACAATCATGCACCCCTACACACCAAGACCATCACTGTCAGACCACTTGTACCTTGGTTCAACGTGGAAATCAAGGGCGCAAGGCAGCTGAGAAGGCATGCAGAGAAGCGGTGGCGGCGAACTGAAAAAGCTTCTGACCTTGCAGCTTTTAAGGCTAGAAGGAACAGCGCCACGCGCATCATGAATAAAGCCCGTCGGGACTTCTACACCACCTTTATGCACGACAACAGTTCGGACCAGGGTAAATTATTTAAGGCCACAAAACAGTTGCTTCAGCAGTCACATGGTGTTCCATTTCCTCCAATTAATGACAAATTTAAATTTGCTAATGACATGGGAAGTTTTTTCGTTAAAAAGATCTCCCAAATTCACAGTAATCTGGATAGTTTATCACCAACAACTACTGCACCCAATCAACTTGACCCAGCTACAATATTGCCTGAAGAGAACCGACTGGACAGCTTCACTCTCCTCACTCAAACTCAGGTGAAGCAGCTCGTCATGAAATCTGCGAAAAAATCATGTTCCCTGGATCCCATCCCAACGAAGTTGGTGATTGACTGTATTGATGTGTTGCTTCCAGTGCTTACTGATACCATCAATCTTTCCCTCAAATCGGGCGTTTTCCCGGAGAAGTGGAAGGAAGCTCTGGTATGTCCTCTGTTGAAGAAGGAAAACCTTGATCTCATTCCTGCAAACTATCGCCCTGTCAGTAATCTTCAGTTCGTGTCAAAATTGACTGAGCGGGCGGTGTCTGATCAACTTCATAGCCATTTAACCAGAAATTCGATGTATCCGCTACTTCAGTCATCATATAGGAAGTACCACAGCACGGAGACGGCCCTTTTAAAAGTGACGAATGACATTTTGTTAAAGATGAACTCTCAGCACGTTACCCTGCTTGTGTTATTAGACCTAAGTGCCGCATTTGATACGGTCGATCATAGCATTCTATTGAATCGTCTTCAAACAAAAGTTGGAATTTTCGGTAAGGCCCACGAGTGGTTTACATCATACCTGTCCGGTAGGAGCCAACGAGTGTCTATACAGGGGACCCTGTCTGACATATTTCATCTGGACAGTGGTGTTCCTCAGGGATCCTGTTTGGGACCACTCTTATTCGTCATATATGCATCCCGTATTTTTGATATAATTGAGAATCACTTGCCTGATGCCCACTGTTACGCGGACGACACACAATTGTATCTATCTTTCAAGCCTGGTGTTACAACTAGTCAGGTTGAAGCGGTAACAGCGATGGAGAACTGCATTCGTGATGTCAGACAGTGGATGATTCAAGACCGGTTAATGATTAATGATAGTAAAACTGAGTTCCTCATCATTGGGACCAGACAACAGTTAACTAAAATAAACATAAGTCATGTTACTGTGGGGGACATTGACATTATCCCTGTCTCATATGTAAGAAACTTAGGGTCGTGGTTTGACTCAAAATTATCGATGAGTACTCATATTTCTAAGGTTTGCTCGGCAGCATTCTTTCATCTTCATAATATTAGGAGAATTAGTAAATTTTTATCCCGTGATTCATTGGTAACTGTAATTCATGCATTTGTAACTGCTCGTCTGGACTACTGTAATAGTTTATTGTATGGTTTACCTAAGACTCAAATAGCTAAATTACAAAGGGTACAAAATGCAGCCGCCAGACTTGTCTCAAAGTCACCTAAGTTTGAGCACATAATGCCCGTTCTTTGTGAATTGCACTGGTTACCTATTGTCTACAGGATCAGGTTCAAAATCATTTTATTAACTTTTAAGGCACTTCATGGGCCATCTCCAATGTACATAAATGATCTCATTACTGTCAACAAAGGGTCTCGTTACAGTTTAAGGTCTTCTAACAACGGTATTCTCTTAGAATATCCCAAAGGTAGAATGCTAGTTACACTTGGTGCAAGGGCTTTTTCCACAGCAGCACCGACACTGTGGAATTCACTTCCCAGTCATTTAAGAGAAGAACGTAGTCTCGTAGTTTTTAAACGTAAGTTAAAGACATTTCTTTTTACTGACGCTTTTGCAAAGTAACTATTTTTATTCTGTATTTTTATACTGGTACTGGTATGAATCTTAAATTTGTAGCTGTTTTTAAGGAGATCATTAATTGTGCTAAATAAATGTTACATGTATTATACTTAGATTGTAGTATTTTTAGTAGGTTTAATTTAATTGTAAAGTATATTTTTTAAAGATTATACCTGTTATGCGCTATTGATCATTTTTTATAATGGAAATAGCGCAATATAAATGTCAAATTATTATTATTATTATTATTATTGAGAAATTTGGCAATATTTTGGCTCCGATGTCGAGCTGGTGAGTGTCTCTTCATTCTCGAACAACGTTGAGGTTCGCAGCTCAAATATAAGTCGAGAACATTATCCTCATTCGCAGCCATGTTTTCTTATGTGTATCTACACGTGTATTGCCGCATAGTCCTATGTCGCCAGTGCCCTGACGCATGAGTTTCACGGTTTGGGTTTTTTCCAGTGAGAAGTTTGGCAATATTTTGGCGCAGATGTCGAGCTGGTGAGTGTCTCTTCATTCTCGAACAACGTTGAGGTTCGCAGCTCAGATATAAGTCTAGAAAATTATCCTCATTCGCAGCCATGTTTTCTTATGTGTATCTATGTACACGTGTATTGCCGCATTGGCCTAGGTCGACAGTGCCCTGACGCATGAGTCTCACAGTTTGGGTTCTTTCTATTGAGAAATTTGGCAATATTTTGGCTCCGATGTCGAGCTGGTGAGTGTCTCTTCATTCTCGAACAACGTTGAGGTTCGCAGCTCAAATATAAGTCGAGAACATTATCCTCATTCGCAGCCATGTTTTCTTATGTGTATCTATGTACACGTGTATTGCCGCATAGGCCTATGTCGCCAGTCCCCTGACGCATGAGTCTCACAGTTTGGGTTCTTTCTATTGAGACATTTGGCAATATTTTGGCTCCGATGTCGAGCTGGTGAGTGTCTCTTCATTCTCGAACAACGTTGAGGTTCGCAGCTCAAATATAAGTCGAGAACATTATCCTCATTCGCAGCCATGTTTTCTTATGTGTATCTATGTACACGTGTATTGCCGCATAGGCCTATGTCGCAAGTGCCCTGACGCATGAGTTTCACGGTTTGGGTTTTTTCCAGTGAGAAGTTTGGCAATATTTTGGCTCAGATGTCGAGCTGGTGAGTGTCTCTTCATTCTCGAACAACGTTGAGGTTCGCAGCTCAAATATAAGTCGAGAAAATTATCCTCATTCGCACCCACCTTTTCTGATGTGTATGTTTGTACACTTGTATTGCCGCGTAGGCCTATGCCGTCAGTGCCCTGACACATGGGTCTCACGGTTTGGGTTTTTTCCAGTGAGAAGTTTGGCAATATTTTGGCTCAGATGTCGAGCTGGTGAGTGTCTCTTCATTCTCGAACAACGTTGAGGTTCGCAGCTCACATATAAGTCTAGAAAATTATCCTCATTCGCAGCCATGTTTTCTTATGTGTATCTATGTACACGTGTATTGTCGCATTGGCCTAGGTCGCCAGTGCCCTGACGCATGAGTCTCACAGTTTGGGTTCTTTCTATTGAGAAATTTGGCAATATTTTGGCTCCGATGTCGAGCTGGTGAGTGTCTCTTCATTCTCGAACAACGTTGAGGTTCGCAGCTCAAATATACGTCGAGAAAATTATCCTCATTCGCAGCCACCTTTTCTGATGTGTATGTTTGTACACGTGTATTGCCGCATAGGCCTATGCCGCCAGTGGCCTGACGCATGAGTCTCATGGTTTGGTTTTTTTCCAGTGAGAAATTTGGCAATATTTTGGCTCCGATGTCGAGCTGGTGAGTGTCTCTTCATTCTCGGACAACGTTGAGTTTCGCAGCTCAGATATAAGTCGAGAAAATTATCCTCATTCGCAGCCATGTTTTCTTATGTGTATCTATGTACACGTGTATTGCCGCATTGGCCTAGGTCGCCAGTGCCCTGACGCATGAGTCTCACAGTTTGGGTTCTTTCTATTGAGAAATTTGGCAATATTTTGGCTCCGATGTCGAGCTGGTGAGTGTCGCTTCATTCTCGAACAACGTTGAGGTTCGCAGCTCAAATATAAGTCGAGAACATTATCCTCATTCGCAGCCATGTTTTCTTATGTGTATCTATGTACACGTGTATTGCCACATAGGCCTATGTCGCCAGTGCCCTGACGCATGAGTCTCACAGTTTGGGTTCTTTCTATTGAGAAATTTGGCAATATTTTGGCTCCGATGTCGAGCTGGTGAGTGTCTCTTCATTCTCGAACAACGTTGAGGTTCGCAGCTCAAATATAAGTCGAGAACATTATCCTCATTCGCAGCCATGTTTTCTTATGTGTATCTATGTACACGTGTATTGCCGCATAGGCCTATGTCGCCAGTCCCCTGACGCATGAGTCTCACAGTTTGGGTTCTTTCTATTGAGACATTTGGCAATATTTTGGCTCCGATGTCGAGCTGGTGAGTGTCTCTTCATTCTCGAACAACGTTGAGGTTCGCAGCTCAAATATAAGTCGAGAACATTATCCTCATTCGCAGCCATGTTTTCTTATGTGTATCTATGTACACGTGTATTGCCGCATAGGCCTATGTCGCAAGTGCCCTGACGCATGAGTTTCACGGTTTGGGTTTTTTCCAGTGAGAAGTTTGGCAATATTTTGGCTCAGATGTCGAGCTGGTGAGTGTCTCTTCATTCTCGAACAACGTTGAGGTTCGCAGCTCAAATATAAGTCGAGAAAATTATCCTCATTCGCACCCACCTTTTCTGATGTGTATGTTTGTACACTTGTATTGCCGCGTAGGCCTATGCCGTCAGTGCCCTGACACATGGGTCTCACGGTTTGGGTTTTTTCCAGTGAGAAGTTTGGCAATATTTTGGCTCAGATGTCGAGCTGGTGAGTGTCTCTTCATTCTCGAACAACGTTGAGGTTCGCAGCTCAGATATAAGTCTAGAAAATTATCCTCATTCGCAGCCATGTTTTCTTATGTGTATCTATGTACACGTGTATTGTCGCATTGGCCTAGGTCGCCAGTGCCCTGACGCATGAGTCTCACAGTTTGGGTTCTTTCTATTGAGAAATTTGGCAATATTTTGGCTCCGATGTCGAGCTGGTGAGTGTCTCTTCATTCTCGATAACGTTGAGGTTCGCAGCTCAAATATAAGTCGAGAAAATTATCCTCATTCGCAGCCACCTTTTTTGATGTGTATGTTTGTACACGTGTATTGCCGCATAGGCCTATGCCGCCAGTGGCCTGACGCATGAGTCTCATGGTTTGGTTTTTTTCCAGTGAGAAATTTGGCAATATTTTGGCTCCGATGTCGAGCTGGTGAGTGTCTCTTCATTCTCGGACAACGTTGAGTTTCGCAGCTCAGATATAAGTCGAGAAAATTATCCTCATTCGCAGCCATGTTTTCTTATGTGTATCTATGTACACGTGTATTGCCGCATTGGCCTAGGTCGCCAGTGCCCTGACGCATGAGTCTCACAGTTTGGGTTCTTTCTATTGAGAAATTTGGCAATATTTTGGCTCCGATGTCGAGCTGGTGAGTGTCGCTTCATTCTCGAACAACGTTGAGGTTCGCAGCTCAAATATAAGTCGAGAACATTATCCTCATTCGCAGCCATGTTTTCTTATGTGTATCTATGTACACGTGTATTGCCACATAGGCCTATGTCGCCAGTGCCCTGACGCATGAGTCTCACAGTTTGGGTTCTTTCTATTGAGAAATTTGGCAATATTTTGGCTCCGATGTCGAGCTGGTGAGTGTCTCTTCATTCTCGAACAACGTTGAGGTTCGCAGCTCAAATATAAGTCGAGAACATTATCCTCATTCGCAGCCATGTTTTCTTATGTGTATCTATGTACACGTGTATTGCCGCATAGGCCTATGTCGCCAGTCCCCTGACGCATGAGTCTCACAGTTTGGGTTCTTTCTATTGAGACATTTGGCAATATTTTGGCTCCGATGTCGAGCTGGTGAGTGTCTCTTCATTCTCGAACAACGTTGAGGTTCGCAGCTCAAATATAAGTCGAGAACATTATCCTCATTCGCAGCCATGTTTTCTTATGTGTATCTATGTACACGTGTATTGCCGCATAGGCCTATGTCGCAAGTGCCCTGACGCATGAGTTTCACGGTTTGGGTTTTTTCCAGTGAGAAGTTTGGCAATATTTTGGCTCAGATGTCGAGCTGGTGAGTGTCTCTTCATTCTCGAACAACGTTGAGGTTCGCAGCTCAAATATAAGTCGAGAAAATTATCCTCATTCGCACCCACCTTTTCTGATGTGTATGTTTGTACACTTGTATTGCCGCGTAGGCCTATGCCGTCAGTGCCCTGACACATGGGTCTCACGGTTTGGGTTTTTTCCAGTGAGAAGTTTGGCAATATTTTGGCTCAGATGTCGAGCTGGTGAGTGTCTCTTCATTCTCGAACAACGTTGAGGTTCGCAGCTCAGATATAAGTCTAGAAAATTATCCTCATTCGCAGCCATGTTTTCTTATGTGTATCTATGTACACGTGTATTGTCGCATTGGCCTAGGTCGCCAGTGCCCTGACGCATGAGTCTCACAGTTTGGGTTCTTTCTATTGAGAAATTTGGCAATATTTTGGCTCCGATGTCGAGCTGGTGAGTGTCTCTTCATTCTCGGACAACGTTGAGTTTCGCAGCTCAGATATAAGTCGAGAAAATTTTCCTCATTCGCAGCCATGTTTTCTTATGTGTATCTATGTACACGTGTATTGCCGCATTGGCCTAGGTCGCCAGTGCCCTGACGCATGAGTCTCACAGTTTGGGTTCTTTCTATTGAGAAATTTGGCAATATTTTGGCTCCGATGTCGAGCTGGTGAGTGTCGCTTCATTCTCGAACAACGTTGAGGTTCGCAGCTCAAATATAAGTCGAGAACATTATCCTCATTCGCAGCCATGTTTTCTTATGTGTATCTATGTACACGTGTATTGCCACATAGGCCTATGTCGCCAGTGCCCTGACGCATGAGTCTCACAGTTTGGGTTCTTTCTATTGAGAAATTTGGCAATATTTTGGCTCCGATGTCGAGCTGGTGAGTGTCTCTTCATTCTCGAACAACGTTGAGGTTCGCAGCTCAAATATAAGTCGAGAACATTATCCTCATTCGCAGCCATGTTTTCTTATGTGTATCTATGTACACGTGTATTGCCGCATAGGCCTATGTCGCCAGTCCCCTGACGCATGAGTCTCACAGTTTGGGTTCTTTCTATTGAGACATTTGGCAATATTTTGGCTCCGATGTCGAGCTGGTGAGTGTCTCTTCATTCTCGAACAACGTTGAGGTTCGCAGCTCAAATATAAGTCGAGAACATTATCCTCATTCGCAGCCATGTTTTCTTATGTGTATCTATGTACACGTGTATTGCCGCATAGGCCTATGTCGCAAGTGCCCTGACGCATGAGTTTCACGGTTTGGGTTTTTTCCAGTGAGAAGTTTGGCAATATTTTGGCTCAGATGTCGAGCTGGTGAGTGTCTCTTCATTTTCGAACAACGTTGAGGTTCGCAGCTCAAATATAAGTCGAGAACATTATCCTCATTCGCAGCCATGTTTTCTTATGTGTATCTATGTACACGTGTATTGCCGCATAGGCCTATGTCGCCAGTCCCCTGACGCATGAGTCTCACAGTTTGGGTTCTTTCTATTGAGACATTTGGCAATATTTTGGCTCCGATGTCGAGCTGGTGAGTGTCTCTTCATTCTCGAACAACGTTGAGGTTCGCAGCTCAAATATAAGTCGAGAACATTATCCTCATTCGCAGCCATGTTTTCTTATGTGTATCTATGTACACGTGTATTGCCGCATAGGCCTATGTCGCAAGTGCCCTGACGCATGAGTTTCACGGTTTGGGTTTTTTCCAGTGAGAAGTTTGGCAATATTTTGGCTCAGATGTCGAGCTGGTGAGTGTCTCTTCATTCTCGAACAACGTTGAGGTTCGCAGCTCAAATATAAGTCGAGAAAATTATCCTCATTCGCACCCACCTTTTCTGATGTGTATGTTTGTACACTTGTATTGCCGCGTAGGCCTATGCCGTCAGTGCCCTGACACATGGGTCTCACGGTTTGGGTTTTTTCCAGTGAGAAGTTTGGCAATATTTTGGCTCAGATGTCGAGCTGGTGAGTGTCTCTTCATTCTCGAACAACGTTGAGGTTCGCAGCTCAGATATAAGTCTAGAAAATTATCCTCATTCGCAGCCATGTTTTCTTATGTGTATCTATGTACACGTGTATTGTCGCATTGGCCTAGGTCGCCAGTGCCCTGACGCATGAGTCTCACAGTTTGGGTTCTTTCTATTGAGAAATTTGGCAATATTTTGGCTCCGATGTCGAGCTGGTGAGTGTCTCTTCATTCTCGGACAACGTTGAGTTTCGCAGCTCAGATATAAGTCGAGAAAATTATCCTCATTCGCAGCCATGTTTTCTTATGTGTATCTATGTACACGTGTATTGCCGCATTGGCCTAGGTCGCCAGTGCCCTGACGCATGAGTCTCACAGTTTGGGTTCTTTCTATTGAGAAATTTGGCAATATTTTGGCTCCGATGTCGAGCTGGTGAGTGTCGCTTCATTCTCGAACAACGTTGAGGTTCGCAGCTCAAATATAAGTCGAGAACATTATCCTCATTCGCAGCCATGTTTTCTTATGTGTATCTATGTACACGTGTATTGCCACATAGGCCTATGTCGCCAGTGCCCTGACGCATGAGTCTCACAGTTTGGGTTCTTTCTATTGAGAAATTTGGCAATATTTTGGCTCCGATGTCGAGCTGGTGAGTGTCTCTTCATTCTCGAACAACGTTGAGGTTCGCAGCTCAAATATAAGTCGAGAACATTATCCTCATTCGCAGCCATGTTTTCTTATGTGTATCTATGTACACGTGTATTGCCGCATAGGCCTATGTCGCCAGTCCCCTGACGCATGAGTCTCACAGTTTGGGTTCTTTCTATTGAGACATTTGGCAATATTTTGGCTCCGATGTCGAGCTGGTGAGTGTCTCTTCATTCTCGAACAACGTTGAGGTTCGCAGCTCAAATATAAGTCGAGAACATTATCCTCATTCGCAGCCATGTTTTCTTATGTGTATCTATGTACACGTGTATTGCCGCATAGGCCTATGTCGCAAGTGTCCTGACGCATGAGTTTCACGGTTTGGGTTTTTTCCAGTGAGAAGTTTGGCAATATTTTGGCTCAGATGTCGAGCTGGTGAGTGTCTCTTCATTTTCGAACAACGTTGAGGTTCGCAGCTCAAATATAAGTCGAGAAAATTATCCTCATTCGCACCCACCTTTTCTGATGTGTATGTTTGTACACTTGTATTGCCGCGTAGGCCTATGCCGTCAGTGCCCTGACACATGGGTCTCACGGTTTGGGTTTTTTCCAGTGAGAAGTTTGGCAATATTTTGGCTCAGATGTCGAGCTGGTGAGTGTCTCTTCATTCTCGAACAACGTTGAGGTTCGCAGCTCAGATATAAGTCTAGAAAATTATCCTCATTCGCAGCCATGTTTTCTTATGTGTATCTATGTACACGTGTATTGTCGCATTGGCCTAGGTCGCCAGTGCCCTGACGCATGAGTCTCACAGTTTGGGTTCTTTCTATTGAGAAATTTGGCAATATTTTGGCTCCGATGTCGAGCTGGTGAGTGTCGCTTCATTCTCGAACAACGTTGAGGTTCGCAGCTCAAATATAAGTCGAGAACATTATCCTCATTCGCAGCCATGTTTTCTTATGTGTATCTATGTACACGTGTATTGCCGCATTGGCCTAGATCGCCAGTGCCCTGACGCATGAGTCTCACAGTTTGGGTTCTTTCTATTGAGAAATTTGGCAATATTTTGGCTCCGATGTCGAGCTGGTGAGTGTCTCTTCATTCTCGGACAACGTTGAGTTTCGCAGCTCAGATATAAGTCGAGAAAATTATCCTCATTCGCAGCCATGTTTTCTTATGTGTATGTTTGTACCCTTGTATTGCCGCATAGGCCTATGCCGTCAGTGCCCTGACACATGGGTCTCACGGTTTGGGTTTTTTCCAGTGAGAAGTTTGGCAATATTTTGGCTCCGATGTCGAGCTGGTGAGTGTCTCTTCATTCTCGGACAACGTTGAGTTTCGCAGCTCAGATATAAGTTGAGAAAATTATCCTCATTCGCAGCCATGTTTTCTTATGTGTATCTATGTACACGTGTATTGCCGCATTGGCCTAGGTCGCCAGTGCCCTGACGCATGAGTCTCACAGTTTGGTTTTTTTCCATTGAGAAATTTGTCAATATTTTGGCTCATATGTCGAGCTGGTAAGTATCTCTTCATTCTCGAACAACGTTGAGGTTCCCAGCTAAGATATAAGTCGAGAAAATAATCCTCATTCGCAGCCACCTTTTCTGATGTGTATGTTTGTACACGTGTATTGCCGCATAGGACTATGCCGCCAGTGGCCTGACGCATGAATCTCATAGTTTGGGTTCTTTCCATTGAGAAAATTGGCAATATTTTGTCTCAGATGTCGAGCTGGTGAATGTCTCGTCATTCTCGAACAACGTTGAGGTTCGCAGCTCAGATATAAGTCGAGAAAATTATCCTATTCGCAGCCACCTTTTGTTAAGTGTATGTTTGTACTCGTGTATTGCCGCATTGGCCTATATCGCCAGTGCCCTGACGCATGAGTCTCACGGTTTGGTTTTTTTCCAGTGAGAAAATTGGCAATATTTTGGCTCAGATGTTGAGCTGGTGAGTGTCTCTTCATTTTCAAACAACGTTGAGGTTTGCAGCTAAGATATAAGTCGAGAAAATTATCCTCATTCGCAGCAATGTTTTCTGATGTGTATCTATGTACACGTGTATTGCCGCACTGGCCTATGTCGCCAGTGCCCTGACTCATGAGTCTCACAGTTTGGGTTCTTTCCATTGAGAAATTTGGCAATATTTTGGCTTAGATGTCGAGCTGGAGAGTGTCTCTTCATTCTCGAACAACGTTGAGGTTCGCAGCTAAGATATAAGTCGAGAAAATTATCCTCATTCGCAGCCACCTTTTCTTATGTGTATGTTTGTACACGTGTATTGCCGCATTGGCCTATGCCGCCAGTGCCCTGACGCATGAGTCTCACAGTTTGGGTTCTTTCTATTGAGAAATTTGGCAATATTTTGGCTCCGATGTCGAGCTGGTGAGTGTCTCTTCATTCTCGAACAACGTTGAGGTTCGCAGCTCAAATATAAGTCGAGAAAATTATCCTCATTCGCAGCCATGTTTTCTTATGTGTATATATGTACACGTGTATTGCAGCATTGGCCTATGTCGCCAGTGCCCTGACGCATGAGTCTCACAGTTTGGGTCCTTTCCATTGAGAAATTTGGCAATATTTTGGCTCAGATGTCGAGCTGGTGAGTATCTCTTCATTCTCGAACAACGTTGAGGTTCCCAGCTAAGATATAAGTCGAGAACATTATCCTCATTCGCAGCCATGTTTTCTTATGTGTATCTATGTACACGTGTATTGCCGCATAGGCCTATGTCGCCAGTGCCCTGACTCATGAGTCTCACAGTTTGGGTTCTTTCCATTGAGAAATTTGGCAATATTTTGGCTTAGATGTCGAGCTGGAGAGTGTCTCTTCATTCTCGAACAACGTTGAGGTTCGCAGCTCAAATATAAGTCGAGAAAATTATCCTCATTCGCAGCCATGTTTTCTTATGTGTATATATGTACACGTGTATTGCCGCATTGGCCTATGTCGCCAGTGCCCTGACGCATGAGTCTCACAGTTTGGGTCCTTTCCATTGAGAAAGTTGGCAATATTGTGGTTCCGATGTCGAGCTGGTGAGTGTCTCTTCATTCTCGGACAACGTTGAGTTTCGCAGCTCAAATATAAGTCGAGAAAATTATCCTCATTCGCAGCCATGTTTTCTTATGTGTATGTTTGTACACTTGTATTGCCGCATAGGCCTATGCCGTCAGTGCCCTGACACATGGGTCTCACGGTTTGGGTTTTTTCCAGTGAGAAGTTTGGCAATATTTTGGCTCAGATGTCGAGCTGGTGTGTGTCTCTTCATTCTCGAACAACGTTGAGGTTCGCAGCTCAGATTTAAGTCTAGAAAATTATCCTCATTCGCAGCCATGTTTTCTTATGTGTATCTATGTACACGTGTATTGCCGCATTGGCCTAGGTCGCCAGTGCCCTGACGCATGAGTCTCACAGTTTGGGTTCTTTCTATTGAGAAATTTGGCAATATTTTGGCTCCGATGTCGAGCTGGTGAGTGTCTCTTCATTCTCGAACAACGTTGAGGTTCGCAGCTCAAATATAAGTCGAGAACATTATCCTCATTCGCAGCCATGTTTTCTTATGTGTATCTATGTACACGTGTATTGCCGCATTGGCCTAGGTCGCCAGTGCCCTGACGCATGAGTCTCACAGTTTGGTTTTTTTCCATTGAGAAATTTGTCAATATTTTGGCTCATATGTCGAGCTGGTAAGTATCTCTTCATTCTCGAACAACGTTGAGGTTCCCAGCTAAGATATAAGTCGAGAAAATAATCCTCATTCGCAGCCACCTTTTCTGATGTGTATGTTTGTACACGTGTATTGCCGCATAGGACTATGCCGCCAGTGGCCTGACGCATGAATCTCATAGTTTGGGTTCTTTCCATTGAGAAAATTGGCAATATTTTGTCTCAGATGTCGAGCTGGTGAATGTCTCGTCATTCTCGAACAACGTTGAGGTTCGCAGCTCAGATATAAGTCGAGAAAATTATCCTATTCGCAGCCACCTTTTGTTAAGTGTATGTTTGTACTCGTGTATTGCCGCATTGGCCTATATCGCCAGTGCCCTGACGCATGAGTCTCACGGTTTGGTTTTTTTCCAGTGAGAAAATTGGCAATATTTTGGCTCAGATGTTGAGCTGGTGAGTGTCTCTTCATTTTCAAACAACGTTGAGGTTTGCAGCTAAGATATAAGTCGAGAAAATTATCCTATTCGCAGCCACCTTTTGTTAAGTGTATGTTTGTACTCGTGTATTGCCGCATTGGCCTATATCGCCAGTGCCCTGACGCATGAGTCTCACGGTTTGGTTTTTTTCCAGTGAGAAAATTGGCAATATTTTGGCTCAGATGTTGAGCTGGTGAGTGTCTCTTCATTTTCAAACAACGTTGAGGTTTGCAGCTAAGATATAAGTCGAGAAAATTATCCTCATTCGCAGCAATGTTTTCTGATGTGTATCTATGTACACGTGTATTGCCGCACTGGCCTATGTCGCCAGTGCCCTGACTCATGAGTCTCACAGTTTGGGTTCTTTCCATTGAGAAATTTGGCAATATTTTGGCTTAGATGTCGAGCTGGAGAGTGTCTCTTCATTCTCGAACAACGTTGAGGTTCGCAGCTCAAATATAAGTCGAGAAAATTATCCTCATTCGCAGCCATGTTTTCTTATGTGTATATATGTACACGTGTATTGCCGCATTGGCCTATGTCGCCAGTGCCCTGACGCATGAGTCTCACAGTTTGGGTCCTTTCCATTGAGAAAGTTGGCAATATTGTGGTTCCGATGTCGAGCTGGTGAGTGTCTCTTCATTCTCGGACAACGTTGAGTTTCGCAGCTCAAATATAAGTCGAGAAAATTATCCTCATTCGCAGCCATGTTTTCTTATGTGTATGTTTGTACACTTGTATTGCCGCATAGGCCTATGCCGTCAGTGCCCTGACACATGGGTCTCACGGTTTGGGTTTTTTCCAGTGAGAAGTTTGGCAATATTTTGGCTCAGATGTCGAGCTGGTGTGTGTCTCTTCATTCTCGAACAACGTTGAGGTTCGCAGCTCAGATTTAAGTCTAGAAAATTATCCTCATTCGCAGCCATGTTTTCTTATGTGTATCTATGTACACGTGTATTGCCGCATTGGCCTAGGTCGCCAGTGCCCTGACGCATGAGTCTCACAGTTTGGGTTCTTTCTATTGAGAAATTTGGCAATATTTTGGCTCCGATGTCGAGCTGGTGAGTGTCTCTTCATTCTCGAACAACGTTGAGGTTCGCAGCTCAAATATAAGTCGAGAACATTATCCTCATTCGCAGCCATGTTTTCTTATGTGTATCTATGTACACGTGTATTGCCGCATTGGCCTAGGTCGCCAGTGCCCTGACGCATGAGTCTCACGGTTTGGGTTCTTTCTATTGAGAAATTTGGCAATATTTTTGCTCCGATGTCGAGCTGGTGAGTGTCTCTTCATTCTCGGACAAAGTTGAGTTTCGCAGCTCAAATATAAGTCGAGAAAATTATCCTCATTCGCAGCCATGTTTTCTTATGTGTATGTTTGTACACTTGTATTGCCGCATAGGCCTATGCCGTCAGTGCCCTGACACATGGGTCTCACGGTTTGGGTTTTTTCCAGTGAGAAGTTTGGCAATATTTTGGCTCAGATGTCGAGCTAGTGAGTGTCTCTTCATTCTCGAACAACGTTGAGGTTCGCAGCTCAGATTTAAGTCTAGAAAATTATCCTCATTCGCAGCCATGTTTTCTTATGTGTATCTATGTACACGTGTATTGCCGCATTGGCCTAGGTCGCCAGTGCCCTGACGCATGAGTCTCACAGTTTGGGTTCTTTCTATTGAGAAATTTGGCAATATTTTGGCTCCGATGTCGAGCTGGTGAGTGTCTCTTCATTCTCGAACAACGTTGAGGTTCGCAGCTCAAATATAAGTCTAGAACATTATCCTCATTCGCAGCCATGTTTTCTTATGTGTATCTATGTACACGTGTATTGCCGCATAGGCCTATGTCGCCAGTGCCCTGACGCATGAGTTTCACGGTTTGGGTTTTTTCCAGTGAGAAGTTTGGCAATATTTTGGCTCAGATGTCGAGCTGGTGAGTGTCTCTTCATTCTCGAACAACGTTGAGGTTCGCAGCTCAGATATAAGTCTAGAAAATTATCATCATTCGCAGCCATGTTTTCTTATGTGTATCTATGTACACGTGTATTGCCGCATTGGCCTAGGTCGACAGTGCCCTGACGCATGAGTCTCACAGTTTGGGTTCTTTCTATTGAGAAATTTGGCAATATTTTGGCTCCGATGTCGAGCTGGTGAGTGTCTCTTCATTCTTGAACAACGTTGAGGTTCGCAGCTCAAATATAAGTCGAGAACATTATCCTCATTCGCAGCCATGTTTTCTTATGTGTATCTATGTACACGTGTATTGCCGCATAGGCCTATGTCGCAAGTGCCCTGACGCATGAGTTTCACGGTTTGGGTTTTTTCCAGTGAGAAGTTTGGCAATATTTTGGCTCAGATGTCGAGCTGGTGAGTGTCTCTTCATTCTCGAACAACGTTGAGGTTCGCAGCTCAAATATAAGTCTAGAAAATTATCCTCATTCGCAGCCATGTTTTCTTATGTGTATCTATGTACACGTGTATTGTCGCATTGGCCTAGGTCGCCAGTGCCCTGACGCATGAGTCTCACAGTTTGGGTTCTTTCTATTGAGAAATTTGGCAATATTTTGGCTCCGATGTCGAGCTGGTGAGTGTCTCTTCATTCTCGAACAACGTTGAGGTTCGCAGCTCAAATATAAGTCGAGAACATTATCCTCATTCGCAGCCATGTTTTCTTATGTGTATCTATGTACACGTGTATTGCCGCATTGGCCTAGGTCGCCAGTGCCCTGACGCATGAGTCTCACAGTTTGGGTTCTTTCTATTGAGAAATTTGGCAATATTTTGGCTCCGATGTCGAGCTGGTGAGTGTCTCTTCATTCTCGGACAACGTTGAGTTTCGCAGCTCAGATATAAGTCGAGAAAATTATCCTCATTCGCAGCCATGTTTTCTTATGTGTATGTTTGTACACTTGTATTGCCGCATAGGCCTATGCCGTCAGTGCCCTGACACATGGGTCTCACGGTTTGGGTTTTTTCCAGTGAGAAGTTTGGCAATATTTTGGCTCCGATGTCGAGCTGGTGAGTGTCTCTTCATTCTCGGACAACGTTGAGTTTCGCAGCTCAGATATAAGTTGAGAAAATTATCCTCATTCGCAGCCATGTTTTCTTATGTGTATCTATGTACACGTGTATTGCCGCATTGGCCTAGGTCGCCAGTGCCCTGACGCATGAGTCTCACAGTTTGGTTTTTTTCCATTGAGAAATTTGTCAATATTTTGGCTCATATGTCGAGCTGGTAAGTATCTCTTCATTCTCGAACAACGTTGAGGTTCCCAGCTAAGATATAAGTCGAGAAAATAATCCTCATTCGCAGCCACCTTTTCTGATGTGTATGTTTGTACACGTGTATTGCCGCATAGGACTATGCCGCCAGTGGCCTGACGCATGAATCTCATAGTTTGGGTTCTTTCCATTGAGAAAATTGGCAATATTTTGTCTCAGATGTCGAGCTGGTGAATGTCTCGTCATTCTCGAACAACGTTGAGGTTCGCAGCTCAGATATAAGTCGAGAAAATTATCCTATTCGCAGCCACCTTTTGTTAAGTGTATGTTTGTACTCGTGTATTGCCGCATTGGCCTATGTCGCCAGTGCCCTGACGCATGAGTCTCACGGTTTGGTTTTTTTCCAGTGAGAAAATTGGCAATATTTTGGCTCAGATGTTGAGCTGGTGAGTGTCTCTTCATTTTCAAACAACGTTGAGGTTAGCAGCTAAGATATAAGTCGAGAAAATTATCCTCATTCGCAGCAATGTTTTCTGATGTGTATCTATGTACACGTGTATTGCCGCACTGGCCTATGTCGCCAGTGCCCTGACTCATGTGTCTCACAGTTTGGGTTCTTTCCATTGAGAAATTTGGCAATATTTTGGCTTAGATGTCGAGCTGGAGAGTGTCTCTTCATTCTCGAACAACGTTGAGGTTCGCAGCTAAGATATAAGTCGAGAAAATTATCCTCATTCGCAGCCACCTTTTCTTATGTGTATGTTTGTACACGTGTATTGCCGCATTGGCCTATGCCGCCAGTGCCCTGACGCATGAGTCTCACAGTTTGGGTTCTTTCTATTGAGAAATTTGGCAATATTTTGGCTCCGATGTCGAGCTGGTGAGTGTCTCTTCATTCTCGAACAACGTTGAGGTTCGCAGCTCAAATATAAGTCGAGAAAATTATCCTCATTCGCAGCCATGTTTTCTTATGTGTATATATGTACACGTGTATTGCAGCATTGGCCTATGTCGCCAGTGCCCTGACGCATGAGTCTCACAGTTTGGGTCCTTTCCATTGAGAAATTTGGCAATATTTTGGCTCAGATGTCGAGCGGGTGAGTATCTCTTCATTCTCGAACAACGTTGAGGTTCCCAGCTAAGATATAAGTCGAGAAAATAATCCTCATTCGCAGCCACCTTTTCTGATGTGTATGTCTGTACACGTGTATTGCCGCATAGGCCTATGCCGCCAGTGGCCTGACGCATGAATCTCATAGTTTGGGTTCTTTCCATTGATAAATTTGGCAATATTTTGTCTCAGATGTCGAGCTGGTGAATGTCTCTTCATTCTCGAACAACGTTGAGGTTCGCAGCTCAGATATAAGTCGAGAAAATTATCCTATTCGCAGCCACCTTTTGTTAAGTGTATGTTTGTACTCGTGTATTGCCGCATTGGCCTATGTCGCCAGTGCCCTGACGCATGAGTCTCACGGTTTGGTTTTTTTCCAGTGAGAAAATTGGCAATATTTTGGCTCAGATGTTGAGCTGGTGAGTGTCTCTTCATTTTCAAACAACGTTGAGGTTAGCAGCTAAGATATAAGTCGAGAAAATTATCCTCATTCGCAGCAATGTTTTCTGATGTGTATCTATGTACACGTGTATTGCCGCACTGGCCTATGTCGCCAGTGCCCTGACTCATGTGTCTCACAGTTTGGGTTCTTTCCATTGAGAAATTTGGCAATATTTTGGCTTAGATGTCGAGCTGGAGAGTGTCTCTTCATTCTCGAACAACGTTGAGGTTCGCAGCTAAGATATAAGTCGAGAAAATTATCCTCATTCGCAGCCACCTTTTCTTATGTGTATGTTTGTACACGTGTATTGCCGCATTGGCCTATGCCGCCAGTGCCCTGACGCATGAGTCTCACAGTTTGGGTTCTTTCTATTGAGAAATTTGGCAATATTTTGGCTCCGATGTCGAGCTGGTGAGTGTCTCTTCATTCTCGAACAACGTTGAGGTTCGCAGCTCAAATATAAGTCGAGAAAATTATCCTCATTCGCAGCCATGTTTTCTTATGTGTATATATGTACACGTGTATTGCAGCATTGGCCTATGTCGCCAGTGCCCTGACGCATGAGTCTCACAGTTTGGGTCCTTTCCATTGAGAAATTTGGCAATATTTTGGCTCAGATGTCGAGCTGGTGAGTATCTCTTCATTCTCGAACAACGTTGAGGTTCCCAGCTAAGATATAAGTCGAGAAAATAATCCTCATTCGCAGCCACCTTTTCTGATGTGTATGTCTGTACACGTGTATTGCCGCATAGGCCTATGCCGCCAGTGGCCTGACGCATGAATCTCATAGTTTGGGTTCTTTCCATTGATAAATTTGGCAATATTTTGTCTCAGATGTCGAGCTGGTGAATGTCTCTTCATTCTCGAACAACGTTGAGGTTCGCAGCTCAGATATAAGTCGAGAAAATTATCCTCATTCGCAGCCACCTTTTGTTATGTGTATGTTTGTACACGTGTATTGCCGCATTGGCCTATGTCGCCAGTGCCCTGACGCATGAGTCTCACGGTTTGGGTTTTTTCCAGTGAGAAATTTGGCAATATTTTGGCTCAGATGTTGAGCTGGTGAGTGTCTCTTCATTTTCAAACAACGTTGAGGTTTGCAGCTAAGATATAAGTCGAGAAAATTATCCTCATTCGCAGCAATGTTTTCTGATGTGTATCTATGTACACGTGTATTGCCGCACTGGCCTATGTCGCCAGTGCCCTGACTCATGAGTCTCACAGTTTGGGTTCTTTCCATTGAGAAATTTGGCAATATTTTGGCTTAGATGTCGAGCTGGAGAGTGTCTCTTCATTCTCGAACAACGTTGAGGTTCGCAGCTCAAATATAAGTCGAGAAAATTATCCTCATTCGCAGCCATGTTTTCTTATGTGTATATATGTACACGTGTATTGCCGCATTGGCCTATGTCGCCAGTGCCCTGACGCATGAGTCTCACAGTTTGGGTCCTTTCCATTGAGAAAGTTGGCAAAATTTTGGCTCAGATGTCGAGCTGGTGAGTATCTCTTCATTCTCGAACAACGTTGAGGTTTGCAGCTAAGATATAAGTCGAGAAAATTATCCTCATTCGCAGCAATGTTTTCTTATGTGTATCTATGTACACGTGTATTGCCGCACTGGCCTATGTCGCCAGTGCCCTGACTCATGAGTCTCACAGTTTGGGTTCTTTCCATTGAGAAATTTGGCAATATTTTGGCTTAGATGTCGAGCTGGAGAGTGTCTCTTCATTCTCGAACAACGTTGAGGTTCGCAGCTAAGATATAAGTCGAGAAAATTATCCTCATTCGCAGCCACCTTTTCTTATGTGTATGTTTGTACACGTGTATTGCCGCATTGGCATATGTAGCCAGTGCCCTGACGCATGAGTCTTATGTGTATCTATGTACACGTGTATTGCCGCATTGGCCTATGTAGCCAGTGCCCTGACGCATGAGTCTCACAGTTTGGGTTCTTTCCATTTCGAAATTTGGCAATAATTTGGCTCAGATGTCGAGATGGTGAGTGTCTCTTCATTCTCGAACAACGTTGAGGTTCGCAGCTCAAATATAAGTCGAGAAAATTATCCTCATTCGCAGCCACCTTTTCTGATGTGTATGTTTGTACACGTGTATTGCCGCATAGGCCTATGCCGCCAGTGGCCTGACGCATGTGTCTCATGGTTTGGGTTTTTTCCAGTGAGAAATTTGGCAATATTTTGGCTCAGATGTCGAGCTGGTGAGTGTCTCTTCATTCTCGAACAAAGTTGAGTTTCGCAGCTCAGATATAAGTCGAGAAAATAATCCTCATTCGCAGCAATGTTTTCTTTTGTGTATCTATGTACACGTGTATTGCCGCACTGGCCTATGTCGCCAGTGCCCTGACTCATGAGTCTCACAGTTTTGGTTCTTTCCATTGAGAAATTTGGCAATATTTTGGCTGAGGTGTCGAGCTAAAGAGTGTCTCTTCATTCTCGAACAACGTTGAGGTTCGCAGCTCAGATACAAGTCGAGAAAATTATCCTCATTCGCCGCCATGTTTTCTTATGTGTATCTATGTACACGTGTATTGCCGCATTGGCCTATGTCGCCAGTGCCCTGACGCATGAGTCTCACAGTTTGGGTCCTTTCCATTGAGAAAGTTGGCAATATTTTGGCTCAGATGTCGAGCTGGTGAGTGTCTCTTCATTCTCGAACAACGTTGAGGTTCGCAGCTCAAATATAAGTCGAGAAAATTATCCTCATTCGCAGCCACCTTTTCTGATGTGTATGTTTGTACACATGTATTGCCGCATAGGCCTATGCCGCCAGTGGCCTGACGCATGAGTCTCATGGTTTGGGTTTTTTGTCAGTGAGAAATTTGGCAATATTTTGGCTCAGATGTCGAGTTGGTGAGTGTCTCTTCATTCTCGGACAACGTTGAGTTTCGCAGCTCAGATATAAGTCGAGAAAATTATCCTCATTCGCAGCCATGTTTTTGTATGTGTATCTATGTACACGTGTATTGCCGCATTGGCCTAGGTCGCCAGTGCCCTGACGCATGAGTCTCACAGTTTGGGTTCTTTCTATTGAGAAATTTGGCAATATTTTGGCTCCGATGTCGAGCTGGTGAGTGTCCCTTCATTCTCGAACAACGTTGAGGTTCGCAGCTCAAATATAAGTCGAGAACCTTATCCTCATTCGCAGCCATGATTTCTTATGTGTATCTATGTATACGTGTATTGCAGCATAGGCCTATGTCGCCAGTGCCCTGACGCATGAGTCTCACAGTTTGGGTTCTTTCTATTGAGAAATTTGGTAATATTTTGGCTCCGGTGTCGAGCTGGTGAGTGTCTCTTCATTCTCGAACAACGTTGAGGTTCGCAGCTCAAATATAAGTCGAGAACATTATCCTCATTCGCAGCAATGTTTTCTTATGTGTATCTATGTACACGTGTATTGCCGCATAGGCCTATGTCGCCAGTGCCCTGACGCATGAGTCTCACAGTTTGGGTTCTTTCTATTGAGAAATTTGGCAATATTTTGGCTTAGATGTCGAGCTGGAGAGTGTCTCTTCATTCTCGAACAACGTTGAGGTTCGCAGCTAAGATATAAGTCGAGAAAATTATCCTCATTCGCAGCCACCTTTTCTTATGTGTATGTTTGTACACGTATATTGCCGCATTGGCCTATGCCGCCAGTGCCCTGACGCATGAGTCTCACAGTTTTGGTTCTTTCTATTGAGAAATTTGGCAATATTTTGGCTCAGGTGTCGAGCTGGAGAGTGTCTCTTCATTCTCGAACAACGTTGAGGTTCGCAGCTCAGATACAATTCGAAAAAAATTATCCTCATTCGCAGCCATGTTTTCTTATGTGTATCTATGTACACGTGTATTGCCGCATAGGCCTATGTCGCCAGTGCCCTGACGCATGAGTCTCACAGTTTGGGTTCTTTCTATTGAGAAATTTGACAATATTTTGGCTCCGATGTCGAGCTGGTGAGTGTCTCTTCATTCTCGAACAACGTTGAGGTTCGCAGCTCAAATATAAGTCGAGAAAATTATCCTCATTCGCAGCCACCTTTTCTGATGTGTATGTTTGTACACTTGTATTGCCACATTGGCCTATGTCGCCAGTGCCCTGACGCATGAGTCTCACAGTTTGGGTCCTTTCCATTGAGAAAGTTGGCAATATTTTGGCTCCGATGTCGAGCTGGTGAGTGTCTCTTCATTCTCGAACAACGTTGAGGTTCGCAGCTCAAATATAAGTCGAGAACATTATCCTCATTCGCAGCCATGTTTTCTTATGTGTATCTATCTACACGTGTATTGCCGCATAGGCCTATGCCGTCAGTGCCCTGACACATGGGTCTCACGGTTTGGTTTTTTTCCAGTGAGAAGTTTGGCAATATTTTGGCTCAGATGTCGAGCTGGTGAGTGTCTCTTCATTCTCGAACAACGTTGAGGTTCGCAGCTCAGATATAAGTCTAGAAAATTATCCTCATTCGCAGCCATGTTTTCTTATGTGTATCTATGTACACGTGTATTGCCGCATTGGCCTATGTCGCCAGTGCCCTGACGCATGAGTCTCACAGTTTGGGTCCTTTCCATTGAGAAAGTTGGCAATATTTTGGCTCAGATGTCGAGCTGGTGAGTGTCTCTTCATTCTCGAACAACGTTGAGGTTCGCAGCTCAAATATAAGTCGAGAAAATTATCCTCATTCGCAGCCACCTTTTCTGATGTGTATGTTTGTACACATGTATTGCCGCATAGGCCTATGCCGCCAGTGGCCTGACGCATGAGTCTCATGGTTTGGGTTTTTTGTCAGTGAGAAATTTGGCAATATTTTGGCTCAGATGTCGAGTTGGTGAGTGTCTCTTCATTCTCGGACAACGTTGAGTTTCGCAGCTCAGATATAAGTCGAGAAAATTATCCTCATTCGCAGCCATGTTTTTGTATGTGTATCTATGTACACGTGTATTGCCGCATTGGCCTAGGTCGCCAGTGCCCTGACGCATGAGTCTCACAGTTTGGGTTCTTTCTATTGAGAAATTTGGCAATATTTTGGCTCCGATGTCGAGCTGGTGAGTGTCCCTTCATTCTCGAACAACGTTGAGGTTCGCAGCTCAAATATAAGTCGAGAACCTTATCCTCATTCGCAGCCATGATTTCTTATGTGTATCTATGTATACGTGTATTGCAGCATAGGCCTATGTCGCCAGTGCCCTGACGCATGAGTCTCACAGTTTGGGTTCTTTCTATTGAGAAATTTGGCAATATTTTGGCTCCGGTGTCGAGCTGGTGAGTGTCTCTTCATTCTCGAACAACGTTGAGGTTCGCAGCTCAAATATAAGTCGAGAACATTATCCTCATTCGCAGCAATGTTTTCTTATGTGTATCTATTAACACGTGTATTGCCGCATAGGCCTATGTCGCCAGTGCCCTGACGCATGAGTCTCACAGTTTGGGTTCTTTCTATTGAGAAATTTGGCAATATTTTGGCTTAGATGTCGAGCTGGAGAATGTCTCTTCATTCTCGAACAACGTTGAGGTTCGCAGCTAAGATATAAGTCGAGAAAATTATCCTCATTCGCAGCCACCTTTTCTTATGTGTATGTTTGTACACGTATATGTGACCCACTCCACAATAATGGGTATTATGTCACAAAACAGTGAAATTGAGTTACATACATGGTTGGAAAGCCCACAGCGTAAGCTTTCATTTGGAATATAATAGAGCTCTATAGCCCCTCCCGTTCTGGATATATGACATGTTTACATACTGATTACTTCCTTGGAATTCAAATTACACAACTGAGAAAACAGGCTTTGAAAAAGCCGGCTCTATTGTAGTACAACAGAACTATGCCCAAAAAATTGTATTTTTGTTCTACTTTATTCTTCAAAATTAGCATTTCTGTGAATGAAACCTGAAACTGTAGGTATTAAAGATGTCATTCATGACAAAAAATGTAAATCAAATTTTGACGAAATGTTTTCCCTCTCAACATTGAGTAGGCCATTACATGATAATGCACAGCGCGACTTGATACCCTTTATTGCAGAGCCGGTCACATATTGCCGCATTGGCCTATGCCGCCAGTGCCCTGACGCATGAGTCTCACAGTTTGGGTTCTTTCTATTGAGAAATTTGGCAATATTTTGGCTGCGATGTCGAGCTGGTGAGTGTCTCTTCATTCTCGAACAACGTTGAGGTTCGCAGCTCAAATATAAGTCGAGAAAATTATCCTCATTCGCAGCCATGTTTTCTTATGTGTATATATGTACACGTGTATTGCCGCATTGGCCTATGTTGCCCGTGCCCTGACGCATGAGTCTCACAGTTTGGGTTCTTTCCATTGAGAAATTTGGCAATATTTTGGCTCAGATGTCGAGCTGGTGAGTGTCTCTTCATTCTCGAACAACGTTGAGTTTCGCAGCTCAAATATAAGTCGAGAAAATTATCCTCATTCGCAGTCACCTTTTCTGATGTGTATGTTTGTACACTTGTATTGCCGCATAGGCCTATGCCGTCAGTGCCCTGACGCATGGGTCTCACGGTTTGTTTGTTTTACAGTGAGAAATTTGGCAATATTTTGGCTCCGATGTCGAGCTGGTGAGTGTCTCTTCATTCTCGAACAACGTTGAGGTTCGCAGCTCAGATATAAGTCGAGAAAATTATCCTCATTCGCAGCCACCTTTTCTGATGTGTATCTATCTACACGTGTATTGCCGCACTGGCCTATGTCGCCAATGCCCTGACTCATGAGTCTCACAGTTTGGGTTCTTTCCATTGAGAAATTTGGCAATATTTTGGTTCAGATGTCCAGCTGGTGAGTGTCTCTTCATTCTCGAACAACGTTGAGGTTCGCAGCTCAAATATAAGTCGAGACAATTATCCTCATTCGCAGCCACCTTTTCTGATGTGTATGTTTGTACACGTGTATTGCCGCATAGGCCTATGCCGCCAGTGGCCTGACGCATGAGTCTCATGGTTTGGGTTTTTTCCAGTGAGAAATTTGGCAATATTTTGGCTCAGATGTCGAGTTGGTGAGTGTCTCTTCATTCTCGGACAACGTTGAGTTTCGCAGCTCAGATATAAGTCGAGAAAATTATCCTCATTCGCAGCCATGTTTTTTATGTGTATCTATGTACACGTGTATTGCCGCATTGGCCTAGGTCGCCAGTGCCCTGACGCATGAGTCTCACAGTTTGGGTTCTTTCTATTGAGAAATTTGGCAATATTTTGGCTCCGATGTCGCGCTGGTGAGTGTCTCTTCATTCTCGAACAACGTTGAGGTTCGCAGCTCAAATATAAGTCGAGAACCTTATCCTCATTCGCAGCCATGTTTTCTTATGTGTATCTATGTATACGTGTATTGCCGCATAGGCCTATGTCGCCAGTGCCCTGACGCATGAGTCTCACAGTTTGGGTTCTTTCTATTGAGAAATTTGGCAATATTTTGGCTCCGATGTCGCGCTGGTGAGTGTCTCTTCATTCTCGAACAACGTTGAGGTTCGCAGCTCAAATATAAGTCGAGAACCTTATCCTCATTCGCAGCCATGTTTTCTTATGTGTATCTATGTATACGTGTATTGCCGCATAGGCCTATGTCGCCAGTGCCCTGACGCATGAGTCTCACAGTTTGAGTTCTTTCTATTGAGAAATTTGGCAATATTTTGGTTCCGGTGTCGAGCTGGTGAGTGTCTCTTCATTCTCGAACAACGTTGAGGTTCGCAGCTCAAATATAAGTCGAGAACATTATCCTCATTCGCAGCCATGTTTTCTTATGTGTATCTATGTACACGTGTATTGCCGCATAGGCCTATGTCGCCAGTGCCCTGACGCATGAGTTTCACGGTTTGGTTTTTTTCCAGTGAGAAGTTTGGCAATATTTTGGCTCAGATGTCGAGCTGGTGAGTGTCTCTTCATTCTCGAACAACGTTGAGGTTCGCAGCTCAAATATAAGTCGAGAAAATTATCCTCATTCGCACCCACCTTTTCTGATGTGTATGTTTGTACACTTGTATTGCCGCGTAGGCCTATGCCGTCAGTGCCCTGACACATGGGTCTCACGGTTTGGGTTTTTTCCAGTGAGAAGTTTGGCAATATTTTGGCTTAGATGTCGAGCTGGTGAGTGTCTCTTCATTATCGAACAACGTTGAGGTTCGCAGCTCAGATATAAGTCTAGAAAATTATCCTCATTCGCAGCCATGTTTTCTTATGTGTATCTATGTACACGTGTATTGTCGCATTGGCCTAGGTCGCCAGTGCCCTGACGCATGAGTCTCACAGTTTGGGTTCTTTCTATTGAGAAATTTGGCAATATTTTGGCTCCGATGTCGAGCTGGTGAGTGTCTCTTCATTCTCGAACAACGTTGAGGTTCGCAGCTCAAATATAAGTCGAGAACATTATCCTCATTCGCAGCCATGTTTTCTTATGTGTATCTATGTACACGTGTATTGCCGCATTGGCCTAGGTCGCCAGTGCCCTGACGCATGAGTCTCACGGTTTGGGTTCTTTCTATTGAGAAATTTGGCAATATTTTGGCTCCGATGTCGAGCTGGTGAGTGTCTCTTCATTCTCGAACAACGTTGAGTTTCGCAGCTCAGATATAAGTCGAGAAAATTATCCTCATTCGCAGCCATGTTTTCTTATGTGTATGTTTGTACACTTGTATTGCCGCATAGGCCTATGCCGTCAGTGCCCTGACACATGGGTCTCACGGTTTGGGTTTTTTCCAGTGAGAAGTTTGGCAATATTTTGGCTCAGATGTCGAGCTGGTGAGTGTCTCTTCATTCTCGAACAACGTTGAGGTTCGCAGCTCAGATATAAGTCTAGAAAATTATCCTCATTCGCAGCCATGTTTTCGTATGTGTATCTATGTACACGTGTATTGCCGCATTGGCCTAGGTCGCCAGTGCCCTGACGCATGAGTCTCACAGTTTGGGTTCTTTCTATTGAGAAATTTGGCAATATTTTGGCTCCGATGTCGAGCTGGTGAGTGTCTCTTCATTCTCGAACAACGTTGAGGTTCCCAGCTCAAATATAAGTCGAGAACATTATCCTCATTCGCAGCCATGTTTTCTTATGTGTATCTATGTACACGTGTATTGCCGCATAGGCCTATGTCGCCAGTCCCCTGACGCATGAGTCTCACAGTTTAGGTTCTTTCTATTGAGAAATTTGGCAATATTTTGGCTCCGATGTCGAGCTGGTGAGTGTCTCTTCATTCTCAAACAACGTTGAGGTTCGCAGCTCAAATATAAGTCGAGAACATTATCCTCATTCGCAGCCATGTTTTCTTATGTGTATCTATGTACACGTGTATTGCCGCATAAGCCTATGTCGCCAGTGCCCTGACGCATGAGTTTCACGGTTTGGGTTTTTTCCAGTGAGAAGTTTGGCAATATTTTGGCTCAGATGTCGAGCTGGTGAGTGTCTCTTCATTCTCGAACAACGTTGAGGTTCGCAGCTCAGATATAAGTCTAGAAAATTATCCTCATTCGCAGCCATGTTTTCTTATGTGTATCTATGTACACGTGTATTGCCGCATTGGCCTAGGTCGCCAGTGCCCTGACGCATGAGTCTCACAGTTTGGGTTCTTTCTATTGAGAAATTTGGCAATATTTTGGCTCCGATGTCGAGCTGGTGAGTGTCTCTTCATTCTCGAACAACGTTGAGGTTCGCAGCTCAAATATAAGTCGAGAACATTATCCTCATTCGCAGCCATGTTTTCTTATGTGTATGTTTGTACACTTGTATTGCCGCACAGGCCTATGCCGTCAGTGCCCTGACACATGGGTCTCACGGTTTGGTTTTTTTCCAGTGAGAAGTTTGGCAATATTTTGGCTCAGATGTCGAGCTGGTGAGTGTCTCTTCATTCTCGAACAACGTTGAGGTTCGCAGCTCAGATATAAGTCTAGAAAATTATCCTCATTCGCAGCCATGTTTTCGTATGTGTATCTATGTACACGTGTATTGCCGCATTGGCCTAGGTCGCCAGTGCCCTGACGCATGAGTCTCACAGTTTGGGTTCTTTCTATTGAGAAATTTGGCAATATTTTGGCTCCGATGTCGAGCTGGTGAGTGTCTCTTCATTCTCAAACAACGTTGAGGTTCCCAGCTCAAATATAAGTCGAGAACATTATCCTCATTCGCAGCCATGTTTTCTTATGTGTATCTATGTACACGTGTATTGCCGCATAGGCCTATGTCGCCAGTCCCCTGACGCATGAGTCTCACAGTTTGGGTTCTTTCTATTGAGAAATTTGGCAATATTTTGGCTCCGATGTCGAGCTGGTGAGTGTCTCTTCATTCTCAAACAACGTTGAGGTTCGCAGCTCAAATATAAGTCGAGAACATTATCCTCATTCGCAGCCATGTTTTCTTATGTGTATCTATGTACACGTGTATTGCCGCATAAGCCTATGTCGCCAGTGCCCTGACGCATGAGTTTCACGGTTTGGGTTTTTTCCAGTGAGAAGTTTGGCAATATTTTGGCTCAGATGTCGAGCTGGTGAGTGTCTCTTCATTCTCGAACAACGTTGAGGTTCGCAGCTCAGATATAAGTCTAGAAAATTATCCTCATTCGCAGCCATGTTTTCTTATGTGTATCTATGTACACGTGTATTGCCGCATTGGCCTAGGTCGCCAGTGCCCTGACGCATGAGTCTCACAGTTTGGGTTCTTTCTATTGAGAAATTTGGCAATATTTTGGCTCCGATGTCGAGCTGGTGAGTGTCTCTTCATTCTCGAACAACGTTGAGGTTCGCAGCTCAAATATAAGTCGAGAACATTATCCTCATTCGCAGCCATGTTTTCTTATGTGTATCTATGTACACGTGTATTGCCGCATAGGCCTATGTCGCCAGTCCCCTGACGCATGAGTCTCACAGTTTGGGTTCTTTCTATTGAGAAATTTGGCAATATTTTGGCTCCGATGTCGAGCTGGTGAGTGTCTCTTCATTCTCGAACAACGTTGAGGTTCCCAGCTCAAATATAAGTCGAGAACATTATCCTCATTCGCAGCCATGTTTTCTTATGTGTATCTATGTACACGTGTATTGCCGCATAGGCCTATGTCGCCAGTCCCCTGACGCATGAGTCTCACAGTTTGGGTTCTTTCTATTGAGAAATTTGGCAATATTTTGGCTCCGATGTCGAGCTGGTGAGTGTCTCTTCATTCTCAAACAACGTTGAGGTTCGCAGCTCAAATATAAGTCGAGAACATTATCCTCATTCGCAGCCATGTTTTCTTATGTGTATCTATGTACACGTGTATTGCCGCATAGGCCTATGTCGCCAGTGCCCTGACGCATGAGTTTCACGGTTTGGGTTTTTTCCAGTGAGAAGTTTGGCAATATTTTGGCTCAGATGTCGAGCTGGTGAGTGTCTCTTCATTCTCGAACAACGTTGAGGTTCGCAGCTCAGATATAAGTCTAGAAAATTATCCTCATTCGCAGCCATGTTTTCTTATGTGTATCTATGTACACGTGTATTGCCGCATTGGCCTAGGTCGCCAGTGCCCTGACGCATGAGTCTCACAGTTTGGGTTCTTTCTATTGAGAAATTTGGCAATATTTTGGCTCCGATGTCGAGCTGGTGAGTGTCTCTTCATTCTCGAACAACGTTGAGGTTCGCAGTTCAAATATAAGTCGAGAACATTATCCTCATTCGCAGCCATGTTTTCTTATGTGTATCTATGTACACGTGTATTGCCGCATAGGCCTATGTCGCCAGTCCCCTGACGCATGAGTCTCACAGTTTGGGTTCTTTATATTGAGAAATTTGGCAATATTTTGGCTCCGATGTCGAGCTGGTGAGTGTCTCTTCATTCTCGAACAACGTTGAGGTTCGCAGCTCAAATATAAGTCGAGAACATTATCCTCATTCGCAGCCATGTTTTCTTATGTGTATCTATGTACACGTGTATTGCCGCATAGGCCTATGTCGCAAGTGCCCTGACGCATGAGTTTCACGGTTTGGGTTTTTTCCAGTGAGAAGTTTGGCAATATTTTGGCTCAGATGTCGAGCTGGTGAGTGTCTCTTCATTCTCGAACAACGTTGAGGTTCGCAGCTCAAAAATAAGTCGAGAAAATTATCCTCATTCGCACCCACCTTTTCTGATGTGTATGTTTGTACACTTGTATTGCCGCGTAGGCCTATGCCGTCAGTGCCCTGACACATGGGTCTCACGGTTTGGTTTTTTTCCAGTGAGAAGTTTGGCAATATTTTGGCTCAGATGTCGAGCTGGTGAGTGTCTCTTCATTCTCGAACAACGTTGAGGTTCGCAGCTCAGATATAAGTCTAGAAAATTATCCTCATTCGCAGCCATGTTTTCTTATGTGTATCTATGTACACGTGTATTGTCGCATTGGCCTAGGTCGCCAGTGCCCTGACGCATGAGTCTCACAGTTTGGGTTCTTTCTATTGAGAAATTTGGCAATATTTTGGCTCCGATGTCGAGCTGGTGAGTGTCTCTTCATTCTCGAACAACGTTGAGGTTCGCAGCTCAAATATAAGTCGAGAAAATTATCCTCATTCGCAGCCACCTTTTCTGATGTGTATGTTTGTACACGTGTATTGCCGCATAGGCCTATGCCGCCAGTGGCCTGACGCATGAGTCTCATGGTTTGGTTTTTTTCCAGTGAGAAATTTGGCAATATTTTGGCTCCGATGTCGAGCTGGTGAGTGTCTCTTCATTCTCGGACAACGTTGAGTTTCGCAGCTCAGATATAAGTCGAGAAAATTATCCTCATTCGCAGCCATGTTTTCTTATGTGTATCTATGTACACGTGTATTGCCGCATAGGCCTATGTCGCAAGTGCCCTGACGCATGAGTTTCACGGTTTGGGTTTTTTCCAGTGAGAAGTTTGGCAATATTTTGGCTCAGATTTCGAGCTGGTGAGTGTCTCTTCATTCTCGAACAACGTTGAGGTTCGCAGCTCAAATATAAGTCGAGAAAATTATCCTCATTCGCACCCACCTTTTCTGATGTGTATGTTTGTACACTTGTATTGCCGCGTAGGCCTATGCCGTCAGTGCCCTGACACATGAGTCTCATGGTTTGGTTTTTTTCCAGTGAGAAATTTGGCAATATTTTAGCTCCGATGTCGAGCTGGTGAGTGTCTCTTCATTCTCGGACAACGTTGAGTTTCGCAGCTCAGATATAAGTCGAGAAAATTATCCTCATTCGAAGCCATGTATTCTTATGTGTATCTATGTACACGTGTATTGCCGCATTGGCCTAGGTCGCCAGTGCCCTGACGCATGAGTCTCACAGTTTGGGTTCTTTCTATTGAGAAATTTGGCAATATTTTGGCTCCGATGTCGAGCTGGTGAGTGTCTCTTCATTCTCGAACAACGTTGAGGTTCGCAGCTCAAATATAAGTCGAGAACATTATCCTCATTCGCAGCCATGTTTTCTTATGTGTATCTATGTACACGTGTATTGCCGCATATGCCTATGTCGCCAGTCCCCTGACGCATGAGTCTCACAGTTTGGGTTCTTTCTATTGAGAAATTTGGCAATATTTTGGCTCCGATGTCGAGCTGGTGAGTGTCTCTTCATTCTCGAACAACATTGAGGTTCGCAGCTCAAATATAAGTCGAGAACATTATCCTCATTCGCAGCCATGTTTTCTTATGTGTATCTATGTACACGTGTATTGCCGCATAGGCCTATGTCGCCAGTGCCCTGACGCATGAGTTTCACGGTTTGGGTTTTTTCCAGTGAGAAGTTTGGCAATATTTTGGCTCAGATGTCGAGCTGGTGAGTGTCTCTTCATTCTCGAACAACGTTGAGGTTCGCAGCTCAGATATAAGTCTAGAAAATTATCCTCATTCGCAGCCATGTTTTCTTATGTGTATCTATGTACACGTGTATTGCCGCATTGGCCTAGGTCGCCAGTGCCCTGACGCATGAGTCTCACAGTTTGGGTTCTTTCTATTGAGAAATTTGGCAATATTTTGGCTCCGATGTCGAGCTGGTGAGTGTCTCTTCATTCTCGAACAACGTTGAGGTTCGCAGCTCAAATATAAGTCGAGAACATTATCCTCATTCGCAGCCATGTTTTCTTATGTGTATCTATGTACACGTGTATTGCCGCATAGGCCTATGTCGCCAGTCCCCTGACGCATGAGTCTCACAGTTTGGGTTCTTTCTATTGAGAAATTTGGCAATATTTTGGCTCCGATGTCGAGCTGGTGAGTGTCTCTTCATTCTCGAACAACGTTGAGGTTCGCAGCTCAAATATAAGTCGAGAACATTATCCTCATTCGCAGCCATGTTTTCTTATGTGTATCTATGTACACGTGTATTGCCGCATAGGCCTATGTCGCCAGTGCCCTGACGCATGAGTTTCACGGTTTGGGTTTTTTCCAGTGAGAAGTTTGGCAATATTTTGGCTCAGATGTCGAGCTGGTGAGTGTCTCTTCATTCTCGAACAACGTTGAGGTTCGCAGCTCAGATATAAGTCTAGAAAATTATCCTCATTCGCAGCCATGTTTTCTTATGTGTATCTATGTACACGTGTATTGCCGCATTGGCCTAGGTCGCCAGTGCCCTGACGCATGAGTCTCACAGTTTGGGTTCTTTCTATTGAGAAATTTGGCAATATTTTGGCTCCGATGTCGAGCTGGTGAGTGTCTCTTCATTCTCGAACAACGTTGAGGTTCGCAGCTCAAATATAAGTCGAGAACATTATCCTCATTCGCAGCCATGTTTTCTTATGTGTATCTATGTACACGTGTATTGCCGCATAGGCCTATGTCGCCAGTCCCCTGACGCATGAGTCTCACAGTTTGGGTTCTTTCTATTGAGAAATTTGGCAATATTTTGGCTCCGATGTCGAGCTGGTAAATGTCTCTTCATTCTCGAACAACGTTGAGGTTCGCAGCTCAAATATAAGTCGAGAACATTATCCTCATTCGCAGCCATGTTTTCTTATGTGTATCTATGTACACGTGTATTGCCGCATAGGCCTATGTCGCCAGTGCCCTGACGCATGAGTTTCACGGTTTGGTTTTTTTCCAGTGAGAAGTTTGGCAATATTTTGGCTCAGATGTCGAGCTGGTGAGTGTCTCTTCATTCTCGAACAACGTTGAGGTTCGCAGCTCAAATATAAGTCGAGAAAATTATCCTCATTCGCACCCACCTTTTCTGATGTGTATGTTTGTACACTTGTATTGCCGCGTAGGCCTATGCCGTCAGTGCCCTGACACATGGGTCTCACGGTTTGGGTTTTTTCCAGTGAGAAGTTTGGCAATATTTTGGCTTAGATGTCGAGCTGGTGAGTGTCTCTTCATTATCGAACAACGTTGAGGTTCGCAGCTCAGATATAAGTCTAGAAAATTATCCTCATTCGCAGCCATGTTTTCTTATGTGTATCTATGTACACGTGTATTGTCGCATTGGCCTAGGTCGCCAGTGCCCTGACGCATGAGTCTCACAGTTTGGGTTCTTTCTATTGAGAAATTTGGCAATATTTTGGCTCCGATGTCGAGCTGGTGAGTGTCTCTTCATTTTCGAACAACGTTGAGGTTCGCAGCTCAAATATAAGTCGAGAAAATTATCCTCATTCGCAGCCACCTTTTCTGATGTGTATGTTTGTACACGTGTATTGCCGCATAGGCCTATGCCGCCAGTGGCCTGACGCATGAGTCTCATGGTTTTTTTTTTTTCCAGTGAGAAATTTGGCAATATTTTGGCTCCGATGTCGAGCTGGTGAGTGTCTCTTCATTCTCGGACAACGTTGAGTTTCGCAGCTCAGATATAAGTCGAGAAAATTATCCTCATTCGCATTCATGTTTTCTTATGTGTATCTATGTACACGTGTATTGCCGCATAGGCCTATGTCGCAAGTGCCCTGACGCATGAGTTTCACGGTTTGGTTTTTTTCCAGTGAGAAGTTTGGCAATATTTTGGCTCAGATGTCGAGCTGGTGAGTGTCTCTTCATTCTCGAACAACGTTGAGGTTCGCAGCTCAAATATAAGTCGAGAAAATTATCCTCATTCGCACCCACCTTTTCTGATGTGTATGTTTGTACACTTGTATTGCCGCGTAGGCCTATGCCGTCAGTGCCCTGACACATGAGTCTCATGGTTTGGTTTTTTTCCAGTGAGAAATTTGGCAATATTTTAGCTCCGATGTCGAGCTGGTGAGTGTCTCTTCATTCTCGGACAACGTTGAGTTTCGCAGCTCAGATATAAGTCGAGAAAATTATCCTCATTCGAAGCCATGTATTCTTATGTGTATCTATGTACACGTGTATTGCCGCATTGGCCTAGGTCGCCAGTGCCCTGACGCATGAGTCTCACAGTTTGGGTTCTTTCTATTGAGAAATTTGGCAATATTTTGGCTCCGATGTCGAGCTGGTGAGTGTCTCTTCATTCTCGAACAACGTTGAGGTTCGCAGCTCAAATATAAGTCGAGAACATTATCCTCATTCGCAGCCATGTTTTCTTATGTGTATCTATGTACACGTGTATTGCCGCATATGCCTATGTCGCCAGTCCCCTGACGCATGAGTCTCACAGTTTGGGTTCTTTCTATTGAGAAATTTGGCAATATTTTGGCTCCGATGTCGAGCTGGTGAGTGTCTCTTCATTCTCGAACAACATTGAGGTTCGCAGCTCAAATATAAGTCGAGAACATTATCCTCATTCGCAGCCATGTTTTCTTATGTGTATCTATGTACACGTGTATTGCCGCATAGGCCTATGTCGCCAGTGCCCTGACGCATGAGTTTCACGGTTTGGGTTTTTTCCAGTGAGAAGTTTGGCAATATTTTGGCTCAGATGTCGAGCTGGTGAGTGTCTCTTCATTCTCGAACAACGTTGAGGTTCGCAGCTCAGATATAAGTCTAGAAAATTATCCTCATTCGCAGCCATGTTTTCTTATGTGTATCTATGTACACGTGTATTGCCGCATTGGCCTAGGTCGCCAGTGCCCTGACGCATGAGTCTCACAGTTTGGGTTCTTTCTATTGAGAAATTTGGCAATATTTTGGCTCCGATGTCGAGCTGGTGAGTGTCTCTTCATTCTCGAACAACGTTGAGGTTCGCAGCTCAAATATAAGTCGAGAACATTATCCTCATTCGCAGCCATGTTTTCTTATGTGTATCTATGTACACGTGTATTGCCGCATAGGCCTATGTCGCCAGTCCCCTGACGCATGAGTCTCACAGTTTGGGTTCTTTCTATTGAGAAATTTGGCAATATTTTGGCTCCGATGTCGAGCTGGTGAGTGTCTCTTCATTCTCGAACAACGTTGAGGTTCGCAGCTCAAATATAAGTCGAGAACATTATCCTCATTCGCAGCCATGTTTTCTTATGTGTATCTATGTACACGTGTATTGCCGCATAGGCCTATGTCGCCAGTGCCCTGACGCATGAGTTTCACGGTTTGGTTTTTTTCCAGTGAGAAGTTTGGCAATATTTTGGCTCAGATGTCGAGCTGGTGAGTGTCTCTTCATTCTCGAACAACGTTGAGGTTCGCAGCTCAAATATAAGTCGAGAAAATTATCCTCATTCGCACCCACCTTTTCTGATGTGTATGTTTGTACACTTGTATTGCCGCGTAGGCCTATGCCGTCAGTGCCCTGACACATGGGTCTCACGGTTTGGGTTTTTTCCAGTGAGAAGTTTGGCAATATTTTGGCTTAGATGTCGAGCTGGTGAGTGTCTCTTCATTATCGAACAACGTTGAGGTTCGCAGCTCAGATATAAGTCTAGAAAATTATCCTCATTCGCAGCCATGTTTTCTTATGTGTATCTATGTACACGTGTATTGTCGCATTGGCCTAGTTCGCCAGTGCCCTGACGCATGAGTCTCACAGTTTGGGTTCTTTCTATTGAGAAATTTGGCAATATTTTGGCTCCGATGTCGAGCTGGTGAGTGTCTCTTCATTTTCGAACAACGTTGAGGTTCGCAGCTCAAATATAAGTCGAGAAAATTATCCTCATTCGCAGCCACCTTTTCTGATGTGTATGTTTGTACACGTGTATTGCCGCATAGGCCTATGCCGCCAGTGGCCTGACGCATGAGTCTCATGGTTTGTTTTTTTTCCAGTGAGAAATTTGGCAATATTTTGGCTCCGATGTCGAGCTGGTGAGTGTCTCTTCATTCTCGGACAACGTTGAGTTTCGCAGCTCAGATATAAGTCGAGAAAATTATCCTCATTCGCAGCCATGTTTTCTTATGTGTATCTATGTACACGTGTATTGCCGCATAGGCCTATGTCGCAAGTGCCCTGACGCATGAGTTTCACGGTTTGGTTTTTTTCCAGTGAGAAGTTTGGCAATATTTTGGCTCAGATGTCGAGCTGGTGAGTGTCTCTTCATTCTCGAACAACGTTGAGGTTCGCAGCTCAAATATAAGTCGAGAAAATTATATTCATTCGCACCCACCTTTTCTGATGTGTATGTTTGTACACTTGTATTGCCGCGTAGGCCTATGCCGTCAGTGCCCTGACACATGGGTCTCACGGTTTGGGTTTTTTCCAGTGAGAAGTTTGGCAATATTTTGGCTCAGATGTCGAGCTGGTGAGTGTCTCTTCATTCTCGAACAACGTTGAGGTTCGCAGCTCAGATATAAGTCTAGAAAATTATCCTCATTCGCAGCCATGTTTTCTTATGTGTATCTATGTACACGTGTATTGTCGCATTGGCCTAGGTCGCCAGTGCCCTGACGCATGAGTCTCACAGTTTGGGTTCTTTCTATTGAGAAATTTGGCAATATTTTGGCTCCGATGTCGAGCTGGTGAGTGTCTCTTCATTCTCGAACAACGTTGAGGTTCGCAGCTCAAATATAAGTCGAGAAAATTATCCTCATTCGCAGCCACCTTTTCTGATGTGTATGTTTGTACACGTGTATTGCCGCATAGGCCTATGCCGCCAGTGGCCTGACGCATGAGTCTCATGGTTTGTTTTTTTTCCAGTGAGAAATTTGGCAATATTTTGGCTCCGATGTCGAGCTGGTGAGTGTCTCTTCATTCTCGGACAACGTTGAGTTTCGCAGCTCAGATATAAGTCGAGAAAATTATCCTCATTCGCAGCCATGTTTTCTTATGTGTATCTATGTACACGTGTATTGCCGCATAGGCCTATGTCGCAAGTGCCCTGACGCATGAGTTTCACGGTTTGGGTTTTTTCCAGTGAGAAGTTTGGCAATATTTTGGCTCAGATGTCGAGCTGGTGAGTGTCTCTTCATTCTCGAACAACGTTGAGGTTCGCAGCTCAAATATAAGTCGAGAAAATTATCCTCATTCGCACCCACCTTTTCTGATGTGTATGTTTGTACACTTGTATTGACGCGTAGGCCTATGCCGTCAGTGCCCTGACACATGGGTCTCACGGTTTGGGTTTTTTCCAGTGAGAAGTGTGGCAATATTTTGGCTCAGATGTCGAGCTGGTGAGTGTCTCTTCATTCTCGAACAACGTTGAGGTTCGCAGCTCAGATATAAGTCTAGAAAATTATCCTCATTCGCAGCCATGTTTTCTTATGTGTATCTATGTACACGTGTATTGTCGCATTGGCCTAGGTCGCCAGTGCCCTGACGCATGAGTCTCACAGTTTGGGTTCTTTCTATTGAGAAATTTGGCAATATTTTGGCTCCGATGTCGAGCTGGTGAGTGTCTCTTCATTCTCGAACAACGTTGAGGTTCGCAGCTCAAATATAAGTCGAGAAAATTATCCTCATTCGCAGCCACCTTTTCTGATGTGTATGTTTGTACACGTGTATTGCCGCATAGGCCTATGCCGCCAGTGGCCTGACGCATGAGTCTCATGGTTTGTTTTTTTTCCAGTGAGAAATTTGGCAATATTTTGGCTCCGATTTCGAGCTGGTGAGTGTCTCTTCATTCTCGGACAACGTTGAGTTTCGCAGCTCAGATATAAGTCGAGAAAATTATCCTCATTCGCAGCCATGTTTTCTTATGTGTATCTATGTACACGTGTATTGCCGCATAGGCCTATGTCGCAAGTGCCCTGACGCATGAGTTTCACGGTTTGGGTTTTTTCCAGTGAGAAGTTTGGCAATATTTTGGCTCAGATGTCGAGCTGGTGAGTGTCTCTTCATTCTCGAACAACGTTGAGGTTCGCAGCTCAAATATAAGTCGAGAAAATTATCCTCATTCGCACCCACCTTTTCTGATGTGTATGTTTGTACACTTGTATTGCCGCGTAGGCCTATGCCGTCAGTGCCCTGACACATGGGTCTCACGGTTTGGGTTTTTTCCAGTGAGAAGTGTGGCAATATTTTGGCTCAGATGTCGAGCTGGTGAGTGTCTCTTCATTCTCGAACAACGTTGAGGTTCGCAGCTCAGATATAAGTCTAGAAAATTATCCTCATTCGCAGCCATGTTTTCTTATGTGTATCTATGTACACGTGTATTGTCGCATTGGCCTAGGTCGCCAGTGCCCTGACGCATGAGTCTCACAGTTTGGGTTCTTTCTATTGAGAAATTTGGCAATATTTTGGCTCCGATGTCGAGCTGGTGAGTGTCTCTTCATTCTCGAACAACGTTGAGGTTCGCAGCTCAAATATAAGTCGAGAAAATTATCCTCATTCGCAGCCACCTTTTCTGATGTGTATGTTTGTACACGTGTATTGCCGCATAGGCCTATGCCGCCAGTGGCCTGACGCATGAGTCTCATGGTTTGTTTTTTTTCCAGTGAGAAATTTGGCAATATTTTGGCTCCGATGTCGAGCTGGTGAGTGTCTCTTCATTCTCGGACAACGTTGAGTTTCGCAGCTCAGATATAAGTCGAGAAAATTATCCTCATTCGCAGCCATGTTTTCTTATGTGTATCTATGTACACGTGTATTGCCGCATAGGCCTATGTCGCAAGTGCCCTGACGCATGAGTTTCACGGTTTGGGTTTTTTCCAGTGAGAAGTTTGGCAATATTTTGGCTCAGATGTCGAGCTGGTGAGTGTCTCTTCATTCTCGAACAACGTTGAGGTTCGCAGCTCAAATATAAGTCGAGAAAATTATCCTCATTCGCACCCACCTTTTCTGATGTGTATGTTTGTACACTTGTATTGCCGCGTAGGCCTATGCCGTCAGTGCCCTGACACATGGGTCTCACGGTTTGGGTTTTTTCCAGTGAGAAGTTTGGCAATATTTTGGCTCAGATGTCGAGCTGGTGAGTGTCTCTTCATTCTCGAACAACGTTGAGGTTCGCAGCTCAGATATAAGTCTAGAAAATTATCCTCATTCGCAGCCATGTTTTCTTATGTGTATCTATGTACACGTGTATTGCCGCATTGGCCTAGGTCGCCAGTGCCCTGACGCATGAGTCTCACAGTTTGGGTTCTTTCTATTGAGAAATTTGGCAATATTTTGGCTCCGATGTCGAGCTGGTGAGTGTCTCTTCATTCTCGAACAACGTTGAGGTTCGCAGCTCAAATATAAGTCGAGAAAATTATCCTCATTCGCAGCCACCTTTTCTGATGTGTATGTTTGTACACGTGTATTGCCGCATAGGCCTATGCCGCCAGTGGCCTGACGCATGAGTCTCATAGTTTGGTTTTTTTCCAGTGAGAAATTTGGCAATATTTTGGCTCCGATGTCGAGCTGGTGAGTGTCTCTTCATTCTCGAACAACGTTGAGGTTCGCAGCTCAAATATAAGTCGAGAACATTATCCTCATTCGCAGCCA
The DNA here is from genome assembly GCA_037893245.1 of Crossaster papposus. Lineage (NCBI taxonomy): Eukaryota > Metazoa > Echinodermata > Asteroidea > Velatida > Solasteridae > Crossaster > Crossaster papposus. The sequence continues at coordinate 1,102,380 of JBAIAA010000149.1, forward strand.
TGTTTTCTTATGTGTATCTATGTACACGTGTATTGCCGCATAGGCCTATGTCGCCAGTCCCCTGACGCATGAGTCTCACAGTTTGGGTTCTTTCTATTGAGAAATTTGGCAATATTTTGGCTCCGATGTCGAGCTGGTGAGTGTCTCTTCATTCTCGAACAACATTGAGGTTCGCAGCTCAAATATAAGTCGAGAACATTATCCTCATTCGCAGCCATGTTTTCTTATGTGTATCTATGTACACGTGTATTGCCACATTGGCCTAGGTCGCCAGTGCCCTGACGCATGAGTCTCACAGTTTGGGTTCTTTCTATTGAGAAATTTGGCAATATTTTGGCTCCGATGTCGAGCTGGTGAGTGTCTCTTCATTCTCGAACAACGTTGAGGTTCGCAGCTCAAATATAAGTCGAGAACATTATCCTCATTCGCAGCCATGTTTTCTTATGTGTATCTATGTACACGTGTATTGCCGCATAGGCCTATGTCGCCAGTCCCCTGACGCATGAGTCTCACAGTTTGGGTTCTTTCTATTGAGAAGTTTGGCAATATTTTGGCTCCGATGTCGAGCTGGTGAGTGTCTCTTCATTCTCGAACAACGTTGAGGTTCGCAGCTCAAATATAAGTCGAGAACATTATCCTCATTCGCAGCCATGTTTTCTTATGTGTATCTATGTACACGTGTATTGCCGCATAGGCCTATGTCGCCAGTGGCCTGACGCATGAGTTTCACGGTTTGGTTTTTTTCCAGTGAGAAGTTTGGCAATATTTTGGCTCAGATGTCGAGCTGGTGAGTGTCTCTTCATTCTCGAACAACGTTGAGGTTCGCAGCTCAAATATAAGTCGAGAAAATTATCCTCATTCGCACCCACCTTTTCTGATGTGTATGTTTGTACACTTGTATTGCCGCGTAGGCCTATGCCGTCAGTGCCCTGACACATGGGTCTCACGGTTTGGGTTTTTTCCAGTGAGAAGTGTGGCAATATTTTGGCTCAGATGTCGAGCTGGTGAGTGTCTCTTCATTCTCGAACAACGTTGAGGTTCGCAGCTCAGATATAAGTCTAGAAAATTATCCTCATTCGCAGCCATGTTTTCTTATGTGTATCTATGTACACGTGTATTGTCGCATTGGCCTAGGTCGCCAGTGCCCTGACGCATGAGTCTCACAGTTTGGGTTCTTTCTATTGAGAAATTTGGCAATATTTTGGCTCCGATGTCGAGCTGGTGAGTGTCTCTTCATTCTCGAACAACGTTGAGGTTCGCAGCTCAAATATAAGTCGAGAAAATTATCCTCATTCGCAGCCACCTTTTCTGATGTGTATGTTTGTACACGTGTATTGCCGCATAGGCCTATGCCGCCAGTGGCCTGACGCATGAGTCTCATGGTTTGTTTTTTTTCCAGTGAGAAATTTGGCAATATTTTGGCTCCGATGTCGAGCTGGTGAGTGTCTCTTCATTCTCGGACAACGTTGAGTTTCGCAGCTCAGATATAAGTCGAGAAAATTATCCTCATTCGCAGCCATGTTTTCTTATGTGTATCTATGTACACGTGTATTGCCGCATAGGCCTATGTCGCAAGTGCCCTGACGCATGAGTTTCACGGTTTGGGTTTTTTCCAGTGAGAAGTTTGGCAATATTTTGGCTCAGATGTCGAGCTGGTGAGTGTCTCTTCATTCTCGAACAACGTTGAGGTTCGCAGCTCAAATATAAGTCGAGAAAATTATCCTCATTCGCACCCACCTTTTCTGATGTGTATGTTTGTACACTTGTATTGCCGCGTAGGCCTATGCCGTCAGTGCCCTGACACATGGGTCTCACGGTTTGGGTTTTTTCCAGTGAGAAGTTTGGCAATATTTTGGCTCAGATGTCGAGCTGGTGAGTGTCTCTTCATTCTCGAACAACGTTGAGGTTCGCAGCTCAGATATAAGTCTAGAAAATTATCCTCATTCGCAGCCATGTTTTCTTATGTGTATCTATGTACACGTGTATTGCCGCATTGGCCTAGGTCGCCAGTGCCCTGACGCATGAGTCTCACAGTTTGGGTTCTTTCTATTGAGAAATTTGGCAATATTTTGGCTCCGATGTCGAGCTGGTGAGTGTCTCTTCATTCTCGAACAACGTTGAGGTTCGCAGCTCAAATATAAGTCGAGAAAATTATCCTCATTCGCAGCCACCTTTTCTGATGTGTATGTTTGTACACGTGTATTGCCGCATAGGCCTATGCCGCCAGTGGCCTGACGCATGAGTCTCATAGTTTGGTTTTTTTCCAGTGAGAAATTTGGCAATATTTTGGCTCCGATGTCGAGCTGGTGAGTGTCTCTTCATTCTCGAACAACGTTGAGGTTCGCAGCTCAAATATAAGTCGAGAACATTATCCTCATTCGCAGCCATGTTTTCTTATGTGTATCTATGTACACGTGTATTGCCGCATAGGCCTATGTCGCCAGTCCCCTGACGCATGAGTCTCACAGTTTGGGTTCTTTCTATTGAGAAATTTGGCAATATTTTGGCTCCGATGTCGAGCTGGTGAGTGTCTCTTCATTCTCGAACAACATTGAGGTTCGCAGCTCAAATATAAGTCGAGAACATTATCCTCATTCGCAGCCATGTTTTCTTATGTGTATCTATGTACACGTGTATTGCCACATTGGCCTAGGTCGCCAGTGCCCTGACGCATGAGTCTCACAGTTTGGGTTCTTTCTATTGAGAAATTTGGCAATATTTTGGCTCCGATGTCGAGCTGGTGAGTGTCTCTTCATTCTCGAACAACGTTGAGGTTCGCAGCTCAAATATAAGTCGAGAACATTATCCTCATTCGCAGCCATGTTTTCTTATGTGTATCTATGTACACGTGTATTGCCGCATAGGCCTATGTCGCCAGTGGCCTGACGCATGAGTTTCACGGTTTGGTTTTTTTCCAGTGAGAAGTTTGGCAATATTTTGGCTCAGATGTCGAGCTGGTGAGTGTCTCTTCATTCTCGAACAACGTTGAGGTTCGCAGCTCAAATATAAGTCGAGAAAATTATCCTCATTCGCACCCACCTTTTCTGATGTGTATGTTTGTACACTTGTATTGCCGCGTAGGCCTATGCCGTCAGTGCCCTGACACATGGGTCTCACGGTTTGGGTTTTTTCCAGTGAGAAGTTTGGCAATATTTTGGCTTAGATGTCGAGCTGGTGAGTGTCTCTTCATTATCGAACAACGTTGAGGTTCGCAGCTCAGATATAAGTCTAGAAAATTATCCTCATTCGCAGCCATGTTTTCTTATGTGTATCTATGTACACGTGTATTGTCGCATTGGCCTAGGTCGCCAGTGCCCTGACGCATGAGTCTCACAGTTTGGGTTCTTTCTATTGAGAAATTTGACAATATTTTGGCTCCGATGTCGAGCTGGTGAGTGTCTCTTCATTCTCGAACAACGTTGAGGTTCGCAGCTCAAATATAAGTCGAGAACATTATCCTCATTCGCAGCCATGTTTTCTTATGTGTATATATGTACACGTGTATTGCCGCATTGGCCTAGGTCGCCAGTGCCCTGACGCATGAGTCTCACGGTTTGGGTTCTTTCTATTGAGAAATTTGGCAATATTTTGGCTCCGATGTCGAGCTGGTGAGTGTCTCTTCATTCTCGGACAACGTTGAGTTTCGCAGCTCAGATATAAGTCGAGAAAATTATCCTCATTCGCAGCCATGTTTTCTTATGTGTATGTTTGTACACTTGTATTGCCGCATAGGCCTATGCCGTCAGTGCCCTGACACATGGGTCTCACGGTTTGGGTTTTTTCCAGTGAGAAGTTTGGCAATATTTTGGCTCAGATGTCGAGCTGGTGAGTGTCTCTTCATTATCGAACAACGTTGAGGTTCGCAGCTCAGATATAAGTCTAGAAAATTATCCTCATTCGCAGCCATGTTTTCTTATGTGTATCTATGTACACGTGTATTGCCGCATAGGCCTATGTCGCCAGTGCCCTGACGCATGAGTCTCACAGTTTGGGTTCTTTCTATTGAGAAATTTGGCAATATTTTGGCTCCGATGTCGAGCTGGTGAGTGTCTCTTCATTCTCGAACAACGTTGAGGTTCGCAGCTCAAATATAAGTCGAGAACATTATCCTCATTCGCAGCCATGTTTTCTTATGTGTATCTATGTACACGTGTATTGCCGCATAGGCCTATGTCGCCAGTCCCCTGACGCATGAGTCTCACAGTTTGGGTTCTTTCTATTGAGAAATTTGGCAATATTTTGGCTCCGATGTCGAGCTGGTGAGTGTCTCTTCATTCTCGAACAACGTTGAGGTTCGCAGCTCAAATATAAGTCGAGAACATTATCCTCATTCGCAGCCATGTTTTCTTATGTGTATCTATGTACACGTGTATTGCCGCATAGGCCTATGTCGCAAGTGCCCTGACGCATGAGTTTCACGATTTGGGTTTTTTCCAGTGAGAAGTTTGGCAATATTTTGGCTCAGATGTCGAGCTGGTGAGTGTCTCTTCATTCTCGAACAACGTTGAGGTTCGCAGCTCAAATATAAGTCGAGAAAATTATCCTCATTCGCACCCACCTTTTCTGATGTGTATGTTTGTACACTTGTATTGCCGCGTAGGCCTATGCCGTCAGTGCCCTGACACATGGGTCTCACGGTTTGGGTTTTTTCCAGTGAGAAGTTTGGCAATATTTTGGCTCCGATGTCGAGCTGGTGAGTGTCTCTTCATTCTCGAACAACGTTGAGGTTCGCAGCTCAAATATAAGTCGAGAACATTATCCTCATTCGCAGCCATGTTTTCTTATGTGTATCTATGTACACGTGTATTGCCGCATAGGCCTATGTCGCCAGTCCCCTGACGCATGAGTCTCACAGTTTGGGTTCTTTCTATTGAGAAATTTGGCAATATTTTGGCTCCGATGTCGAGCTGGTGAGTGTCTCTTCATTCTCGAACAACGTTGAGGTTCGCAGCTCAAATATAAGTCGAGAACATTATCCTCATTCGCAGCCATGTTTTCTTATGTGTATCTATGTACACGTGTATTGCCGCATAGGCCTATGTCGCCAGTGCCCTGACGCATGAGTTTCACGGTTTGGGTTTTTTCTATTGAGAAATTTGGCAATATTTTGGCTCCGATGTCGAGCTGGTGAGTGTCTCTTCATTCTCGAACAACGTTGAGGTTCGCAGCTCAAATATAAGTCGAGAACATTATCCTCATTCGCAGCCATGTTTTCTTATGTGTATCTATGTACACGTGTATTGCCGCATTGGCCTAGGTCGCCAGTGCCCTGACGCATGAGTCTCACGGTTTGGGTTCTTTCTATTGAGAAATTTGGCAATATTTTGGCTCCGATGTCGAGCTGGTGAGTGTCTCTTCATTCTCGAACAACGTTGAGGTTCGCAGCTCAAATATAAGTCGAGAACATTATCCTCATTCGCAGCCATGTTTTCTTATGTGTATCTATGTACACGTGTATTGCCGCATAGGCCTATGTCGCCAGTCCCCTGACGCATGAGTCTCACAGTTTGGGTTCTTTCTATTGAGAAATTTGGCAATATTTTGGCTCCGATGTCGAGCTGGTGAGTGTCTCTTCATTCTCGAACAACATTGAGGTTCGCAGCTCAAATATAAGTCGAGAACATTATCCTTATTCGCAGCCATGTTTTCTTATGTGTATCTATGTACACGTGTATTGCCGCATAGGCCTATGTCGCCAGTGCCCTGACGCATGAGTTTCACGGTTTGGTTTTTTCCAGTGAGAAGTTTGGCAATATTGTGGCTCAGATGTCGAGCTGGTGAGTGTCTCTTCATTCTCGAACAACGTTGAGGTTCGCAGCTCAAATATAAGTCGAGAAAATTATCCTCATTCGCACCCACCTTTTCTGATGTGTATGTTTGTACACTTGTATTGCCGCGTAGGCCTATGCCGTCAGTGCCCTGACACATGGGTCTCACGGTTTGGGTTTTTTCCAGTGAGAAGTTTGGCAATATTTTGGCTTAGATGTCGAGCTGTTGAGTGTCTCTTCATTATCGAACAACGTTGAGGGTCGCAGCTCAGATATAAGTCTAGAAAATTATCCTCATTCGCAGCCATGTTTTCTTATGTGTATCTATGTACACGTGTATTGTCGCATTGGCCTAGGTCGCCAGTGCCCTGACGCATGAGTCTCACAGTTTGGGTTCTTTCTATTGAGAAATTTGGCAATATTTTGGCTCCGATGTCGAGCTGGTGAGTGTCTCTTCATTCTCGAACAACGTTGAGGTTCGCAGCTCAAATATAAGTCGAGAAAATTATCCTCATTCGCAGCCACCTTTTCTGATGTGTATGTTTGTACACGTGTATTGCCGCATAGGCCTATGCCGCCAGTGGCCTGACGCATGAGTCTCATGGTTTGTTTTTTTTCCAGTGAGAAATTTGGCAATATTTTGGCTCCGATGTCGAGCTGGTGAGTGTCTCTTCATTCTCGGACAACGTTGAGTTTCGCAGCTCAGATATAAGTCGAGAAAATTATCCTCATTCGCAGCCATGTTTTCTTATGTGTATCTATGTACACGTGTATTGCCGCATAGGCCTATGTCGCAAGTGCCCTGACGCATGAGTTTCACGGTTTGGGTTTTTTCCAGTGAGAAGTTTGGCAATATTTTGGCTCAGATGTCGAGCTGGTGAGTGTCTCTTCATTCTCGAACAACGTTGAGGTTCGCAGCTCAAATATAAGTCGAGAAAATTATCCTCATTCGCACCCACCTTTTCTGATGTGTATGTTTGTACACTTGTATTGCCGCGTAGGCCTATGCCGTCAGTGCCCTGACACATGGGTCTCACGGTTTGGGTTTTTTCCAGTGAGAAGTGTGGCAATATTTTGGCTCAGATGTCGAGCTGGTGAGTGTCTCTTCATTCTCGAACAACGTTGAGGTTCGCAGCTCAGATATAAGTCTAGAAAATTATCCTCATTCGCAGCCATGTTTTCTTATGTGTATCTATGTACACGTGTATTGTCGCATTGGCCTAGGTCGCCAGTGCCCTGACGCATGAGTCTCACAGTTTGGGTTCTTTCTATTGAGAAATTTGGCAATATTTTGGCTCCGATGTCGAGCTGGTGAGTGTCTCTTCATTTTCGAACAACGTTGAGGTTCGCAGCTCAAATATAAGTCGAGAAAATTATCCTCATTCGCAGCCACCTTTTCTGATGTGTATGTTTGTACACGTGTATTGCCGCATAGGCCTATGCCGCCAGTGGCCTGACGCATGAGTCTCATGGTTTGTTTTTTTTCCAGTGAGAAATTTGGCAATATTTTGGCTCCGATTTCGAGCTGGTGAGTGTCTCTTCATTCTCGGACAACGTTGAGTTTCGCAGCTCAGATATAAGTCGAGAAAATTATCCTCATTCGCAGCCATGTTTTCTTATGTGTATCTATGTACACGTGTATTGCCGCATAGGCCTATGTCGCAAGTGCCCTGACGCATGAGTTTCACGGTTTGGGTTTTTTCCAGTGAGAAGTTTGGCAATATTTTGGCTCAGATGTCGAGCTGGTGAGTGTCTCTTCATTCTCGAACAACGTTGAGGTTCGCAGCTCAAATATAAGTCGAGAAAATTATCCTCATTCGCACCCACCTTTTCTGATGTGTATGTTTGTACACTTGTATTGCCGCGTAGGCCTATGCCGTCAGTGCCCTGACACATGGGTCTCACGGTTTGGGTTTTTTCCAGTGAGAAGTTTGGCAATATTTTGGCTCAGATGTCGAGCTGGTGAGTGTCTCTTCATTCTCGAACAACGTTGAGGTTCGCAGCTCAGATATAAGTCTAGAAAATTATCCTCATTCGCAGCCATGTTTTCTTATGTGTATCTATGTACACGTGTATTGTCGCATTGGCCTAGGTCGCCAGTGCCCTGACGCATGAGTCTCACAGTTTGGGTTCTTTCTATTGAGAAATTTGGCAATATTTTGGCTCCGATGTCGAGCTGGTGAGTGTCTCTTCATTCTCGAACAACGTTGAGGTTCGCAGCTCAAATATAAGTCGAGAAAATTATCCTCATTCGCAGCCACCTTTTCTGATGTGTATGTTTGTACACGTGTATTGCCGCATAGGCCTATGCCGCCAGTGGCCTTACGCATGAGTCTCATGGTTTGTTTTTTTTCCAGTGAGAAATTTGGCAATATTTTGGCTCCGATGTCGAGCTGGTGAGTGTCTCTTCATTCTCGGACAACGTTGAGTTTCGCAGCTCAGATATAAGTCGAGAAAATTATCCTCATTCGCAGCCATGTTTTCTTATGTGTATCTATGTACACGTGTATTGCCGCATAGGCCTATGTCGCAAGTGCCCTGACGCATGAGTTTCACGGTTTGGGTTTTTTCCAGTGAGAAGTTTGGCAATATTTTGGCTCAGATGTCGAGCTGGTGAGTGTCTCTTCATTCTCGAACAACGTTGAGGTTCGCAGCTCAAATATAAGTCGAGAAAATTATCCTCATTCGCACCCACCTTTTCTGATGTGTATGTTTGTACACTTGTATTGCCGCGTAGGCCTATGCCGTCAGTGCCCTGACACATGGGTCTCACGGTTTGGGTTTTTTCCAGTGAGAAGTTTGGCAATATTTTGGCTCAGATGTCGAGCTGGTGAGTGTCTCTTCATTCTCGAACAACGTTGAGGTTCGCAGCTCAGATATAAGTCTAGAAAATTATCCTCATTCGCAGCCATGTTTTCTTATGTGTATCTATGTACACGTGTATTGCCGCATTGGCCTAGGTCGCCAGTGCCCTGACGCATGAGTCTCACAGTTTGGGTTCTTTCTATTGAGACATTTGGCAATATTTTGGCTCCGATGTCGAGCTGGTGAGTGTCTCTTCATTCTCGAACAACGTTGAGGTTCGCAGCTCAAATATAAGTCGAGAAAATTATCCTCATTCGCAGCCACCTTTTCTGATGTGTATGTTTGTACACGTGTATTGCCGCATAGGCCTATGCCGCCAGTGGCCTGACGCATGAGTCTCATAGTTTGGTTTTTTTCCAGTGAGAAATTTGGCAATATTTTGGCTCCGATGTCGAGCTGGTGAGTGTCTCTTCATTCTCGAACAACGTTGAGGTTCGCAGCTCAAATATAAGTCGAGAACATTATCCTCATTCGCATCCATGTTTTCTTATGTGTATCTATGTACACGTGTATTGCCGCATAGGCCTATGTCGCCAGTCCCCTGACGCATGAGTCTCACAGTTTGGGTTCTTTCTATTGAGAAATTTGGCAATATTTTGGCTCCGATGTCGAGCTGGTGAGTGTCTCTTCATTCTCGAACAACATTGAGGTTCGCAGCTCAAATATAAGTCGAGAACATTATCCTCATTCGCAGCCATGTTTTCTTATGTGTATCTATGTACACGTGTATTGCCACATTGGCCTAGGTCGCCAGTGCCCTGACGCATGAGTCTCACAGTTTGGGTTCTTTCTATTGAGAAATTTGGCAATATTGTGGCTCCGATGTCGAGCTGGTGAGTGTCTCTTCATTCTCGAACAACGTTGAGGTTCGCAGCTCAAATATAAGTCGAGAACATTATCCTCATTCGCAGCCATGTTTTCTTATGTGTATCTATGTACACGTGTATTGCCGCATAGGCCTATGTCGCCAGTCCCCTGACGCATGAGTCTCACAGTTTGGGTTCTTTCTATTGAGAAGTTTGGCAATATTTTGGCTCCGATGTCGAGCTGGTGAGTGTCTCTTCATTCTCGAACAACGTTGAGGTTCGCAGCTCAAATATAAGTCGAGAACATTATCCTCATTCGCAGCCATGTTTTCTTATGTGTATCTATGTACACGTGTATTGCCGCATAGGCCTATGTCGCCAGTGGCCTGACGCATGAGTTTCACGGTTTGGTTTTTTTCCAGTGAGAAGTTTGGCAATATTTTGGCTCAGATGTCGAGCTGGTGAGTGTCTCTTCATTCTCGAACAACGTTGAGGTTCGCAGCTCAAATATAAGTCGAGAAAATTATCCTCATTCGCACCCACCTTTTCTGATGTGTATGTTTGTACACTTGTATTGCCGCGTAGGCCTATGCCGTCAGTGCCCTGACACATGGGTCTCACGGTTTGGGTTTTTTCCAGTGAGAAGTTTGGCAATATTTTGGCTTAGATGTCGAGCTGGTGAGTGTCTCTTCATTATCGAACAACGTTGAGGTTCGCAGCTCAGATATAAGTCTAGAAAATTATCCTCATTCGCAGCCATGTTTTCTTATGTGTATCTATGTACACGTGTATTGTCGCATTGGCCTAGGTCGCCAGTGCCCTGACGCATGAGTCTCACAGTTTGGGTTCTTTCTATTGAGAAATTTGACAATATTTTGGCTCCGATGTCGAGCTGGTGAGTGTCTCTTCATTCTCGAACAACGTTGAGGTTCGCAGCTCAAATATAAGTCGAGAACATTATCCTCATTCGCAGCCATGTTTTCTTATGTGTATATATGTACACGTGTATTGCCGCATTGGCCTAGGTCGCCAGTGCCCTGACGCATGAGTCTCACGGTTTGGGTTCTTTCTATTGAGAAATTTGGCAATATTTTGGCTCCGATGTCGAGCTGGTGAGTGTCTCTTCATTCTCGGACAACGTTGAGTTTCGCAGCTCAGATATAAGTCGAGAAAATTATCCTCATTCGCAGCCATGTTTTCTTATGTGTATGTTTGTACACTTGTATTGCCGCATAGGCCTATGCCGTCAGTGCCCTGACACATGGGTCTCACGGTTTGGGTTTTTTCCAGTGAGAAGTTTGGCAATATTTTGGCTCAGATGTCGAGCTGGTGAGTGTCTCTTCATTATCGAACAACGTTGAGGTTCGCAGCTCAGATATAAGTCTAGAAAATTATCCTCATTCGCAGCCATGTTTTCTTATGTGTATCTATGTACACGTGTATTGCCGCATTGGCCTAGGTCGCCAGTGCCCTGACGCATGAGTCTCACAGTTTGGGTTCTTTCTATTGAGAAATTTGGCAATATTTTGGCTCCGATGTCGAGCTGGTGAGTGTCTCTTCATTCTCGAACAACGTTGAGGTTCGCAGCTCAAATATAAGTCGAGAACATTATCCTCATTCGCAGCCATGTTTTCTTATGTGTATCTATGTACACGTGTATTGCCGCATAGGCCTATGTCGCCAGTGCCCTGACGCATGAGTCTCACAGTTTGGGTTCTTTCTATTGAGAAATTTGGCAATATTTTGGCTCCGATGTCGAGCTGGTGAGTGTCTCTTCATTCTCGAACAACGTTGAGGTTCGCAGCTCAAATATAAGTCGAGAACATTATCCTCATTCGCAGCCATGTTTTCTTATGTGTATCTATGTACACGTGTATTGCCGCATAGGCCTATGTCGCCAGTCCCCTGACGCATGAGTCTCACAGTTTGGGTTCTTTCTATTGAGAAATTTGGCAATATTTTGGCTCCGATGTCGAGCTGGTGAGTGTCTCTTCATTCTCGAACAACGTTGAGGTTCGCAGCTCAAATATAAGTCGAGAACATTATCCTCATTCGCAGCCATGTTTTCTTATGTGTATCTATGTACACGTGTATTGCCGCATAGGCCTATGTCGCAAGTGCCCTGACGCATGAGTTTCACGATTTGGGTTTTTTCCAGTGAGAAGTTTGGCAATATTTTGGCTCAGATGTCGAGCTGGTGAGTGTCTCTTCATTCTCGAACAACGTTGAGGTTCGCAGCTCAAATATAAGTCGAGAAAATTATCCTCATTCGCACCCACCTTTTCTGATGTGTATGTTTGTACACTTGTATTGCCGCGTAGGCCTATGCCGTCAGTGCCCTGACACATGGGTCTCACGGTTTGGGTTTTTTCCAGTGAGAAGTTTGGCAATATTTTGGCTCCGATGTCGAGCTGGTGAGTGTCTCTTCATTCTCGAACAACGTTGAGGTTCGCAGCTCAAATATAAGTCGAGAACATTATCCTCATTCGCAGCCATGTTTTCTTATGTGTATCTATGTACACGTGTATTGCCGCATAGGCCTATGTCGCCAGTCCCCTGACGCATGAGTCTCACAGTTTGGGTTCTTTCTATTGAGAAATTTGGCAATATTTTGGCTCCGATGTCGAGCTGGTGAGTGTCTCTTCATTCTCGAACAACGTTGAGGTTCGCAGCTCAAATATAAGTCGAGAACATTATCCTCATTCGCAGCCATGTTTTCTTATGTGTATCTATGTACACGTGTATTGCCGCATAGGCCTATGTCGCCAGTGCCCTGACGCATGAGTTTCACGGTTTGGGTTTTTTCTATTGAGAAATTTGGCAATATTTTGGCTCCGATGTCGAGCTGGTGAGTGTCTCTTCATTCTCGAACAACGTTGAGGTTCGCAGCTCAAATATAAGTCGAGAACATTATCCTCATTCGCAGCCATGTTTTCTTATGTGTATCTATGTACACGTGTATTGCCGCATTGGCCTAGGTCGCCAGTGCCCTGACGCATGAGTCTCACGGTTTGGGTTCTTTCTATTGAGAAATTTGGCAATATTTTGGCTCCGATGTCGAGCTGGTGAGTGTCTCTTCATTCTCGAACAACGTTGAGGTTCGCAGCTCAAATATTAGTCGAGAACATTATCCTCATTCGCAGCCATGTTTTCTTATGTGTATCTATGTACACGTGTATTGCCGCATAGGCCTATGTCGCAAGTGCCCTGACGCATGAGTTTCACGATTTGGGTTTTTTCCAGTGAGAAGTTTGGCAATATTTTGGCTCAGATGTCGAGCTGGTGAGTGTCTCTTCATTCTCGAACAACGTTGAGGTTCGCAGCTCAAATATAAGTCGAGAAAATTATCCTCATTCGCACCCACCTTTTCTGATGTGTATGTTTGTACACTTGTATTGCCGCGTAGGCCTATGCCGTCAGTGCCCTGACACATGGGTCTCACGGTTTGGGTTTTTTCCAGTGAGAAGTTTGGCAATATTTTGGCTCCGATGTCGAGCTGGTGAGTGTCTCTTCATTCTCGAACAACGTTGAGGTTCGCAGCTCAAATATAAGTCGAGAACATTATCCTCATTCGCAGCCATGTTTTCTTATGTGTATCTATGTACACGTGTATTGCCGCATAGGCCTATGTCGCCAGTCCCCTGACGCATGAGTCTCACAGTTTGGGTTCTTTCTATTGAGAAATTTGGCAATATTTTGGCTCCGATGTCGAGCTGGTGAGTGTCTCTTCATTCTCGAACAACGTTGAGGTTCGCAGCTCAAATATAAGTCGAGAACATTATCCTCATTCGCAGCCATGTTTTCTTATGTGTATCTATGTACACGTGTATTGCCGCATAGGCCTATGTCGCCAGTGCCCTGACGCATGAGTTTCACGGTTTGGGTTTTTTCTATTGAGAAATTTGGCAATATTTTGGCTCCGATGTCGAGCTGGTGAGTGTCTCTTCATTCTCGAACAACGTTGAGGTTCGCAGCTCAAATATAAGTCGAGAACATTATCCTCATTCGCAGCCATGTTTTCTTATGTGTATCTATGTACACGTGTATTGCCGCATAGGCCTATGTCGCCAGTCCCCTGACGCATGAGTCTCACAGTTTGGGTTCTTTCTATTGAGAAGTTTGGCAATATTTTGGCTCCGATGTCGAGCTGGTGAGTGTCTCTTCATTCTCGAACAACGTTGAGGTTCGCAGCTCAAATATAAGTCGAGAACATTATCCTCATTCGCAGCCATGTTTTCTTATGTGTATCTATGTACACGTGTATTGCCGCATAGGCCTATGTCGCCAGTGCCCTGACACATGAGTTTCACGGTTTGGTTTTTTTCCAGTGAGAAGTTTGGCAATATTTTGGCTCAGATGTCGAGCTGGTGAGTGTCTCTTCATTCTCGAACAACGTTGAGGTTCGCAGCTCAAATATAAGTCGAGAAAATTATCCTCATTCGCACCCACCTTTTCTGATGTGTATGTTTGTACACTTGTATTGCCGCGTAGGCCTATGCCGTCAGTGCCCTGACACATGGGTCTCACGGTTTGGGTTTTTTCCAGTGAGAAGTTTGGCAATATTTTGGCTCCGATGTCGAGCTGGTGAGTGTCTCTTCATTCTCGAACAACGTTGAGGTTCGCAGCTCAAATATAAGTCGAGAACATTATCCTCATTCGCAGCCATGTTTTCTTATGTGTATCTATGTACACGTGTATTGCCGCATAGGCCTATGTCGCCAGTCCCCTGACGCATGAGTCTCACAGTTTGGGTTCTTTCTATTGAGAAATTTGGCAATATTTTGGCTCCGATGTCGAGCTGGTGAGTGTCTCTTCATTCTCGAACAACGTTGAGGTTCGCAGCTCAAATATAAGTCGAGAACATTATCCTCATTCGCAGCCATGTTTTCTTATGTGTATCTATGTACACGTGTATTGCCGCATAGGCCTATGTCGCCAGTGCCCTGACGCATGAGTTTCACGGTTTGGGTTTTTTCTATTGAGAAATTTGGCAATATTTTGGCTCCGATGTCGAGCTGGTGAGTGTCTCTTCATTCTCGAACAACGTTGAGGTTCGCAGCTCAAATATAAGTCGAGAACATTATCCTCATTCGCAGCCATGTTTTCTTATGTGTATCTATGTACACGTGTATTGCCGCATTGGCCTAGGTCGCCAGTGCCCTGACGCATGAGTCTCACGGTTTGGGTTCTTTCTATTGAGAAATTTGGCAATATTTTGGCTCCGATGTCGAGCTGGTGAGTGTCTCTTCATTCTCGAACAACGTTGAGGTTCGCAGCTCAAATATAAGTCGAGAACATTATCCTCATTCGCAGCCATGTTTTCTTATGTGTATCTATGTACACGTGTATTGCCGCATAGGCCTATGTCGCAAGTGCCCTGACGCATGAGTTTCACGATTTGGGTTTTTTCCAGTGAGAAGTTTGGCAATATTTTGGCTCAGATGTCGAGCTGGTGAGTGTCTCTTCATTCTCGAACAACGTTGAGGTTCGCAGCTCAAATATAAGTCGAGAAAATTATCCTCATTCGCACCCACCTTTTCTGATGTGTATGTTTGTACACTTGTATTGCCGCGTAGGCCTATGCCGTCAGTGCCCTGACACATGGGTCTCACGGTTTGGGTTTTTTCCAGTGAGAAGTTTGGCAATATTTTGGCTCCGATGTCGAGCTGGTGAGTGTCTCTTCATTCTCGAACAACGTTGAGGTTCGCAGCTCAAATATAAGTCGAGAACATTATCCTCATTCGCAGCCATGTTTTCTTATGTGTATCTATGTACACGTGTATTGCCGCATAGGCCTATGTCGCCAGTCCCCTGACGCATGAGTCTCACAGTTTGGGTTCTTTCTATTGAGAAATTTGGCAATATTTTGGCTCCGATGTCGAGCTGGTGAGTGTCTCTTCATTCTCGAACAACGTTGAGGTTCGCAGCTCAGATACAAGTCGAGAAAATTATCCTCATTCGCAGCCATGTTTTCTTATGTGTATCTATGTACACGTGTATTGCCGCATTGGCCTAGGTCGCCAGTGCCCTGACGCATGAGTCTCACGGTTTGGGTTCTTTCTATTGAGAAATTTGGCAATATTTTGGCTCCGATGTCGAGCTGGTGAGTGTCTCTTCATTCTCGAACAACGTTGAGGTTCGCAGCTCAAATATAAGTCGAGAACATTATCCTCATTCGCAGCCATGTTTTCTTATGTGTATCTATGTACACGTGTATTGCCGCATAGGCCTATGTCGCAAGTGCCCTGACGCATGAGTTTCACGATTTGGGTTTTTTCCAGTGAGAAGTTTGGCAATATTTTGGCTCAGATGTCGAGCTGGTGAGTGTCTCTTCATTCTCGAACAACGTTGAGGTTCGCAGCTCAAATATAAGTCGAGAAAATTATCCTCATTCGCACCCACCTTTTCTGATGTGTATGTTTGTACACTTGTATTGCCGCGTAGGCCTATGCCGTCAGTGCCCTGACACATGGGTCTCACGGTTTGGGTTTTTTCCAGTGAGAAGTTTGGCAATATTTTGGCTCCGATGTCGAGCTGGTGAGTGTCTCTTCATTCTCGAACAACGTTGAGGTTCGCAGCTCAAATATAAGTCGAGAACATTATCCTCATTCGCAGCCATGTTTTCTTATGTGTATCTATGTACACGTGTATTGCCGCATAGGCCTATGTCGCCAGTCCCCTGACGCATGAGTCTCACAGTTTGGGTTCTTTCTATTGAGAAATTTGGCAATATTTTGGCTCCGATGTCGAGCTGGTGAGTGTCTCTTCATTCTCGAACAACGTTGAGGTTCGCAGCTCAAATATAAGTCGAGAACATTATCCTCATTCGCAGCCATGTTTTCTTATGTGTATCTATGTACACGTGTATTGCCGCATAGGCCTATGTCGCCAGTGCCCTGACGCATGAGTTTCACGGTTTGGGTTTTTTCTATTGAGAAATTTGGCAATATTTTGGCTCCGATGTCGAGCTGGTGAGTGTCTCTTCATTCTCGAACAACGTTGAGGTTCGCAGCTCAAATATAAGTCGAGAACATTATCCTCATTCGCAGCCATGTTTTCTTATGTGTATCTATGTACACGTGTATTGCCGCATAGGCCTATGTCGCCAGTCCCCTGACGCATGAGTCTCACAGTTTGGGTTCTTTCTATTGAGAAGTTTGGCAATATTTTGGCTCCGATGTCGAGCTGGTGAGTGTCTCTTCATTCTCGAACAACGTTGAGGTTCGCAGCTCAAATATAAGTCGAGAACATTATCCTCATTCGCAGCCATGTTTTCTTATGTGTATCTATGTACACGTGTATTGCCGCATAGGCCTATGTCGCCAGTGCCCTGACACATGAGTTTCACGGTTTGGTTTTTTTCCAGTGAGAAGTTTGGCAATATTTTGGCTCAGATGTCGAGCTGGTGAGTGTCTCTTCATTCTCGAACAACGTTGAGGTTCGCAGCTCAAATATAAGTCGAGAAAATTATCCTCATTCGCACCCACCTTTTCTGATGTGTATGTTTGTACACTTGTATTGCCGCGTAGGCCTATGCCGTCAGTGCCCTGACACATGGGTCTCACGGTTTGGGTTTTTTCCAGTGAGAAGTTTGGCAATATTTTGGCTTAGATGTCGAGCTGGTGAGTGTCTCTTCATTATCGAACAACGTTGAGGTTCGCAGCTCAGATATAAGTCTAGAAAATTATCCTCATTCGCAGCCATGTTTTCTTATGTGTATCTATGTACACGTGTATTGTCGCATTGGCCTAGGTCGCCAGTGCCCTGACGCATGAGTCTCACAGTTTGGGTTCTTTCTATTGAGAAATTTGGCAATATTTTGGCTCCGATGTCGAGCTGGTGAGTGTCTCTTCATTCTCGAACAACGTTGAGGTTCGCAGCTCAAATATAAGTCGAGAACATTATCCTCATTCGCAGCCATGTTTTCTTATGTGTATCTATGTACACGTGTATTGCCGCATTGGCCTAGGTCGCCAGTGCCCTGACGCATGAGTCTCACGGTTTGGGTTCTTTCTATTGAGAAATTTGGCAATATTTTGGCTCCGATGTCGAGCTGGTGAGTGTCTCTTCATTCTCGGACAACGTTGAGTTTCGCAGCTCAGATATAAGTCGAGAAAATTATCCTCATTCGCAGCCATGTTTTCTTATGTGTATGTTTGTACACTTGTATTGCCGCATAGGCCTATGCCGTCAGTGCCCTGACACATGGGTCTCACGGTTTGGGTTTTTTCCAGTGAGAAGTTTGGCAATATTTTGGCTCAGATGTCGAGCTGGTGAGTGTCTCTTCATTATCGAACAACGTTGAGGTTCGCAGCTCAGATATAAGTCTAGAAAATTATCCTCATTCGCAGCCATGTTTTCTTATGTGTATCTATGTACACGTGTATTGCTGCATTGGCCTAGGTCGCCAGTGCCCTGACGCATGAGTCTCACAGTTTGGGTTCTTTCTATTGAGAAATTTGGCAATATTTTGGCTCCGATGTCGAGCTGGTGAGTGTCTCTTCATTCTCGAACAACGTTGAGGTTCGCAGCTCAAATATAAGTCGAGAACATTATCCTCATTCGCAGCCATGTTTTCTTATGTGTATCTATGTACACGTGTATTGCCGCATAGGCCTATGTCGCCAGTCCCCTGACGCATGAGTCTCACAGTTTGGGTTCTTTCTATTGAGAAATTTGGCAATATTTTGGCTCCGATGTCGAGCTGGTGAGTGTCTCTTCATTCTCGAACAACGTTGAGGTTCGCAGCTCAAATATAAGTCGAGAACATTATCCTCATTCGCAGCCATGTTTTCTTATGTGTATCTATGTACACGTGTATTGCCGCATAGGCCTATGTCGCCAGTGCCCTGACGCATGAGTTTCACGGTTTGGGTTTTTTCCAGTGAGAAGTTTGGCAATATTTTGGCTCAGATGTCGAGCTGGTGAGTGTCTCTTCATTCTCGAACAACGTTGATGTTCGCAGCTCAGATATAAGTCTAGAAAATTATCCCCATTCGCAGCCATGTTTTCTTATGTGTATCTATGTACACGTGTATTGCCGCATTGGCCTAGGTCGCCAGTGCCCTGACGCATGAGTCTCACAGTTTGGGTTCTTTCTATTGAGAAATTTGGCAATATTTTGGCTCCGATGTCGAGCTGGTGAGTGTCTCTTCATTCTCGAACAACGTTGAGGTTCGCAGCTCAAATATAAGTCGAGAACATTATCCTCATTCGCAGCCATGTTTTCTTATGTGTATCTATGTACACGTGTATTGCCGCATAGGCCTATGTCGCCAGTCCCCTGACGCATGAGTCTCACAGTTTGGGTTCTTTCTATTGAGAAATTTGGCAATATTTTGGCTCTGATGTCGAGCTGGTGAGTGTCTCTTCATTCTCGAACAACGTTGAGGTTCGCAGCTCAAATATAAGTCGAGAACATTATCCTCATTCGCAGCCATGTTTTCTTATGTGTATCTATGTACACGTGTATTGCCGCATAGGCCTATGTCGCAAGTGCCCTGACGCATGAGTTTCACGATTTGGGTTTTTTCCAGTGAGAAGTTTGGCAATATTTTGGCTCAGATGTCGAGCTGGTGAGTGTCTCTTCATTCTCGAACAACGTTGAGGTTCGCAGCTCAAATATAAGTCGAGAAAATTATCCTCATTCGCACCCACCTTTTCTGATGTGTATGTTTGTACACTTGTATTGCCGCGTAGGCCTATGCCGTCAGTGCCCTGACACATGGGTCTCACGGTTTGGGTTTTTTCCAGTGAGAAGTTTGGCAATATTTTGGCTCCGATGTCGAGCTGGTGAGTGTCTCTTCATTCTCGAACAACGTTGAGGTTCGCAGCTCAAATATAAGTCGAGAACATTATCCTCATTCGCAGCCATGTTTTCTTATGTGTATATATGTACACGTGTATTGCCGCATAGGCCTATGTCGCCAGTCCCCTGACGCATGAGTCTCACAGTTTGGGTTCTTTCTATTGAGAAATTTGGCAATATTTTGGCTCCGATGTCGAGCTGGTGAGTGTCTCTTCATTCTCGAACAACGTTGAGGTTCGCAGCTCAAATATAAGTCGAGAACATTATCCTCATTCGCAGCCATGTTTTCTTATGTGTATCTATGTACACGTGTATTGCCGCATAGGCCTATGTCGCCAGTGCCCTGACGCATGAGTTTCACGGTTTGGGTTTTTTCCAGTGAGAAGTTTGGCAATATTTTGGCTCAGATGTCGAGCTGGTGAGTGTCTCTTCATTCTCGAACAACGTTGATGTTCGCAGCTCAGATATAAGTCTACAAAATTATCCTCATTCGCAGCCATGTTTTCTTATGTGTATCTATGTACACGTGTATTGCCGCATTGGCCTAGGTCGCCAGTGCCCTGACGCATGAGTCTCACAGTTTGGGTTCTTTCTATTGAGAAATTTGGCAATATTTTGGCTCCGATGTCGAGCTGGTGAGTGTCTCTTCATTCTCGAACAACGTTGAGGTTCGCAGCTCAAATATAAGTCGAGAACATTATCCTCATTCGCAGCCATGTTTTCTTATGTGTATCTATGTACACGTGTATTGCCGCATAGGCCTATGTCGCCAGTCCCCTGACGCATGAGTCTCACAGTTTGGGTTCTTTCTATTGAGAAATTTGGCAATATTTTGGCTCCGATGTCGAGCTGGTGAGTGTCTCTTCATTCTCGAACAACGTTGAGGTTCGCAGCTCAAATATAAGTCGAGAACATTATCCTCATTCGCAGCCATGTTTTCTTATGTGTATCTATGTACACGTGTATTGCCGCATAGGCCTATGTCGCAAGTGCCCTGACGCATGAGTTTCACGATTTGGGTTTTTTCCAGTGAGAAGTTTCGCAATATTTTGGCTCAGATGTCGAGCTGGTGAGTGTCTCTTCATTCTCGAACAACGTTGAGGTTCGCAGCTCAAATATAAGTCGAGAAAATTATCCTCATTCGCACCCACCTTTTCTGATGTGTATGTTTGTACACTTGTATTGCCGCGTAGGCCTATGCCGTCAGTGCCCTGACACATGGGTCTCACGGTTTGGGTTTTTTCCAGTGAGAAGTTTGGCAATATTTTGGCTCAGATGTCGAGCTGGTGAGTGTCTCTTCATTCTCGAACAACGTTGAGGTTCGCAGCTCAGATATAAGTCTAGAAAATTATCCTCATTCGCAGCCATGTTTTCTTATGTGTATCTATGTACACGTGTATTGTCGCATTGGCCTAGGTCGCCAGTGCCCTGACGCATGAGTCTCACAGTTTGGGTTCTTTCTATTGAGAAATTTGGCAATATTTTGGCTCCGATGTCGAGCTGGTGAGTGTCTCTTCATTCTCGGACAACGTTGAGGTTCGCAGCTCAGATATAAGTCGAGAAAATTATCCTCATTCGCAGCCATGTTTTCTTATGTGTATCTATGTACACGTGTATTGCCGCATAGGCCTACGTCGCCAGTGCCCTGACGCATGAGTTTCACGGTTTGGTTTTTTTCCAGTGAGAAGTTTGGCAATATTTTGGCTCAGATGTCGAGATGGTGAGTGTCTCTTCATTCTCGAACAACGTTGAGGTTCGCAGCTCAAATATAAGTCGAGAAAATTATCCTCATTCGCACCCACCTTTTCTGATGTGTATGTTTGTACACTTGTATTGCCGCGTAGGCCTATGCCGTCAGTGCCCTGACACATGGGTCTCACGGTTTGGGTTTTTTCCAGTGAGAAGTTTGGCAATATTTTGGCTTAGATGTCGAGCTGGTGAGTGTCTCTTCATTATCGAACAACGTTGAGGTTCGCAGCTCAGATATAAGTCTAGAAAATTATCCTCATTCGCAGCCATGTTTTCTTATGTGTATCTATGTACACGTGTATTGTCGCATTGGCCTAGGTCGCCAGTGCCCTGACGCATGAGTCTCACAGTTTGGGTTCTTTCTATTGAGAAATTTGGCAATATTTTGGCTCCGATGTCGAGCTGGTGAGTGTCTCTTCATTCTCGAACAACGTTGAGGTTCGCAGCTCAAATATAAGTCGAGAACATTATCCTCATTCGCAGCCATGTTTTCTTATGTGTATCTATGTACACGTGTATTGCCGCATTGGCCTAGGTCGCCAGTGCCCTGACGCATGAGTCTCACGGTTTGGGTTCTTTCTATTGAGAAATTTGGCAATATTTTGGCTCCGATGTCGAGCTGGTGAGTGTCTCTTCATTCTCGGACAACGTTGAGTTTCGCAGCTCAGATATAAGTCGAGAAAATTATCCTCATTCGCAGCCATGTTTTCTTATGTGTATGTTTGTACACTTGTATTGCCGCATAGGCCTATGCCGTCAGTGCCCTGACACATGGGTCTCACGGTTTGGTTTTTTTCCAGTGAGAAGTTTGGCAATATTTTGGCTCCGATGTCGAGCTGGTGAGTGTCTCTTCATTCTCGAACAACGTTGAGGTTCGCAGCTCAGATATAAGTCTAGAAAATTATCCTCATTCGCAGCCATGTTTTCTTATGTGTATCTATGTACACGTGTATTGCCGCATTGGCCTAGGTCGCCAGTGCCCTGACGCATGAGTCTCACAGTTTGGGTTCTTTCTATTGAGAAATTTGGCAATATTTTGGCTCCGATGTCGAGCTGGTGAGTGTCTCTTCATTCTCGAACAACGTTGAGGTTCGCAGCTCAAATATAAGTCGAGAACATTATCCTCATTCGCAGCCATGTTTTCTTATGTGTATCTATGTACACGTGTATTGCCGCATAGGCCTATGTCGCCAGTCCCCTGACGCATGAGTCTCACAGTTTGGGTTCTTTCTATTGAGAAATTTGGCAATATTTTGGCTCCGATGTCGAGCTGGTGAGTGTCTCTTCATTCTCGAACAACGTTGAGGTTCGCAGCTCAAATATAAGTCGAGAACATTATCCTCATTCGCAGCCATGTTTTCTTATGTGTATCTATGTACACGTGTATTGCCGCATAGGCCTATGTCGCCAGTGCCCTGACGCATGAGTTTCACGGTTTGGGTTTTTTCCAGTGAGAAGTTTGGCAATATTTTGGCTCAGATGTCGAGCTGGTGAGTGTCTCTTCATTCTCGAACAACGTTGATGTTCGCAGCTCAGATATAAGTCGAGAAAATTATCCTCATTCGCAGCCATGTTTTCTTATGTGTATCTATGTACACGTGTATTGCCGCATTGGCCTAGGTCGCCAGTGCCCTGACGCATGAGTCTCACAGTTTGGGTTCTTTCTATTGAGAAATTTGGCAATATTTTGGCTCCGATGTCGAGCTGGTGAGTGTCTCTTCATTCTCGAACAACGTTGAGGTTCGCAGCTCAAATATAAGTCGAGAACATTATCCTCATTCGCAGCCATGTTTTCTTATGTGTATCTATGTACACGTGTATTGCCGCATAGGCCTATGTCGCCAGTCCCCTGACGCATGAGTCTCACAGTTTGGGTTCTTTCTATTGAGAAATTTGGCAATATTTTGGCTCCGATGTCGAGCTGGTGAGTGTCTCTTCATTCTCGAACAACGTTGAGGTTCGCAGCTCAAATATAAGTCGAGAACATTATCCTCATTCGCAGCCATGTTTTCTTATGTGTATCTATGTACACGTGTATTGCCGCATAGGCCTATGTCGCAAGTGCCCTGACGCATGAGTTTCACGATTTGGGTTTTTTCCAGTGAGAAGTTTGGCAATATTTTGGCTTAGATGTCGAGCTGGTGAGTGTCTCTTCATTCTCGAACAACGTTGAGGTTCGCAGCTCAAATATAAGTCGAGAAAATTATCCTCATTCGCACCCACCTTTTCTGATGTGTATGTTTGTACACTTGTATTGCCGCGTAGGCCTATGCCGTCAGTGCCCTGACACATGGGTCTCACGGTTTGGGTTTTTTCCAGTGAGAAGTTTGGCAATATTTTGGCTCAGATGTCGAGCTGGTGAGTGTCTCTTCATTCTCGAACAACGTTGAGGTTCGCAGCTCAGATATAAGTCTAGAAAATTATCCTCATTCGCAGCCATGTTTTCTTATGTGTATCTATGTACACGTGTATTGTCGCATTGGCCTAGGTCGCCAGTGCCCTGACGCATGAGTCTCACAGTTTGGGTTCTTTCTATTGAGAAATTTGGCAATATTTTGGCTCCGATGTCGAGCTGGTGAGTGTCTCTTCATTCTCGAACAACGTTGAGGTTCGCAGCTCAAATATAAGTCGAGAAAATTATCCTCATTCGCAGCCACCTTTTCTGATGTGTATGTTTGTACACGTGTATTGCCGCATAGGCCTATGCCGCCAGTGGCCTGACGCATGAGTCTAATGGTTTGGTTTTTTTCCACTGAGACATTTGGCAATATTTTGGCTCCGATGTCGAGCTGGTGAGTGTCTCTTCATTCTCGGACAACGTTGAGTTTCGCAGCTCAGATATAAGTCGAGAAAATTATCCTCATTCGCAGCCATGTTTTCTTATGTGTATCTATGTACACGTGTATTGCCGCATTGGCCTAGGTCGCCAGTGCCCTGACGCATGAGTCTCACAGTTTGGGTTCTTTCTATTGAGAAATTTGGCAATATTTTGGCTCCGATGTCGAGCTGGTGAGTGTCTCTTCATTCTCGAACAACGTTGAGGTTCGCAGCTCAAATATAAGTCGAGAACATTATCCTCATTCGCAGCCATGTTTTCTTATGTGTATCTATGTACACGTGTATTGCCGCATAGGCCTATGTCGCCAGTCCCCTGACGCATGAGTCTCACAGTTTGGGTTCTTTCTATTGAGAAATTTGGCAATATTTTGGCTCCGATGTCGAGCTGGTGAGTGTCTCTTCATTCTCGAACAACGTTGAGGTTCGCAGCTCAAATATAAGTCGAGAACATTATCCTCATTCGCAGCCATGTTTTCTTATGTGTATCTATGTACACGTGTATTGCCGCATAGGCCTATGTCGCAAGTGCCCTGACGCATGAGTTTCACGGTTTGGGTTTTTTCCAGTGAGAAGTTTGGCAATATTTTGGCTCAGATGTCGAGCTGGTGAGTGTCTCTTCATTCTCGAACAACGTTGAGGTTCGCAGCTCAAATATAAGTCGAGAAAATTATCCTCATTCGCACCCACCTTTTCTGATGTGTATGTTTGTACACTTGTATTGCCGCGTAGGCCTATGCCGTCAGTGCCCTGACACATGGGTCTCACGGTTTGGGTTTTTTCCCGTGAGAAGTTTGGCAATATTTTGGCTCAGATGTCGAGCTGGTGAGTGTCTCTTCATTCTCGAACAACGTTGAGGTTCGCAGCTCAGATATAAGTCTAGAAAATTATCCTCATTCGCAGCCATGTTTTCTTATGTGTATCTATGTACACGTGTATTGTCGCATTGGCCTAGGTCGCCAGTGCCCTGACGCATGAGTCTCACAGTTTGGGTTCTTTCTATTGAGAAATTTGGCAATATTTTGGCTCCGATGTCGAGCTGGTGAGTGTCTCTTCATTCTCGAACAACGTTGAGGTTCGCAGCTCAAATATAAGTCGAGAAAATTATCCTCATTCGCAGCCACCTTTTCTGATGTGTATGTTTGTACACGTGTATTGCCGCATAGGCCTATGCCGCCAGTGGCCTGACGCATGAGTCTCATGGTTTGGTTTTTTTCCAGTGAGAAATTTGGCAATATTTTGGCTCCGATGTCGAGCTGGTGAGTGTCTCTTCATTCTCGGACAACGTTGAGTTTCGCAGCTCAGATATAAGTCGAGAAAATTATCCTCATTCGCAGCCATGTTTTCTTATGTGTATCTATGTACACGTGTATTGCCGCATTGGCCTAGGTCGCCAGTGCCCTGACGCATGAGTCTCACAGTTTGGGTTCTTTCTATTGAGAAATTTGGCAATATTTTGGCTCCGATGTCGAGCTGGTGAGTGTCGCTTCATTCTCGAACAACGTTGAGGTTCGCAGCTCAAATATAAGTCGAGAACATTATCCTCATTCGCAGCCATGTTTTCTTATGTGTATCTATGTACACGTGTATTGCCGCATTGGCCTAGGTCGCCAGTGCCCTGACGCATGAGTCTCACAGTTTGGGTTCTTTCTATTGAGAAATTTGGCAATATTTTGGCTCCGATGTCGAGCTGGTGAGTGTCTCTTCATTCTCGGACAACGTTGAGTTTCGCAGCTCAGATATAAGTCGAGAAAATTATCCTCATTCGCAGCCATGTTTTCTTATGTGTATGTTTGTACACTTGTATTGCCGCATAGGCCTATGCCGTCAGTGCCCTGACACATGGGTCTCACGGTTTGGGTTTTTTCCCGTGAGAAGTTTGGCAATATTTTGGCTCAGATGTCGAGCTGGTGAGTGTCTCTTCATTCTCGAACAACGTTGAGGTTCGCAGCTCAGATATAAGTCTAGAAAATTATCCTCATTCGCAGCCATGTTTTCTTATGTGTATCTATGTACACGTGTATTGTCGCATTGGCCTAGGTCGCCAGTGCCCTGACGCATGAGTCTCACAGTTTGGGTTCTTTCTATTGAGAAATTTGGCAATATTTTGGCTCCGATGTCGAGCTGGTGAGTGTCTCTTCATTCTCGAACAACGTTGAGGTTCGCAGCTCAAATATAAGTCGAGAAAATTATCCTCATTCGCAGCCACCTTTTCTGATGTGTATGTTTGTACACGTGTATTGCCGCATAGGCCTATGCCGCCAGTGGCCTGACGCATGAGTCTCATGGTTTGGTTTTTTTCCAGTGAGAAATTTGGCAATATTTTGGCTCCGATGTCGAGCTGGTGAGTGTCTCTTCATTCTCGGACAACGTTGAGTTTCGCAGCTCAGATATAAGTCGAGAAAATTATCCTCATTCGCAGCCATGTTTTCTTATGTGTATCTATGTACACGTGTATTGCCGCATTGGCCTAGGTCGCCAGTGCCCTGACGCATGAGTCTCACAGTTTGGGTTCTTTCTATTGAGAAATTTGGCAATATTTTGGCTCCGATGTCGAGCTGGTGAGTGTCGCTTCATTCTCGAACAACGTTGAGGTTCGCAGCTCAAATATAAGTCGAGAACATTATCCTCATTCGCAGCCATGTTTTCTTATGTGTATCTATGTACACGTGTATTGCCGCATTGGCCTAGGTCGCCAGTGCCCTGACGCATGAGTCTCACAGTTTGGGTTCTTTCTATTGAGAAATTTGGCAATATTTTGGCTCCGATGTCGAGCTGGTGAGTGTCTCTTCATTCTCGGACAACGTTGAGTTTCGCAGCTCAGATATAAGTCGAGAAAATTATCCTCATTCGCAGCCATGTTTTCTTATGTGTATGTGTGTACACTTGTATTGCCGCATAGGCCTATGCCGTCAGTGCCCTGACACATGGGTCTCACGGTTTGGGTTTTTTCCAGTGAGAAGTTTGGGAATATTTTGGCTCCGATGTCGAGCTGGTGAGTGTCTCTTCATTCTCGGACAACGTTGAGTTTCGCAGCTCAGATATAAGTTGAGAAAATTATCCTCATTCGCAGCCATGTTTTCTTATGTGTATCTATGTACACGTGTATTGCCGCATTGGCCTAGGTCGCCAGTGCCCTGACGCATGAGTCTCACAGTTTGGTTTTTTTCCATTGAGAAATTTGTCAATATTTTGGCTCAGATGTCGAGCTGGTAAGTATCTCTTCATTCTCGAACAACGTTGAGGTTCCCAGCTAAGATATAAGTCGAGAAAATAATCCTCATTCGCAGCCACCTTTTCTGATGTGTATGTTTGTACACGTGTATTGCCGCATAGGACTATGCCGCCAGTGGCCTGACGCATGAATCTTATAGTTTGGGTTCTTTCCATTGAGAAAATTGGCAATATTTTGTCTCAGATGTCGAGCTGGTGAATGTCTCGTCATTCTCGAACAACGTTGAGGTTCGCAGCTCAGATATAAGTCGAGAAAATTATCCTCATTCGCAGCCACCTTTTGTTAAGTGTATGTTTGTACTCGTGTATTGCCGCATTGGCCTATGTCGCCAGTGCCCTGACGCATGAGTCTCACGGTTTGGTTTTTTTCCAGTGAGAAAATTGGCAATATTTTGGCTCAGATGTTGAGCTGGTGAGTGTCTCTTCATTTTCAAACAACGTTGAGGTTTGCAGCTAAGATATAAGTCGAGAACATTATCCTCATTCGCAGCAATGTTTTCTGATGTGTATCTATGTACACGTGTATTGCCGCAATGGCCTATGTCGCCAGTGCCCTGACTCATGAGTCTCACAGTTTGGGTTCTTTCCATTGAGAAATTTGGCAATATTTTGGCTTAGATGTCGAGCTGGAGAGTGTCTCTTCATTCTCGAACAACGTTGAGGTTCGCAGCTAAGATATAAGTCGAGAAAATTATCCTCATTCGCAGCCACCTTTTCTTATGTGTATGTTTGTACACGTGTATTGCCGCATTGGCCTATTTAGCCAGTGCCCTGACGCATGAGTCTTATGTGTATCTATGTACACGTGTATTGCCGCATTGGCCTATGTAGCCAGTGCCCTAACGCATGAGTCTCACAGTTTGGGTTCTTTCCATTTCGAAATTTGGCAATAATTTGGCTCAGATGTCGAGATGGTGAGTGTCTCTTCATTCTCGAACAACGTTGTGGTTCGCAGCTAAGATATAAGTCGAAATAATTATCCTCATTCGCCGCCACCTTTTCTTATGTGTATGTTTGTACACGTGTATTGCCGCATAGGCCTAGGTCGCCAGTGCCCAGACGCATGAGTCTCACAGTTTGGGTTCTTTCTATTGAGAAATTTGGCAATATTTTGGCTCCGATGTCGAGCTGGTGAGTGTCGCTTCATTCTCGAACAACGTTGAGGTTCGCAGCTCAAATATAAGTCGAGAACATTATCCTCATTCGCAGCCATGTTTTCTTATGTGTATCTATGTACACGTGTATTGCCGCATTGGCCTAGGTCGCCAGTGCCCTGACGCATGAGTCTCACAGTTTGGGTTCTTTCTATTGAGAAATTTGGCAATATTTTGGCTCCGATGTCGAGCTGGTGAGTGTCTCTTCATTCTCGGACAACGTTGAGTTTCGCAGCTCAGATATAAGTCGAGAAAATTATCCTCATTCGCAGCCATGTTTTCTTATGTGTATGTTTGTACACTTGTATTGCCGCATAGGCCTATGCCGTCAGTGCCCTGACACATGGGTCTCACGGTTTGGGTTTTTTCCAGTGAGAAGTTTGGGAATATTTTGGCTCCGATGTCGAGCTGGTGAGTGTCTCTTCATTCTCGGACAACGTTGAGTTTCGCAGCTCAGATATAAGTTGAGAAAATTATCCTCATTCGCAGCCATGTTTTCTTATGTGTATCTATGTACACGTGTATTGCCGCATTGGCCTAGGTCGCCAGTGCCCTGACGCATGAGTCTCACAGTTTGGTTTTTTTCCATTGAGAAATTTGTCAATATTTTGGCTCAGATGTCGAGCTGGTAAGTATCTCTTCATTCTCGAACAACGTTGAGGTTCCCAGCTAAGATATAAGTCGAGAAAATAATCCTCATTCGCAGCCACCTTTTCTGATGTGTATGTTTGTACACGTGTATTGCCGCATAGGACTATGCCGCCAGTGGCCTGACGCATGAATCTTATAGTTTGGGTTCTTTCCATTGAGAAAATTGGCAATATTTTGTCTCAGATGTCGAGCTGGTGAATGTCTCGTCATTCACGAACAACGTTGAGGTTCGCAGCTCAGATATAAGTCGAGAAAATTATCCTCATTCGCAGCCACCTTTTGTTAAGTGTATGTTTGTACTCGTGTATTGCCGCATTGGCCTATGTCGCCAGTGCCCTGACGCATGGGTCTCACGGTTTGGTTTTTTTCCAGTGAGAAAATTGGCAATATTTTGGCTCAGATGTTGAGCTGGTGAGTGTCTCTTCATTTTCAAACAACGTTGAGGTTTGCAGCTAAGATATAAGTCGAGAAAATTATCCTCATTCGCAGCAATGTTTTCTGATGTGTATCTATGTACACGTGTATTGCCGCAATGGCCTATGTCGCCAGTGCCCTGACTCATGAGTCTCACAGTTTGGGTTCTTTCCATTGAGAAATTTGGCAATATTTTGGCTTAGATGTCGAGCTGGAGAGTGTCTCTTCATTCTCGAACAACGTTGAGGTTCGCAGCTAAGATATAAGTCGAGAAAATTATCCTCATTCGCAGCCACCTTTTCTTATGTGTATGTTTGTACACGTGTATTGCCGCATTGGCCTATGTAGCCAGTGCCCTGACGCATGAGTCTTATGTGTATCTATGTACACGTGTATTGCCGCATTGGCCTATGTAGCCAGTGCCCTGACGCATGAGTCTTACAGTTTGGGTTCTTTCCATTTCGAAATTTGGCAATAATTTGGCTCAGATGTCGAGATGGTGAGTGTCTCTTCATTCTCGAACAACGTTGTGGTTCGCAGCTAAGATATAAGTCGAAATAATTATCCTCATTCGCCGCCACCTTTTCTTATGTGTATGTTTGTACACGTGTATTGCCGCATAGGCCTATGCCGCCAGTGGCCTGACGCATGAGTCTCACAGTTTGGGTTCTTTCTATTGAGAAATTTGGCAATATTTTGGCTCCGATGTCGAGCTGGTGAGTGTCGCTTCATTCTCGAACAACGTTGAGGTTCGCAGCTCAAATATAAGTCGAGAACATTATCCTCATTCGCAGCCATGTTTTCTTATGTGTATCTATGTACACGTGTATTGCCGCATTGGCCTAGGTCGCCAGTGCCCTGACGCATGAGTCTCACAGTTTGGGTTCTTTCTATTGAGAAATTTGGCAATATTTTGGCTCCGATGTCGAGCTGGTGAGTGTCTCTTCATTCTCGGACAACGTTGAGTTTCGCAGCTCAGATATAAGTCGAGAAAATTATCCTCATTCGCAGCCATGTTTTCTTATGTGTATGTTTGTACACTTGTATTGCCGCATAGGCCTATGCCGTCAGTGCCCTGACACATGGGTCTCACGGTTTGGGTTTTTTCCAGTGAGAAGTTTGGGAATATTTTGGCTCCGATGTCGAGCTGGTGAGTGTCTCTTCATTCTCGGACAACGTTGAGTTTCGCAGCTCAGATATAAGTTGAGAAAATTATCCTCATTCGCAGCCATGTTTTCTTATGTGTATCTATGTACACGTGTATTGCCGCATTGGCCTAGGTCGCCAGTGCCCTGACGCATGAGTCTCACAGTTTGGTTTTTTTCCATTGAGAAATTTGTCAATATTTTGGCTCAGATGTCGAGCTGGTAAGTATCTCTTCATTCTCGAACAACGTTGAGGTTCCCAGCTAAGATATAAGTCGAGAAAATAATCCTCATTCGCAGCCACCTTTTCTGATGTGTATGTTTGTACACGTGTATTGCCGCATAGGACTATGCCGCCAGTGGCCTGACGCATGAATCTTATAGTTTGGGTTCTTTCCATTGAGAAAATTGGCAATATTTTGTCTCAGATGTCGAGCTGGTGAATGTCTCGTCATTCACGAACAACGTTGAGGTTCGCAGCTCAGATATAAGTCGAGAAAATTATCCTCATTCGCAGCCACCTTTTGTTAAGTGTATGTTTGTACTCGTGTATTGCCGCATTGGCCTATGTCGCCAGTGCCCTGACGCATGGGTCTCACGGTTTGGTTTTTTTCCAGTGAGAAAATTGGCAATATTTTGGCTCAGATGTTGAGCTGGTGAGTGTCTCTTCATTTTCAAACAACGTTGAGGTTTGCAGCTAAGATATAAGTCGAGAAAATTATCCTCATTCGCAGCAATGTTTTCTGATGTGTATCTATGTACACGTGTATTGCCGCAATGGCCTATGTCGCCAGTGCCCTGACTCATGAGTCTCACAGTTTGGGTTCTTTCCATTGAGAAATTTGGCAATATTTTGGCTTAGATGTCGAGCTGGAGAGTGTCTCTTCATTCTCGAACAACGTTGAGGTTCGCAGCTAAGATATAAGTCGAGAAAATTATCCTCATTCGCAGCCACCTTTTCTTATGTGTATGTTTGTACACGTGTATTGCCGCATTGGCCTATGTAGCCAGTGCCCTGACGCATGAGTCTTATGTGTATCTATGTACACGTGTATTGCCGCATTGGCCTATGTAGCCAGTGCCCTGACGCATGAGTCTCACAGTTTGGGTTCTTTACATTTCGAAATTTGGCAATAATTTGGCTCAGATGTTGAGATGGTGAGTGTCTCTTCATTCTCGAACAACGTTGTGGTTCGCAGCTAAGATATAAGTCGAAATAATTATCCTCATTCGCCGCCACCTTTTCTTATGTGTATGTTTGTACACGTGTATTGCCGCATAGGCCTATGCCGCCAGTGGCCTGACGCATGAGTCTCACGGTTTGGGTTTTTTCCAGTGAGAAGTTTGGCAATATTTTGGCTCAGATGTCGAGCTGGTGAGTGTCTCTTCATTCTCGAACAACGTTGAGGTTCGCAGCTCAAATATAAGTCGAGAAAATTATCCTCATTCGCAGCCATGTTTTCTTATGTGTATCTATGTACACGTGTATTGCCGCATTGGCCTATGTTGCCCGTGCCCTGACGCATGAGTCTCACAGTTTGGGTTCTTTCCATTGAGAAATTTGGCAATATTTTGGCTCAGATGTCGAGCTGGTGAGTGTCTCTTCATTCTCGAACAACGTTGAGTTTCGCAGCTCAAATATAAGTCGAGAAAATTATCCTCATTCGCAGCCACCTTTTCTGATGTGTATGTTTGTACACTTGTATTGCCGCATAGGCCTATGCCGTCAGTGCCCTGACGCATGGGTCTCACGGTTTGGTTTTTTTACAGTGAGAAATTTGGCAATATTTTGGCTCCGATGTCGAGCTGGTGAGTGTCTCTTCATTCTCGAACAACGTTGAGGTTCGCAGCTCAAATATAAGTCGAGAAAATTATCCTCATTCGCAGCCATGTTTTTTTATGTGTATCTATGTACACATGTATTGCCGCACTGGCCTATGTCGCCAGTGCCCTGACTCATGAGTCTCACAGTTTGGGTTCTTTCCATTGAGGAATTTGGCAATATTTTGGCTCAGATGTCGAGCTGGAGAGTGTCTCTTCATTCTCGAACAACGTTGAGGTTCGCAGCTCAGATACAAGTCGAAAACATTATCCTCATTCGCAGCCATGTTTTCTTATGTGTATCTATGTACACGTGTATTGCCGCATAGGCCTGTGTCGCCAGTGCCCTGACGCATGAGTCTCACAGTTTGGGTCCTTTCCATTGAGAAAGTTGGCAATATTTTGGCTCAGATGTCGAGCTGGTGAGTATCTCTTCATTCTCGAACAACGTTGAGGTTCCCAGCTAAGATATAAGTCGAGAAAATAATCCTCATTCGCAGCCACCTTTTCTTATGTGTATCTATGTACACGTGTATTGCCGCACTGGCCTATGCCGCCAGTGGCCTGACGCATGAATCTCATAGTTTGGGTTCTTTCCATTGAGAAATTTGGCAATATTTTGTCTCAGATGTCGAGCTGGTGAATGTCTCTTCATTCTCGAACAACGTTGAGGTTCGCAGCTCAGATATAAGTCGAGAAAATTATCCTCATTCGCAGCCACCTTTTGTTATGTGTATGTTTGTACACGTGTATTGCCGCATTGGCCTATGTCGCCAGTGCCCTGACGCATGAGTCTCACGGTTTGGGTTTTTTCCAGTGAGAAATTTGGCAATATTTTGGCTCAGATGTTGAGCTGGTGAGTGTCTCTTCATTTTCAAACAACGTTGAGGTTTGCAGCTAAGATATAAGTCGAGAAAATTATCCTCATTCGCAGCAATGTTTTCTTATGTGTATCTATGTACACGTGTATTGCCGCACTGGCCTATGTCGCCAGTGCCCTGACTCATGAGTCTCACAGTTTGGGTTCTTTCCATTGAGAAATTTGGCAATATTTTGGCTTAGATGTCGAGCTGGAGAGTGTCTCTTCATTCTCGAACAACGTTGAGGTTCGCAGCTAAGATATAAGTCGAGAAAATTATCCTCATTCGCAGCCACCTTTTCTTATGTGTATGTTTGTACACTTGTATTGCCGCATTGGCCTATGTAGCCAGTGCCCTGACGCATGAGTCTTATGTGTATCTATGTACACGTGTATTGCCGCATTGGCCTATGTAGCCAGTGCCCTGACGCATGAGTCTCACAGTTTGGGTTTTTTCCATTTCGAAATTTGGCAATAATTTGGCTCAGATGTCGAGCTGGTGAATGTCTCTTCATTCTCGAACAACGTTGAGGTTCGCAGCTCAAATATAAGTCGAGAAAATTATCCTCATTCGCAGCCACCTTTTCTGATGTGTATGTTTGTACACGTGTATTGCCGCATAGGCCTATGCCGCCAGTGGCCTGACGCATGTGTCTCATGGTTTGGGTTTTTTCCAGTGAGAAATTTGGCAATATTTTGGCTCAGATGTCGAGCTGGTGAGTGTCTCTTCATTCTCGAACAAAGTTGAGTTTCGCAGCTCAGATATAAGTCGAGAAAATAATTCTCATTCGCAGCAATGTTTTCTTATGTGTATCTATGTACACGTGTATTGCCGCACTGGCCTATGTTGCCAGTGCCCTGACTCATGAGTCTCACAGTTTTGGTTCTTTCCATTGAGAAATTTGGCAATATTTTGGCTCAGGTGTCGAGCTGGAGAGTGTCTCTTCATTCTCGAACAACGTTGAGGTTCGCAGCTCAGATACAAGTCGAGAAAATTATCCTCATTCGCAGCCATGTTTTCTTATGTGTATCTATGTACACGTGTATTGCCGCATAGGCCTATGTCGCCAGTGCCCTGACGCATGAGTCTCACGGTTTGGTTTTTTCCGTTGAGAAGTTTGGCAATATTTTGGCTCAGATGTCGAGCTGGTGAGTGTCTCTTCATTCTCGAACAACGTTGAGGTTCGCAGCTCAAATATAAGTCGAGAAAATTATCCTCATTCGCAGCCACCTTTTCTGATGTGTATGTTTGTACACTTGTATTGCCACATTGGCCTATGTCGCCAGCGCCCTGACGCATGAGTCTCACAGTTTGGGTCCTTTCCATTGAGAAAGTTGGCAATATTTTGGCTCCGATGTCGAGCTGGTGAGTGTCTCTTCATTCTCGAACAACGTTGAGGTTCGCAGCTCAAATATAAGTCGAGAACATTATCCTCATTCGCAGCCATGTTTTCTTATGTGTATCTATGTACACGTGTATTGCCGCATAGGCCTATGCCGTCAGTGCCCTGACACATGGGTCTCACGGTTTGGGTTTTTTCCAGTGAGAAGTTTGGCAATATTTTGGCTCAGATGTCGAGCTGGTGAGTGTCTCTTCATTCTCGAACAACGTTGAGGTTCGCAGCTCAGATATAAGTCTAGAAAATTATCCTCATTCGCAGCCATGTTTTCTTATGTGTATCTATGTACACGTGTATTGCCGCATTGGCCTATGTCGCCAGTGCCCTGACGCATGAGTCTCACAGTTTGGGTCCTTTCCATTGAGAAAGTTGGCAATATTTTGGCTCCGATGTCGAGCTGGTGAGTGTCTCTTCATTCTCGAACAACGTTGAGGTTCGCAGCTCAAATATAAGTCGAGAACCTTATCCTCATTCGCAGCCATGTTTTTGTATGTGTATCTATGTACACGTGTATTGCCGCATTGGCCTAGGTTGCCAGTGCCCTGACGCATGAGTCTCACGGTTTGGGTTTTTTCCAGTGAGAAATTTGGCAATATTTTGGCTCAGATGTTGAGCTGGTGAGTGTCTCTTCATTTTCAAACAACGTTGAGGTTTGCAGCTAAGATATAAGTCGAGAAAAGTATCCTCATTCGCAGCAATGTTTTCTTATGTGTATCTATGTACACGTGTATTGCCGCACTGGCCTATGTCGCCAGTGCCCTGACTCATGAGTCTCACAGTTTGGGTTCTTTCCATTGAGAAATTTGGCAATATTTTGGCTTAGATGTCGAGCTGGAGAGTGTCTCTTCATTCTCGAACAACGTTGAGGTTCGCAGCTAAGATATAAGTCGAGAAAATTATCCTCATTCGCAGCCACATTTTCTTATGTGTATGTTTGTACACTTGTATTGCCGCATTGGCCTATGTAGCCAGTGCCCTGACGCATGAGTCTTATGTGTATCTATGTACACGTGTATTGCCGCATTGGCCTATGTAGCCAGTGCCCTGAAGCATTAGTCTCACAGTTTGGGTTTTTTCCATTTCGAAATTTGGCAATAATTTGGCTCAGATGTCGAGCTGGTGAATGTCTCTTCATTCTCGAACAACGTTGAGGTTCGCAGCTCAAATATAAGTCGAGAAAATTATCCTCATTCGCAGCCACCTTTTCTGATGTGTATGTTTGTACACGTGTATTGCCGCATTGGCCTATGTCGCCAGTGCCCTGACGCATGAGTCTCACGGTTTGGTTTTTTCCGTTGAGAAGTTTGGCAATATTTTGGCTCAGATGTTGTGCTGGTGAGTGTCTCTTCATTCTCGAACAACGTTGAGGTTCGCAGCTCAAATATAAGTCGAGAAAATTATACTCATTCGCAGCCACCTTTTCTGATGTGTATGTTTGTACACTTGTATTGCCACATTGGCCTATGTCGCCAGCGCCCTGACGCATGAGTCTCACAGTTTGGGTCCTTTCCATTGAGAAAGTTGGCAATATTTTGGCTCCGATGTCGAGCTTGTGAGTGTCTCTTCATTCTCGAACAACGTTGAGGTTCGCAGCTCAAATATAAGTCGAGAACATTATCCTCATTCGCAGCCATGTTTTCTTATGTGTATCTATGTACACGTGTATTGCCGCATAGGCCTATGCCGTCAGTGCCCTGACACATGGGTCTCACGGTTTGGGTTTTTTCCAGTGAGAAGTTTGGCAATATTTTGGCTCAGATGTCGAGCTGGTGAGTGTCTCTTCATTCTCGAACAACGTTGAGGTTCGCAGCTCAGATATAAGTCTAGAAAATTATCCTCATTCGCAGCCATGTTTTCTTATGTGTATCTATGTACACGTGTATTGCCGCATTGGCCTATGTCGCCAGTGCCCTGACGCATGAGTCTCACAGTTTGGGTCCTTTCCATTGAGAAAGTTGGCAATATTTTGGCTCCGATGTCGAGCTGGTGAGTGTCTCTTCATTCTCGAACAACGTTGAGGTTCGCAGCTCAAATATAAGTCGAGAAAATTATCCTCATTCGCAGCCACCTTTTCTGATGTGTATGTTTGTACACGTGTATTGCCGCATTGGCCTATGTCGCCAGTGCCCTGACGCATGAGTCTCACGGTTTGGTTTTTTCCGTTGAGAAGTTTGGCAATATTTTGGCTCAGATGTTGTGCTGGTGAGTGTCTCTTCATTCTCGAACAACGTTGAGGTTCGCAGCTCAAATATAAGTCGAGAAAATTATCCTCATTCGCAGCCACCTTTTCTGATGTGTATGTTTGTACACTTGTATTGCCACATTGGCCTATGTCGCCAGCGCCCTGACGCATGAGTCTCACAGTTTGGGTCCTTTCCATTGAGAAAGTTGGCAATATTTTGGCTCCGATGTCGAGCTGGTGAGTGTCTCTTCATTCTCGAACAACGTTGAGGTTCGCAGCTCAAATATAAGTCGAGAACATTATCCTCATTCGCAGCCATGTTTTCTTATGTGTATCTATGTACACGTGTATTGCCGCATAGGCCTATGCCGTCAGTGCCCTGACACATGGGTCTCACGGTTTGGGTTTTTTCCAGTGAGAAGTTTGGCAATATTTTGGCTCAGATGTCGAGCTGGTGAGTGTCTCTTCATTCTCGAACAACGTTGAGGTTCGCAGCTCAGATATAAGTCTAGAAAATTATCCTCATTCGCAGCCATGTTTTCTTATGTGTATCTATGTACACGTGTATTGCCGCATTGGCCTATGTCGCCAGTGCCCTGACGCATGAGTCTCACAGTTTGGGTCCTTTCCATTGAGAAAGTTGGCAATATTTTGGCTCCGATGTCGAGCTGGTGAGTGTCTCTTCATTCTCGAACAACGTTGAGGTTCGCAGCTCAAATATAAGTCGAGAACCTTATCCTCATTCGCAGCCATGTTTTTGTATGTGTATCTATGTACACGTGTATTGCCGCATTGGCCTAGGTTGCCAGTGCCCTGACGCATGAGTCTCACGGTTTGGGTTTTTTCCAGTGAGAAATTTGGCAATATTTTGGCTCAGATGTTGAGCTGGTGAGTGTCTCTTCATTTTCAAACAACGTTGAGGTTTGCAGCTAAGATATAAGTCGAGAAAAGTATCCTCATTCGCAGCAATGTTTTCTTATGTGTATCTATGTACACGTGTATTGCCGCACTGGCCTATGTCGCCAGTGCCCTGACTCATGAGTCTCACAGTTTGGGTTCTTTCCATTGAGAAATTTGGCAATATTTTGGCTTAGATGTCGAGCTGGAGAGTGTCTCTTCATTCTCGAACAACGTTGAGGTTCGCAGCTAAGATATAAGTCGAGAAAATTATCCTCATTCGCAGCCACATTTTCTTATGTGTATGTTTGTACACTTGTATTGCCGCATTGGCCTATGTAGCCAGTGCCCTGACGCATGAGTCTTATGTGTATCTATGTACACGTGTATTGCCGCATTGGCCTATGTAGCCAGTGCCCTGAAGCATTAGTCTCACAGTTTGGGTTTTTTCCATTTCGAAATTTGGCAATAATTTGGCTCAGATGTCGAGCTGGTGAATGTCTCTTCATTCTCGAACAACGTTGAGGTTCGCAGCTCAAATATAAGTCGAGAAAATTATCCTCATTCGCAGCCACCTTTTCTGATGTGTATGTTTGTACACGTGTATTGCCGCATTGGCCTATGTCGCCAGTGCCCTGACGCATGAGTCTCACGGTTTGGGTTTTTCCGTTGAGAAGTTTGGCAATATTTTGGCTCAGATGTTGTGCTGGTGAGTGTCTCTTCATTCTCGAACAACGTTGAGGTTCGCAGCTCAAATATAAGTCGAGAAAATTATCCTCATTCGCAGCCACCTTTTCTGATGTGTATGTTTGTACACTTGTATTGCCACATTGGCCTATGTCGCCAGCGCCCTGACGCATGAGTCTCACAGTTTGGGTCCTTTCCATTGAGAAAGTTGGCAATATTTTGGCTCCGATGTCGAGCTGGTGAGTGTCTCTTCATTCTCGAACAACGTTGAGGTTCGCAGCTCAAATATAAGTCGAGAACATTATCCTCATTCGCAGCCATGTTTTCTTATGTGTATCTATGTACACGTGTATTGCCGCATAGGCCTATGCCGTCAGTGCCCTGACACATGGGTCTCACGGTTTGGGTTTTTTCCAGTGAGAAGTTTGGCAATATTTTGGCTCAGATGTCGAGCTGGTGAGTGTCTCTTCATTCTCGAACAACGTTGAGGTTCGCAGCTCAGATATAAGTCTAGAAAATTATCCTCATTCGCAGCCATGTTTTCTTATGTGTATCTATGTACACGTGTATTGCCGCATTGGCCTATGTCGCCAGTGCCCTGACGCATGAGTCTCACAGTTTGGGTCCTTTCCATTGAGAAAGTTGGCAATATTTTGGCTCCGATGTCGAGCTGGTGAGTGTCTCTTCATTCTCGAACAACGTTGAGGTTCGCAGCTCAAATATAAGTCGAGAAAATTATCCTCATTCGCAGCCACCTTTTCTGATGTGTATGTTTGTACACGTGTATTGCCGCATTGGCCTATGTCGCCAGTGCCCTGACGCATGAGTCTCACGGTTTGGTTTTTTCCGTTGAGAAGTTTGGCAATATTTTGGCTCAGATGTTGTGCTGGTGAGTGTCTCTTCATTCTCGAACAACGTTGAGGTTCGCAGCTCAAATATAAGTCGAGAAAATTATCCTCATTCGCAGCCACCTTTTCTGATGTGTATGTTTGTACACTTGTATTGCCACATTGGCCTATGTCGCCAGCGCCCTGACGCATGAGTCTCACAGTTTGGGTCCTTTCCATTGAGAAAGTTGGCAATATTTTGGCTCCGATGTCGAGCTGGTGAGTGTCTCTTCATTCTCGAACAACGTTGAGGTTCGCAGCTCAAATATAAGTCGAGAACATTATCCTCATTCGCAGCCATGTTTTCTTATGTGTATCTATGTACACGTGTATTGCCGCATAGGCCTATGCCGTCAGTGCCCTGACACATGGGTCTCACGGTTTGGGTTTTTTCCAGTGAGAAGTTTGGCAATATTTTGGCTCAGATGTCGAGCTGGTGAGTGTCTCTTCATTCTCGAACAACGTTGAGGTTCGCAGCTCAGATATAAGTCTAGAAAATTATCCTCATTCGCAGCCATGTTTTCTTATGTGTATCTATGTACACGTGTATTGCCGCATTGGCCTATGTCGCCAGTGCCCTGACGCATGAGTCTCACAGTTTGGGTCCTTTCCATTGAGAAAGTTGGCAATATTTTGGCTCCGATGTCGAGCTGGTGAGTGTCTCTTCATTCTCGAACAACGTTGAGGTTCGCAGCTCAAATATAAGTCAAGAACCTTATCCTCATTCGCAGCCATGTTTTTGTATGTGTATCTATGTACACGTGTATTGCCGCATTGGCCTAGGTTGCCAGTGCCCTGACGCATGAGTCTCACGGTTTGGGTTTTTTCCAGTGAGAAATTTGGCAATATTTTGGCTCAGATGTTGAGCTGGTGAGTGTCTCTTCATTTTCAAACAACGTTGAGGTTTGCAGCTAAGATATAAGTCGAGAAAAGTATCCTCATTCGCAGCAATGTTTTCTTATGTGTATCTATGTACACGTGTATTGCCGCACTGGCCTATGTCGCCAGTGCCCTGACTCATGAGTCTCACAGTTTGGGTTCTTTCCATTGAGAAATTTGGCAATATTTTGGCTTAGATGTCGAGCTGGAGAGTGTCTCTTCATTCTCGAACAACGTTGAGGTTCGCAGCTAAGATATAAGTCGAGAAAATTATCCTCATTCGCAGCCACCTTTTCTTATGTGTATGTTTGTACACTTGTATTGCCGCATTGGCCTATGTAGCCAGTGCCCTGACGCATGAGTCTTATGTGTATCTATGTACACGTGTATTGCCGCATTGGCCTATGTAGCCAGTGCCCTGACGCATGAGTCTCACAGTTTGGGTTTTTTCCATTTCGAAATTTGGCAATAATTTGGCTCAGATGTCGAGCTGGTGAATGTCTCTTCATTCTCGAACAACGTTGAGGTTCGCAGCTCAAATATAAGTCGAGAAAATTATCCTCATTCGCAGCCACCTTTTCTGATGTGTATGTTTGTACACGTGTATTGCCGCATAGGCCTATGCCGCCAGTGGCCTGACGCATGTGTCTCATAGTTTGGGTTTTTTCCAGTGAGAAATTTGGCAATATTTTGTCTCAGATGTCGAGCTGGTGAGTGTCTCTTCATTCTCGAACAAAGTTGAGTTTCGCAGCTCAGATATAAGTCGAGAAAATAATCCTCATTCGCAGCAATGTTTTCTTATGTGTATCTATGTACACGTGTATTGCCGCACTGGCCTATGTCGCCAGTGCCCTGACTCATGAGTCTCACAGTTTTGGTTCTTTCCATTGAGAAATTTGGCAATATTTTGGCTCAGGTGTCGAGCTGGAGAGTGTCTCTTCATTCTCGAACAACGTTGAGGTTCGCAGCTCAGATACAAGTCGAGAAAATTATCCTCATTCGCAGCCATGTTTTCTTATGTGTATCTATGTACACGTGTATTGCCGCATAGGCCTATGTCGCCAGTGCCCTGACGCATGAGTCTCACGGTTTGGTTTTTTCCGTTGAGAAGTTTGGCAATATTTTGGCTCAGATGTCGAGCTGGTGAGTGTCTCTTCATTCTCGAACAACGTTGAGGTTCGCAGCTCAAATATAAGTCGAGAAAATTATCCTCATTCGCAGCCACCTTTTCTGATGTGTATGTTTGTACACTTGTATTGCCACATTGGCCTATGTCGCCAGCGCCCTGACGCATGAGTCTCACAGTTTGGGTCCTTTCCATTGAGAAAGTTGGCAATATTTTGGCTCCGATGTCGAGCTGGTGAGTGTCTCTTCATTCTCGAACAACGTTGAGGTTCGCAGCTCAAATATAAGTCGAGAACATTATCCTCATTCGCAGCCATGTTTTCTTATGTGTATCTATGTACACGTGTATTGCCGCATAGGCCTATGCCGTCAGTGCCCTG
The DNA here is from genome assembly GCA_037893245.1 of Crossaster papposus. Classification (NCBI taxonomy): domain Eukaryota; kingdom Metazoa; phylum Echinodermata; class Asteroidea; order Velatida; family Solasteridae; genus Crossaster; species Crossaster papposus. Next base: position 1,143,926 of record JBAIAA010000149.1, read on the forward strand.
ACACATGGGTCTCACGGTTTGGGTTTTTTCCAGTGAGAAGTTTGGCAATATTTTGGCTCAGATGTCGAGCTGGTGAGTGTCTCTTCATTCTCGAACAACGTTGAGGTTCGCAGCTCAGATATAAGTCTAGAAAATTATCCTCATTCGCAGCCATGTTTTCTTATGTGTATCTATGTACACGTGTATTGCCGCATTGGCCTATGTCGCCAGTGCCCTGACGCATGAGTCTCACAGTTTGGGTCCTTTCCATTGAGAAAGTTGGCAATATTTTGGCTCCGATGTCGAGCTGGTGAGTGTCTCTTCATTCTCGAACAACGTTGAGGTTCGCAGCTCAAATATAAGTCGAGAACCTTATCCTCATTCGCAGCCATGTTTTTGTATGTGTATCTATGTACACGTGTATTGCCGCATTGGCCTAGGTTGCCAGTGCCCTGACGCATGAGTCTCACGGTTTGGGTTTTTTCCAGTGAGAAATTTGGCAATATTTTGGCTCAGATGTTGAGCTGGTGAGTGTCTCTTCATTTTCAAACAACGTTGAGGTTTGCAGCTAAGATATAAGTCGAGAAAAGTATCCTCATTCGCAGCAATGTTTTCTTATGTGTATCTATGTACACGTGTATTGCCGCACTGGCCTATGTCGCCAGTGCCCTGACTCATGAGTCTCACAGTTTGGGTTCTTTCCATTGAGAAATTTGGCAATATTTTGGCTTAGATGTCGAGCTGGAGAGTGTCTCTTCATTCTCGAACAACGTTGAGGTTCGCAGCTAAGATATAAGTCGAGAAAATTATCCTCATTCGCAGCCACATTTTCTTATGTGTATGTTTGTACACTTGTATTGCCGCATTGGCCTATGTAGCCAGTGCCCTGACGCATGAGTCTTATGTGTATCTATGTACACGTGTATTGCCGCATTGGCCTATGTAGCCAGTGCCCTGACGCATGAGTCTCACAGTTTGGGTTTTTTCCATTTCGAAATTTGGCAATAATTTGGCTCAGATGTCGAGCTGGTGAATGTCTCTTCATTCTCGAACAACGTTGAGGTTCGCAGCTCAAATATAAGTCGAGAAAATTATCCTCATTCGCAGCCACCTTTTCTGATGTGTATGTTTGTACACGTGTATTGCCGCATAGGCCTATGCCGCCAGTGCCCTGACGCATGTGTCTCATGGTTTGGATTTTTTCCAGTGAGAAATTTGGCAATATTTTGGCTCAGATGTCGAGCTGGTGAGTGTCTCGTCATTCTCGAACAAAGTTGAGTTTCGCAGCTCAGATATAAGTCGAGAAAATAATCCTCATTCGCAGCCACCTTTTCTGATGTGTATGTTTGTACACTTGTATTGCCACATTGGCCTATGTCGCCAGTGCCCTGACGCATGAGTCTCACAGTTTGGGTCCTTTCCATTGAGAAAGTTGGCAATATTTTGGCTCCGATGTCGAGCTGGTGAGTGTCTCTTCATTCTCGAACAACGTTGAGGTTCGCAGCTCAAATATAAGTCGAGAACATTATCCTCATTCGCAGCCATGTTTTCTTATGTGTATCTATGTACACGTGTATTGCCGCATAGGCCTATGCCGTCAGTGCCCTGACACATGGGTCTCACGGTTTGGGTTTTTTCCAGTGAGAAGTTTGGCAATATTTTGGCTCAGATGTCGAGCTGGTGAGTGTCTCTTCATTCTCGAACAACGTTGAGGTTCGCAGCTCAGATATAAGTCTAGAAAATTATCCTCATTCGCAGCCATGTTTTCTTATGTGTATCTATGTACACGTGTATTGCCGCATTGGCCTATGTCGCCAGTGCCCTGACGCATGAGTCTCACAGTTTGGGTCCTTTCCATTGAGAAAGTTGGCAATATTTTGGCTCAGATGTCGAGCTGGTGAGTGTCTCTTCATTCTCGAACAACGTTGAGGTTCGCAGCTCAAATATAAGTCGAGAAAATTATCCTCATTCGCAGCCGCCTTTTCTGATGTGTATGTTTGTACACGTGTATTGCAGCATAGGCCTATGCCGCCAGTGGCCTGACGCATGAGTCTCATGGTTTGGTTTTTTTCCAGTGAGAAATTTGGCAATATTTTGGCTCAGATGTCGAGTTGGTGAGTGTCTCTTCATTCTCGGACAACGTTGAGTTTCGCAGCTCAAATATAAGTCGAGAAAATTATCCTCATTCGCAGCCACCTTTTCTGATGTGTATGTTTGTACACTTGTATTGCCACATTGGCCTATGTCGCCAGCGCCCTGACGCATGAGTCTCACAGTTTGGGTCCTTTCCATTGAGAAAGTTGGCAATATTTTGGCTCCGATGTCGAGCTGGTGAGTGTCTCTTCATTCTCGAACAACGTTGAGGTTCGCAGCTCAGATATAAGTCTAGAAAATTATCCTCATTCGCAGCCATGTTTTCTTATGTGTATCTATGTACACGTGTATTGCCGCATTGGCCTATGTCGCCAGTGCCCTGACGCATGAGTCTCACAGTTTGGGTCCTTTCCATTGAGAAAGTTGGCAATATTTTGGCTCCGATGTCGAGCTGGTGAGTGTCTCTTCATTCTCGAACAACGTTGAGGTTCGCAGCTCAAATATAAGTCGAGAAAATTATCCTCATTCGCAGCCACCTTTTCTGATGTGTATGTTTGTACACGTGTATTGCCGCATTGGCCTATGTCGCCAGTGCCCTGACGCATGAGTCTCACGGTTTGGTTTTTTCCGTTGAGAAGTTTGGCAATATTTTGGCTCAGATGTTGTGCTGGTGAGTGTCTCTTCATTCTCGAACAACGTTGAGGTTCGCAGCTCAAATATAAGTCGAGAAAATTATCCTCATTCGCAGCCACCTTTTCTGATGTGTATGTTTGTACACTTGTATTGCCACATTGGCCTATGTCGCCAGCGCCCTGACGCATGAGTCTCACAGTTTGGGTCCTTTCCATTGAGAAAGTTGGCAATATTTTGGCTCCGATGTCGAGCTGGTGAGTGTCTCTTCATTCTCGAACAACGTTGAGGTTCGCAGCTCAAATATAAGTCGAGAACATTATCCTCATTCGCAGCCATGTTTTCTTATGTGTATCTATGTACACGTGTATTGCCGCATAGGCCTATGCCGTCAGTGCCCTGACACATGGGTCTCACGGTTTGGGTTTTTTCCAGTGAGAAGTTTGGCAATATTTTGGCTCAGATGTCGAGCTGGTGAGTGTCTCTTCATTCTCGAACAACGTTGAGGTTCGCAGCTCAGATATAAGTCTAGAAAATTATCCTCATTCGCAGCCATGTTTTCTTATGTGTATCTATGTACATGTGTATTGCCGCATTGGCCTATGTCGCCAGTGCCCTGACGCATGAGTCTCACAGTTTGGGTCCTTTCCATTGAGAAAGTTGGCAATATTTTGGCTCCGATGTCGAGCTGGTGAGTGTCTCTTCATTCTCGAACAACGTTGAGGTTCGCAGCTCAAATATAAGTCGAGAACCTTATCCTCATTCGCAGCCATGTTTTTGTATGTGTATCTATGTACACGTGTATTGCCGCATTGGCCTAGGTTGCCAGTGCCCTGACGCATGAGTCTCACGGTTTGGGTTTTTTCCAGTGAGAAATTTGGCAATATTTTGGCTCAGATGTTGAGCTGGTGAGTGTCTCTTCATTTTCAAACAACGTTGAGGTTTGCAGCTAAGATATAAGTCGAGAAAAGTATCCTCATTCGCAGCAATGTTTTCTTATGTGTATCTATGTACACGTGTATTGCCGCACTGGCCTATGTCGCCAGTGCCCTGACTCATGAGTCTCACAGTTTGGGTTCTTTCCATTGAGAAATTTGGCAATATTTTGGCTTAGATGTCGAGCTGGAGAGTGTCTCTTCATTCTCGAACAACGTTGAGGTTCGCAGCTAAGATATAAGTCGAGAAAATTATCCTCATTCGCAGCCACATTTTCTTATGTGTATGTTTGTACACTTGTATTGCCGCATTGGCCTATGTAGCCAGTGCCCTGACGCATGAGTCTTATGTGTATCTATGTACACGTGTATTGCCGCATTGGCCTATGTAGCCAGTGCCCTGAAGCATTAGTCTCACAGTTTGGGTTTTTTCCATTTCGAAATTTGGCAATAATTTGGCTCAGATGTCGAGCTGGTGAATGTCTCTTCATTCTCGAACAACGTTGAGGTTCGCAGCTCAAATATAAGTCGAGAAAATTATCCTCATTCGCAGCCACCTTTTCTGATGTGTATGTTTGTACACGTGTATTGCCGCATTGGCCTATGTCGCCAGTGCCCTGACGCATGAGTCTCACGGTTTGGGTTTTTCCGTTGAGAAGTTTGGCAATATTTTGGCTCAGATGTTGTGCTGGTGAGTGTCTCTTCATTCTCGAACAACGTTGAGGTTCGCAGCTCAAATATAAGTCGAGAAAATTATCCTCATTCGCAGCCACCTTTTCTGATGTGTATGTTTGTACACTTGTATTGCCATATTGGCCTATGTCGCCAGCGCCCTGACGCATGAGTCTCACAGTTTGGGTCCTTTCCATTGAGAAAGTTGGCAATATTTTGGCTCCGATGTCGAGCTGGTGAGTGTCTCTTCATTCTCGAACAACGTTGAGGTTCGCAGCTCAAATATAAGTCGAGAACATTATCCTCATTCGCAGCCATGTTTTCTTATGTGTATCTATGTACACGTGTATTGCCGCATAGGCCTATGCCGTCAGTGCCCTGACACATGGGTCTCACGGTTTGGGTTTTTTCCAGTGAGAAGTTTGGCAATATTTTGGCTCAGATGTCGAGCTGGTGAGTGTCTCTTCATTCTCGAACAACGTTGAGGTTCGCAGCTCAGATATAAGTCTAGAAAATTATCCTCATTCGCAGCCATGTTTTCTTATGTGTATCTATGTACACGTGTATTGCCGCATTGGCCTATGTCGCCAGTGCCCTGACGCATGAGTCTCACAGTTTGGGTCCTTTCCATTGAGAAAGTTGGCAATATTTTGGCTCCGATGTCGAGCTGGTGAGTGTCTCTTCATTCTCGAACAACGTTGAGGTTCGCAGCTCAAATATAAGTCGAGAAAATTATCCTCATTCGCAGCCACCTTTTCTGATGTGTATGTTTGTACACGTGTATTGCCGCATTGGCCTATGTCGCCAGTGCCCTGACGCATGAGTCTCACGGTTTGGTTTTTTCCGTTGAGAAGTTTGGCAATATTTTGGCTCAGATGTTGTGCTGGTGAGTGTCTCTTCATTCTCGAACAACGTTGAGGTTCGCAGCTCAAATATAAGTCGAGAAAATTATCCTCATTCGCAGCCACCTTTTCTGATGTGTATGTTTGTACACTTGTATTGCCACATTGGCCTATGTCGCCAGCGTCCTGACGCATGAGTCTCACAGTTTGGGTCCTTTCCATTGAGAAAGTTGGCAATATTTTGGCTCCGATGTCGAGCTGGTGAGTGTCTCTTCATTCTCGAACAACGTTGAGGTTCGCAGCTCAAATATAAGTCGAGAACATTATCCTCATTCGCAGCCATGTTTTCTTATGTGTATCTATGTACACGTGTATTGCCGCATAGGCCTATGCCGTCAGTGCCCTGACACATGGGTCTCACGGTTTGGGTTTTTTCCAGTGAGAAGTTTGGCAATATTTTGGCTCAGATGTCGAGCTGGTGAGTGTCTCTTCATTCTCGAACAACGTTGAGGTTCGCAGCTCAGATATAAGTCTAGAAAATTATCCTCATTCGCAGCCATGTTTTCTTATGTGTATCTATGTACACGTGTATTGCCGCATTGGCCTATGTCGCCAGTGCCCTGACGCATGAGTCTCACAGTTTGGGTCCTTTCCATTGAGAAAGTTGGCAATATTTTGGCTCCGATGTCGAGCTGGTGAGTGTCTCTTCATTCTCGAACAACGTTGAGGTTCGCAGCTCAAATATAAGTCAAGAACCTTATCCTCATTCGCAGCCATGTTTTTGTATGTGTATCTATGTACACGTGTATTGCCGCATTGGCCTAGGTTGCCAGTGCCCTGACGCATGAGTCTCACGGTTTGGGTTTTTTCCAGTGAGAAATTTGGCAATATTTTGGCTCAGATGTTGAGCTGGTGAGTGTCTCTTCATTTTCAAACAACGTTGAGGTTTGCAGCTAAGATATAAGTCGAGAAAAGTATCCTCATTCGCAGCAATGTTTTCTTATGTGTATCTATGTACACGTGTATTGCCGCACTGGCCTATGTCGCCAGTGCCCTGACTCATGAGTCTCACAGTTTGGGTTCTTTCCATTGAGAAATTTGGCAATATTTTGGCTTAGATGTCGAGCTGGAGAGTGTCTCTTCATTCTCGAACAACGTTGAGGTTCGCAGCTAAGATATAAGTCGAGAAAATTATCCTCATTCGCAGCCACCTTTTCTTATGTGTATGTTTGTACACTTGTATTGCCGCATTGGCCTATGTAGCCAGTGCCCTGACGCATGAGTCTTATGTGTATCTATGTACACGTGTATTGCCGCATTGGCCTATGTAGCCAGTGCCCTGACGCATGAGTCTCACAGTTTGGGTTTTTTCCATTTCGAAATTTGGCAATAATTTGGCTCAGATGTCGAGCTGGTGAATGTCTCTTCATTCTCGAACAACGTTGAGGTTCGCAGCTCAAATATAAGTCGAGAAAATTATCCTCATTCGCAGCCACCTTTTCTGATGTGTATGTTTGTACACGTGTATTGCCGCATAGGCCTATGCCGCCAGTGGCCTGACGCATGTGTCTCATGGTTTGGGTTTTTTCCAGTGAGAAATTTGGCAATATTTTGTCTCAGATGTCGAGCTGGTGAGTGTCTCTTCATTCTCGAACAAAGTTGAGTTTCGCAGCTCAGATATAAGTCGAGAAAATAATCCTCATTCGCAGCAATGTTTTCTTATGTGTATCTATGTACACGTGTATTGCCGCACTGGCCTATGTCGCCAGTGCCCTGACTCATGAGTCTCACAGTTTTGGTTCTTTCCATTGAGAAATTTGGCAATATTTTGGCTCAGGTGTCGAGCTGGAGAGTGTCTCTTCATTCTCGAACAACGTTGAGGTTCGCAGCTCAGATACAAGTCGAGAAAATTATCCTCATTCGCAGCCATGTTTTCTTATGTGTATCTATGTACACGTGTATTGCCGCATAGGCCTATGTCGCCAGTGCCCTGACGCATGAGTCTCACGGTTTGGTTTTTTCCGTTGAGAAGTTTGGCAATATTTTGGCTCAGATGTCGAGCTGGTGAGTGTCTCTTCATTCTCGAACAACGTTGAGGTTCGCAGCTCAAATATAAGTCGAGAAAATTATCCTCATTCGCAGCCACCTTTTCTGATGTGTATGTTTGTACACTTGTATTGCCACATTGGCCTATGTCGCCAGCGCCCTGACGCATGAGTCTCACAGTTTGGGTCCTTTCCATTGAGAAAGTTGGCAATATTTTGGCTCCGATGTCGAGCTGGTGAGTGTCTCTTCATTCTCGAACAACGTTGAGGTTCGCAGCTCAAATATAAGTCGAGAACATTATCCTCATTCGCAGCCATGTTTTCTTATGTGTATCTATGTACACGTGTATTGCCGCATAGGCCTATGCCGTCAGTGCCCTGACACATGGGTCTCACGGTTTGGGTTTTTTCCAGTGGGAAGTTTGGCAATATTTTGGCTCAGATGTCGAGCTGGTGAGTGTCTCTTCATTCTCGAACAACGTTGAGGTTCGCAGCTCAGATATAAGTCTAGAAAATTATCCTCATTCGCAGCCATGTTTTCTTATGTGTATCTATGTACACGTGTATTGCCGCATTGGCCTATGTCGCCAGTGCCCTGACGCATGAGTCTCACAGTTTGGGTCCTTTCCATTGAGAAAGTTGGCAATATTTTGGCTCCGATGTCGAGCTGGTGAGTGTCTCTTCATTCTCGAACAACGTTGAGGTTCGCAGCTCAAATATAAGTCGAGAACCTTATCCTCATTCGCAGCCATGTTTTTGTATGTGTATCTATGTACACGTGTATTGCCGCATTGGCCTAGGTTGCCAGTGCCCTGACGCATGAGTCTCACGGTTTGGGTTTTTTCCAGTGAGAAATTTGGCAATATTTTGGCTCAGATGTTGAGCTGGTGAGTGTCTCTTCATTTTCAAACAACGTTGAGGTTTGCAGCTAAGATATAAGTCGAGAAAAGTATCCTCATTCGCAGCAATGTTTTCTTATGTGTATCTATGTACACGTGTATTGCCGCACTGGCCTATGTCGCCAGTGCCCTGACTCATGAGTCTCACAGTTTGGGTTCTTTCCATTGAGAAATTTGGCAATATTTTGGCTTAGATGTCGAGCTGGAGAGTGTCTCTTCATTCTCGAACAACGTTGAGGTTCGCAGCTAAGATATAAGTCGAGAAAATTATCCTCATTCGCAGCCACATTTTCTTATGTGTATGTTTGTACACTTGTATTGCCGCATTGGCCTATGTAGCCAGTGCCCTGACGCATGAGTCTTATGTGTATCTATGTACACGTGTATTGCCGCATTGGCCTATGTAGCCAGTGCCCTGACGCATGAGTCTCACAGTTTGGGTTTTTTCCATTTCGAAATTTGGCAATAATTTGGCTCAGATGTCGAGCTGGTGAATGTCTCTTCATTCTCGAACAACGTTGAGGTTCGCAGCTCAAATATAAGTCGAGAAAATTATCCTCATTCGCAGCCACCTTTTCTGATGTGTATGTTTGTACACGTGTATTGCCGCATAGGCCTATGCCGCCAGTGCCCTGACGCATGTGTCTCATGGTTTGGATTTTTTCCAGTGAGAAATTTGGCAATATTTTGGCTCAGATGTCGAGCTGGTGAGTGTCTCGTCATTCTCGAACAAAGTTGAGTTTCGCAGCTCAGATATAAGTCGAGAAAATAATCCTCATTCGCAGCCACCTTTTCTGATGTGTATGTTTGTACACTTGTATTGCCACATTGGCCTATGTCGCCAGTGCCCTGACGCATGAGTCTCACAGTTTGGGTCCTTTCCATTGAGAAAGTTGGCAATATTTTGGCTCCGATGTCGAGCTGGTGAGTGTCTCTTCATTCTCGAACAACGTTGAGGTTCGCAGCTCAAATATAAGTCGAGAACATTATCCTCATTCGCAGCCATGTTTTCTTATGTGTATCTATGTACACGTGTATTGCCGCATAGGCCTATGCCGTCAGTGCCCTGACACATGGGTCTCACGGTTTGGGTTTTTTCCAGTGAGAAGTTTGGCAATATTTTGGCTCAGATGTCGAGCTGGTGAGTGTCTCTTCATTCTCGAACAACGTTGAGGTTCGCAGCTCAGATATAAGTCTAGAAAATTATCCTCATTCGCAGCCATGTTTTCTTATGTGTATCTATGTACACGTGTATTGCCGCATTGGCCTATGTCGCCAGTGCCCTGACGCATGAGTCTCACAGTTTGGGTCCTTTCCATTGAGAAAGTTGGCAATATTTTGGCTCAGATGTCGAGCTGGTGAGTGTCTCTTCATTCTCGAACAACGTTGAGGTTCGCAGCTCAAATATAAGTCGAGAAAATTATCCTCATTCGCAGCCGCCTTTTCTGATGTGTATGTTTGTACACGTGTATTGCAGCATAGGCCTATGCCGCCAGTGGCCTGACGCATGAGTCTCATGGTTTGGTTTTTTTCCAGTGAGAAATTTGGCAATATTTTGGCTCAGATGTCGAGTTGGTGAGTGTCTCTTCATTCTCGGACAACGTTGAGTTTCGCAGCTCAAATATAAGTCGAGAAAATTATCCTCATTCGCAGCCACCTTTTCTGATGTGTATGTTTGTACACTTGTATTGCCACATTGGCCTATGTCGGCAGTGCCCTGACGCATGAGTCTCACAGTTTGGGTCCTTTCCATTGAGAAAGTTAGCAATATTTTGGCTCCGATGTCGAGCTGGTGAGTGTCTCTTCATTCTCGAACAACGTTGAGGTTCGCAGCTCAAATATAAGTCGAGAACATTATCCTCATTCGCAGCCATGTTTTCTTATGTGTATCTATGTACACGTGTATTGCCGCATAGGCCTATGCCGTCAGTGCCCTGACACATGGGTCTCACGGTTTGGGTTTTTTCCAGTGAGAAGTTTGGCAATATTTTGGCTCAGATGTCGAGCTAGTGAGTGTCTCTTCATTCTCGAACAACGTTGAGGTTCGCAGCTCAGATATAAGTCTAGAAAATTATCCTCATTCGCAGCCATGTTTTCTTATGTGTATCTATGTACACGTGTATTGCCGCATTGGCCTATGTCGCCAGTGCCCTGACGCATGAGTCTCACAGTTTGGGTCCTTTCCATTGAGAAAGTTGGCAATATTTTGGCTCAGATGTCGAGCTGGTGAGTGTCTCTTCATTCTCGAACAACGTTGAGGTTCGCAGCTCAAATATAAGTCGAGAAAATTATCCTCATTCGCAGCCACCTTTTCTGATGTGTATGTTTGTACACGTGTATTGCAGCATAGGCCTATGCCGCCAGTGGCCTGACGCATGAGTCTCATGGTTTGGGTTTTTTCCAGTGAGAAATTTGGCAATATTTTGGCTCAGATGTCGAGTTGGTGAGTGTCTCTTCATTCTCGGACAACGTTGAGTTTCGCAGCTCAGATATAAGTCGAGAAAATTATCCTCATTCGCAGCCATGTTTTTGTATGTGTATCTATGTACACGTGTATTGCCGCATTGGCCTAGGTCGCCAGTGCCCTGACGCATGAGTTTCACAGTTTGGGTTCTTTCTATTGAGAAATTTGGCAATATTTTGGCTCCGATGTCGAGCTGGTGAGTGTCTCTTCATTCTCGAACAACTTTGAGGTTCGCAGCTCAAATATAAGTAGAGAACCTTATCCTCATTCGCAGCCATGATTTCTTATGTGTATCTATGTATACGTGTATTGCCGCATAGGCCTATGTCGCCAGTGCCCTGACGCATGAGTCTCACAGTTTGGGTTCTTTCTATTGAGAAATTTGGCAATATTTTGGCTTAGATGTCGAGCTGGAGAGTGTCTCTTCATTCTCGAACAACGTTGAGGTTCGCAGCTAAGATATAAGTTGAGAAAATTATCCTCATTCGCAGCCACCTTTTCTTATGTGTATGTTCGTACACGTATATTGCCGCATTGGCCTATGCCGCCAGTGCCCTGACGCATGAGTCTCACAGTTTGGGTTCTTTCTATTGAGAAATTTGGCAATATTTTGGCTGCGATGTCGAGCTGGTGAGTGTCTCTTCATTCTCGAACAACGTTGAGTTTCGCAGCTCAAATATAAGTCGAGAAAATTATCCTCATTCGCAGTCACCTTTTCTGATGTGTATGTTTGTACACTTGTATTGCCGCATAGGCCTATGCCGTCAGTGCCCTGACGCATGGGTCTCACGGTTTGTTTGTTTTACAGTGAGAAATTTGGCAATATTTTGGCTCCGATGTCGAGCTGGTGAGTGTCTCTTCATTCTCGAACAACGTTGAGGTTCGCAGCTCAGATATAAGTCGAGAAAATTATCCTCATTCACAGCCACCTTTTCTGATGTGTATCTATCTACACGTGTATTGCCGCACTGGCCTATGTCGCCAATGCCCTGACTCATGAGTCTCACAGTTTGGGTTCTTTCCATTGAGAAATTTGGCAATATTTTTGGTTCAGATGTCCAGCTGGTGAGTGTCTCTTCATTCTCGAACAACGTTGAGGTTCGCAGCTCAAATATAAGTCGAGACAATTATCCTCATTCGCAGCCACCTTTTCTGATGTGTATGTTTGTACACGTGTATTGCCGCATAGGCCTATGCCGCCAGTGGCCTGACGCATGAGTCTCATGGTTTGGGTTTTTTCCAGTGAGAAATTTGGCAATATTTTGGCTCAGATGTCGAGTTGGTGAGTGTCTCTTCATTCTCGGACAACGTTGAGTTTCGCAGCTCAGATATAAGTCGAGAAAATTATCCTCATTCGCAGCCATGTTTTTTTATGTGTATCTATGTACACGTGTATTGCCGCATTGGCCTAGGTCGCCAGTGCCCTGACGCATGAGTCTCACAGTTTGGGTTCTTTCTATTGAGAAATTTGGCAATATTTTGGCTCCGATGTCGAGCTGGTGAGTGTCTCTTCATTCTCGAACAACGTTGAGGTTCGCAGCTCAAATATAAGTCGAGAACCTTATCCTCATTCGCAGCCATGTTTTCTTATGTGTATCTATGTATACGTGTATTGCCGCATAGGCCTATGTCGCCAGTGCCCTGACGCATGAGTCTCACAGTTTGAGTTCTTTCTATTGAGAAATTTGGCAATATTTTGGTTCCGGTGTCGAGCTGGTGAGTGTCTCTTCATTCTCGAACAACGTTGAGGTTCGCAGCTCAAATATAAGTCGAGAACATTATCCTCATTCGCAGCAATGTTTTCTTATGTGTATCTATGTACACGTGTAATGCCGCACAGGCCTATGTCGCCAGTGCCCTGACGCATGAGTCTCACAGTTTGGGTTCTTTCTATTGAGAAATTTGGCAATATTTTGGCTTAGATGTCGAGCTGGAGAGTGTCTCTTCATTCTCGAACAACGTTGAGGTTTGCAGCTAAGATATAAGTCGAGAAAATTATCCTCATTCGCAGCCACCTTTTCTGATGTGTATGTTTGTACACGTGTATTGCCGCATAGGCCTATGCCGCCAGTGCCCTGACGCATGTGTCTCATGGTTTGGTTTTTTTCCAGTGAGAAATTTGGCAATATTTTGGCTCAGATGTCGAGCTGGTGAGTGTCTCGTCATTCTCGAACAACGTTGAGGTTCGCAGCTCAAATATAAGTCGAAAAAATTATCCTCATTCGCAGCCACCTTTTCTGATGTGTATGTTTGTACACTTGTATTGCCACATTGGCCTATGTCGCCAGTGCCCTGACGCATGAGTCTCACAGTTTGGGTCCTTTCCATTGAGAAAGTTGGCAATATTTTGGCTCCGATGTCGAGCTGGTGAGTGTCTCTTCATTCTCGAACAACGTTGAGGTTCGCAGCTCAAATATAAGTCGAGAACATTATCCTCATTCGCAGCCATGTTTTCTTATGTGTATCTATGTACACGTGTATTGCCGCATAGGCCTATGCCGTCAGTGCCCTGACACATGGGTCTCACGGTTTGGGTTTTTTCCAGTGAGAAGTTTGGCAATATTTTGGCTCAGATGTCGAGCTGGTGAGTGTCTCTTCATTCTCGAACAACGTTGAGGTTCGCAGCTCAGATATAAGTCTAGAAAATTATCCTCATTCGCAGCCATGTTTTCTTATGTGTATCTATGTACACGTGTATTGCCGCATTGGCCTATGTCGCCAGTGCCCTGACGCATGAGTCTCACAGTTTGGGTCCTTTCCATTGAGAAAGTTGGCAATATTTTGGCTCAGATGTCGAGCTGGTGAGTGTCTCTTCATTCTCGAACAACGTTGAGGTTCGCAGCTCAAATATAAGTCGAGAAAATTATCCTCATTCGCAGCCGCCTTTTCTGATGTGTATGTTTGTACACGTGTATTGCAGCATAGGCCTATGCCGCCAGTGGCCTGACGCATGAGTCTCATGGTTTGGTTTTTTTCCAGTGAGAAATTTGGCAATATTTTGGCTCAGATGTCGAGTTGGTGAGTGTCTCTTCATTCTCGGACAACGTTGAGTTTCGCAGCTCAAATATAAGTCGAGAAAATTATCCTCATTCGCAGCCACCTTTTCTGATGTGTATGTTTGTACACTTGTATTGCCACATTGGCCTATGTCGGCAGTGCCCTGACGCATGAGTCTCACAGTTTGGGTCCTTTCCATTGAGAAAGTTAGCAATATTTTGGCTCCGATGTCGAGCTGGTGAGTGTCTCTTCATTCTCGAACAACGTTGAGGTTCGCAGCTCAAATATAAGTCGAGAACATTATCCTCATTCGCAGCCATGTTTTCTTATGTGTATCTATGTACACGTGTATTGCCGCATAGGCCTATGCCGTCAGTGCCCTGACACATGGGTCTCACGGTTTGGGTTTTTTCCAGTGAGAAGTTTGGCAATATTTTGGCTCAGATGTCGAGCTAGTGAGTGTCTCTTCATTCTCGAACAACGTTGAGGTTCGCAGCTCAGATATAAGTCTAGAAAATTATCCTCATTCGCAGCCATGTTTTCTTATGTGTATCTATGTACACGTGTATTGCCGCATTGGCCTATGTCGCCAGTGCCCTGACGCATGAGTCTCACAGTTTGGGTCCTTTCCATTGAGAAAGTTGGCAATATTTTGGCTCAGATGTCGAGCTGGTGAGTGTCTCTTCATTCTCGAACAACGTTGAGGTTCGCAGCTCAAATATAAGTCGAGAAAATTATCCTCATTCGCAGCCACCTTTTCTGATGTGTATGTTTGTACACGTGTATTGCAGCATAGGCCTATGCCGCCAGTGGCCTGACGCATGAGTCTCATGGTTTGGGTTTTTTCCAGTGAGAAATTTGGCAATATTTTGGCTCAGATGTCGAGTTGGTGAGTGTCTCTTCATTCTCAGACAACGTTGAGTTTCGCAGCTCAGATATAAGTCGAGAAAATTATCCTCATTCGCAGCCATGTTTTTGTATGTGTATCTATGTACACGTGTATTGCCGCATTGGCCTAGGTCGCCAGTGCCCTGACGCATGAGTTTCACAGTTTGGGTTCTTTCTATTGAGAAATTTGGCAATATTTTGGCTCCGATGTCGAGCTGGTGAGTGTCTCTTCATTCTCGAACAACGTTGAGGTTCGCAGCTAAGATATAAGTCGAGAAAATTATCCTCATTCGCAGCCACCTTTTCTTATGTGTATGTTTGTACACGTATATTGCCGCATTGGCCTATGCCGCCAGTGCCCTGACGCATGAGTCTCACAGTTTGGGTTCTTTCTATTGAGAAATTTGGCAATATTTTGGCTGCGATGTCGAGCTGGTGAGTGTCTCTTCATTCTCGAACAACGTTGAGGTTCGCAGCTCAAATATAAGTCGAGAAAATTATCCTCATTCGCAGCCATGTTTTCTTATGTGTATCTATGTACACGTATATTGCCGCATTGGCCTATGCCGCCAGTGCCCTGACGCATGAGTCTCACAGTTTGGGTTCTTTCTATTGAGAAATTTGGCAATATTTTGGCTCAGATGTCGAGCTGGTGAGTGTCTCTTCATTCTCGAACAACGTTGAGGTTCGCAGCTCAGATATAAGTCGAGAAAATTATCCTCATTCGCAGCCACCTTTTCTGATGTGTATCTATCTACACGTGTATTGCCGCACTGGCCTATGTCGCCAATGCCCTGACTCATGAGTCTCACAGTTTGGGTTCTTTCCATTGAGAAATTTGGCAATATTTTGGTTCAGATGTCCAGCTGGTGAGTGTCTCTTCATTCTCGAACAACGTTGAGGTTCGCAGCTCAAATATAAGTCGAGACAATTATCCTCATTCGCAGCCACCTTTTCTGATGTGTATGTTTGTACACGTGTATTGCCGCATAGGCCTATGCCGCCAGTGGCCTGACGCATGAGTCTCATGGTTTGGGTTTTTTCCAGTGAGAAATTTGGCAATATTTTGGCTCAGATGTCGAGTTGGTGAGTGTCTCTTCATTCTCGGACAACGTTGAGTTTCGCAGCTCAGATATAAGTCGAGAAAATTATCCTCATTCGCAGCCATGTTTTTTTATGTGTATCTATGTACACGTGTATTGCCGCATTGGCCTAGGTCGCCAGTGCCCTGACGCATGAGTCTCACAGTTTGGGTTCTTTCTATTGAGAAATTTGGCAATATTTTGGCTCCGATGTCGAGCTGGAGAGTGTCTCTTCATTCTCGAACAACGTTGAGGTTCGCAGCTAAGATATAAGTCGAGAAAATTATCCTCATTCGCAGCCACCTTTTCTTATGTGTATGTTTGTACACGTGTATTGCCGCATTGGCCTATGCCGCCAGTGCCCTGACGCATGAGTCTCACAGTTTGGGTTCTTTCTATTGAGAAATTTGGCAATATTTTTGCTCCGATGTAGAGCTGGTGAGTGTCTCTTCATTCTCGAACAACGTTGAGGTTCGCAGCTCAAATATAAGTCGAGAAAATTATCCTCATTCGCAGCCATGTTTTCTTATGTGTATCTATGTACACGTGTATTGCCGCATAGGGCTATGCCGCCAGTGGCCTGACGCATGAATCTCATAGTTTGGGTTCTTTCCATTGAGAAATTTGGCAATATTTTGTCTCAGATGTCGAGCTGGTGAATGTCTCTTCATTCTCGAACAACCTTGAGGTTCGCAGCTCAGATATAAGTCGAGAAACTTATCCTCATTCGCAGCCACCTTTTGTTATGTGTATGTTTGTACACGTGTATTGCCGCATTGGCCTATGTCGCCAGTGCCCTGACGCATGAGTCTCACGGTTTGGTTTTTTTCCAGTGAGAAATTTGGCAATATTTTGGCTCAGATGTTGAGCTGGTGAGTGTCTCTTCATTTTCAAACAACGTTGAGGTTTGCAGCTAAGATATAATTCGAGAAAATTATCCTCATTCGCAGCAATGTTTTCTTATGTGTATCTATGTACACGTGTATTGCCGCACTGGCCTATGTCGCCAGTGCCCTGACTCATGAGTCTCACAGTTTGGGTTCTTTCCATTGAGAAATTTGGCAATATTTTGGCTTAGATGTCGAGCTGGAGAGTGTCTCTTCAATCTCGAACAACGTTGAGGTTCGCAGCTAAGATATAAGTCGAGAAAATTATCCTCATTCGCAGCCACCTTTTCTTATGTGTATGTTTGTACACGTGTATTGCCGCATTGGCCTATGCCGCCAGTGCCCTGACGCATGAGTCTCACAGTTTGGGTTCTTTCTATTGAGAAATTTGGCAATATTTTGGCTCCGATGTCGAGCTGGTGAGTGTCTCTTCATTCTCGAACAACGTTGAGGTTCGCAGCTCAGATATAAGTCGAGAACATTATCCTCATTCGCAGCCACCTTTTCTGATGTGTATCTATGTACACGTGTATTGCCGCATTGGCCTATGTCGCCAATGCCCTGACTCATGAGTCTCACAGTTTGGGTTCTTTCCATTGAGAAATTTGGCAATATTTTGGCTCAGATGTCGAGCTGGTGAGTGTCTCTTCATTCTCGAACAACGTTGAGGTTCGCAGCTCAAATATAAGTCGAGAAAATTATCCTCATTCGCAGCCATGTTTTCTTATGTGTATCTATGTACACGTGTATTGCCGCATTGGCCTATGTAGCCAGTGCCCTGACGCATGAGTCTTATGTGTATCTATGTACACGTGTATTGCCGCATTGGCCTATGTAGCCAGTGCCCTGACGCATGAGTCTCACAGTTTGGGTTCTTTCCATTTCGAAATTTGGCAATAATTTGGCTCAGATGTCGAGCTGGTGAGTGTCTCTTCATTCTCGAACAACGTTGAGGTTCGCAGCTCAAATATAAGTCGAGAAAATTATCCTCATTCGCAGCCACCTTTTCTGATGTGTATGTTTGTACACTTGTATTTCCACATTGGCCTATGTCGCCAGTGCCCTGACGCATGAGTCTCACAGTTTGGGTCCTTTCCATTGAGAAAGTTGGCATTATTTTGGCTCCGATGTCGAGCTGGTGAGTGTCTCTTCATTCTCGAACAACGTTGAGGTTCGCAGCTCAAATATAAGTCGAGAAAATTATTGGCTCAGATGTCGAGCTGGTGAGTGTCTCTTCATTCTCGAACAACGTTGAGGTTCGCAGCTCAAATAAAAGTCCAGAAAATTATCCTCATTCGCAGCCACCTTTTCTGATGTGTATGTTTGTACACGTGTATTGCCGCATAGGCCTATGCCGCCAGTGGCCTGACGCATGAGTCTCATGGTTTGGGTTTTTTCCAGTGAGAAATTTGGCAATATTTTGGCTCAGATGTCGAGTTGGTGAGTGTCTCTTCATTCTCGGACAACGTTGAGTTTCGCAGCTCAGATATAAGTCGAGAAAATTATCCTCATTCGCAGCCATGTTTTTTTATGTGTATCTATGTACACGTGTATTGCCGCATTGGCCTAGGTCGCCAGTGCCCTGACGCATGAGTCTCACAGTTTGGGTTCTTTCTATTGAGAAATTTGGCAATATTTTGGCTCCGATGTCGAGCTGGTGAGTGTCTCTTCATTCTCGAACAACGTTGAGGTTCGCAGCTGAAATATAAGTCGAGAACATTATCCTCATTCGCAGCAATGTTTTCTTATGTGTATCTATGTACACGTGTTGTGCCGCATAGGCCTATGTCGCCAGTGCCCTGACGCATGAGTCTCACAGTTTGGGTTCTTTCTATTGAGAAATTTGGCAATATTTTGGCTCCGATGTCGAGCTGGTGAGTGTCTCTTCATTCTCGAACAACGTTGAGGTTCGCAGCTCAAATATAAGTCGAGAAAATTATCCTCATTCGCAGCCACCTTTTCTGATGTGTATGTTTGTACACGTGTATTGCCGCATAGGCCTATGCCGCCAGTGGCCTGACGCATGAGTCTCATGGTTTGGGTTTTTTCCAGTGAGAAATTTGGCAATATTTTGGCTCCGATGTCGAGCTGGTGAGTGTCTCTTCATTCTCGGACAACGTTGAGTTTCGCAGCTCAAATATAAGTCGAGAAAATTATCCTCATTCGCAGCCATGTTTTCTTATGTGTATCTATGTACACGTGTATTGCCGCATTGGCCTAGGTCGCCAGTGCCCTGACGCATGAGTCTCACAGTTTGGGTTCTTTCTATTGAGAAATTTGGCAATATTTTGGCTCCGATGTCGAGCTGGTGAGTGTCTCTTCATTCTCGAACAACGTTGAGGTTCGCAGCTCAAATATAAGTCGAGAACATTATCCTCATTCGCAGCCATGTTTTCTTATGTGTATCTATGTACACGTGTATTGCCGCATAGGCCTATGTCGCCAGTGCCCTGACGCATGAGTCTCACAGTTTGGGTTCTTTCTATTGAGAAATTTGGCAATATTTTGGCTCCGATGTCGAGCTGGTGAGTGTCTCTTCATTCTCGAACAAAGTTGAGGTTCGCAGCTCAAATATAAGTCGAGAACATTATCCTCATTCGCAGCAATGTTTTCTTATGTGTATCGATGTACACGTGTATTGCCGCATAGGCCTATGTCGCCAGTGCCCTGACGCATGAGTCTCACAGTTTGGGTTCTTTCTATTGAGAAATTTGGCAATATTTTGGCTCCGATGTCGAGCTGGTGAGTGTCTCTTCATTCTCGAACAACGTTGAGGTTCGCAGCTCAAATATAAGTCGAGAACATTATCCTCATTCGCAGCCATGTTTTCTTATGTGTATCTATGTACACGTGTATTGCCGCATAGGCCTATGTCGCCAGTGCCCTGACGCATGAGTTTCGCAGTTTGGGTTTTTTCCAGTGAGAAGTTTGGCAATATTGTGGCTCAGATGTCGAGCTGGTGAGTGTCTCTTCATTCTCGAACAACGTTGAGGTTCGCAGCTCAAATATAAGTCGAGAAAATTATCCTCATTTTCACCCACCTTTTCTGATGTGTATGTTTGTACACTTGTATTGCCGCATAGGCCTATGCCGTCAGTGCCCTGACACATGGGTCTCACGGTTTGGTTTTTTTTTCCAGTGAGAAGTTTGGCAATATTTTGGCTCAGATGTCGAGCTGGTGAGTGTCTCTTCATTCTCGAACAACGTTGAGGTTCGCAGCTCAGATATAAGTCTAGAAAATTACCCTCATTCGCAGCCATGTTTTCTTATGTGTATCTATGTGCACGTGTATCTATTTCCAGTGAGAAGTTTGGCAATATTTTGGCTCAGATGTCGAGCTGGTGAGTGTCTCTTCATTCTCGAACAACGTTGAGGTTCGCAGCTCAGATATAAGTCTAGAAAATTATCCTCATTCGCAGCCATGTTTTCTTATGTGTATCTATGTACACGTGTATTGCCGCATAGGCCTATGTCGCCAGTGCCCTGACGCATGAGTCTCACAGTTTGGGTTCTTTCTATTGAGAAAGTTGGCAATATTTTGGCTCCGATGTCGAGCTGGTGAGTGTCTCTTCATTCTCGAACAACGTTGAGATTCGCAGCTCAAATATAAGTCGAGAACATTATCCTCATTCGCAGCAATATTTTCTTATGTGTATCTATGTACACGTGTATTGCCGCATAGGCCTATGTCGCCAGTGCCCTGACGCATGAGTCTCACAGTTTGGGTTCTTTCTATTGAGAAATTTGGCAATATTTTGGCTCCGATGTCGAGCTGGTGAGTGTCTCTTCATTCTCGAACAACGTTGAGGTTCGCAGCTGAAATATAAGTCGAGAACCTTATCCTCATTCGCAGCAATGTTTTCTTATGTGTATCTATGTACACGTGTATTGCCGCATAGGCCTATGTCGCCAGTGCCCTGACGCATGAGTCTCACAGTTTGGGTTCGTTCTATTGAGAAATTTGGCAATATTTTGGCTCCGATGTCGAGCTGGTGAGTGTCTCTTCATTCTCGAACAACGTTGAGGTTCGCAGCTGAAATATAAGTCGAGAACCTTATCCTCATTCGCAGCCATGTTTTCTTATGTGTATCTATGTATACGTGTATTGCCGCATAGGCCTATGTCGCCAGTGCCCTGACGCATGAGTCTCACAGTTTGGGTTCTTTCTATTGAGAAATTTGACAATATTTTGGCTCCGATGTCGAGCTGGTGAGTGTCTCTTCATTCTCGAACAACGTTGAGGTTCGCAGCTCAAATATAAGTCGAGAACATTATCCTCATTCGCAGCAATGTTTTCTTATGTGTATCTATGTACACGTGTTGTGCCGCATAGGCCTATGTCGCCAGTGCCCTGACGCATGAGTCTCACAGTTTGGGTTCTTTCTATTGAGAAATTTGGCAATATTTTGGCTCCGATGTCGAGCTGGTGAGTGTCTCTTCATTCTCGAACAACGTTGAGGTTCGCAGCTCAAATATAAGTCGAGAAAATTATCCTCATTCGCAGCCACCTTTTCTGATGTGTATGTTTGTACACGTGTATTGCCGCATTGGCCTAGGTCGCCAGTGCCCTGACGCATGAGTCTCACAGTTTGGGTTCTTTCTATTGAGTAATTTGGCAATATTTTGGCTCCGATGTCGAGCTGGTGAGTGTCTCTTCATTCTCGAACAACGTTGAGGTTCGCAGCTCAAATATAAGTCGAGAAAATTATCCTCATTCGCAGCCACCTTTTCTGATGTGTATGTTTGTACACGTGTATTGCCGCATAGGCCTATGCCGCCAGTGGCCTGACGCATGAGTCTCATGGTTTGGGTTTTTTCCAGTGAGAAATTTGGCAATATTTTGGCTACGATGTCGAGCTGGTGAGTGTCTCTTCATTCTCGGACAACGTTGAGTTTCGCAGCTCAAATATAAGTCGAGAAAATTATCCTCATTCGCAGCCATGTTTTCTTATGTGTATATATGTACACGTGTATTGCCGCATTGGCCTAGGTCGCCAGTGCCCAGACGCATGAGTCTCACAGTTTGGGTTCTTTCTATTGAGAAATTTGGCAATATTTTGGCTCCGATGTCGAGCTGGTGAGTGTCTCTTCATTCTCGGACAACGTTGAGTTTCGCAGCTCAGATATAAGTCGAGAAAATTATCCTCATTCGCAGCCATGTTTTCTTATGTGTATCTATGTACACGTGTATTGCCGCATTGGCCTAGGTCGCCAGTGCCCTGACGCATGAGTCTCACAGTTTGGGTTCTTTCTATTGAGAAATTTGGCAATATTTTGGCTCCGATGTCGAGCTGGTGAGTGTCTCTTCATTCTCGAACAACGTTGAGGTTCGCAGCTCAAATATAAGTCGAGAACATTATCCTCATTCGCAGCCATGTTTTCTTATGTGTATCTATGTACACGTGTATTGCCGCATAGGCCTATGTCGCCAGTGCCCTGACGCATGAGTCTCACAGTTTGGGTTCTTTCTATTGAGAAATTTGGCAATATTTTGGCTCCGATGTCGAGCTGGTGAGTGTCTTTTCATTCTCGAACAAAGTTGAGGTTCGCAGCTCAAATATAAGTCGAGAACATTATCCTCATTCGCAGCAATGTTTTCTTATGTGTATCGATGTACACGTGTATTGCCGCATAGGCCTATGTCGCCAGTGCCCTGACGCATGAGTCTCACAGTTTGGGTTCTTTCTATTGAGAAATTTGGCAATATTTTGGCTCCGATGTCGAGCTGGTGAGTGTCTCTTCATTCTCGAACAACGTTGAGGTTCGCAGCTCAAATATAAGTCGAGAACATTATCCTCATTCGCAGCCATGTTTTCTTATGTGTATCTATGTACACGTGTATTGCCGCATAGGCCTATGTCGCCAGTGCCCTGACGCATGAGTTTCGCAGTTTGGGTTTTTTCCAGTGAGAAGTTTGGCAATATTGTGGCTCAGATGTCGAGCTGGTGAGTGTCTCTTCATTCTTGAACAACGTTGAGGTTCGCAGCTCAAATATAAGTCGAGAAAATTATCCTCATTCGCACCCACCTTTTCTGATGTGTATGTTTGTACACTTGTATTGCCGCATAGGCCTATGCCGTCAGTGCCCTGACACATGGGTCTCACGGTTTGGGTTTTTTTCCAGTGAGAAGTTTGGCAATATTTTGGCTCAGATGTCGAGCTGGTGAGTGTCTCTTCATTCTCGAACAACGTTGAGGTTCGCAGCTCAGATATAAGTCTAGAAAATTACCCTCATTCGCAGCCATGTTTTCTTATGTGTATCTATGTGCACGTGTATCTATTTCCAGTGAGAAGTTTGGCAATATTTTGGCTCAGATGTCGAGCTGGTGAGTGTCTCTTCATTCTCGAACAACGTTGAGGTTCGCAGCTCAGATATAAGTCTAGAAAATTATCCTCATTCGCAGCCATGTTTTCTTATGTGTATCTATGTACACGTGTATTGCCGCATAGGCCTATGTCGCCAGTGCCCTGACGCATGAGTCTCACAGTTTGGGTTCTTTATATTGAGAAAGTTGGCAATATTTTGGCTCCGATGTCGAGCTGGTGAGTGTCTCTTCATTCTCGAACAACGTTGAGATTCGCAGCTCAAATATAAGTCGAGAACATTATCCTCATTCGCAGCAATGTTTTCTTATGTGTATCTATGTACACGTGTATTGCCGCATAGGCCTATGTCGCCAGTGCCCTGACGCATGAGTCTCACAGTTTGGGTTCTTTCTATTGAGAAATTTGGCAATATTTTGGCTCCGATGTCGAGCTGGTGAGTGTCTCTTCATTCTCGAACAACGTTGAGGTTCGCAGCTGAAATATAAGTCGAGAACCTTATCCTCATTCGCAGCAATGTTTTCTTATGTGTATCTATGTACACGTGTATTGCCGCATAGGCCTATGTCGCCAGTGCCCTGACGCATGAGTCTCACAGTTTGGGTTCTTTCTATTGAGAAATTTGGCAATATTTTGGCTCCGATGTCGAGCTGGTGAGTGTCTCTTCATTCTCGAACAACGTTGAGGTTCGCAGCTGAAATATAAGTCGAGAACCTTATCCTCATTCGCAGCCATGTTTTCTTATGTGTATCTATGTATACGTGTATTGCCGCATAGGCCTATGTCGCCAGTGCCCTGACGCATGAGTCTCACAGTTTGGGTTCTTTCTATTGAGAAATTTGGCAATATTTTGGCTCCGATGTCGAGCTGGTGAGTGTCTCTTCATTCTCGAACAACGTTGAGGTTCGCAGCTCAAATATAAGTCGAGAACATTATCCTCATTCGCAGCAATGTTTTCTTATGTGTATCTATGTACACGTGTTGTGCCGCATAGGCCTATGTCGCCAGTGCCCTGACGCATGAGTCTCACAGTTTGGGTTTTTTCTATTGAGAAATTTGGCAATATTTTGGCTCCGATGTCGAGCTGGTGAGTGTCTCTTCATTCTCGAACAACGTTGAGGTTCGCAGCTCAAATATAAGTCGAGAAAATTATCCTCATTCGCAGCCACCTTTTCTGATGTGTATGTTTGTACACGTGTATTGCCGCATTGGCCTAGGTCGCCAGTGCCCTGACGCATGAGTCTCACAGTTTGGGTTCATTCTATTGAGAAATTTGGCAATATTTTGGCTCCGATGTCGAGCTGGTGAGTGTCTCTTCATTCTCGAACAACGTTGAGGTTCGCAGCTCAAATATAAGTCGAGAAAATTATCCTCATTCGCAGCCACCTTTTCTGATGTGTATGTTTGTACACGTGTATTGCCGCATAGGCCTATGCCGCCAGTGGCCTGACGCATGAGTCTCATGGTTTGGGTTTTTTCCAGTGAGAAATTTGGCAATATTTTGGCTACGATGTCGAGCTGGTGAGTGTCTCTTCATTCTCGGACAACGTTGAGTTTCGCAGCTCAAATATAAGTCGAGAAAATTATCCTCATTCGCAGCCATGTTTTCTTATGTGTATATATGTACACGTGTATTGCCGCATTGGCCTAGGTCGCCAGTGCCCAGACGCATGAGTCTCACAGTTTGGGTTCTTTCTATTGAGAAATTTGGCAATATTTTGGCTCCGATGTCGAGCTGGTGAGTGTCTCTTCATTCTCGGACAACGTTGAGTTTCGCAGCTCAGATATAAGTCGAGAAAATTATCCTCATTCGCAGCCATGTTTTCTTATGTGTATCTATGTACACGTGTATTGCCGCATTGGCCTAGGTCGCCAGTGCCCTGACGCATGAGTCTCACAGTTTGGGTTCTTTCTATTGAGAAATTTGGCAATATTTTGGCTCCGATGTCGAGCTGGTGAGTGTCTCTTCATTCTCGAACAACGTTGAGGTTCGCAGCTCAAATATAAGTCGAGAACATTATCCTCATTCGCAGCCATGTTTTCTTATGTGTATCTATGTACACGTGTATTGCCGCATAGGCCTATGTCGCCAGTGCCCTGACGCATGAGTTTCGCAGTTTGGGTTTTTTCCAGTGAGAAGTTTGGCAATATTGTGGCTCAGATGTCGAGCTGGTGAGTGTCTCTTCATTCTCGAACAACGTTGAGGTTCGCAGCTCAAATATAAGTCGAGAAAATTATCCTCATTCGCACCCACCTTTTCTGATGTGTATGTTTGTACACTTGTATTGCCGCATAGGCCTATGCCGTCAGTGCCCTGACACATGGGTCTCACGGTTTGGGTTTTTTTCCAGTGAGAAGTTTGGCAATATTTTGGCTCAGATGTCGAGCTGGTGAGTGTCTCTTCATTCTCGAACAACGTTGAGGTTCGCAGCTCAGATATAAGTCTAGAAAATTACCCTCATTCGCAGCCATGTTTTCTTATGTGTATCTATGTGCACGTGTATCTATTTCCAGTGAGAAGTTTGGCAATATTTTGGCTCAGATGTCGAGCTGGTGAGTGTCTCTTCATTCTCGAACAACGTTGAGGTTCGCAGCTCAGATATAAGTCTAGAAAATTATCCTCATTCGCAGCCATGTTTTCTTATGTGTATCTATGTACACGTGTATTGCCGCATAGGCCTATGTCGCCAGTGCCCTGACGCATGAGTCTCACAGTTTGGGTTCTTTCTATTGAGAAAGTTGGCAATATTTTGGCTCCGATGTCGAGCTGGTGAGTGTCTCTTCATTCTCGAACAACGTTGAGATTCGCAGCTCAAATATAAGTCGAGAACATTATCCTCATTCGCAGCAATGTTTTCTTATGTGTATCTATGTACACGTGTATTGCCGCATAGGCCTATGTCGCCAGTGCCCTGACGCATGAGTCTCACAGTTTGGGTTCTTTCTATTGAGAAATTTGGCAATATTTTGGCTCCGATGTCGAGCTGGTGAGTGTCTCTTCATTCTCGAACAACGTTGAGGTTCGCAGCTGAAATATAAGTCGAGAACCTTATCCTCATTCGCAGCAATGTTTTCTTATGTGTATCTATGTACACGTGTATTGCCGCATAGGCCTATGTCGCCAGTGCCCTGACGCATGAGTCTCACAGTTTGGGTTCTTTCTATTGAGAAATTTGGCAATATTTTGGCTCCGATGTCGAGCTGGTGAGTGTCTCTTCATTCTCGAACAACGTTGAGGTTCGCAGCTGAAATATAAGTCGAGAACCTTATCCTCATTCGCAGCCATGTTTTCTTATGTGTATCTATGTATACGTGTATTGCCGCATAGGCCTATGTCGCCAGTGCCCTGACGCATGAGTCTCACAGTTTGGGTTCTTTCTATTGAGAAATTTGGCAATATTTTTGCTCCGATGTCGAGCTGGTGAGTGTCTCTTCATTCTCGAACAACGTTGAGGTTCGCAGCTCAAATATAAGTCGAGAACATTATCCTCATTCGCAGCAATGTTTTCTTATGTGTATCTATGTACACGTGTTGTGCCGCATAGGCCTATGTCGCCAGTGCCCTGACGCATGAGTCTCACAGTTTGGGTTCTTTCTATTGAGAAATTTGGCAATATTTTGGCTCCGATGTCGAGCTGGTGAGTGTCTCTTCATTCTCGAACAACGTTGAGGTTCGCAGCTCAAATATAAGTCGAGAAAATTATCCTCATTCGCAGCCACCTTTTCTGATGTGTATGTTTGTACACGTGTATTGCCGCATTGGCCTAGGTCGCCAGTGCCCTGACGCATGAGTCTCACAGTTTGGGTTCTTTCTATTGAGAAATTTGGCAATATTTTGGCTCCGATGTCGAGCTGGTGAGTGTCTCTTCATTCTCGAACAACGTTGAGGTTCGCAGCTCAAATATAAGTCGAGAAAATTATCCTCATTCGCAGCCACCTTTTCTGATGTGTATGTTTGTACACGTGTATTGCCGCATAGGCCTATGCCGCCAGTGGCCTGACGCATGAGTCTCATGGTTTGGGTTTTTTCCAGTGAGAAATTTGGCAATATTTTGGCTACGATGTCGAGCTGGTGAGTGTCTCTTCATTCTCGGACAACGTTGAGTTTCGCAGCTCAAATATAAGTCGAGAAAATTATCCTCATTCGCAGCCATGTTTTCTTATGTGTATATATGTACACGTGTATTGCCGCATTGGCCTAGGTCGCCAGTGCCCAGACGCATGAGTCTCACAGTTTGGGTTCTTTCTATTGAGAAATTTGGCAATATTTTGGCTCCGATGTCGAGCTGGTGAGTGTCTCTTCATTCTCGGACAACGTTGAGTTTCGCAGCTCAGATATAAGTCGAGAAAATTATCCTCATTCGCAGCCATGTTTTCTTATGTGTATCTATGTACACGTGTATTGCCGCATTGGCCTAGGTCGCCAGTGCCCTGACGCATGAGTCTCACAGTTTGGGTTCTTTCTATTGAGAAATTTGGCAATATTTTGGCTCCGATGTCGAGCTGGTGAGTGTCTCTTCATTCTCAAACAACGTTGAGGTTCGCAGCTCAAATATAAGTCGAGAACATTATCCTCATTCGCAGCCATGTTTTCTTATGTGTATCTATGTACACGTGTATTGCCGCATAGGCCTATGTCGCCAGTGCCCTGACGCATGAGTCTCACAGTTTGGGTTCTTTCTATTGAGAAATTTGGCAATATTTTGGCTCCGATGTCGAGCTGGTGAGTGTCTTTTCATTCTCGAACAAAGTTGAGGTTCGCAGCTCAAATATAAGTCGAGAACATTATCCTCATTCGCAGCAATGTTTTCTTATGTGTATCGATGTACACGTGTATTGCCGCATAGGCCTATGTCGCCAGTGCCCTGACGCATGAGTCTCACAGTTTGGGTTCTTTCTATTGAGAAATTTGGCAATATTTTGGCTCCGATGTCGAGCTGGTGAGTGTCTCTTCATTCTCGAACAACGTTGAGGTTCGCAGCTCAAATATAAGTCGAGAACATTATCCTCATTCGCAGCCATGTTTTCTTATGTGTATCTATGTACACGTGTATTGCCGCATAGGCCTATGTCGCCAGTGCCCTGACGCATGAGTTTCGCAGTTTGGGTTTTTTCCAGTGAGAAGTTTGGCAATATTGTGGCTCAGATGTCGAGCTGGTGAGTGTCTCTTCATTCTCGAACAACGTTGAGGTTCGCAGCTCAAATATAAGTCGAGAAAATTATCCTCATTCGCACCCACCTTTTCTGATGTGTATGTTTGTACACTTGTATTGCCGCATAGGCCTATGCCGTCAGTGCCCTGACACATGGGTCTCACGGTTTGGGTTTTTTTCCAGTGAGAAGTTTGGCAATATTTTGGCTCAGATGTCGAGCTGGTGAGTGTCTCTTCATTCTCGAACAACGTTGAGGTTCGCAGCTCAGATATAAGTCTAGAAAATTACCCTCATTCGCAGCCATGTTTTCTTATGTGTATCTATGTACACGTGTATCTATTTCCAGTGAGAAGTTTGGCAATATTTTGGCTCAGATGTCGAGCTGGTGAGTGTCTCTTCATTCTCGAACAACGTTGAGGTTCGCAGCTCAGATATAAGTCTAGAAAATTATCCTCATTCGCAGCCATGTTTTCTTATGTGTATCTATGTACACGTGTATTGCCGCATTGGCCTAGGTCGCCAGTGCCCTGACGCATGAGTCTCACAGTTTGGGTTCCTTCTATTGAGAAATTTGGCAATATTTTGGCTCCGATGTCGAGCTGGTGAGTGTCTCTTCATTCTCGAACAACGTTGAGATTCGCAGCTCAAATATAAGTCGAGAACATTATCCTCATTCGCAGCAATGTTTTCTTATGTGTATCTATGTACACGTGTATTGCCGCATAGGCCTATGTCGCCAGTGCCCTGACGCATGAGTCTCACAGTTTGGGTTCTTTCTATTGAAAAAATTGGCAATATATTGGCTCCGATGTCGAGCTGGTGAGTGTCTCTTCATTCTCAAACAACGTTGAGGTTCGCAGCTCAAATATAAGTCGAGAAAATTATCCTCATTCGCAGCCACCTTTTCTGATGTGTATGTTTGTACACGTGTATTGCCGCATAGGCCTATGCCGCCAGTGGCCTGACGCATGAGTCTCATGGTTTGGGTTTTTACCAGTGAGAAATTTGGCAATATTGTGGCTCAGATGTCGAGCTCTTGAGTGTCTCTTCATTCTCGGACAACGTTGAGTTTCGCAGCTCAAATATAAGTCGAGAAAATTATCCTCATTCGCAGCCATGTTTTCTTATGTGTATATATGTACACGTGTATTGCCGCATTGGCCTAGGTCGCCAGTGCCCTGACGCATGAGTCTCACAGTTTGGGTTCTTTCTATTGAGAAATTTGGCAATATTTTGGCTCCGATGTCGAGCTGGTGAGTGTCTCTTCATTCTCGAACAACGTTGAGGTTCGCAGCTCAGATATAAGTCGAGAAAATTATCCTCATTCGCAGCCACCTTTTCTGATGTGTATGTTTGTACACGTGTATTGCCGCATAGGCCTATGCCGCCAGTGGCCTGACGCATGAGTCTCATGGTTTGGGTTTTTTCCAGTGAGAAGTTTGGCAATATTTTGGCTCAGATGTCGAGCTGGTGAGTGTCTCTTCAATCTCGGACAACGTTGAGTTTCGCAGCTCAAATATAAGTCGAGAAATTTATCCTCATTCGCAGCCATGTTTTCTTATGTGTATATATGTACACGTGTATTGCCGCATAGGCCTATGTCGCCAGTGCCCTGACGCATGAGTCTCACAGTTTGGGTTCTTTCTATTGAGAAATTTGGCAATATTTTGGCTCCGATGTCGAGCTGGTGAGTGTCTCTTCATTCTCGAACAACGTTGAGGTTCGCAGCTCAAATATAAGTCGAGAACATTATCCTCATTCGCAGCAATGTTTTCTTATGTGTATCTATGTACACGTGTATTGCCGCATAGGCCTAGGTCGCCAGTGCCCTGACGCATGAGTCTCACAGTTTGGGTTCTTTCTATTGAGAAATTTGGCAATATTTTGGCTCCGATGTCGAGCTGGTGAGTGTCTCTTCATTCTCGAACAACGTTGAGGTTCGCAGCTCAAATATAAGTCGAGAACATTATCCTCATTCGCAGCCATGTTTTCTTATGTGTATCTATGTACACGTGTATTGCCGCATAGGCCTATGTCGCCAGTGCCCTGACGCATGAGTCTCACAGTTTGGGTTCTTTCTATTGAGAAATTTGGCAATATTTTGGCTCCGATGTCGAGCTGGTGAGTGTCTTTTCATTCTCGAACAAAGTTGAGGTTCGCAGCTCAAATATAAGTCGAGAACATTATCCTCATTCGCAGCAATGTTTTCTTATGTGTATCGATGTACACGTGTATTGCCGCATAGGCCTATGTCGCCAGTGCCCTGACGCATGAGTCTCACAGTTTGGGTTCTTTCTATTGAGAAATTTGGCAATATTTTGGCTCCGATGTCGAGCTGGTGAGTGTCTCTTCATTCTCGAACAACGTTGAGGTTCGCAGCTCAAATATAAGTCGAGAACATTATCCTCATTCGCAGCCATGTTTTCTTATGTGTATCTATGTACACGTGTATTGCCGCATAGGCCTATGTCGCCAGTGCCCTGACGCATGAGTTTCGCAGTTTGGGTTTTTTCCAGTGAGAAGTTTGGCAATATTGTGGCTCAGATGTCGAGCTGGTGAGTGTCTCTTCATTCTCGAACAACGTTGAGGTTCGCAGCTCAAATATAAGTCGAGAACATTATCCTCATTCGCAGCCATGTTT
Organism: Crossaster papposus; assembly: GCA_037893245.1. Classification (NCBI taxonomy): domain Eukaryota; kingdom Metazoa; phylum Echinodermata; class Asteroidea; order Velatida; family Solasteridae; genus Crossaster; species Crossaster papposus. The sequence goes on from JBAIAA010000149.1 coordinate 1,174,458, forward strand.
TCTTATGTGTATCTATGTACACGTGTATTGCCGCATAGGCCTATGTCGCCAGTGCCCTGACGCATGAGTCTCACAGTTTGGGTTCTTTCTATTGAGAAATTTGGCAATATTTTGGCTCCGATGTCGAGCTGGTGAGTGTCTTTTCATTCTCGAACAAAGTTGAGGTTCGCAGCTCAAATATAAGTCGAGAACATTATCCTCATTCGCAGCAATGTTTTCTTATGTGTATCGATGTACACGTGTATTGCCGCATAGGCCTATGTCGCCAGTGCCCTGACGCATGAGTCTCACAGTTTGGGTTCTTTCTATTGAGAAATTTGGCAATATTTTGGCTCCGATGTCGAGCTGGTGAGTGTCTCTTCATTCTCGAACAACGTTGAGGTTCGCAGCTCAAATATAAGTCGAGAACATTATCCTCATTCGCAGCCATGTTTTCTTATGTGTATCTATGTACACGTGTATTGCCGCATAGGCCTATGTCGCCAGTGCCCTGACGCATGAGTTTCGCAGTTTGGGTTTTTTCCAGTGAGAAGTTTGGCAATATTGTGGCTCAGATGTCGAGCTGGTGAGTGTCTCTTCATTCTCGAACAACGTTGAGGTTCGCAGCTCAAATATAAGTCGAGAAAATTATCCTCATTCGCACCCACCTTTTCTGATGTGTATGTTTGTACACTTGTATTGCCGCATAGGCCTATGCCGTCAGTGCCCTGACACATGGGTCTCACGGTTTGGGTTTTTTTCCAGTGAGAAGTTTGGCAATATTTTGGCTCAGATGTCGAGCTGGTGAGTGTCTCTTCATTCTCGAACAACGTTGAGGTTCGCAGCTCAGATATAAGTCTAGAAAATTACCCTCATTCGCAGCCATGTTTTCTTATGTGTATCTATGTACACGTGTATCTATTTCCAGTGAGAAGTTTGGCAATATTTTGGCTCAGATGTCGAGCTGGTGAGTGTCTCTTCATTCTCGAACAACGTTGAGGTTCGCAGCTCAGATATAAGTCTAGAAAATTATCCTCATTCGCAGCCATGTTTTCTTATGTGTATCTATGTACACGTGTATTGCCGCATTGGCCTAGGTCGCCAGTGCCCTGACGCATGAGTCTCACAGTTTGGGTTCTTTCTATTGAGAAATTTGGCAATATTTTGGCTCCGATGTCGAGCTGGTGAGTGTCTCTTCATTCTCGAACAACGTTGAGATTCGCAGCTCAAATATAAGTCGAGAACATTATCCTCATTCGCAGCAATGTTTTCTTATGTGTATCTATGTACACGTGTATTGCCGCATAGGCCTATGTCGCCAGTGCCCTGACGCATGAGTCTCACAGTTTGGGTTCTTTCTATTGAAAAAATTGGCAATATATTGGCTCCGATGTCGAGCTGGTGAGTGTCTCTTCATTCTCAAACAACGTTGAGGTTCGCAGCTCAAATATAAGTCGAGAAAATTATCCTCATTCGCAGCCACCTTTTCTGATGTGTATGTTTGTACACGTGTATTGCCGCATAGGCCTATGCCGCCAGTGGCCTGACGCATGAGTCTCATGGTTTGGGTTTTTACCAGTGAGAAATTTGGCAATATTGTGGCTCAGATGTCGAGCTCTTGAGTGTCTCTTCATTCTCGGACAACGTTGAGTTTCGCAGCTCAAATATAAGTCGAGAAAATTATCCTCATTCGCAGCCATGTTTTCTTATGTGTATATATGTACACGTGTATTGCCGCATTGGCCTAGGTCGCCAGTGCCCTGACGCATGAGTCTCACAGTTTGGGTTCTTTCTATTGAGAAATTTGGCAATATTTTGGCTCCGATGTCGAGCTGGTGAGTGTCTCTTCATTCTCGAACAACGTTGAGGTTCGCAGCTCAGATATAAGTCGAGAAAATTATCCTCATTCGCAGCCACCTTTTCTGATGTGTATGTTTGTACACGTGTATTGCCGCATAGGCCTATGCCGCCAGTGGCCTGACGCATGAGTCTCATGGTTTGGGTTTTTTCCAGTGAGAAGTTTGGCAATATTTTGGCTCAGATGTCGAGCTGGTGAGTGTCTCTTCAATCTCGGACAACGTTGAGTTTCGCAGCTCAAATATAAGTCGAGAAAATTATCCTCATTCGCAGCCATGTTTTCTTATGTGTATATATGTACACGTGTATTGCCGCATAGGCCTATGTCGCCAGTGCCCTGACGCATGAGTCTCACAGTTTGGGTTCTTTCTATTGAGAAATTTGGCAATATTTTGGCTCCGATGTCGAGCTGGTGAGTGTCTCTTCATTCTCGAACAACGTTGAGGTTCGCAGCTCAAATATAAGTCGAGAACATTATCCTCATTCGCAGCAATGTTTTCTTATGTGTATCTATGTACACGTGTATTGCCGCATAGGCCTAGGTCGCCAGTGCCCTGACGCATGAGTCTCACAGTTTGGGTTCTTTCTATTGAGAAATTTGGCAATATTTTGGCTCCGATGTCGAGCTGGTGAGTGTCTCTTCATTCTCGAACAACGTTGAGGTTCGCAGCTCAAATATAAGTCGAGAAAATTATCCTCATTCGCAGCCATGTTTTCTTATGTGTATATATGTACACGTGTATTGCCGCATTGGCCTAGGTCGCCAGTGCCCTGACGCATGAGTCTCACAGTTTGGGTTCTTTCTATTGAGAAATTTGGCAATATTTTGGCTCCGATGTCGAGCTGGTGAGTGTCTCTTCATTCTCGAACAACGTTGAGGTTCGCAGCTCAGATATAAGTCGAGAAAATTATCCTCATTCGCAGCCACCTTTTCTGATGTGTATGTTTGTACACGTGTATTGCCGCATAGGCCTATGCCGCCAGTGGCCTGACGCATGAGTCTCATGGTTTGGGTTTTTTCCAGTGAGAAGTTTGGCAATATTTTGGCTCAGATGTCGAGCTGGTGAGTGTCTCTTCAATCTCGGACAACGTTGAGTTTCGCAGCTCAAATATAAGTCGAGAAAATTATCCTCATTCGCAGCCATGTTTTCTTATGTGTATATATGTACACGTGTATTGCCGCATAGGCCTATGTCGCCAGTGCCCTGACGCATGAGTCTCACAGTTTGGGTTCTTTCTATTGAGAAATTTGGCAATATTTTGGCTCCGATGTCGAGCTGGTGAGTGTCTCTTCATTCTCGAACAACGTTGAGGTTCGCAGCTCAAATATAAGTCGAGAACATTATCCTCATTCGCAGCAATGTTTTCTTATGTGTATCTATGTACACATGTATTGCCGCATAGGCCTATGTCGCCAGTGCCCTGACGCATGAGTCTCACAGTTTGGGTTCTTTCTATTGAGAAATTTGGCAATATTTTGGCTCCGATGTCGAGCTGGTGAGTGTCTCTTCATTCTCGAACAACGTTGAGGTTCGCAGCTCAAATATAAGTCGAGAAAATTATCCTCATTCGCAGCCACCTTTTCTGATGTGTATGTTTGTACACGTGTATTGCCGCATAGGCCTATGCCGCCAGTGGCCTGACGCATGAGTCTCATGGTTTGGTTTTGTTCCAGTGAGAAATTTGGCAATATTTTGGCTCCGATGTCGAGCTGGTGAGTGTCTCTTCATTCTCGGACAACGTTGAGTTTCGCAGCTCAGATATAAGTCGAGAAAATTATCCTCATTCGCAGCCATGTTTTCTTATGTGTATCTATGTACACGTGTATTGCCGCATTGGCCTAGGTCGCCAGTGCCCTGACGCATGAGTCTCACAGTTTGGGTTCTTTCTATTGAGAAATTTGGCAATATTTTGGCTCCGATGTCGAGCTGGTGAGTGTCTCTTCATTCTCGAACAACGTTGAGGTTCGCAGCTCAAATATAAGTCGAGAACATTATCCTCATTCGCAGCCATGTTTTCTTATGTGTATATATGTACACGTGTATTGCCGCATTGGCCTAGGTCGCCAGTGCCCTGACGCATGAGTCTCACAGTTTGGGTTCTTTCTTTTGAGAAATTTTGCAATATTTTGGCTCCGATGTCGAGCTGGAGAGTGTCTCTTCATTCTCGAACAACGTTGAGGTTCGCAGCTCAGATATAAGTCGAGAAAATTATCCTCATTCGCAGCCACCTTTTCTGATGTGTATGTTTGTACACGTGTATTGCCGCATAGGCCTATGCCGCCAGTGGCCTGACGCATGAGTCTCATGGTTTGGTTTTGTTCCAGTGAGACATTTGGCAATATTTTGGCTCCGATGTCGAGCTGGTGAGTGTCTCTTCATTCTCGGACAACGTTGAGTTTCGCAGCTCAGATATAAGTCGAGAAAATTATCCTCATTCGCAGCAATGTTTTCTTATGTGTATCTATGTACACGTGTATTGCCGCATAGGCCTATGTCGCCAGTGCCCTGACGTATGAGTCTCACAGTTTGGGTTCTTTCTATTGAGAAATTTGGCAATATTTTGGCTCCGATGTCGAGCTGGTGAGTGTCTCTTCATTCTCGAACAACGTTGAGGTTCGCAGCTCAAATATAAGTCGAGAACATTATCCTCATTCGCAGCCATGTTTTCTTATGTGTATATATGTACACGTGTATTGCCGCATTGGCCTAGGTCGCCAGTGCCCTGACGCATGAGTCTCACAGTTTGGGTTCTTTCTTTTGAGAAATTTTGCAATATTTTGGCTCCGATGTCGAGCTGGAGAGTGTCTCTTCATTCTCGAACAACGTTGAGGTTCGCAGCTCAGATATAAGTCGAGAAAATTATCCTCATTCGCAGCCACCTTTTCTGATGTGTATGTTTGTACACGTGTATTGCCGCATAGGCCTATGCCGCCAGTGGCCTGACGCATGAGTCTCATGGTTTGGTTTTGTTCCAGTGAGACATTTGGCAATATTTTGGCTCCGATGTCGAGCTGGTGAGTGTCTCTTCATTCTCGGACAACGTTGAGTTTCGCAGCTCAGATATAAGTCGAGAAAATTATCCTCATTCGCAGCAATGTTTTCTTATGTGTATCTATGTACACGTGTATTGCCGCATAGGCCTATGTCGCCAGTGCCCTGACGTATGAGTCTCACAGTTTGTGTTCTTTCTATTGAGAAATTTGGCAATATTTTGGCTCCGATGTCGAGCTGGTGAGTGTCTCTTCATTCTCGAACAACGTTGAGGTTCGCAGCTCAAATATAAGTCGAGAACATTATCCTCATTCGCAGCCATGTTTTCTTATGTGTATCTATGTACACGTGTATTGCCGCATTGGCCTAGGTCGCCAGTGGCCTGACGCATGAGTCTCACGGTTTGGGTTTTTTCCAGTGAGAAGTTTTGCAATATTTTGGCTCAGATGTCGAGCTGGTGAGTGTCTCTTCATTCTCGAACAACGTTGAGGTTCGCAGCTCAAATATAAGTCGAGAAAATTATCCTCATTCGCAGCCATGTTTTCTTATGTGTATCTATGTACACGTGTATTGCCGCATAAGCCTATGTCGCCAGTGCCCTGACGCATGAATTTCACGGTTTGGGTTTTTTCCAGTGAGAAGTTTGGCAATATTGTGGCTCAGATGTCGAGCTGGTGAGTGTCTCTTCATTCTCGAACAACGTTGAGGTTCGCAGCTCAAATAAAAGTCCAGAAAATTATCCTCATTCGCAGCCACCTTTTCTGATGTGTATGTTTGTACACGTGTATTGCCGCATATGCCTATGCCGCCAGTGGCCTGACGCATGAGTCTCATGGTTTGGGTTTTTTCCAGTGAGAAATTTGGCAATATTTTGGCTCAGATGTCGAGTTGGTGAGTGTCTCTTCATTCTCGGACAACGTTGAGTTTCGAAGCTCAGATATAAGTCGAGAAAATTATCCTCATTCGCAGCCATGTTTTTTGTTGTGTATCTATGTACACGTGTATTGCCGCATTGGCCTAGGTCGCCAGTGCCCTGACGCATGAGTCTCACAGTTTGGGTTATTTCTATTGAGAAATTTGGCAATATTTTGGCTCCGATGTCGAGCTGGTGAGTGTCTCTTCATTCTCGAACAACGTTGAGGTTCGCAGCTCAAATATAAGTCGAGAACCTTATCCTCATTCGCAGCCATGTTTTCTTATGTGTATCTATGTATACGTGTATTGCCGCATAGGCCTATGTCGCCAGTGCCCTGACGCATGAGTCTCACAGTTTGGGTTCTTTCTATTGAGAAATTTGGCAATATTTTGGCTCCGATGTCGAGCTGGTGAGTGTCTCTTCATTCTCGAACAACGTTGAGGTTCGCAGCTCAAATATAAGTCGAGAACATTATCCTCATTCGCAGCAATGTTTTCTTATGTGTATCTATGTACACGTGTATTGCCGCATAGGCCTATGTCGCCAGTGCCCTGACGCATGAGTCTCACAGTTTGGGTTCTTTCTATTGAGAAATTTGGCAATATTTTGGCTCCGATGTCGAGCTGGTGAGTGTCTCTTCATTCTCGAACAACGTTGAGGTTCGCAGCTCAAATATAAGTCGAGAAAATTATCCTCATTCGCAGCCACCTTTTCTGATGTGTATGTTTGTACACGTGTATTGGCGCATAGGCCTATGCCGCCAGTGGCCTGACGCATGAGTCTCATGGTTTGGGTTTTTTCCAGCGAGAAATTTGGCAATATTTTGGCTCAGATGTCGAGCTGGTGAGTGTCTCTTCATTCTCGGACAACGTTGAGTTTCGCAGCTCAAATATAAGTCGAGAAAATTATCCTCATTCGCAGCCATGTTTTCTTGTGTGTATATATGTACACGTGTATTGCCGCATTGGCCTAGGTCGCCAGTGCCCTGACGCATGAGTCTCACAGTTTGGGTTCTTTCTATTGAGAAATTTGGCAATATTTTGGCTCCGATGTCGAGCTGGTGAGTGTCTCTTCATTCTCGAACAACGTTGAGGTTCGCAGCTCAGATATAAGTCGAGAAAATTATCCTCATTCGCAGCCACCTTTTCTGATGTGTATGTTTGTACACGTGTATTGCCGCATAGGCTTATGCCGCCAGTGGCCTGACGCATGAGTCTCATGGTTTGGTTTTGTTCCAGTGAGAAATTTGGCAATATTTTGGCTCCGATGTCGAGCTGGTGAGTGTCTCTTCATTCTCGGACAACGTTGAGTTTCGCAGCTCAGATATAAGTCGAGAAAATTATCCTCATTCGCAGCCATGTTTTCTTATGTGTATCTATGTACACGTGTATTGCCACATTGGCCTAGGTCGCCAGTGCCCTGACGCATGACTCTCACAGTTTGGGTTCTTTCTATTGAGAAATTTGGCAATATTTTGGCTCCGATGTCGAGCTGGTGAGTGTCTCTTCATTCTCGAACAACGTTGAGGTTCGCAGCTCAAATATAAGTCGAGAACATTATCCTCATTCGCAGCCATGTTTTCTTATGTGTATCTATGTACACGTGTATTGCCGCATTGGCCTAGGTCGCCAGTGGCCTGACGCATGAGTCTCACGGTTTGGGTTTTTTCCAGTGAGAAGTTTTGCAATATTTTGGCTCAGATGTCGAGCTGGTGAGTGTCTCTTCATTCTCGAACAACGTTGAGGTTCGCAGCTCAAATATAAGTCGAGAAAATTATCCTCATTCGCAGCCATGTTTTCTTATGTGTATCTATGTACACGTGTATTGCCGCATAAGCCTATGTCGCCAGTGCCCTGACGCATGAATTTCACGGTTTGGGTTTTTTCCAGTGAGAAGTTTGGCAATATTGTGGCTCAGATGTCGAGCTGGTGAGTGTCTCTTCATTCTCGAACAACGTTGAGGTTCGCAGCTCAAATAAAAGTCCAGAAAATTATCCTCATTCGCAGCCACCTTTTCTGATGTGTATGTTTGTACACGTGTATTGCCGCATAGGCCTATGCCGCCAGTGGCCTGACGCATGAGTCTCATGGTTTGGGTTTTTTCCAGTGAGAAATTTGGCAATATTTTGTCTCAGATGTCGAGTTGGTGAGTGTCTCTTCATTCTCGGACAACGTTGAGTTTCGAAGCTCAGATATAAGTCGAGAAAATTATCCTCATTCGCAGCCATGTTTTTTTGTGTGTATCTATGTACACGTGTATTGCCGCATTGGCCTAGGTCGCCAGTGCCCTGACGCATGAGTCTCACAGTTTGGGTTATTTCTATTGAGAAATTTGGCAATATTTTGGCTCCGATGTCGAGCTGGTGAGTGTCTCTTCATTCTCGAACAACGTTGAGGTTCGCAGCTCAAATATAAGTCGAGAACCTTATCCTCATTCGCAGCCATGTTTTCTTATGTGTATCTATGTATACGTGTATTGCCGCATAGGCCTATGTCGCCAGTGCCCTGACGCATGAGTCTCACAGTTTGGGTTCTTTCTATTGAGAAATTTGGCAATATTTTGGCTCCGATGTCGAGCTGGTGAGTGTCTCTTCATTCTCGAACAACGTTGAGGTTCGCAGCTCAAATATAAGTCGAGAACATTATCCTCATTCGCAGCAATGTTTTCTTATGTGTATCTATGTACACGTGTATTGCCGCATTGGCCTAGGTCGCCAGTGGCCTGACGCATGAGTCTCACGGTTTGGGTTTTTTCCAGTGAGAAGTTTTGCAATATTTTGGCTCAGATGTCGAGCTGGTGAGTGTCTCTTCATTCTCGAACAACATTGAGGTTCGCAGCTCAAATATAAGTCGAGAAAATTATCCTCATTCGCAGCCATGTTTTCTTATGTGTATCTATGTACACGTGTATTGCCGCATAAGCCTATGTCGCCAGTGCCCTGACGCATGAATTTCACGGTTTGGGTTTTTTCCAGTGAGAAGTTTGGCAATATTGTGGCTCAGATGTCGAGCTGGTGAGTGTCTCTTCATTCTCGAACAACGTTGAGGTTCGCAGCTCAGATATAAGTCGAGAAAATTATCCTCATTCGCAGCCACCTTTTCTGATGTGTATGTTTGTACACGTGTATTGCCGCATAGGCCTATGCCGCCAGTGGCCTGACGCATGAGTCTCATGGTTTGGTTTTGTTCCAGTGAGAAATTTGGCAATATTTTGGCTCCGATGTCGAGCTGGTGAGTGTCTCTTCATTCTCGGACAACGTTGAGTTTCGCAGCTCAGATATAAGTCGAGAAAATTATCCTCATTCGCAGCAATGTTTTCTTATGTGTATCTATGTACACGTGTATTGCCGCATAGGCCTATGTCGCCAGTGCCCTGACGTATGAGTCTCACAGTTTGTGTTCTTTCTATTGAGAAATTTGGCAATATTTTGGCTCCGATGTCGAGCTGGTGAGTGTCTCTTCATTCTCGAACAACGTTGAGGTTCGCAGCTCAAATATAAGTCGAGAACATTATCCTCATTCGCAGCCATGTTTTCTTATGTGTATCTATGTACACGTGTATTGCCGCATTGGCCTAGGTCGCCAGTGGCCTGACGCATGAGTCTCACGGTTTGGGTTTTTTCCAGTGAGAAGTTTTGCAATATTTTGGCTCAGATGTCGAGCTGGTGAGTGTCTCTTCATTCTCGAACAACGTTGAGGTTCGCAGCTCAAATATAAGTCGAGAAAATTATCCTCATTCGCAGCCATGTTTTCTTATGTGTATCTATGTACACGTGTATTGCCGCATAAGCCTATGTCGCCAGTGCCCTGACGCATGAATTTCACGGTTTGGGTTTTTTCCAGTGAGAAGTTTGGCAATATTGTGGCTCAGATGTCGAGCTGGTGAGTGTCTCTTCATTCTCGAACAACGTTGAGGTTCGCAGCTCGAATAAAAGTCCAGAAAATTATCCTCATTCGCAGCCACCTTTTCTGATGTGTATGTTTGTACACGTGTATTGCCGCATATGCCTATGCCGCCAGTGGCCTGACGCATGAGTCTCATGGTTTGGGTTTTTTCCAGTGAGAAATTTGGCAATATTTTGGCTCAGATGTCGAGTTGGTGAGTGTCTCTTCATTCTCGGACAACGTTGAGTTTCGAAGCTCAGATATAAGTCGAGAAAATTATCCTCATTCGCAGCCATGTTTTTTGTTGTGTATCTATGTACACGTGTATTGCCGCATTGGCCTAGGTCGCCAGTGCCCTGACGCATGAGTCTCACAGTTTGGGTTATTTCTATTGAGAAATTTGGCAATATTTTGGCTCCGATGTCGAGCTGGTGAGTGTCTCTTCATTCTCGAACAACGTTGAGGTTCGCAGCTCAAATATAAGTCGAGAACCTTATCCTCATTCGCAGCCATGTTTTCTTATGTGTATCTATGTATACGTGTATTGCCGCATAGGCCTATGTCGCCAGTGCCCTGACGCATGAGTCTCACAGTTTGGGTTCTTTCTATTGAGAAATTTGGCAATATTTTGGCTCCGATGTCGAGCTGGTGAGTGTCTCTTCATTCTCGAACAACGTTGAGGTTCGCAGCTCAAATATAAGTCGAGAACATTATCCTCATTCGCAGCAATGTTTTCTTATGTGTATCTATGTACACGTGTATTGCCGCATAGGCCTATGTCGCCAGTGCCCTGACGCATGAGTCTCACAGTTTGGGTTCTTTCTATTGAGAAATTTGGCAATATTTTGGCTCCGATGTCGAGCTGGTGAGTGTCTCTTCATTCTCGAACAACGTTGAGGTTCGCAGCTCAAATATAAGTCGAGAAAATTATCCTCATTCGCAGCCACCTTTTCTGATGTGTATGTTTGTACACGTGTATTGCCGCATAGGCCTATGCCGCCAGTGGCCTGACGCATGAGTCTCATGGTTTGGGTTTTTTCCAGCGAGAAATTTGGCAATATTTTGGCTCAGATGTCGAGCTGGTGAGTGTCTCTTCATTCTCGGACAACGTTGAGTTTCGCAGCTCAAATATAAGTCGAGAAAATTATCCTCATTCGCAGCCATGTTTTCTTGTGTGTATATATGTACACGTGTATTGCCGCATTGGCCTAGGTCGCCAGTGCCCTGACGCATGAGTCTCACAGTTTGGGTTCTTTCTATTGAGAAATTTGGCAATATTTTGGCTCCGATGTCGAGCTGGTGAGTGTCTCTTCATTCTCGAACAACGTTGAGGTTCGCAGCTCAGATATAAGTCGAGAAAATTATCCTCATTCGCAGCCACCTTTTCTGATGTGTATGTTTGTACACGTGTATTGCCGCATAGGCTTATGCCGCCAGTGGCCTGACGCATGAGTCTCATGGTTTGGTTTTGTTCCAGTGAGAAATTTGGCAATATTTTGGCTCCGATGTCGAGCTGGTGAGTGTCTCTTCATTCTCGGACAACGTTGAGTTTCGCAGCTCAGATATAAGTCGAGAAAATTATCCTCATTCGCAGCCATGTTTTCTTATGTGTATCTATGTACACGTGTATTGCCACATTGGCCTAGGTCGCCAGTGCCCTGACGCATGACTCTCACAGTTTGGGTTCTTTCTATTGAGAAATTTGGCAATATTTTGGCTCCGATGTCGAGCTGGTGAGTGTCTCTTCATTCTCGAACAACGTTGAGGTTCGCAGCTCAAATATAAGTCGAGAACATTATCCTCATTCGCAGCCATGTTTTCTTATGTGTATCTATGTACACGTGTATTGCCGCATTGGCCTAGGTCGCCAGTGGCCTGACGCATGAGTCTCACGGTTTGGGTTTTTTCCAGTGAGAAGTTTTGCAATATTTTGGCTCAGATGTCGAGCTGGTGAGTGTCTCTTCATTCTCGAACAACGTTGAGGTTCGCAGCTCAAATATAAGTCGAGAAAATTATCCTCATTCGCAGCCATGTTTTCTTATGTGTATCTATGTACACGTGTATTGCCGCATAAGCCTATGTCGCCAGTGCCCTGACGCATGAATTTCACGGTTTGGGTTTTTTCCAGTGAGAAGTTTGGCAATATTGTGGCTCAGATGTCGAGCTGGTGAGTGTCTCTTCATTCTCGAACAACGTTGAGGTTCGCAGCTCAAATAAAAGTCCAGAAAATTATCCTCATTCGCAGCCACCTTTTCTGATGTGTATGTTTGTACACGTGTATTGCCGCATAGGCCTATGCCGCCAGTGGCCTGACGCATGAGTCTCATGGTTTGGGTTTTTTCCAGTGAGAAATTTGGCAATATTTTGGCTCAGATGTCGAGTTGGTGAGTGTCTCTTCATTCTCGGACAACGTTGAGTTTCGAAGCTCAGATATAAGTCGAGAAAATTATCCTCATTCGCAGCCATGTTTTTTTGTGTGTATCTATGTACACGTGTATTGCCGCATTGGCCTAGGTCGCCAGTGCCCTGACGCATGAGTCTCACAGTTTGGGTTATTTCTATTGAGAAATTTGGCAATATTTTGGCTCCGATGTCGAGCTGGTGAGTGTCTCTTCATTCTCGAACAACGTTGAGGTTCGCAGCTCAAATATAAGTCGAGAACCTTATCCTCATTCGCAGCCATGTTTTCTTATGTGTATCTATGTATACGTGTATTGCCGCATAGGCCTATGTCGCCAGTGCCCTGACGCATGAGTCTCACAGTTTGGGTTCTTTCTATTGAGAAATTTGGCAATATTTTGGCTCCGATGTCGAGCTGGTGAGTGTCTCTTCATTCTCGAACAACGTTGAGGTTCGCAGCTCAAATATAAGTCGAGAACATTATCCTCATTCGCAGCAATGTTTTCTTATGTGTATCTATGTACACGTGTATTGCCGCATTGGCCTAGGTCGCCAGTGGCCTGACGCATGAGTCTCACGGTTTGGGTTTTTTCCAGTGAGAAGTTTTGCAATATTTTGGCTCAGATGTCGAGCTGGTGAGTGTCTCTTCATTCTCGAACAACATTGAGGTTCGCAGCTCAAATATAAGTCGAGAAAATTATCCTCATTCGCAGCCATGTTTTCTTATGTGTATCTATGTACACGTGTATTGCCGCATAAGCCTATGTCGCCAGTGCCCTGACGCATGAATTTCACGGTTTGGGTTTTTTCCAGTGAGAAGTTTGGCAATATTGTGGCTCAGATGTTGAGCTGGTGAGTGTCTCTTCATTCTCGAACAACGTTGAGGTTCGCAGCTCAAATAAAAGTCCAGAAAATTATCCTCATTCGCAGCCACCTTTTCTGATGTGTATGTTTGTACACGTGTATTGCCGCATAGGCCTATGCCGCCAGTGGCCTGACGCATGAGTCTCATGGTTTGGGTTTTTTCCAGTGAGAAATTTGGCAATATTTTGGCTCAGATGTCGAGTTGGTGAGTGTCTCTTCATTCTCGGACAACGTTGAGTTTCGAAGCTCAGATATAAGTCGAGAAAATTATCCTCATTCGCAGCCATGTTTTTTTGTGTGTATCTATGTACACGTGTATTGCCGCATTGGCCTAGGTCGCCAGTGCCCTGACGCATGAGTCTCACAGTTTGGGTTATTTCTATTGAGAAATTTGGCAATATTTTGGCTCCGATGTCGAGCTGGTGAGTGTCTCTTCATTCTCGAACAACGTTGAGGTTCGCAGCTCAAATATAAGTCGAGAACCTTATCCTCATTCGCAGCCATGTTTTCTTATGTGTATCTATGTATACGTGTATTGCCGCATAGGCCTATGTCGCCAGTGCCCTGACGCATGAGTCTCACAGTTTGGGTTCTTTCTATTGAGAAATTTGGCAATATTTTGGCTCCGATGTCGAGCTGGTGAGTGTCTCTTCATTCTCGAACAACGTTGAGGTTCGCAGCTCAAATATAAGTCGAGAACATTATCCTCATTCGCAGCAATGTTTTCTTATGTGTATCTATGTACACGTGTATTGCCGCATAGGACTATGTCGCCAGTGCCCTGACGCATGAGTCTCACAGTTTGGGTTCTTTCTATTGAGAAATTTGGCAATATTTTGGCTCCGATGTCGAGCTGGTGAGTGTCTCTTCATTCTCGAACAACGTTGAGGTTCGCAGCTCAAATATAAGTCGAGAAAATTATCCTCATTCGCAGCCACCTTTTCTGATGTGTATGTTTGTACACGTGTATTGCCGCATAGGCCTATGCCGCCAGTGGCCTGACGCATGAGTCTCATGGTTTGGGTTTTTTCCAGCGAGAAATTTGGCAATATTTTGGCTCAGATGTCGAGCTGGTGAGTGTCTCTTCATTCTCGGACAACGTTGAGTTTCGCAGCTCAAATATAAGTCGAGAAAATTATCCTCATTCGCAGCCATGTTTTCTTGTGTGTATATATGTACACGTGTATTGCCGCATTGGCCTAGGTCGCCAGTGCCCTGACGCATGAGTCTCACAGTTTGGGTTCTTTCTATTGAGAAATTTGGCAATATTTTGGCTCCGATGTCGAGCTGGTGAGTGTCTCTTCATTCTCGAACAACGTTGAGGTTCGCAGCTCAGATATAAGTCGAGAAAATTATCCTCATTCGCAGCCACCTTTTCTGATGTGTATGTTTGTACACGTGTATTGGCGCATAGGCCTATGCCGCCAGTGGCCTGACGCATGAGTCTCATGGTTTGGTTTTGTTCCAGTGAGAAATTTGGCAATATTTTGGCTCCGATGTCGAGCTGGTGAGTGTCTCTTCATTCTCGGACAACGTTGAGTTTCGCAGCTCAGATATAAGTCGAGAAAATTATCCTCATTCGCAGCCATGTTTTCTTATGTGTATCTATGTACACGTGTATTGCCACATTGGCCTAGGTCGCCAGTGCCCTGACGCATGACTCTCACAGTTTGGGTTCTTTCTATTGAGAAATTTGGCAATATTTTGGCTCCGATGTCGAGCTGGTGAGTGTCTCTTCATTCTCGAACAACGTTGAGGTTCGCAGCTCAAATATAAGTCGAGAACATTATCCTCATTCGCAGCCATGTTTTCTTATGTGTATCTATGTACACGTGTATTGCCGCATTGGCCTAGGTCGCCAGTGGCCTGACGCATGAGTCTCACGGTTTGGGTTTTTTCCAGTGAGAAGTTTTGCAATATTTTGGCTCAGATGTCGAGCTGGTGAGTGTCTCTTCATTCTCGAACAACGTTGAGGTTCGCAGCTCAAATATAAGTCGAGAAAATTATCCTCATTCGCAGCCATGTTTTCTTATGTGTATCTATGTACACGTGTATTGCCGCATAAGCCTATGTCGCCAGTGCCCTGACGCATGAATTTCACGGTTTGGGTTTTTTCCAGTGAGAAGTTTGGCAATATTGTGGCTCAGATGTCGAGCTGGTGAGTGTCTCTTCATTCTCGAACAACGTTGAGGTTCGCAGCTCAAATAAAAGTCCAGAAAATTATTCTCATTCGCAGCCACCTTTTCTGATGTGTATGTTTGTACACGTGTATTGCCGCATAGGCCTATGCCGCCAGTGGCCTGACGCATGAGTCTCATGGTTTGGGTTTTTTCCAGTGAGAAATTTGGCAATATTTTGGCTCAGATGTCGAGTTGGTGAGTGTCTCTTCATTCTCGGACAACGTTGAGTTTCGAAGCTCAGATATAAGTCGAGAAAATTATCCTCATTCGCAGCCATGTTTTTTTGTGTGTATCTATGTACACGTGTATTGCCGCATTGGCCTAGGTCGCCAGTGCCCTGACGCATGAGTCTCACAGTTTGGGTTATTTCTATTGAGAAATTTGGCAATATTTTGGCTCCGATGTCGAGCTGGTGAGTGTCTCTTCATTCTCGAACAACGTTGAGGTTCGCAGCTCAAATATAAGTCGAGAACCTTATCCTCATTCGCAGCCATGTTTTCTTATGTGTATCTATGTATACGTGTATTGCCGCATAGGCCTATGTCGCCAGTGCCCTGACGCATGAGTCTCACAGTTTGGGTTCTTTCTATTGAGAAATTTGGCAATATTTTGGCTCCGATGTCGAGCTGGTGAGTGTCTCTTCATTCTCGAACAACGTTGAGGTTCGCAGCTCAAATATAAGTCGAGAACATTATCCTCATTCGCAGCAATGTTTTCTTATGTGTATCTATGTACACGTGTATTGCCGCATAGGCCTATGTCGCCAGTGCCCTGACGCATGAGTCTCACAGTTTGGGTTCTTTCTATTGAGAAATTTGGCAATATTTTGGCTCCGATGTCGAGCTGGTGAGTGTCTCTTCATTCTCGAACAACGTTGAGGTTCGCAGCTCAAATATAAGTCGAGAAAATTATCCTCATTCGCAGCCACCTTTTCTGATGTGTATGTTTGTACACGTGTATTGCCGCATAGGCCTATGCCGCCAGTGGCCTGACGCATGAGTCTCATGGTTTGGGTTTTTTCCAGCGAGAAATTTGGCAATATTTTGGCTCAGATGTCGAGCTGGTGAGTGTCTCTTCATTCTCGGACAACGTTGAGTTTCGCAGCTCAAATATAAGTCGAGAAAATTATCCTCATTCGCAGCCATGTTTTCTTGTGTGTATATATGTACACGTGTATTGCCGCATTGGCCTAGGTCGCCAGTGCCCTGACGCATGAGTCTCACAGTTTGGGTTCTTTCTATTGAGAAATTTGGCAATATTTTGGCTCCGATGTCGAGCTGGTGAGTGTCTCTTCATTCTCGAACAACGTTGAGGTTCGCAGCTCAGATATAAGTCTAGAAAATTATCCTCATTCGCAGCCACCTTTTCTGATGTGTATGTTTGTACACGTGTATTGCCGCATAGGCCTATGCCGCCAGTGGCCTGACGCATGAGTCTCATGGTTTGGGTTTTTTCCAGCGAGAAATTTGGCAATATTTTGGCTCAGATGTCGAGCTGGTGAGTGTCTCTTCATTCTCGGACAACGTTGAGTTTCGCAGCTCAAATATAAGTCGAGAAAATTATCCTCATTCGCAGCCATGTTTTCTTGTGTGTATATATGTACACGTGTATTGCCGCATTGGCCTAGGTCGCCAGTGCCCTGACGCATGAGTCTCACAGTTTGGGTTCTTTCTATTGAGAAATTTGGCAATATTTTGGCTCCGATGTCGAGCTGGTGAGTGTCTCTTCATTCTCGAACAACGTTGAGGTTCGCAGCTCAGATATAAGTCTAGAAAATTATCCTCATTCGCAGCCACCTTTTCTGATGTGTATGTTTGTACACGTGTATTGCCGCATAGGCCTATGCCGCCAGTGGCCTGACGCATGAGTCTCATGGTTTGGTTTTGTTCCAGTGAGAAATTTGGCAATATTTTGGCTCCGATGTCGAGCTGGTGAGTGTCTCTTCATTCTCGGACAACGTTGAGTTTCGCAGCTCAGATATAAGTCGAGAAAATTATCCTCATTCGCAGCCATGTTTTCTTATGTGTATATATGTACACGTGTATTGCCGCATTGGCCTAGGTCGCCAGTGCCCTGACGCATGAGTCTCACAGTTTGGGTTCTTTCCATTGAGAAATTTGGCAATATTTTGGCTCCGATGTCGAGCTGGTGAGTGTCTCTTCAATCTCGAACAACGTTGAGGTTCGCAGCTCAAATATAAGTCGAGAACATTATCCTCATTCGCAGCCATGTTTTCTTATGTGTATCTAAGTACACGTGTATTGCCGCATAGGCCTATGTCGCCAGTGCCCTGACGCATGAGTCTCACAGTTTGGGTTCTTTCTATTGAGAAATTTGGCAATATTTTGGCTCCGTTGTCGAGCTGGTGAGTGTCTCTTCATTCTCGAACAACGTTGAGGTTCGCAGCTCAAATATAAGTCGAGAACATTATCCTCATTCGCAGCAATGTTTTCTTATGTGTATCTATGTACACGTGTATTGCCGCATAGGCCTATGTCGCCAGTGCCCTGACGCATGAGTCTCACAGTTTGGGTTCTTTCTGTTGAGAAATTTGGCAATATTTTGGCTCCGATGTCGAGCTGGTGAGTGTCTCTTCATTCTCGAACAACGTTGAGGTTCGCAGCTCAAATATAAGTCGAGAACATTATCCTCATTCGCAGCCATGTTTTCTTATGTGTATCTATGTACACGTGTATTGCCGCATTGGCCTAGGTCGCCAGTGGCCTGACGCATGAGTCTCACGGTTTGGGTTTTTTTCCAGTGAGAAGTTTTGCAATATTTTGTCTCAGATGTCGAGCTGGTGAGTGTCTCTTCATTCTCGAACAACGTTGAGGTTCGCAGCTCAAATATAAGTCGAGAAAATTATCCTCATTCGCACCCACCTTTTCTGATGTGTATGTTTGTACACTTGTATTGCCGCATAGGCCTATGCCGTCAGTGCCCTGACACATGGGTCTCACGGTTTGGGTTTTTTTCCAGTGAGAAGTTTGGCAATATTTTGGCTCAGATGTCGAGCTGGTGAGTGTCTCTTCATTCTCGAACAACGTTGAGGTTCGCAGCTCAGATATAAGTCGAGAAAATTATCCTCATTCGCAGCCACCTTTTCTGATGTGTATGTTTGTACACGTGTATTGCCGCATAGGCCTATGCCGCCAGTGGCCTGACGCATGAGTCTCATGGTTTGGGTTTGTTCCAGTGAGAAATTTGGCAATATTTTGGCTCCGATGTCGAGCTGGTGAGTGTCTCTTCATTCTCGGACAACGTTGAGTTTCGCAGCTCAGATATAAGTCGAGAAAATTATCCTCATTCGCAGCAATGTTTTCTTATGTGTATCTATGTACACGTGTATTGCCGCATAGGCCTATGTCGCCAGTGCCCTGACGCATGAGTCTCACAGTTTGGGTTCTTTCTATTAAGAAATTTGGCAATATTTTGGCTCCGATGTTGAGCTGGTGAGTGTCTCTTCATTCTCGAACAACGTTGAGGTTCGCAGCTCAAATATAAGTCGAGAACATTATCCTCATTCGCAGCCATGTTTTCTTATGTGTATCTATGTACACGTGTATTGCCGCATTGGCCTAGGTCGCCAGTGGCCTGACGCATGAGTCTCACGGTTTGGGTTTTTTCCAGTGAGAAGTTTTGCAATATTTTCGCTCAGATGTCGAGCTGGCGAGTGTCTCTTCATTCTCGAACAACGTTGAGGTTCGCAGCTCAAATATAAGTCGAGAACATTATCCTCATTCGCAGCCATGTTTTCTTATGTGTATCTATGTACACGTGTATTGCCGCATAGGCCTATGTCGCCAGTGCCCTGACGCATGAGTTTCACGGTTTGGATTTTTTCCAGTGAGAAGTTTGGCAATATTGTGGCTCAGATGTCGAGCTGGTGAGTGTCTCTTCATTCTCGAACAACGTTGAGGTTCGCAGCTCAAATATAAGTCGAGAACATTATCCTCATTCGCAGCAATGTTTTCTTATGTGTATCTATGTACACGTGTATTGCCGCATAGGCCTATGTCGCCAGTGCCCTGACGCATGAGTCTCACAGTTTGGGTTCTTTCTATTGAGAAATTTGGCAATATTTTGGCTCCGATGTCGAGCTGGTGAGTGTCTCTTCATTCTCGAACAACGTTGAGGTTCGCAGCTCAAATATAAGTCGAGAACATTATCCTCATTCGCAGCAATGTTTTCTTATGTGTATCTATGTACACGTGTATTGCCGCATAGGCCTATGTCGCCAGTGCCCTGACGCATGAGTCTCACAGTTTGGGTTCTTTCTATTGAGAAATTTGGCAATATTTTGGCTCCGATGTCGAGCTGGTGAGTGTCTCTTCATTCTCGAACAACGTTGAGGTTCGCAGCTCAAATATAAGTCGAGAAAATTATCCTCATTCGCAGCCACCTTTTCTGATGTGTATGTTTGTACACGTGTATTGCCGCATAGGCCTATGCCGCCAGTGGCCTGACGCATGAGTCTCATGGTTTGGGTTTTTTCCAGCGAGAAATTTGGCAATATTTTGGCTCAGATGTCGAGCTGGAGAGTGTCTCTTCATTCTCGGACAACGTTGAGTTTCGCAGCTCAAATATAAGTCGAGAAAATTATCCTCATTCGCAGCCATGTTTTCTTGTGTGTATATATGTACACGTGTATTGCCGCATTGGCCTAGGTCGCCAGTGCCCTGACGCATGAGTCTCACAGTTTGGGTTCTTTCTATTGAGAAATTTGGCAATATTTTGGCTCCGATGTCGAGCTGGTGAGTGTCTCTTCATTCTCGAACAACGTTGAGGTTCGCAGCTCAGATATAAGTCGAGAAAATTATCCTCATTCGCAGCCACCTTTTCTGATGTGTATGTTTGTACACGTGTATTGCCGCATAGGCCTATGCCGCCAGTGGCCTGACGCATGAGTCTCATGGTTTGGTTTTGTTCCAGTGAGAAATTTGGCAATATTTTGGCTCCGATGTCGAGCTGGTGAGTGTCTCTTCATTCTCGGACAACGTTGAGTTTCGCAGCTCAGATATAAGTCGAGAAAATTATCCTCATTCGCAGCCATGTTTTCTTATGTGTATATATGTACACGTGTATTGCCGCATTGGCCTAGGTCGCCAGTGCCCTGACGCATGAGTCTCACAGTTTGGGTTCTTTCCATTGAGAAATTTGGCAATATTTTGGCTCCGATGTCGAGCTGGTGAGTGTCTCTTCAATCTCGAACAACGTTGAGGTTCGCAGCTCAAATATAAGTCGAGAACATTATCCTCATTCGCAGCCATGTTTTCTTATGTGTATCTAAGTACACGTGTATTGCCGCATAGGCCTATGTCGCCAGTGCCCTGACGCATGAGTCTCACAGTTTGGGTTCTTTCTATTGAGAAATTTGGCAATATTTTGGCTCCGTTGTCGAGCTGGTGAGTGTCTCTTCATTCTCGAACAACGTTGAGGTTCGCAGCTCAAATATAAGTCGAGAACATTATCCTCATTCGCAGCAATGTTTTCTTATGTGTATCTATGTACACGTGTATTGCCGCATAGGCCTATGTCGCCAGTGCCCTGACGCATGAGTCTCACAGTTTGGGTTCTTTCTGTTGAGAAATTTGGCAATATTTTGGCTCCGATGTCGAGCTGGTGAGTGTCTCTTCATTCTCGAACAACGTTGAGGTTCGCAGCTCAAATATAAGTCGAGAACATTATCCTCATTCGCAGCCATGTTTTCTTATGTGTATCTATGTACACGTGTATTGCCGCATTGGCCTAGGTCGCCAGTGGCCTGACGCATGAGTCTCACGGTTTGGGTTTTTTCCAGTGAGAAGTTTTGCAATATTTTGTCTCAGATGTCGAGCTGGTGAGTGTCTCTTCATTCTCGAACAACGTTGAGGTTCGCAGCTCAAATATAAGTCGAGAAAATTATCCTCATTCGCACCCACCTTTTCTGATGTGTATGTTTGTACACTTGTATTGCCGCATAGGCCTATGCCGTCAGTGCCCTGACACATGGGTCTCACGGTTTGGGTTTTTTTCCAGTGAGAAGTTTGGCAATATTTTGGCTCAGATGTCGAGCTGGTGAGTGTCTCTTCATTCTCGAACAACGTTGAGGTTCGCAGCTCAGATATAAGTCGAGAAAATTATCCTCATTCGCAGCCACCTTTTCTGATGTGTATGTTTGTACACGTGTATTGCCGCATAGGCCTATGCCGCCAGTGGCCTGACGCATGAGTCTCATGGTTTGGGTTTGTTCCAGTGAGAAATTTGGCAATATTTTGGCTCCGATGTCGAGCTGGTGAGTGTCTCTTCATTCTCGGACAACGTTGAGTTTCGCAGCTCAGATATAAGTCGAGAAAATTATCCTCATTCGCAGCAATGTTTTCTTATGTGTATCTATGTACACGTGTATTGCCGCATAGGCCTATGTCGCCAGTGCCCTGACGCATGAGTCTCACAGTTTGGGTTCTTTTTATTAAGAAATTTGGCAATATTTTGGCTCCGATGTTGAGCTGGTGAGTGTCTCTTCATTCTCGAACAACGTTGAGGTTCGCAGCTCAAATATAAGTCGAGAACATTATCCTCATTCGCAGCCATGTTTTCTTATGTGTATCTATGTACACGTGTATTGCCGCATTGGCCTAGGTCGCCAGTGGCCTGACGCATGAGTCTCACGGTTTGGGTTTTTTCCAGTGAGAAGTTTTGCAATATTTTCGCTCAGATGTCGAGCTGGTGAGTGTCTCTTCATTCTCGAACAACGTTGAGGTTCGCAGCTCAAATATAAGTCGAGAACATTATCCTCATTCGCAGCCATGTTTTCTTATGTGTATCTATGTACACGTGTATTGCCGCATAGGCCTATGTCGCC
Organism: Crossaster papposus; assembly: GCA_037893245.1. Classification (NCBI taxonomy): domain Eukaryota; kingdom Metazoa; phylum Echinodermata; class Asteroidea; order Velatida; family Solasteridae; genus Crossaster; species Crossaster papposus. The sequence goes on from JBAIAA010000149.1 coordinate 1,196,375, forward strand.
AGTGCCCTGACGCATGAGTTTCACGGTTTGGATTTTTTCCAGTGAGAAGTTTGGCAATATTGTGGCTCAGATGTCGAGCTGGTGAGTGTCTCTTCATTCTCGAACAACGTTGAGGTTCGCAGCTCAAATATAAGTCGAGAACATTATCCTCATTCGCAGCAATGTTTTCTTATGTGTATCTATGTACACGTGTATTGCCGCATAGGCCTATGTCGCCAGTCCCCTGACGCATGAGTCTCACAGTTTGGGTTCTTTCTATTGAGAAATTTGGCAATATTTTGGCTCCGATGTCGAGCTGGTGAGTGTCTCTTCATTCTCGAACAACGTTGAGGTTCGCAGCTCAAATATAAGTCGAGAACATTATCCTCATTCGCAGCAATGTTTTCTTATGTGTATCTATGTACACGTGTATTGCCGCATAGGCCTATGTCGCCAGTGCCCTGACGCATGAGTCTCACAGTTTGGGTTCTTTCTATTGAGAAATTTGGCAATATTTTGGCTCCGATGTCGAGCTGGTGAGTGTCTCTTCATTCTCGAACAACGTTGAGGTTCGTAGCTCAAATATAAGTCGAGAACATTATCCTCATTCGCAGCCATGTTTTCTTCTGTGAATCTATGTACACGTGTATTGCCGCATAGGCCTATGCCGTCAGTGCCCTGACACATGGGTCTCACGGTTTGGGTTTTTTCCAGTGAGAAGTTTGGCAATATTTTGGCTCAGATGTCGAGCTGGTGAGTGTCTCTTCATTCTCGAACAACGTTGAGGTTCGCAGCTCAGATATAAGTCTAGAAAATTATCCTCATTCGCAGCCATGTTTTCTTATGTGTATCTATGTACACGTGTATTGCCGCATTGGCCTAGGTCGCCAGTGCCCTGACGCATGAGTCTCACAGTTTGGGTTCTTTCTATTGAGAAATTTGGCAATATTTTGGCTCCGATGTCGAGCTGGTGAGTGTCTCTTCATTCTCGAACAACGTTGAGGTTCGCAGCTCAAATATAAGTCGAGAACATTATCCTCATTCGCAGCAATGTTTTCTTATGTGTATCTATGTACACGTGTATTGCCGCATAGGCCTATTTCGCCAGTGCCCTGACGCATGAGTCTCACAGTTTGGGTTCTTTCTATTGAGAAATTTGGCAATATTTTGGCTCCGATGTCGAGCTGGTGAGTGTCTCTTCATTCTCGAACAACGTTGAGGTTCGCAGCTCAAATATAAGTCGAGAACATTATCCTCATTCGCAGCCATGTTTTCTTATGTTTATCTATGTACACGTGTATTGCCGCATTGGCCTAGGTCGCCAGTGGCCTGACGCATGAGTCTCACGGTTTGGGTTTTTTCCAGTGAGAAGTTTTGCAATATTTTGGCTCAGATGTCGAGCTGGTGAGTGTCTCTTCATTCTCGAACAACGTTGAGGTTCGCAGCTCAAATATAAGTCGAGAAAATTATCCTCATTCGCAGCCATGTTTTCTTATGTGTATCTATGTACACGTGTATTGCCGTATTGGCCTAGGTCGCCAGTGCCCTGACGCATGAGTCTCACAGTTTGGGTTCTTTCTATTGAGAAATTTGGCAATATTTTGGCTCCGATGTCGAGCTGGTGAGTGTCTCTTCATTCTCGAACAACGTTGAGGTTCGCAGCTCAAATATAAGTCGAGAACATTATCCTCATTCGCAGCCATGTTTTCTTATGTGTATCTATGTACACGTGTATTGCCGCATAGGCCTATGTCGCCAGTGCCCTGACGCATGAGTCTCACAGTTTGGGTTCTTTCTATTTATAAATTTGGCAATATTTTGGCTCCGATGTCGAGCTGGTGAGTGTCTCTTCATTCTCGAACAACGTTGAGGTTCGCAGCTCAAATATAAGTCGAGAACATTATCCTCATTCGCAGCAATGTTTTCTTGTGTGTATCTATGTACACGTGTATTGCCGCACTGGCCTATGTCGCCAATGCCCTGACTCATGAGTCTCACAGTTTGGGTTCTTTCCATTGAGAAATTTGGCAATATTTTGGCTCAGATGTCGAGCTGGTGAGTGTCTCTTCATTCTCGAACAACGTTGAGGTTCGCAGCTCAAATATAAGTCGAGAAAATTATCCTCATTCGCAGCCATGTTTTCTTATGTGTATCTATGTACACGTGTATTGCCGCATTGGCCTATGTAGCCAGTGCCCTGACGCATGAGTCTTATGTGTATCTATGTACACGTGTATTGCCGCATTGGCCTATGTAGCCAGTGCCCTGACGCATGAGTCTCACAGTTTGGGTTCTTTCCATTTCGAAATTTGGCAATAATTTGACTCAGATGTCGAGATGGTGAGTGTCTCTTCATTCTCGAACAAAGTTGAGTTTCGCAGCTCAGATATAAGTCGAGAAAATAATCCTCATTCGCACCAATGTTTTCTTATGTGTATCTATGTACACGTGTATTGCCGCACTGGCCTATGTCGCCAGTGCCCTGACGCATGAGTCTCACAGTTTGGGTTCTTTCTATTGAGAAATTTGGCAATATTTTGGCTCAGATGTCGAGCTGGTGAGTGTCTCTTCATTCTCGAACAACGTTGAGGTTCGCAGCTCAAATATAAGTCGAGAACATTATTGGCTCAGATGTCGAGCTGGTGAGTGTCTCTTCATTCTCGAACAACGTTGAGGTTCGCAGCTCAAATAAAAGTCCAGAAAATTATCCTCATTCGCAGCCACTTTTTCTGATGTGTATGTTTGTACACTTGTATTGCCGCATAGGCCTATGCCGTCAGTGCCCTGACACATGGGTCTCACGGTTTGGGTTTTTTCCAGTGAGAAAGTTGGCAATATTTTGGCTCAGATGTCGAGCTGGTGAGTGTCTCTTCATACTCGAACAACGTTGAGGTTCGCAGCTCAAATATAAGTTGAGAAAATTATCCTCATTCGCAGCCATGTTTTCTTATGTGTGTCTATGTACACGTGTATTGCCGCATTGGCCTATGTAGCCAGTGCCCTGACGCATGAGTCTTATGTGTATCTATGTACACGTGTATTGCCGCATTGGCCTATGTAGCCAGTGCCCTGACGCATGAGTCTCACAGTTTGGGTTCTTTCCATTTCGAAATTTGGCAATAATTTGGCTCAGATGTCGAGATGGTGAGTGTCTCTTCATTCTCGAACAACGTTGAGGTTCGCAGCTAAGATATAAGTCGAAATAATTATCCTCATTCGCCGCCACCTTTTCTTATGTGTAATGTTTGTACACGTGTATTGCCGCATAGGCCTATGCCGTCAGTGCCCTGACACATGGGTCCCACGGTTTGGGTTTTTTCCAGTGAGAAGTTTGGCAATATTTTGGCTCAGATGTCGAGCTGGTGAGTGTCTCTTCATTCTCGAACAACGTTGAGGTTCGCAGCTCAAATATAAGTAGAGAAAATTATCCTCATTCGCAGCCACCTTTTCTGATGTGTATGTTTGTACACGTGTATTGCCGCATAGGCCTATGCCGCCAGTGGCCTGACGCATGTGTCTCATGGTTTGGGTTTTTTCCAGTGAGAAATTTGGCAATATTTTGGCTCAGATGTCGAGCTGGTGAGTGTCTCTTCATTCTCGAACAAAGTTGAGTTTCGCAGCTCAGATATAAGTCGAGAAAATAATCC